>JALPQD010000079.1:5792649-6392649 GCA_023101885.1 Typhlomys cinereus
TCCTCTGGGCCCTCCTCTCCAATGACTTACTAGGACCCAGTGGCATTTCCCTGAACCTTTTCCTGTGTTCCCCTTAAGCATAGGAACACTACTGTGGCTGTCAATCCCTTGTCTCCTGGGTGTCTTTAGCAAATGCTAGACTTTGTGGGGTCAATAGTGTGTTAGACATTGCGTGGGCATGCAAAGTCCATTTATGATTGCTTCGGCCCTAACTTGTGTGGAGTATCTTGCATATCATTACTCCTCCCATCCTTGTGCTCTTACAATCTTACCGCCCCCTCTTCTGCAAATTTCCCTGAGCTTCAGGATGGGGAATGATTAGGCTGGCCTAGTTCTAGGTGGTTGATATAGAGTCTCTGAAGTTCTGCATTGTGGTTTTTTTTTTTCTTTTGCAGTTTTGCTGCTCCTGCAATGCCCTTCACTCCATCCTAATGGGCATTTTATGTCACCCCTTGAAGTCCTTGATGGAGACCTATTTTCTCTGCTGTAGCATAGTCCTCTTTCTCCTTGTTTCTGGTGTGGCCATCCTACCCCATCCCTCCTGTTCATAATCATTGCAATTACTACAGGGGTTACAGAGATTTATCTTTGAGTGTCTCTAGCTGGGCTGGGTAGGTTTGGTACTAGGAGCCACCTATTAGGGAATACATACGGCGCTTAATTTTCAGGGTCTGGGATACTTCACTTAATATAATTGTTTCTAAAGACATCCATTTCCCAGCAAATTCCATTAATTCACCATTTTTGATGGCTGAATAGTATTCCATTGTATAGATCTACCACATTTTTCTTATCCACTTGTCAACTGTTGGACTTTTGGGTTGATTCCATGACTTTGCTATTGTAAACAGTGCTGCTATGAACATGGTCGTGCTTGTGCTATCGAGGTGAACCTCTGCTGTATGGGGGGTTATTCCCAAAAGTGGAATAGCAGGGTCATATGGCATTTCAATCTTTAATTTCTTCAAGAATCTCCAGACGGCTCGCCAGAGTGGCTGTATGAGCCTGCATTCCCACCAGCAATGTAGGAGAGTTACCCTCTCTCCACATCCTCTCTAGCATTTGGTGTTGTTTGTATTGTGGATTTTTGCCATCCTGACTGGGGTGAGATGATATCTCAGGGAAGTTTTGATTTGCATTTCCCTGATGGCTAAGGAAGTGGAGCATTTTTTTAAGATATTTGTAAGACATTTTAATTTCATCCCTGGTAATATTTCTTTTAAGTTCCAGGGCCCATTTTTTAATTGGGCCATTAGTTTCCTTGGTGTATAGTTTTCTAAGTTCTTTGTGCACTCTGGATACTAGAGCTCTATCAGATATGTGGTTATTGAAGCTTTTCTCCCATTCTGTGGGTTGCCTTTGAGCTCATGTTACAATCTCTTAACCTGAACAGAAGCTCTTTAATTGCACAAGATCCCAACTGTTGAAATTTGGTAACAGTGACTGTGCCATTGGATGTCTAAGTAAGCACAACTTACATAAATTGAATCAGGGATTTTTGTATTATTTATTATAGTCCTATAACATATGAATCTTCCAACCAAAAAGTGTCCTGGACCAGATGGATTTAGCACAGAGTTCTACCAGACATTTAAGGAACAAATTACACCAATACTCCTTAAACTGTTCCATCAAATAGCAAAGGAAGGAACACTACTAAATTCGTTCTATGAAGCTGATAACATCTTAATTCCAAAATCTAATAAAGATACACTTAAAAAAAAAAAAAACTATGTCAATCTCTTTGATGAACACACATGCAAAGATTCTCAACAAAGTCTTAGCAAATCTGATTCAAAAATATATCAAAATGATCATTTACAGTGATCAAGTAGGCTTATCCCAGGCACACAAGGTTGGTTCAACATAAGCAAATCAATAAATAATTCACCATATAAACCAGTCCAAAATTCAAGACCACATGGTATTCTCTATAGATGCAGAAAAAGCTTTGGCCAAGATCCAACAACCTTTGATGATCAAAATCCTAGAGACAGTTGGAATGGAAGGAACCTTTATTAATATAATAAAAGCTGTATACAACAAGCCAACAGCATGGATTATACTCAATGGGGAAAAACTTGAAGCCACTTCCATCAGGAACTAGACATGGCTGTCCACTGTCACTACTTCTTTTCAATATTGTACTTGAAGTCTTAGCTGAAGCCATAAGACAAGAAAGGTAGATGAAAGGAATACAATTCAGCAAGGAAGAAGTCAAGTTTTCTGTATTTGCAGAGAACATGATTGTATACCTGAGTGATCCCAAAAACTCCACCAGGAAACTTCTGGAACTAATACAGAAGTTCAGCAGGGTGGCAGGATAGAAAATAAATTGTATGCCCAGGATGAAAGATGTGAAAAAAGCCCGAAGAGAAACAAAAGCAAAAAGGCAACCCATGGAATGTGAAAAAACATTCACTAACCACATATCAGATAGAGGTCTATTATTCAGAGTACAGAAAGAACTTAGAAAACTAAACACCAAGGAAACAAATTGGCCAATTAAAAAATGGGCCTTGGAACTTACAAGAAACTTACCAGGAAAGAAATTTAAATGTCTAACAAATATCTTAAGAAATGCTCTGCATCCTTAGCCATCAGGAAAATGCCTATGAAAACCTTCATGAGATATCATCTCACCCCGGTCAGGATGGCAAAAATCCACAATACAAACAACACCAAATGCTGAAGAGGATGTTCCAAGAAGGGAACTCTCCTACATTAGTGGTGGGAATGCACGCTTATGCAACCACTCCGGTGAGCCATCTTGCAATTGTCAAAAACATCTAAGATGGAAATCATATATGTCCCTGCTATTCCACCTTTGGTAATATTCCCCCATACAGTAAACATTCACTTCAATGGCACAACACGACCATGTTCATAGAAGCAATATTTACAATAGGAAAGTCATGGAATAAACCCAAATGCCCAACATTTGACAAGTGGGTAAGAGAAATGTGGTACATTTATGCAGTGGAACACTACTCAGCCATTAAAATGATGAATTAATGAAATTTGCTGGGAAATGGATGGAATTAGAAACAATTATATTGAGTGAAGTATTACAGACACAGAAAATTAAGTGTGGTATGTACACCCTAATAGGTGGATCCTAGTACAAAATGAACTTAGAGACACATTCAATGATAAATCTCTGTAATACCTATAGTAATTGCAAAGATTTAAACAGGAGGAAAGGGGAAGTAGGGCCCGGCCAGCAACAAGGAGTGAGGGGATCATGCTACAGCAGAGAAAATAAGCCACCATGAAGGAATGCAAGTAAATAATGAGACATCTGGTTAAGCTTACTGACTTGCCTTTTTGGTCCCTTGCTACTGATGGGATTTGATCTCACCAGACAGGGAGGGCATAGAGTCTAGCAGATAGAAGTTAACCATCCTGCAAATGGGAGACTGAACCCCTCTCACCACAGTCTCCTATTCTTATTTCATCTATCTTTGTATCTACTTTTACAGTAAGAGTCTATTTTAACAGTCTTTTATCTTTGGCTGTGAGGTGACATCCAATACCCATGAGGATGAAGCCAAGGCCGGTGCAGAGGAACAGCAAAACCAAAAAAAAAAAACCATAATTCAGAACATCAGAGACTGTACACTAATCATCTGGAACCAGGCCAGCCTAATCTCTCCTATCCTAAAGCTCAGGTGGAGAAAGGGTGGTAAGATTATAGAGCCTAATGATGGGGAAGGGCAAGGATATGCTAGATACCCCACACAAGTTAGGGCCAAAGTAATCATAATAGGACTTTGCATGCCCTGTGCAATGGCAGACATATGATTGAGCCCCTAAAGTCTAGCATGGTTCACAGGCATTAGGATCCTTAGAGCAAGGGATTAACACCACAATAGTGTTCCTATGATAATGGGGAATACAAGAAAGGGCTCTAGGTAATGCTACTGAGTCCTTACACCTCATAAGAGAAGTGAACCAAGAGGGAAGCTTGACATTCACACTAAAGGACGCTCCAGGGATGGGGGGCAGGTGGCCCTGGAGAGAAAGGGAGGGGCAGAAGGAAGCAAAAAATGGGAGAGGAAGAGGATCCATGGAGGGTTGGAGGGAGGGAGGAGACAATGGTATCTATTACGTTTTTATGAGTGAAAACAAAAAAATAGAATTATTGTCTGCAGAAGAATGTGGTGGAGGCAGTGGGGGAGCGGTGGTGGTGGCGTAAAGGTGTAGGGTAAGTTAACTAAGTGATGAAAACCCAAGGTAGGAGTTGCCCAACCCATGCTGAAGGATGGGGGACAGACTTGGAGGGGGAGGGAGTGAGAAGTTATGCATGTCAAACACAGGAGGGGAAAAGGTACTGGCCACAACCGGACTGTGTTGTCTCTGAGGTGGAAATCCCAATGTCTCCTGGGATTCCATGTTATCTGAGATATAAAACTGCTGAGGTGGAGGCCTGGTGTGGTATGTTCGAGGGTATCTACCTGGGAAAGCCTCTTCTGAACTCTTTGTTGTGTATCCTTTGGAATACTCTGAAGGAGAGCCATAAGCTTTCCTATTCTGATGCCCTACAGCAAAATCTTCACCTGTCTTATTGGAATCATACCTGACTCTCCTCCTGCCTGGGGCCTGTGGCCTCTTCTCTCTGGCTTCCTTTTCTTTTTCATCATCACTGAAGTCTAAGTTTTCTGGTGGAGGATCTTGATCATTCTTTCATGATGCATCAGATCCCCTATCCTGTTTAATTTTTTCTGTGAAAATATACTGGGTAAATTTTTTCACTGATGGAGCAAAATACAGTCTCCTTTATTTTAATGCTTTGCTTTCAATATGGTCTGAAGAATTAAACCGTAACACAAAAATGGATGTGCAACAGGTCTAACTATCGCAAATATCTTACCTGCAGTCTACCAATTACTTTTGAAGATGACAGTCTCCTCGTTCATTCGAGGAAGATTAGTTATGGATTCAATTATTACTAATTGTTCAATAATGCTTGAAACCATCCCCATCTTACTTTTTAAAAGTTTTATTATTTATTTATTTTTCTCCAACATAAGCTTAATAAGTACCCCAGTCCCTTTTACCTCCATCATTCCCCAGTTCCCCTTGCACTCCCTCTTTTACCTTCCTTTCACCCCCACCATCCTTTTTCCAGTGTCTCCCCATTCCCCATCCCATTCCCTGGAATATCCTTTTCTTTGAATGCTAAGCTTCCCTCTAATCCTCCACTCTAATGAGGTGAAAGGACTCATTGACATTGCCCAGAGCCTTTCGTGGGTTGCCCTTTGGTATGGGAACACTGTCATGACTGTTAATCCTTTGCCTCTAAGGATCCTGAATATCCTTTCTTATGTTAGAATCGCACTGAGTTCTATAGAGGAGGTACCTTCTTGTATGTTCCTGGGTACCTGCTACAGTATAAGTGATATTCCAATAGGGGTACCCCTGATGCCCAAGAGACCACTTACTCTGGCCAGTTTTGACCATCAATGATTACTCCCAAAGGAAAATGACCACCTGAATTCCCACATAATTCACTGTGGCAGAAGAAGGTTTATGTTTGCAAAAGATTTTATTTCCTCTCATGCACTAAGTAAACATATAACGAGGGAGATAATTTTAAGTAATGTCAAGTGTTCAGTGTGGTATGTATCACTGTTTGGAATTGAAGCTTGAGTCAACATAAAGTCATCATGATCTCAGCCTTGATATGGTTCCACATACCTTGTTCATTCTCAGTAGATTCATGTTTAATTTACTGTCCTTGATTTTGGGGGGATAAATGACAGAAGCAACTGAATGAAGAAAAAAACTCCTTTGGCTTTCAGCTTCAGGACTCTGTCCATCCTGATAGGAAAGTACGGGCAGCAGGAATGTGATGTCTGGTCACATGACACATGCATTTGTGGAAACAGGGATGCTTGGATGTAATCAGCAAGGTTTTTTCTTTTTCTTCATTCTGACCGCAGTCCATGGAAATGTACTGCCCACCATTAGTTTGGACAGCTCATTTCAATTAACATTGAGAAACCACCTTAAACTCACACTGAGAGATGTGTCTCTCCTATGTGATTCTGCACCTGAAATCGAGTTGACATTAAATTGATCAGTGAAATTCTGTAATCCCAACATTCTCATTGCAAAATGGTGAAAATGGCAAGATCTTTATGTCATCCCCCATTGCACAATATTCTTTCTTCATCATTTTCTATTTCTCTCTCCAAGACTCCAGGCTTCATGCTCAACTGCCTTTATCCACCAGTGAGCGTCTATTGAAATGCCATTTTCAAGAATTCCTTTTCCCTTTAAAAAAAGTTATTTATCAGGAAATAAGATGAATGTCCTCCTTCTAAATCTACATGCCCAATTTTCATCCAGCAATTAAATTGCATCACAATGAAATTTACTACCTTTTTCCCTCATCCTCAATGATGGGCTCTGGATTACTAGGGACACCTTTGTTTTTGAAGGAAAAACAAAACACTTTCACTTTTTCAAAAAATCCTCCATGTGATATTACTGAGGAGAGAAAATTAGTAGAGGAAATACTGAGAACACTAACGATATCAAACTCACTATGCAAATACCCTCAAAGAAACCAGAGTCACATATCAACAACTAAAACTATAGCATAACATTTGAGAGTTAAGATTGTGTAGTCTCACATTCTGGCTTTATAGTAACTTTTCACAAATTCGTCAGAATTTAAGACATTGAAAGGGTCAAGAAATGTTTTTAATTTTTGAACCTTTGAAGAGAATTTCTGTGTGGCCTTAGCAAAACAACATAGCATTTTGGGACAAAAATGCCCACTAGCAGGCCTGCACAGGAGGCCAAGATGGAGAAGACTTCCACAGCCACCATGACCTTCCCCTTGGTGCTGTGGTAGACAGGGAGGAAGGTGACCCACACACTGCAGAACACCAGCATGCTGAAGGTCAGGAACTTGGCTTCATTGAAGGTGTCAGGCAGGTTCCTGGCCAGGAAAGCCACAGTGAAGCTCCCCAGGGCCAGAGAGCCCAGGTATCCCAGGACACAGTAGAAGGCAGTGACTGAGCCCTTGTTGCACATGATGATGATGTGGCCATGTTCAGATGTATGTCTTTGTCGATAAAAGGAGGATGTTACAAGCCAGACTCCACAGAAAATAAGTTGGACCAAGGTGCAGATAGGGATGATGTAGTTAGGTGCCCCTGAAATTAGCAACCACCTTGTCTTTCTTCCTGGAGCAGTGAGCTTGAAGGCCAGAATCACAGTGATTGTCTTGGCCAAGACAGTGGATACAGCCACAGTGAACACAACTCCAAATGTGATCTGCTGCAAGATGCAGGTGGCAGTGTTGGGATGTCCAATGAAGAGCAAGGAGCAGAGGAAACAGAAGATGAGGGAGATGAGTAAGATGTAGCTGAGAGTGCGGTTATTGGCTTTCACGATGGGAGTGTCTCGGTGCTTCATAAAGACCCCAAGAACAAAAGCTGTGAGTGCAGAGAATCCCAGGGCCATGCAGGCCAGAGACATCCCTAAGGGGTCTTCATAAGCCAGAAAGGACACTGACCTTGGGAGGCATGGGTCTGCTCTGTGTTTGGATAGTGATCATCTGCACACTTCACACACTGATCCATTCCTGATGCAGAAAGAAAAAATGTCACCAACACATTGTAATGCTTCTCTCTTATTCACAGCATACTTTTAAATAACTGTGGAGTAGATAATAATTAGTAAAACAATAAATAAATAATAAATTAGAAAAACAACAGATATATGATTTCCTGTAGATTGCTTAGGACAGTGATTCCCAATTCATCTGTTCACAATTTAAGGTAAACAAATACCAATACTTGCATAGTCTTTTACTGAATTGTACAGAATGATGTTTGCTACCTTGTCTCAAAGAAATGCTTATATTATGATATAACAAGAGTGAGCAGACTGGTACCTCACAAAACCAAATTTTATTTATTTTTTCCTTTTTTCCTAATCATACAATCTCAATAGGTACCCCAACACTCTCCATTGCTCCTACCATCCCCAGTCGCCTCCCTTGCACTCACCCCATTTTCCCCTTCCTTTTACACCCTTTCCTCCCTCCCCCTCCCCATCTCCAAGTGACTCCCCCTCCCTCCCTCCCATCCCCTGAAACATCATCTTGTGTGAACTCCAAATCTCCCTTGAGTCTCCACCCTAGTGAGGGTTTAGGACTCAGGCATAGCTGCTCTTTGCCCATTCTTGGGCTCCCTGTTACTATGGGAACTCTATTATGACTGTTTAATCCATTGCTTCAAAGGATTCTACTCCCTGGAGCCTTTCCCCTATGATACATGCTAGATTTTAGTGAGACAGCCATTGTGCAGGTCAGGCAAAGCCCAATCCTGACTGCTGCAGCCCTATCTTGTGTGGAGTATCTTGCATATGGTTGGTCCTCCCCATCTTTAGGCTCTTAATCTTGTCACCCCTTCTTCCTCAAGTTCTCTGAGATTTAGGATGGAGAGAAATTTGGCTGGTCTGGTTTCAGATGATCAATGTAGGGCCTTTGGTGTTCTGAACTGTGGTTTGCTGTTGTTTTCAGTTTTGCTTTTCCTGCACTGCCATATGCTCCACCCTGATTGTTATTGAAGGTCACCTTCTAACCAAAGATGAAAGTCTGTTTAAATGAAGATCTTACTATAAGAGGAGACTCAAAGTTAGATGCAAGAATAAGAATAGGACAAAGCAGTGAGGAAGGAGGGTCAGTGTCCCATCTATCTGCCAGTCCTTATATCCTTCTTCATTGGTGAGATCAAATCTGGTCAGTTGCAAATGACCAGGAAGGGAATGGAGAGTGAACTGCACCAGATGTTTGTTACTTACATGCAATACTTGACCATGGTATATTTTCTCTACTGAAACATGATCCTCTTTTTCGTTCTTTCTGGGACCCTCCTTTGCTGTCCCTACTACTTATAGACCTTTATGATTACAATGAGTATTACAGAGATTTATCTTTGAATATGTCATTAAGTGTGTTTGGTACTACGATTCACCTATTAGGGGAGTACACATGGTGTCTAATTTTCTGTCTGGGATATTTTACTCAACTTTTTTTTCTAATTACATCAATTTCCCAGCAAATTTCATTAATTCATTAATTCATCTTTTTTTGATAGTGGAGTAGTATTCCATTGTATAAATGTACCACATTTTCCTTATTGACTACTCAAATGTTGGGCATTTGTATTTTTCCATGTCTTTGCTTTTGTAATTAGTGCTATAATGAACATGGTTGTACTTGTGTCATTGTAGCGAATTTCTGCATTATGGGGGATTGTTTATGCCCAGAAGTGGTATAGCATGGCCATATGGCATTTCAATCTTTTTTTAGAAATCATGAAACTGATTCCATTCCCACCATCAATGTATGAGAATTCCCTCCTCTCCACATCCTCTCCAGCATTTAGTGTTGTGTGTATTGTGTATTTTCGCTATCCTGAGTAGGGTGACATGATATCTCAGGGTAGTTTTCTTTTGCAGTTCCCTCATGGCTAGGGATGAGGCAGATTTTTTTAGATATTCGTTAGACATTTCAATTTCGTCCCTTGAAAAGCTTGTTTTGAATTCTGAGGCTCTTTTTTTAACTGGGCCATTAGTCTCCTTGGTGTTTAGTTTTTTTTTAATTTTTATTACTTATTCAATTGTCCGCATGTATGTGTGTGTATGTGTGTGTGTGTGTAGAACCATGGATGAATTCGGGATCCACCATGGACCGCAATCCACCTCCTCCTTGTTTACTCTGTTCCGGGAATCACAGGCTCTGCCCTACCAGGACCAGAAACACAGGCGCCCCGCTTTTGCCCGGAGTCTATATGTGGGGTCTAGGATCAGAACTCAGGACCTTCCACCTGCAAGGCAGAGGCTTAACCCTGAGCCACCTCTCCAGCCCCGGTGTTTAGTTTTTTAAGTTCTTTGAGCACTCTAAATAATAGAGCTCTATAAGATATGTGGTTAGTGAAATTTTTTCCCTTTCTCTGGGTTTCCTTTTTGCTGAGTTTACAATCTCTGTATCTAAACAGAAGCTGTTTAATTTCATAAGATCCCATTTGTTGAGTGATGGTTCTAGTGCTTGTGCCATTGAGTTTCTGTTATGAACTCTTGTCCTAGTCTAATCAGTTCGAGGGATTTCTTTACCCTTTCAACTAGGGTTTTTGTAAGATCTGGCCTAACATTAACATCCTTGATTCATTTGGAATTAACTTTTGTGCATGGTCACAAGTATGTGTCTAGCTTAATGTTATACATGTGGATATCCAATTTTACCAATACCATTTGTTGAAGATGCTTTTCTTTTTCCGTTGAATTTTTGGACCCCTTTGTCAAAGAACAAATGGCTATAATGCGAAGGTTTATATGTGTTTCTTCAGCCTTTTTCCATTGATGTATGTGTACATTTTGGAGTGAGTACTAGGCTGTTTTTATTACTATAGATTTGTAATCTAGATTAAAGTTGTTATGGTGATAACTCAAGCAGTGTTTTGTTACTCGGGATTGTTTTGCTATTTGGACATTTTGTTTTTCCACATGAATTTTGATATCGTTTCATCAATTTCTTTAAAGAAATATTTGGAATTTTGATTGGTATAGCATTGAATCTTTATAGTACTTTTGGTAGGATGGTCATTTTTATGCCATTCTTCTCTAGGCTCATGGAGGAATTTCCACCTTCTGGCATTTTCTATCTTTCTTTAGGGTTTTAAATTTTTCATTATAAAGGTCTCTCACTTCATAGGCTAGATTTATTCCAAGGTATTTCATTTCTTTAGGGGCTATCATAAATGGGATTGTTTTCTTTGAATGTTTTCATTTTTTCATCCTCGGTGTATAGGAAGGTCACTGATTATTGCATGTATATTTTGTACCCTGCCACTCTTGTCAAATTATATGTTAGTTCAAGATTTTCTTGGTAGAGATTTTATGATCACTCAGGTATAGGATCGTATCATTTGCAAATAGAGATAACTTCACTTCTTCCTCACTGATTTGAATCCCTTTTATCTCCCTGTGTTGTCTTATGGCTCGAGCTAAGACTTCAAGTACAATATGAATAGAGTGGTGAAAGTGGACAGCCTTGTCTAGTTCCTGATCGAAGGGGGAATGCTGCAAATTTTTTACCATTGATTATAATCCTGCTGTTGGCTTATTGTATACAGCTTTCATTATGTTGATAAAGTTTATTCCATTCCAACTGTCTATAGCATCTTGATCATAAAAGACTTTTGGATATTGTCAAAAGCTTTCCTGTGTCTAAATAAAGTATCATGTTATCTTAGATTTTGGATTGGATTATATGTTGGTTTAGATTTATTAATTTGGGTTGTTGAACCAACCATTTATGCCTGGATTAAAACCTACTTGATTACAGTAAATGATAATTTTTATATGTTTTTGAATCCAATATGCTAAAATTTTGTTGGGAATCTTTGCATCTCTGTTCATCCAAGAGACTGGCCTCTCGTTTTCTTTTAAAAGTGTATCTTTCTTAGGTTATGGGATTAGTATGATATTAGCTTCCTAGAAAGAATTTGGAAGTGTTCCTTCCATTGCTATTTTATGGAACAGCTTAATGAGTAGTGGTGTTTGTTTTTCTTTAAATATCTGGCAGAATTTTGTGCTGAACCCATCTGATCCAGGACAGGTTTTGTTGGTAAGAGTGGAGATTACTTCATCATTTTCCTCATTTTTTATAGGACTGATTAAGTAATCATGACTTCCTGATTCAATTAGGTGAATTGTGCTTACAAAAGAATTCAACCATTTCTTTTGTGTTATCAAATTTTATGGAGTATAAGTTTATGAAGTTTGACATAATTCTCTGAATTTCTTACATATCAGTTGTGATAACTCCATTTTCATTTCTAATGTTGATAATCTGGGTTTTCTCTCTCGTCATTTTGGTTAATTTAGCTCAGGTGAATCAATCTTATTGAGTTTTTCAAATAATGAGTTTTTTGACTTGTTAATTCTTTGTATGGATTTTATTATCAATTTCTGATATTTCTCCCTTGACATTGCTAGTCACCTGTCTTCTAGTGCTTTTGGGATTGGACTGCTCTTGTGTCTCTAAAGCTTTAAGCTTCATAGTTAAGTTATTTATTTGTGATGTTTCTATCTTTTTGATATAGGCATTAAGAGCTATAAACTTACCTTTTAGGAAGGCTTTCCTTGTGTCTTAGAGTATAATTTGTTATTTTAATGATAGTTTTGCTTCTAGGAAATCTTCAGTTTCCTTTATGATTTCTTGCTGAAACCAGTTCTCATTCAGCATCATATTGTTTAGTTTCCAAGAATTAGTGGGTTTTTTTTTTTGCTGTTTATTGTGTTGCAGATGTTAAGCTTTAGACTATGTTGGTCTGAAAGTGTATAGGCTATAATTTCAACTTACCTCAATATGTGCAGATTCGTTTTGGGGCTCAATATATTGTCTATTTTGTATAAAGTTCCATGGGATCATGAGAAGAATGTGTATTCTTGTTGCTTCAATAGATGGTTTGATAGAGATTTGTAAGTTCAATTCAGGAAGAATACGGTTTAATACTAATGTGTCTCTGTTGAGTTTTTGGCCTGTCAATCTATCCCATGTTGAGAGTGTGGTATTGAAGTCCCCAAGTGTTATAGTTTTGGGATTGAATTCTTGTTTAGGACATGTTAGTGTTTGCTTAATGAATGTGGAAGATCCCCTATTAGGTGCATACATGTTCAGTATTCTGAGTCTTCCTGGTGAATTGTTTATGTGACTAAAATGCAATATCCTTCTTTATCTCTTCTGATTTTCTTTGGCTTGAAGTCCAGTTTGTCAGATATCATAATTGCTTTCCCTGCTTTTTTCCATTAGCTTAACGAATTTTTGACCAACCTTTTACTTTTAGAATGTGCCTATCTTTTGTGATGAGACATATTAGACATGTTCCAGAAGGTAGAAGATGAATGAGTTTTGATTTCTAATCCATGTTTTTCACCTGTATCATTTGATTGGTGAGTTAATTCCATTGACATTTAGAGGTATAATGGAGAAATTACATTTCATTCCTGATATTCTTTGTATTTTGTGCATTTCATAAGTGTATTATTTAGCTTCTAGTTTGCGGTGGTATTTCACTTCCCTTCTGTCATTCTGGATATGCTTGTTATTTCTTCAAGCTTGAGTATCTTTTGTAGCATTATTTGAAGGTCTGGTTTTGTGTTTATTTAAGGCTTCAACTTGTTTTTGTGGTCAAAAATTTTCTTTCACCTTGATAATGAAATAGTTTTGCCAGGTATATCAGCCAGGATTGACATTTGTGCTCATTTAATACTTGAAGTATGTCTCACCAAGCTCTTCTGGCATTTAATGTTTCCACTGGAAAACTCATTTGTTATTTTAGTAGATTAACTTTAAAAGAGATTTATTTTTCTCTCCTGAAAATGTCAGCGCATTCTCTTTTTCTTGTATATGTAGTGTTTGCCTATTATTTGCCATGGCGAGTTTCTATTTTGGTAATTTCTGTTTGGGGTGCAGAATGTCTTTTGTATTTGGATTGGCCCTCTCTTTCTTTACATGTAGAAAGTTTTCCTTTATGATAATATGAAAATTTTCCTCAGGTGTGGTATTTTGGGATTCTTGATCTGGTATTCCATGAATGCACATGTCAGGCTGTTTCAAGGTATCCCAAAACTCTTGAATATTCCTCTCAAGTATCTTGTTGGCTTTAGCAATGTCTTCGATTGATCTGGTGAGTTCTTCCACTTTGTCTTCAAGACCTGATATTCCATTTGGTTCTTCATTAGTTCTACTGAAAAGACAGTCTGGTGAGTTCTGGGTTGAAGATAGCTTGTCTTGCAGGTCAGTTTAAACTCTGCTTCAGATTGTTTTAACTTATCTATGCCTATTTTTGTTTCTTCAACTGCTTTTCTCATCTTCAAGTGCCAGTTTTGTTCCTGTTCAAAGTTCCTGGTTGATGCAGATATATAACTCTTCCAGGATTTCCTCTTTCATTGTTTTGATCATAGTAAGGATCAGGCTTTGAAATTCATTATCTTGGGTATGGCTTTCTTGGCTATTTTCTATGAGTTTGTTTTGGTTGGATTCCATCATTATGGCATTCATTCTTTAGGTACAAGAGTTTTGACCTTGGTTTTTGTTTCTCATGAATTTGTGCTGTGACCTGGTCATTTTATTTATCTCTTAGGAGCTTCTTTTTGTTTTTGTGTGTTTTAGCTTCACTGAATTAGATGGTATTACTACATTTGAGCAGTTAAACTAGTTTGTCTTGGAGTTGGGTATGCTTGTCTGGTATTGGTGTTATTTCCTAGATGAGACTATTGAAGTGTTAGTACATCAATTAAGTTGAGTGTGTTAGACAGAGATTGAAGATTAGTATATTAGTGCACTTTTTAGCTTTACTCTCTTGGTGATATGTGAGGGTGAATGCTATAGTCCCTGAAGTTGTATGGGATTTTGGGTGGCTGTATGGAAATATAAGCTACACTGTGAAATAATGAGAAGAAAGAGATGGTAAAAATGGTTTGCTTATCTCAGAGCTGGATGTGAAGAATCTGACCCATATGATGGGATGATTATAAAAGACCTCAGATGAATGGTATTGGCTCCTACCTTTTGCTTTGGCTTTCACTGGACTCTGTTGAATTTTGAGGAGCAGGGAGTCTGCCCCAATATGGTTTTGGGGCACAAAGGCAGAGTGGTTAGTGGGGAGTACAGAAAACCTGGGGTTTGGGGCATGGCCTAGAAGCCTTCCCCAGAACCAGAAATACAGGCTGGCTACTAGTGGGGTGCACAGATGACATGGGCCCTGGGGTATGGCTGAGAGACATTCTCCAGTACCAGAGAGGCAGGCTGGCTAGTAGTGGGGCACTCAGATGACCTGGAGCCTTGGGGTGTGTTCTAAGGGGGTTACCTGATGAGCAGGGAATCAGCCCTGGTCCTGGTCCAGGGTAGAAAGGCAGAGTGGCTAGTGTGGGGTGCAGATGACCTGCATCCTGAGGCATGGTTTAGGTGCCTTACTTGAGGAGCAAGGAGTTGGCCCAGGTCAGGATCCAGGTCCTCCGCAGAAAGACAAAACCCAACCTAAAGACGCATAGTTATTTGATACGATAATTGAATTTCATAGGGAAATCTAGTTCTGACTGTTCAATCCAATTGCCACAATCATTTTGATGTTGCCTGTGGCTGTGTACTCACATGATAGTATAAACAAAGAAATATTCCTCCCCTTTCATATAAAAAAGGTAGAGAAATTTTATGATTAATGTTAAAGAACTCAGAATCAGTATTCCCAAAGCTGTATTGATAATATCATCTCCATGGAGCATAAGCTCCTGCTTATTGAAATGTCATTGAAATCATATCTATGCATTTTATTGAATTCTATTTTTATCAGCATTGTTCTATGAGAATGAGCATAAAGAAAAGGAGACATTAAGATGGACACCTTGAAGAAGCATAACATGCACATTCATGGAATACAAGAACAAGTATCCCAAAATACCATACATGAGGAAAATTTTCAAATTATCATAAAAGAAAAATTTTTCACATCTAAGGAAATAAATGTCTGTTGGGATTTACGTGACATACATGGTGACCGTGAGCATCTCCAGTGTTCAGGTGGTCTAAAAGGGCAGAGGGGCTTATGTAGATGGTGGATGCTTCACCTGAGACCTGGAGCATGGCCTAGTGGCCCACCCAACCCTGGGGCAGCCTGGGTGCTGCTCAGGTTGGCCAGTGGGAGGAGCTGGGATGAGCAGGTGACCTGGGAGCTGGTGGGATTTACCTGAGAAACAGGGTGACCTCCAGTGTCCAGGGCAGGTGGGTGTGTGGAATTATAAACAGATCATAAACAGGAGGGAAGGAGAAGGAGGGCCCCACCAGAAACAAGGAGAGAGTGGATCATGCTACAGCAGAGAAAATAAGCCACTATCAAGTACTGCAAGTAAGTAATGAGACATCTGGTTAAGTTCACAGTCTTTCCATCCTGGTCACTTGCCAAAGTAATCATAATAGGACTTTGCATGACCTGTGCAATGATCAACATATCATTGATTCCCCCCCAAAGTCTAGCAGGGAGCAAATGCACTAGGATCCTTCGAGTCAAGGGATTAATAGCCACAATTGTATTCCTATACTAAAGGGAAATAGCTCTAGGCAATGCTACTTAGTCCTTACACCTCATCAGAGATGACGACCCAGAGGGAAGTTTGACATGCACAGTAAAGTATTCTCCACGAATGGTGGGGAGGGGGCACTGGGAGAAAGGGAAGGAGGGGGGAAAGGAAGGGGAAAGTGGGGAGAGAGCAAGGGAATCGTGGGCGGGTTGGAGGGAGGGAGGGGAATGAGGTTTCTATCAAGTTTTTTTCAGTGGATAAAATACACTATAAATAAAAAATTAAACAAGAACAAAATGTCCACCCAAATACGAGAAACATATAACACCCCAAACATATATGAACAAAATAGAAACTCACCATGGCAAATAATATTAAAAGCATTACACATATAAGACAAACCAAAATTACTAAGTTTCAAGAGAAAAAAATTGTCACTTTTAAAGGTATACATACTGAAATCACTGAAGATTTTGTAGTGGAAACAGTAAAAACCAGTAGAGCTTGGAGAGAACTACTTCACCTATTAAATGAACACAAATGTCAATCCAGACTAATATACCCATCAAAACTATCAGTCATGATCCAGGGCGAAAGAAAAATTTTGCACCATAAAGAAACTTCTTTGAAGACTTATATGAACACCAAAGCAGTCCTTCAAAAAATGCTAGAAAAGATGCTCAAGTTTGAAGAAAAGAACAAGCATATCCAGGAAGACAGAAGGGAAGTACAATTCTGCTAAAACCTACAAGCTAAATAATACACTTATGGAAGCCACTAAACACAAAAAATGTCAAGAATTAAAATTAATTTCTCAATCTTAATACTGTCAATGGAATTAACTCACCAATTAAAAGATACAGGTTACAAACATGGATTAAGAAATCAAAACCTAACCATCTGGTGCCTTCAGGAAAAATGTGTCATCACAAAAGTTAGGCACATTTTAAAAGGCTTTTCAAAAATTCTTTAAGTTAATGGAATGAGGAAACAATGATGATATCAAACAAAGTGGACTTCAAGCCAAAGAAAACCATAAGAGATTTCAGTCACATGAACAATGCACCAGGAAGACTTCACAGTATTGAACATATTCGCACCAAATATGGGCTCCTTCACTTTCATTAAGGAAAGACTACATCGTGTAAAACAAGAAATCAATCCCTAAAGGATAAACCTCAGGGATTTCAATATGACATTCTCAATATGGGATAGATCAAGAGGCCAAAAATTCAAAAGAGACACATTATAATTAAATCAAACGCTTACTGAAATGGACCTTACAGATCTCTATAGAACATTCCATCCAAACACTAAGGAATACACATTTTTCTAGGCATCACATGAGAACTTTCTCCATAATACATCATATACTAGAACACAAAACAAATGTTGACATATACAGGAAAGTTGAAATTATAGCTTGTACCCTGTCAGACCACCATGGTCTAATGCTTGACATCCACAACACAAAAAACAACAGAAAATACACTAACCCTTTGAAAATAAACACTATGAGAAATGGGTTCAGGAAGAAATCATAAAGGAAATTCAAGATTGCCTAGAAGTAAATGATAATAAAAATACAACATATCAAAATCTGGGACACAATGAAAGCTCTCCTAAAAGGTAATTTCATACCTCTCAATGTCAATATCAAAAAAATAGAAATGTCACAAGTAAATAACTACGAATGGGCTTAAAGCTTTAGAGACTTCCTTTCTGCTTGCTCAGCCTGGACACACTGAGCCTCAGGTAAGCACCCCCTGCTCACCCTCAAGGCCCAGGTAATCCACTGGTCCCAGATCCCCCCACCAGGCAGTTGGAGCAGGCGCTGCCCCCAAGTGGGGGAGGAACCCTGTGTCACACTCCAGGTCCCCAGGTTAATTGCAACTGCCCACGACACCTCCGCCCCTTTCACTCCCCCAACCTGCATGTGAGAGGTCTAGCCAGGACACACTGCACCCAGGTCGGGCGCAGTCCAGCGAGGACACACTGTGCCTCAGTCTAGGGAGGATGTACTACTTATCAGAATTCAACAATCCAGTGAACACCTAAGCAAAGCTCTAGGGGACAAAGGCCACATATCTGAAATCACCTAAATTCATCCTATCACATGGGAAAGATTCTACACATCCATCCCAAAGATAAGTAAATGCCCTTTTTACCGTCCTGTTCGTTTCAATTATTAATTACTATAGAGTAACTTCTCCATATAGCCACTCCTAAAACATTTATAACTTCAGGGACTATACCACTCAACCTCACATATCAACGAGGTATGAAAATGTAAAAGTGCACTACCATACTAATATTCACCCCCTATTCACCCCCTGTATTAATGGTCGAATAGCCTCATCCAGGAAATAACAGTAACAACAAGTGTAACCAACACCAAGGCAAACACTAGTATTAACTGCCCAAGAGTAGTGATACTAAATAAATCAGTTCAGTCAAAAACAAGCAGACATTGAAAGAAGGCTTTAAGAGATAAAACAACAATGCCCAAGTCAAAGTGCAAATCCACGAGAAACAAAACTCAAGAAAACAAATCTCCGGGGCTAGAGAGGTGGCTAAGGGGTTAAACCTCCGCCTTGCAGGCGGAAGGTCCTGAGTTTGGATCCCAGATCCCACGTATAGACGCCAGGTGGAAGCGGGGGCGGCCTGCGGTTCCAGTCCTGGTAGGGCGGAGGCTGTGAATCCCGGGGCAGAAGGAAGTGGAGGCGTCCATAGTGGTTCATGAATTCGTCCGTGGTTCTACACATACACAGACACACACACTCACAGACACACACGCGCGCGCCCATACGCACGCACATGCGCACAGTTGAATAAATAATAATAATAAAAAAAAGAAAACAAATCTCCCACTGAAATAATTAACCCTGTAATAACAGATTCCCACCAGAACAAATCCACAGAAAATAGCCAAGACAGACTCACCCAAGATAACGACTTTCAAAGCATGATCATTACCATGATCAATACTATGAAAGAGGAAATTTGGGAGGAATTAAATTAAACTGAACTAAAAGACAAGTTATACTCAACTCAGAACTCAACAGAGAACAAACGAAGCAGAAAATAGAATTTCAGATCTTGAAGAAGAGTGGGAATATTAACCAACTCAATGGAAGAGATTGTTAAAGCCAAAAAGATACTTGAACGAAATATTCAAGACTTATGGGACATCCAGAAGAAGCCTAACATGCATATTCATGGAATACCAGAGCAAGAATCCCAATATACCATACCTGAGGAAAGTTTTAGACTATCATGAAGGAAAACTTTCCTCATCTAAAAAAAGAGAGACCCATCCAAATACAAGAGGCATTCCACACCCCAAACAGATATGATCAAAATAGAAAATCGTCATGGCAAATAATATTTAAAACACTCCACATTCAAGAAATGGTGCTGAGAGCTTCAAGGGAAAAAAACAAGTCACTTTTAAAGGTAAACCTATTAAAATAACAAATGACTTCTCAATAGAAACAGTAAAAGCAAGAAGAGCTTGGAAAGAAGTACTTCAATATTGAATGAACAAAAATGTCAACTCAGGCTAATATACCCCACAAAACTATCTGTCATGACTGAGGAGGAAAGAAAAGTTTTCCAGCACAAAGACAACTTGAAGGCTTACATGTCTACCAAACCAGGCCTTCAAAAAGTGCTAGAAAAAGACTTTGGGGGGGTCATCGACATGTCAGTCATTGCATAGGTCATGCAAAGTGTGATTATGGTTACTGCTGCCCGAACTTGTGTGGATTATCTTGCATAATGATTGACCACCCCATCTTTAGGCTCTTATAATCTTGCCGCCCCCTTTTTCCCAGTGTTCCCTGAGCTTTAGGATGGGGGAAGATTTGGCTGGTCTGGTTCCAGGTGATTAATGCAGGGTCTCTGGTATTCTGAATAATGGTTTGTTGTTGTTTTCAGTTTTGCTCTTCCTGCACTACCATTGGCTCCATCCTGTAAGTATAGCACCTTAAGTCTAACTAAAGCCAACAATGAAAATTCTAATATATGCTAAAGAATTCTCACAGTTAGAACCCAGCTCAATGGATGAAGAACAATGAATGACCTTTGGGGAAAAAAAGTGCTAGAAAAGATATTCCAGCTTGAAGGTAAGAACAAGCATATCCAGGAGGACAGAAGGGAAGTATAATACCACCAAAACTTACAAGTTAAATAATACACATATGGAAGCCACTAAACACTAAAATGTCAGGAATTAAAAGTAATTTATCCATTATAACATTAAATGTCAATGGAATTAACTCACCAATCAAGAGACACAGATTACAAACTTGGATTAAAAATCATAACCCATCAATCTGCTGCTTTCAGGAAATTCATCTCACCACAAAAGATAAGTACATTCTAAATTAAAGTCTGGTCCAAAATTCTGCAAGCTAAATGGAACCAGGAAACATGCAGAGGTAGCTATTATGCTATTGGACAAAGTGGACTTCAAACTAAAAAAAAAAATCATAAGAGACACAGATGGATACTACATTTTAGTCACAGATACAATTCACCAGGAAGACTTCACAATCCCGAACATATATTCACCTAATACAGACTCCTCCACATTCATTAAGCAAACACTACAACATCTAAAACAAGAAATCAATCCCCAAACAATAATTCTTGGAGATTTCAACACTGCCCTCTCAGCATGGGATAAATCAAAAGGTCAAAATCTTAACAGAGACACATTGGAACTTAATCAAACTTTAACTGAAATGGACCTTACAGATCTCTATCGAACTTTTCATCCATGCAGAAAGAATACACATTTTTCTCAGCACCACATGGAACTTTCTCCAAAACAGACCACATATTGGGACACAAAATGAATGTCCACATATACAGGAAAGTTGAAGTTCTGTCCTGTAAACTATGAGACGGCCATTGTCTAAAGATTGACATCTGCAACAAAACCAACAACAGAAAATACACTAATTCCTAGATAATAAGCACTATGATGTTGAATGAGAATTGGATTCAGGAAGATATTACAAAGGAAATATAAGATTTCCTGAAAGCGAATGATAATGAAAATACAACTTATGAAAACCTTTGGGACACAATGAAAGCTGTCCTAAGAGGTAAGTACATAGCTCTTAATACTTATATCAAAAATATAGAAATATCACAAATAAATAACTTAACAATGCAACTTAAAGCTTTAGAGACACTAGAGCAGTCCGATCCCAAAAGAAGTAGAAGAGAAGCGATTAGCAAAATCAGGGGAGAAATATCTGAAATTGAGATAAGGAAAACGATACAGAGAATCAACCATTCAAAAAGTTAGTTCTTTTAAAAATCAGTAAGATTGATACAACCCTAGCTAAATTAACCAAAAGCCAGAGAAAGAAAAGCCAAATTAACAAAACTAGAAATGAAAATGGAGTTATCACTACTGATACACAAGAAATTCAGAGAATTATATTGTCATGTTTCAAAAAAATATACTCTGTGAAGTTTGACAACACAAAAGAGATGGACGAATTTCTAAGTAAACACAACTTACCTAAATTGAATCAGGAAGTTGTGAATTATTTAAATAGTCCTATAACATATGAGAAAATCAATGAAGTAATCTTCCCACCAAAAAATGTCCTTGACCAGATGGATTCAGCACAGAGTTCTACCAGACATTTAAGGAGTTAATAACATCAATACTCCTTAAACTGTTCCATCAAATAGCAAAGGAAGGAACAGTTTCAAATTCTTTCTATGAAGCCAATATTATCTTAATCCCCAAACCTAATAAAGATACACTTAAAAAAGAAAACTATAAGCCAATCTCTTTGATGAACACAGATGCAAAGATTCTCAACAAAGTCTTACCAAATCGGATGCAAAAAAATATCAAAAAGATCATTCACGTAGATCAAGTAGGTTTTATCCCAGGCATACAAGGTTGTTTCAACATACACAAATCAGTAAATGTAATTCACGATACAAACCAGTCCAAATTCCAAGACCATATGATACTCTCAATAGATGCAGAAAAAGCTTTTGACAAGATCCAACAGCCCTTTATGATCAAAACCCTAGAGATGTTTGGAATGGATGGAACCTTTTTCAATATAATAAAAGCTATATACAACAAGCCTACAGCAAGTATCATATTCAGTGGTGAAAGACTTGAAGTGTTCCCGCTTTGATCAGGGATTAGACAAGGCTATCCACTCTCACCACTTATTCAATATTGTACTTGAAGTCTTAGCAGGAGCCATAAAACAAGAGAGGGAGATAAAAGGGATTTAAATCAGCAAGGAAGAAGTCAAGTTATCTCCATTTGAAGATGACATGATCATATACCTGAGTTATACTGAAAACTCTACCAGGAAGCTCCTGTAACTAATACATGAGTTCAGCAGTGTGGCAGGATACAACATAAACATACAAAAATCAGTGGCCTTCCCATATGCCCAGAATGAAAGAAATGAAAAAGTACAGAGAGAAAAAAAATCCCTTTTACTATAGCCCTTAAAAAAATGAAATACCTTGGTATAAACCTAACCAAGGATGTAAGAGTCCTTTCCAATGAAAACTTTAAAATGCTAAAAAAAGGAATTGCAGAAGACACATGGGAAAGACCTCCCATGTTTCTGGATTGGCAGAATAATTATCATAAAAATTATCAGCCTACCAAAGGCAATATAAGATTCAATGCTATACCAGTCAAAATCCCAAAGCAATTCTTCAAAGAAGTTGACCAAACAATCTCAAAATTCATATGGAGCCACAAAAGACCCGTGATAGCAAAAAACAATGCTGAGTAACAAAAACACTGCTGGAGGTATCACCATACCAAACCTTATTCTATATTACAAATCCATAAATCTAAAAACAGTCTGGTACTGGCTTTAACCTAGACACACAGATCAATGGATAAGGGTTGAATACCCAGATATAAGCTCACACAATTACAGCCATCTGATCTTTGACAAGGGGACCCAAAAAATCCAATGGAAAAAGAACAGCATCTTCAACAAATGGCGTTGACAAAACTGGATGTCCACATGCAGAAGAGTAAAACTCAACCTTTTCTTGTCACCATGTACAAAACTTAATTCCAAATGGATCAAGGACCAAAATATAAGGCCGGAGACTATCAAAACCTTTGTTGAAATGGTAGGGAATTCCCTGGCTGATTGGACTAGGCCAACAGTTCCTAGTCAGGAACCCAATAGCCCACTCAATACAGCCAACACTCAACAGATGGGATCTTATAAAAATAAAGAGCTTCTGTTCAGACAAAGATACTGTAACTTGAGCACTAAGGCAACCCAGAAAATGGAAGAAAATCTTCACTAACCACATATCTGATAGAGTTCTGTTATCCAGAGTGAACAAAGAACTTAGAAAACTAAACACAAAGGAAACAAATGGCCCATTAAAAAATGGGCCTAGGGAGTTAAAAGAAACTTTACGAGGGACGAAATTGAAATGTCTAATAAATATCTTAAAAAATTCTCTGCATCCATAGCCAGCAGGGAAATGCAAATCAAAACCTCCCTGAGATATCATCTCACCCCAGTCAGGATGGCAAAAATCCACAACACAAACAACACCAAATGCTGGAGAGGATGTGGAGAGAACGGAACGTTCCTAAATTGCTGGTGGGAATGAAAGCTCATACAAACTCTGGCAAGCCATCTGGTGATTCTTAAAACAGTTAAAGATTGAAATGCCATATGACCCTGCTATTCCACTTTTGGGATAATCCCCCATACAGCAAAAATTCACCTTGATAGCACAAGCATGACCTTGTTCATAGCAGCACTGTTTACAATAGCAAAGTCATGGAATTAACCAAAATGTTCAACATTGGTGAGTGCATAAGGGAAATATGGTACATATATGCAGTGGAATACTATTCAGCCATCAAAAATGATGAATTAATGAAATTTGCTGAAAAATGGATGGAATTAGAAAAATTATATTGAGTGAAGCATCCCAGACACAGAAAATTAAATGCCATATCTACTCCCTAATAGGTAGATCCTAGTACCAAACCCACCTAGAGACACACTCAAAGATAAGCTCTGTAATACCTACAGGAATTGCAAAGATTATAAACAGGAGGGAAGAGGAATGAAGGCCTTGCCAGTAACAAGGAAAGAGGGGATCATTCTACAGCAGAGATAACAGGATACCATCAAGGACTGCAAGTAAGTAATGAGACATCTTTTTAAGCTCACAGACTTTCCTTCCTGGTAACTTGGAACTAATGGGGTATGATTTTACTAGAAAGGGAAAGCATAGAGTCTGGCAGATAGAAGGTAACCATTTTGTAATTGGGAGACTGACACCCTCACCACAGTCTTCTATTTTTATTCCATCTACTTTTGAATCAACTCTTATAATAAGACTCTATTTTAACAGCTTTTTATCTGTGGCCAGGGGATGACATCCAATACACATCAGGATGGAGCCAAGGGCAGTGCAGGAGCAGCAAAACTGAAAAAAAAAACAACAAACCATAATTCAGAAAATTTATATCAATGACCTGGAATGAGGCCTGCCTAATCTCTTCCTATCCTAAAGCTCAGGGAAATTTGCAGAAGAATGGGTGGTAAGATTGTAATAGCCCAAAGATGGGAGGAGCAATGATATGCAAGATACTCCACACAAGATAGGGCTGAAACATTCATAATAGGACTTTGGATGATCTGTGCAATTACCAACATATCATTGACCTCTCAAAGCCTAGCATGGATTAAAGGCACTAGGATCCTTAGAAGCAAGGGATTAACAGCCACAATAGTGTCCCTACACTTAAGGGGAACACTAAAAAGAGTTCTAGGAAATGCCACTGAGGACCCAGAGGAAAGTTTGACATACACATTAAAGGATTCTCCAGGGATGGGCTAGGGGGCACTGGGTGAAACGGAGGGGGGGAAGGAAGGGGAAAAGGGGGGAGGGAGTAAAGGTTCCAGGGAGGGGTGGAGGGAGGGAGGGAACCAGTGTACCTATGACGTTTGTATGACCCGAAAAAAATGAATAAATATTAATTTTTAAAAAAATTTAAAAAAACTTTAGAGACACAAGATCAACCCAACCCCAAAAGCGGTAGGAGAGAGGAGATTAGCAAAGTCAGGGGAGAAATATCTTAAATTTACATAAGGAAAACGATACAAAGAATCAACCACTCAAAAAGCTGGTTCCTTGAAAAAACCAATAAGATTGATACACCTCTAGCTGAATTTAACAAAATCAAGAGAGGGAAATCCTAAAATTAACAAAATTTGTGATGAAAATGGAATTATCACAATGTATACTGAAGAAATACAGAGAATTTTAAGGTGATATCTCAAAAACTTACAAATGGTGAAATTTGATAACACAAAAGAAATGGATGAATTCTTAACTAAGCACTACTTACTTAATTGAATATGGAGGTTTTGCATTATTTAAGTATTCCTATAACAGATGAAGAAATTGACAAAGTAATCTCCAGTCTTCCCACAAAAATATGTGGGAAAATAAAATATTAGATCAGAGTTATTCAGCACAGAATTCTATCAAACATTTGAAAAACAACTAACACCAATACTCTTCAAACTATTTCATAAAATAGCAAATGAAGGAACACTTCCAAATTCTTTCTCCAAAGCTGATATCATACTAATCCCAAAACCTAATAAAGATATCCCTAGATGAAGAAAACTATCAGCCAATCTCTTTGATGAAAATAAATGCAAAAATTCTCAAGAAAACCTTAGGAAATCATATTCAAAAACATATCAAAAAGATAATTCACTGTCATCCAGTAGGTTTCGACCCAGATTCAGAAGGTTGTTTCAACATATGCAAGTCAATAAATTTAATCCATCACAGAAACCTGTCAAACACCACATCATACTTTCCATATATGCAGAAAAACCTATTGACAAGAACCCACATCCTTTTATGATCAAGACCTTAGGGACAGTTGGAATTGAAGGAACTTATATCAACATGACATAAGCTGTATATAACAAGCCAACATCAAGGATTTTACTTAACTGGGAAAAATTTGAAGCATTCCCACTTAGATCAGGAACCATGCTTACCACTTCCATTCAATATTGTACTTGTCTTAGCTAGAGACATAAGAGACGTGAGGGAGATAAAATGGATTCAGAGCAGAAGAAAGGAAATCAAGATATCTCTATTTGCAGATGATATGAACTCACATAAATGAGAGATCCTAAAAACTCCACCAGGAAACTACTGGAACTAATACAGAAGTTTAGCAGAGTGGCAGGTCACAAAATAAATGTGCAAAATCAGTGGCCTTCCAATACACCAAGGATGAAAAGAGTAAAAAAGCCCTAAGAGAAACAAACCATCTACTATAGCCCCTAAGAAAGAAATCCATTGTTATAAATTCCACCAAGAAAATGAGAGACCTTTAAAATGAAAACTTTAAAAACCCAAAGAATGAAATTACAGAAGATTCCAGAACATGGAAATACTCCTATGCTGCTTGATTGGCAGAATTAACATAATAAAAATGATTGTCCCACCGGAAGCAATATACAGATTCAAATTCACAAAGCATTTCTTTAAATAAATTGACCAAACAATATCAACGGAAGCACAAGAGGCTCAGGATAGCAATAACGATCTTGAGTAACTAAAGCGCTGCTGAAGGTATCATCGTACAAAACCTTAATCTATACCACAAATCCATAGTAATAAAAATAAATGGGTACTGGCTTCAAAATAGATGCATGTATCAATAGATAAGGGTTAAAGGCCCAGATAGAAGCACACAGAATTATAGCTATTTTACCTTTGACAAAGGGCCACAAAAATTCAATGGAAAATGAACAGTATTTTCAACAATTGGTACTGGTGAAACTGGATATCCACATGCAAAAGATTAAAGCTGGACCTGTACTTGTCACCATGCACAAAAATTAATTCCAAATGGATCAAGGACCTTAGAATTATGCCAGAGGTTATGAAAACCCTATTTGAAAGAGTATGGACTCAGTAGCAATGGAGGGCGCAGAGAGAAGTTTGAGATTCACACTGAAGGATGCTCCAGAGATTGGGGGGAGAAGAGGGCACCAGGCCAAAGAGGGCAGGTGAAAGTTAGGGGATAAGGGGGGAGAGTGCAAGGGGAGCAGAGAGGCGTGAAGGGAGGAGAACGGGATATGTACTAAGTTTGTATGAGCGGGAAAATAAAAAATAAATATTAAAAAAGAAAGAGTATGGAACTCCCTTGAATGGATTGGGCTAAGCCAATATTTCCTAAATAGAAACCCTCCATAAGCACTAGAACCAACACTCAATGAATGGGATATTATGAAATTAGAGAGCTTCTGTTCAGCTAGAAAAATTGCAAACTGAGCAAAACATATACAGAATGGGATAAAAATGTTCACTAAAAACATATTTGATAGAGTTCTATTATCCAGAGTCACAAAAACTTAAAAATATAAACACCAAGGAGATAAATTGTTCAATTAGAAAATAGGCCTGGGAACTCAAAAGAAACTTTTCCAGAGATGAAAGTGAAATGTCTAAGAAATATCCTAAAAACTGCTCCCTAGCCATCAGGGAAATGCAAATAAAAACTACCCTGAGACATCACCTCACCCTGGTCAGGATGGTGAAAATCCACAATAAAAACAATACCATATGCTGAAATGGATGTGGAGAAAGGGAACTATTATACAAAGCACATGGAAATGTAGGCTTACCTCACCACTCTGTAGATCAGTAAGGTGATTTCTAAACAAATTAGGGATTGAAATTCCATATGATCCTACTTTACCACTACTGGGAATAATCTCCCAAAATGTAGCAATTTACTGAAGTGACTGGAGCACAGCCATGTTCATTGCATCTCTATTTACAATAGCAAAGTGATTTAATCAACTCAAATGCCCAACGGTTGATGAATGCATAATGAAATTGAGGTACTTTTATATAATAGAATACTACTCAGCCACCAAAAAAGATGAATTAATGAAATTTCTGGGAAATGTATGGAATTAGAAAAAGTTATACTGAGTGAAGTATCCCAGACACACTGAAAATTAGACAATGTATGTATTCTCTAATAAGTGGATCCAAGTTCCAAACCCACTTAATGACATATTTAAAGGTAAATATTAGAAATATCCACTGCAATCAAAAAGGAATATAAAAACTATACGCCAATCTCTCTGATGAACACAGATGCAAAGTATCTCAATAAAGTCTTAGCAAATAGGATTCAAAAACATATTAAAAAGATCATTCACGGGGATCAAGTGGCTTTATCCCAGGCACAGAAGGTTGGTTTTTACCTAAGCAAGTCAATAAATGTAATTCACCATATAAACCAGTCCAACGTTCAAGACCACGTGATACTCTTAATAGATGCAGAAAAAGCTTTTGATAAGATCCAACAGCCCTTTATGATCAAAACCCTAGAGAAGGTTGGCATGGAAGGAACCTTTATCAATATAATAAAAGCTGTATACAACAAGCCAACAGCAAGGATTATACTCAATGGGGAAAAACTTGAAGCATTCCCACTTTGATCAGGAACTAGACAAGGTTGTCCATTGTCTCCACTTCTTTTCAATATTGTACTTGAAGTCTTAGCTGAAGCCATAAGACAAGAAAGGTAGATGAAAGGGATACAATTCAGCAAGGAAGAAGTCAAGTTTTCTCTATTTGCAGAGAACATGATTGTATACCTGAGTGATCCCAAAAACTCCACCAGAAAACTTCTGGAACAAATACAGAAGTTCAGCAGGGTGGCAGGATACAAAATAAATGTACAAAAATCAGTGGTCTTCCTATATGCCCAGAATGAAAGAAGTGAAAAAGCCCTGAGAGAGTCAATCGCATTATTATAACCCCTAGAAAAATGAAATACCTTGTTATAAACCTAACCAAGGAAATAAGAGACCTTTACAACAAAAACATTAAAACCCTAAAGAAAGAAACTGCAGAAGACACCAGAAGGTGGAAAGAACTCCCATGTTCCTGGATTGGCAGAATCAACATCGTAAAAATGACCATCCTACCAAAGGCAAATACAATTCAACGCTATACCAATTAAAATCCCAAAGCAATTCTTCAAAGAAGTTGACCAAACAATCTTAAAGTTCATATGGAGATGCAAAAGACCCAGGATAGCAAAGTCAATCCTGAGTAACAAAATCACTGCTTGAGGTATAACCATACCAAACCTTAGTCTACACTACAAATCCATAGTTATAAAAACTGCCTGGTACTGGCTCCAAAATAGACACACGGATCAATGAATAAGGGTTGAAGACCCAGATATAAGCTCACAAAATTATAGCCATTTGATCTTTGACAAAGGGCCCAAAGAATCCAATGGAAAAAGAACAGTGTCTTCAACAAATGGTGCTGGCAAAACTGGATCTCCACATGCAGAAGATTAAAACTGGACCGGTACTTGTCACCATGTATAAGACTTAACTCCAAATGGATTAAAGACCTTGATATAAGTCAAGAGACTATAAAAACCATAGTTGAAAGACACGGAACTCTCTCGAGCTGATCGGGCTAGGCCAACAGTTCCTAAACTGACATCCAATGACACAGTCATTGCTACCAACTCTCAACAGTTGGGATCTTGTGAAATTAAAGAGCTTCTGTTCAGATAAAGAGATTGTAACAGCTCAAAGACAACCCAGAGAATGGGAGACGATCTTCACTAACCACATATCTAATAGAGCTCTATTATCCAGAGTGCACAAAGAACTTAGAAAACTAAACACCCAGAAACAATTGCCCAATTAAAAAATGGGCTCTGGAGCTTGAACGAAACTTTACCAGGGATGAAATTAAAATGTCCACCAAATATCTTAAAAAATTTCCACTTCCTTAGCCATCAGGGAAATGCAAATCAAAACTTCCCTGGGATGTCATCTCACCCCGGTCAGGATGGCAAAAATCCACATACAAACAACAACAAGTGCTGGAGAGGATTTGGATGATGAGTGAACCTCTTACATTGCTGGTGGGAATGCAGACTCATACATCCATTCTGGCAAGCCGTCTGGAGATTCTTAAAACAATTAAAGATTGAAATGCCATATGACCCTGCTATCCCACTTTTGGGAATAACCCCCCATGCAGCAGAGGTTCACCTCGATAGCACANGCCCTGCGATTCCGCTTTTGGGAATAACCCTGCATGCAGCAGAGGTTCACCTCGATAGCACAAGCACGACCATGTTCATAGCAGCACTGTTTACAATAGCAAAGTCATGGAATCAGACCAAATGTCCAACAGTTGACAAGTGGATAAGGAAACTGTGGTACATCTATACAATGGAGTACTACTCAGCCATCAAAAATGATGAATTACTGGAATTTGCTGGGAAATGGATGTCATTAGAGACAATTATATTGAGTGAAGTATCCCAAACCCAGAAAATTAAGTGCCGTATGTACTCCCTAATAGGTGGCTCTAGTACCAAAACCCACCCAGCTCACCTAGAAACACTCGACGATAAATCTCTGTAATACTGTAATTGCAAGGATTATGAACAGGCGGGATGGGGTAGGAGAGCCACACCAGAAACAAGGAGAGAGGGGACCATGTTACAACAGAGAAAATAGGCCTCCATCAAGTTAGCAATGAGACATCTGGTTAAGTTCACAGACTTTTCGTTTCTGATCATTTACAACTGAGGGGGTGTCATTTCACCAGAAGGGGAGGGCATATAGTCTGGCAGATAATAAGTGACCATTTTGCAAATGGTTGATTGACCCCTCCCTCACTGTGGTTTCCTACTTTTATTACATCTACCTTTGAATATACTCTTATAACAAGACGCTAGTTTAACAGTTTTTTATCTCGGCCAGGGGTGACATCCAATACCCATCAGGATGAAGTGAAGGGCATTGCAGGAGCAGCAAAACTGCAAAAGAAAATCAACAAACACAATCCAGAACTTCAGAGACTATATCAACCACCTAGAACTAGGCAGCCTAATCTCTCCCCATCCTGAAGCTCAGGGAAATTTGCAGAAGAGGGGGCGGTAAGAGTGTAAGAGCACAATGATGGGAGGAGCAATGATTTGCAAGATACTCTACACAAGTTAGGGCTGAAGCAATCATAATTGGACTTTGCATGCCCTGCACAATGTCCAACACACTGTTTGACCCCCACAAAGCCTAGCATTTGCTAAAAGCACCAAGATCCTTGGAGGCAAGGGATTGACAGTCCAAATAGCGCTCCCTATGCTTAAGTTACAAAGGAAAGTGTTCAGGGAAATGTCTCGGTCCTTGTACGTCATTGGAGAGAAGGATCCAGAGGAGAGTTTGGCATGCACATTAAAGCATTCTCCAGGTATTAGGGGAGGGGAGGGCACTTAGGGGTTGGGGAGTGGAGGGGTGAGGGGAGGGCTGAGCAGAGGGGTTCGGGGGAGGGAGGAGGAAGGGAGGGAACCGTGTAACCTATTAAGTTTGTATGAGGGGAGATAATAAAAAATGTTAAAAAAAACTCACTACCTAGCTAGCTGCATGGTACTAATTCATTTTCTTAGATACTAAATGGATAATCTTACTTGAAATATAATTTATATTAAACCAACTCATATATTTGGTTTTCTTCTTATGAGTCTTTGTAAAGATTATTCTCTGATACCTGTCAAGTCATAAGACTCCAATTGAACTAGACTGTTAAAATAATCCTCTTGATTTCATAGTGTCAGTATTTTTTGGCTAAGACAGAAATAATTAATACTCTAATAAATCTGAAGTACATCGTTATGGTTGCATTTTGAAGTAAACTTGACAGTTGCAGACTGTTTGGGAACAGCTGTGGAAGGTTAATGATTAGAATGGCCCCTGAACAAGTCTGCAGGTACTTGACTGATTGCTGTGGAGAACCCAACCCATAGTGGGTGGTACTTTGCAGTGGTGGACCAGATAATAGGAGGCACAGGGAGGAGGGACTTGCTGTTCCCTTATCCAGTGTCGACTTCCTGTGCAGTCTACTCTGAGTGCATGTTGTTCACCTTTAGAGCATCTGGCCTTCTTGGTTGCTGCTGCTGCTGCCTCTGTCCTTGGCTGACTCAGAACTTCACCTTGCCTTCACGTTTTTGCTGTTCCCGCTGCCTTTGGAGCCTGGTCTCTAGGCCTTGTTGACATTTGCTGTTCACCCCCGAGGTCAGAGCCCAGCTGTTCTTGACTGCTGTCAGAACTGAGCATCTTCAACCCTCCAGAGTGCAAAGGCTTGAGACACTCTCAGGAACTTTTGGCTTTGTGAAACATTCCAGCCAGGAAAGAGGCTGGTATGGGTGGCTACATTGAAGGACACTATTTTTATTGTGAGTTTTTTTAATAACTTATTATATATAATAGATATATATATATATATATCACATTCTATAGATTATGTTTCTACAGAGAACCCTTACTAATACATCTAAGACAATGTCATTATTGAATGAAGGTGTCAACATTCTAAACCGTGGGACAGAAGAAATTACCCAAACCTGAGTAACCTTTTCATTGTATTGCTTAATAAAAAGGAAGGATGCATGTTCCCACTGGATATATTCTCTTCTAATGCCACTGAAGTGTAATGCAATAGTCAGTGTGGGGTTATTTTCTCCCTTTAACAGAATCATTGATTTATAAAATTGCTGAATCATGCATTGGCCTTATTTCTCAGCACACACATGAAAGGGTTTTAAGCAGAATTGAGGGTCTACACTCATGAAAAATACAGTATCTGTTTAACATCACAAAAGACAAGCTTTCTTAAGGATGAATAGTAAGGATTTCAGTTTACTAATTTAATTTCAGAGCATTTGCACATTACAATAATAATCTTTTTTTCAAAATGTAAAATACTTTAACAGGAGATGAGCGTTAGGTAAGCTTACAAAGTACTACTTCTCTGAAATCATATGAACATTACAAAGAAATTAGCCAAATACCAATTGTACATTTTTAAGCAAATGTAATTTGTCATGAAAGCAAAGTATTTCATCTCTCCACTTGTTTTTTTATAATACATTTTTAAAAAATTTTTTTTTAATTAGTATTTATTCAATTGTTGCGTGTGTGCGTATGTATGGTGCGCGGTGTGTGTGTATGTGTAGATACCACGGACGAATTCGGGAACCACCATGGACGCCTCCACCTCCTTCTGCCCCGGGATTCACAGCTCCGCCCTACCAGGACCAGAAGCGCAGCCGCCCCGCTTCCGCCTGGCGTCTATACGTGGGATCTGGGATCCGAACTCAGGACCTTCCACCTGCAAGGCAGAGGCTTAACCCCTGAGCCACCTCTCCAGCCCCAATACATTTTTTATTATTATTTTTAACTCATACAAACTTAATAGGTACACCAGTTCCCTCCCTCCCTGCTCCTCCCCCAACTTCCTGCTTCCCCTCCATTCACCTTCACCCCTCCCTCCCCATCCCCCGTGCCTCCCGCCCAATTACCAGAGTCCTTTCTTGTGCATGCCTGACTCTCCTCTGGGCCCCTCCTCTCCGATGGTGTACAAGGACCCAGTGGCATTTCCCTGAACCCTTTCCTGTGTTTCCCCTTAAGCCATAGGAACACTACTGTGGGCTGTCAATCCCTTGCCTCCAAGGATCTTGGTGCCTTTAGCAGATGCTAGACTTTGTGAGGTCAATAGTGTGTTGGACATTGCACCGGGCATGCAATGTCCAATTATGATTGCTTCGGCCATAACTTGTGTGGAGTAGCAAATCATTGCTCCTCCCATACTTTCGCTCTTAAACTCTTACCGCCCCCTCTTCCGCAAATGTCCCTGAGCTTCAGGATGGGGAAAGATTAGTCTGGCCTAGTTCTAGGTGGTTGATATAGAGTCTCTGAAGTTCTGGATAGTGGTTTGTTGATTTCTTTTGCAGTTTTGTTTGCTCCTGCAATGCCCTTCACTCCATCGTAAATGGGCACTGTATGTCACCCCTGGCCAGAGACAGAAAGCTGTTAAACTGGAGTCTTATTATAAGAGCACATTCAAGGGTAGATGTAATACTTATACCGAAAAGTGGAATCGCAGGGTCATATGGCATTTGGCAATGGGAGGGGTCAATCACCCATTTGCAAAATGGTTACTTTTTAATCTGTCGGACTATATGCCCTCCCCTTCTGGTGAGATCATACCCCCTTAGTTGCAAATGATCAGGAACGAATGTCTGTGAACTTAACTAGGTGTCACATTACTTTCTTGCAGTCCTTGATGGAGGCCTATTTTCTCTACTGTAACATGGTCACTTCTCTCCTTGTTTCTGGTGTGGCCCTCCAACCCCATCCCTCCTGTTCATAATCCTTGCAATTACTGTAGGTAATACATAGATTTACCTTTGTGTGTCGCAAGATGGGCTGGGTGGGTTTCGTATTAGGAGCCACCTATTAGGGAGTACATACAGTGCTTAATTTTCTGGGTCTGGGATACTTCACTTAATATAATTCTTTCTAATGACATCCATTTCCCGGCAAATTCCAGTAATTCATCATTTCTGATGGCTGAGTAGTACTCCATTGTATAGATGTACCACAGTTTCCTTATCTACTCGTCAACTGTTGGACATTTGGGTTGATTCCATGTCTTTGCTATTGTTAACAGTGCTGCTAAGAACATGGTCGTGCTTGTGCTATCGAGGTGAACCTCTGCTGTATGGGGGGGTTATACTCAAAAGTGTAATCGCAGTGTCATATGGCATTTCAATCTTTAATTTCTTTAAGAGTCTCCAGATGGCTCGCCAGAGTGGCTGTATGAGCCTGCACTCGCACCAGCAATGTAGGAGAGTTCCCCTCTCTCCACATCCTCTCCAGCATTTGTTGTTGTTTGTATTGTGGATTTTTGCCATCCTGACTGGGGTGAGATGATATCTCAGGGAAGTTTTGATTTGCATTTCCCTGATGGCTAAGGAAGTGGAGTATTTTTTAAGATATTTGTTAGACATTTTAATTTCATCCCTGGTAAAGTTTCTTTTAAGTTCCAGGGCCCATTTTTTAATTGGGCCATTTTTTTTCCTTGATGTTTAGTTTTCTAAATTCTTTGTGCACTCTGGACAGTAGAGTTCTATCAGATATGTGGTTAGTGAAGATTTTCTCGCATTCCGTGGGTTGCCATAGAGCTCGTGTAACAATCCCTTTATCTGAACAGAAGGTCCTTAATTTCACAAGATCCAAACTGTTGAGAGTTGGTCGCAGTGACTGTGCCATTGGATGTCTATTTAGGAAATGTTGGCCTAGCCCAATCAGCTCGAGGGAGTTCCCTATCTATTCAACTATGGTTTTTATAGTCTCTGGCCTTATATCAAGGTCCTTGATCCATTTGGAATTAAGTCTTGTACATGGTGACAAGTATGGGTCCATCTTTAATCTTGTGCATGTGGAGATCCAGTTTTGCCAGCACCATTTGTTGAAGATGCTGTTCTTTTTCCATTGGATTCTTTGGGCCCCTTTGTCAAAGACCAAATGGCTGTAATTTTGTGGGATTATATCTGGGTCTTCATTCCTTATCCATTGATCTGTGTGTCTATTTTGGAACCAGTACCAGGCTGTTTTTATAACTATGGATTTGTAATATAGACTAAGGTTCGGTATGGTAATACTTCCAGCAGGGTTTTTGTTACTCAGGATTGTCTTTGCTATCCTGGGTCTTTTGTGCCTCCATATGAATTTTGGGATTGTTTGGTCAACTTCTTTAAAGAATTGCTTTGCGATTTTAATTGGTATAGCATTGAATTTGTATATTGCCTTTGGTAGGATGGTCATTTTTACGATGTTGATCTGCCAATCCAGGAACATGGGAGGTCTTTACAACTTCTGGTGTCTTCTGTTATTTCTTTCTTTAGGATGTTAAAGTTTTCATTGTAAAGGTCTTTTACCTCCTTGGTTAGGTTCATACCAAGGTATTTCATCTTTTTATGGGCTATAGTAAATGGGATTGTTTCTCTCAAGGCTTTTTCACTTCTTTCATTCTGGGCATATAGGCTGGCCTCTGATTTTTGCACATTTATTTTGTATCCTGCCACCCTGCTGAACTTCTCAATTAGTTCCAGGAGCTTCCCGGTGCAGTTTTTGGGATCCCTCAGATATAAGATCATGTCATCTGCAAATAGGGATAGCTTGCCTTCTTCCTTGCCGATTTGAATCCCTCTTATGTCCCTTTCTTGTCTTATGGCTTCAGCTAAGACTTCAAGTACAATATTAAATAGAAGTGGTGAGAGAGGACAGCCTTGTCTAGTTCCTCATCGAAGTGGGAATGCTCCAATTGTTCCCCATTGAACATAATCTTTGCTGTGGGCTTGTTGTATACAGCTTTTATTATATTGATAAAGCTTCCTTCCATTCCTACTATCTCTAGCATTTTGATCATAAAAGGCTGTTGGATCTTGTCAAAAGCTTTTTCTGCATCTATCGAGAGTATCACGTGGTCTTGGACTTTGGACTGGTTTACATGATGAATTACATTTATTGATTTGCGTATGTTGAACCAACCTTGCGTGCCGGGGATGAAGCCTACTTGGTCCCCGTGAATAATCTTTTTAATATGTTTTTGAATCCGATTTGTTAAGACTTTGTTGAGAATCTTTGCATCTGTGTTCATCAGAGAGATCGGCCTATAGTTTTCTTTTTTTAGTGAGTTTTTATTAGGTTTTGGTATTAAGACGATATTAGCTTCATAGAAGGAATTTGGTAGTGTTCCTTCCTTTGCTATTTGATGGAACAGTTTAAGGAGTATTGGTATCATTAACTCCTTCAATGTCTGTAGAACTCTTTGCTGAATTTATCTGGTCCAGGACATTTTTTGGTGGAAAGATTCGAGATTATTTCCTCAATTTCCTTATATGTTGTAGGACTATTTAAATAATTCACAACTTCCTGACTCAATTTAGGTAATTTGTGTTTAGTTAGGAATTCATCCATCTCTTTTGTGTTGTCAAATGTCACAGAGTATAAGTTTTTGAAATATGATGTTATAATTCTCTGGATTTCTTGGGTATCAGTAGTGATAACTCCATGTTCATTTCTAATTTTGTTAATTTTGGTTTTCTCTCTCTTGCTTTTGGTTAATTTAGCTAGGGATGTATCAATCTTATTGATTTTTTCAAAGAACCAGCTTTTTGACTGGTTGATTTTTTTCTATCGTTTTCTTAATCTTGATTTCAGATATTTTCCCCTTATTTTGCTAATCTCCTCTCTTCTACTACTTTTGGGATCAGATTGCTCTAGTTTCTCTAAAGCTTTAAGATGCATTGTTAAGTTGTTTATTTCTGATGTTTCCATTGTTTTGATGTAGGCATTAAGAGCCATGAACTTACCTCTTAGGACAGCTTTCATTGTGTCCCAGAGATTTTGGTAAGTTGTATTTTCATTATCATTTACTTTCAGGAAATCTTGAATTTCCTTTTTAATTTCTTCCTGAATCCAGTTCTCATTCAGCATCATATTGTTAAGTTTCCAGGAGTTAGTGTATTTTCTCTTGTTTGATGTGTTGTGGATGTCCAGCTTTAGGTTGTGGTGGTCTGATAGGGCACAGGTTAGAATTTCAACTTTTTTGTACATGTGTAGATTCGTTTTGTGGCCCAATATGTGATCTATTTTGGAGAAAGTTCAGTGTGCTGCTGAGAAAAACGTATATTCTTTGGTACGTCGGTGAAATGTTCGATAGAGATCTGTAAGGTCCATTTCTTTAAGAGTTTGATTACATTCCTAAGTGTCTCTGTTAAGCTTTTGACCTGTTGATCTATCCCATGTTGAGAGGGCGGTGTTGAAGTCCCCAAGAATTATCGTTTGGGGGTTGATTTCTTGCTTTAGACGCTGTAGGATTTTCTTAATGGATGTGGAGGGGCCCGTATTGGGTGCATATATGTTCAGTATTGTGAAGTCTTCCTGGTGAATTGTACCTGTGACTAAAATGTAGTATCCATCCGTGTCTCTTATAATTTTCTTTGGTTTGAAGTCCACATTGTCTGATAGCATAATGGCTACCCCTGCCTGTTTTCTGCTTCCATTTGCTTGTAGAGTTTCTGACCAGCCTTTTATTTTTAGAGCGTGCCTATCTTTTGTGTTGAGATGGGTTTCCTGCAGGCAGCAGATTGATGGATTGTTATTTTTAATCCAAATTTGTAATCTGTGTCTCTTGATCGGTGAATTAATTCCATTAACATTTAGTGTTATAATGGAGAAACTATTGTTAATTCCAGACATTTATTATGTTTAGTAGCTTTTATAATATATTGCTTCGTTTTTAATGGTGTTATATTGCCTTCTGTTCTCCTGGATATGCCTGTTTTTTTCTTCACGCTTGAGTATCATTTCTAGCATTTTTTGAAGGCCTGGTTTGGTGGACATGTATCCCTTCAAGTTGTCCTTTGTGCTGGAATATTTTTCTTTCTCCCTCGATCATGACTGATAGTTTTGCAGGGTAAATCAGCCTGGGTTGACATTTTTGCTCATTCAATACTTGAAGTATGTTACTCCAAGCTCTTCTTGCTTTTACTGTTTCGACTGAGAAGTCATTTGTTATTTTAATAGCTTTACCTTTAAAAGTGACTTGTTTTTTCTCCCTTGAAGCTCTCAGCACCAGTTCTTTATCTTGAATGTGGAGTGTTTTAACTATTATTTGCCGTGGGGTGCTTCTGTTTTGGTCGTATCTGTTTGGGGTGCGGAATGCCTCTTGTATATGAATGGGCCTCTCTTTTTTTAGATGAGGAAAGTTTTCCTTGATGATCGTTTGAAAAATTTCCTCAGGGGTGGTATTTTGAGATTCTTGCTCTGGTATTCCATGAATACACATGTTAGGCTTCTTCAGGGTGTCCCATATCTCTTGGATATTTCTCTCAAGTATCTTTTTGGCTTTAACAACCTCTTCCATTGAGCTGGTTAGTACTCCCACTTTATCTTCAAGGTCTGAAATTCTGTTTTCTGCTTTATTCGTTCTGTTGATAAGACTCTCTGTGGCGTTCTGGGTTGAAGATAACTTGTCTTTTAGCTCAGTTTTAAACTCTGCTTGAGCTTGTTTTAACTGTTCTATGCCACTTTTTGTTTCTTGCACTGTTTTTCTCAACTCCTCCAGATGTCTGTTGTGTTCCTCTTCAAAGCGATTGATTCGATTATGTAATTCATCCCGGATTTCCTCTTTCATAGTATTGAACATGGTAATGATCATATTTTGAAAGTCTTTATCCTGGGTGAGGCTTTCTTGGCCTTTTTCTGTGGGTTTGTTCTGGTTGGAGTCTCACATTAAGGGATTAATTTCTTCAGTGGGAAATTTGTTTACTTGAGAGTTGCTTCTCATGGATTTGCACTTTGACTTTGGCATTGTCATTTTAACTCTTAAGATCTCTCAATTTCACTAAACTGAGTTATTTGGCCTGGGGTCCTGGTGGGCAGGCGCGGGCGGAGACTTACCTAGGTGGTGGGGTGAGGCCCGTCTGGACCGCGCGTGCGTCCCGACTGGTGAAGCGGCGTGGGGTGTAAGGGGAGGATGGGGGCGTCGGCGTGGATGGTCCCTCAGCCCCATGCGAGCGCGGCTCTGGCTGGTTGGCAGGAGTCGGAGCCGGGTCCCTGTGGGCTGACCTGGGGTCCTGGTGGGCGGTGCACGGGGCGGAGACTTACCACCTAAGGCACGGGGTGAGGCCCGGGTGGACCGCACGCGCGGGTCCCGACTGGCAGAGCGGGGTGGGTTGTAAAGGTCTAAAATTTCTTTTTTTCTTTCTTTAAACATCTATTTCAAACTTACTCCATACTTCAATGAAATTCAAAAATTAGATTAATGTATCAGTTAACTCTGAAAAAACAAGTATCAGAAAATTCTATGAGCCTTTCTGAATAATTTTGTCAAAAATTCACAGAAGCCTAATGTCCACAGCAGTAAACTATACATTAATTCATTTTTCTAGTGAGGTTTTCCACTCTTGATTATTTCCATATAAAAGGAGGGATAATGCTTTCCTGTATCTTAGAGTAGTTTTGTTGAAATCTTGCACCCTTTGCCATTATCATCTTTATTTTCTTTTTGGGTCTGTTCCGATTTTATGGAGAAATCATGCTATCAAAAATCTCTAGACACAAAAGATGGAGGTCTTGCATCCTCACGTAAGCTAATACGTCCATTTCTTTTCTTTACCCCTTGGAAATGTCAAGCACCGATTTCCTACTCCTCACCCCTGCAATGCAGAGTGTGAGGCACTCTGGACTTTGAAATTCAGGGCTAGGAGCTGGAGGAATGTCTTAGAGCCTTTTTCTCTCAGAATATGAAACATCTATGGAGTAATGGAATAAGATATCGACAATCCCCTTTACCCCACCCCACTCCGCCACTCGGGACACGCGGGAAGTTCCAGCCGGGCCTCATCCCGTGACCTAGGTAAGCTCCGCCCGTGCCCGCCCACCAGAACCCCAGGTCAGCCCAAAGGGACCCGGCTCCGACTCCCACCACCCAGCTGGAAAGGCACGCAGGGCCGAGGGATGAGGAAGACCTCCCCCTGCGCCCGGGCCCCGCCCCAGCTGCCCTCGGGTTAAATAGCTTCACTCAGACGCCCCCATCCTCCCATTCCCCACCCCGCTCCGCTGGTCAGGACGCACGGTCTAGCCGGGCCTCACCCCCGACCTAGGTAAGCTCTGTCCCTGCCCACCCCCAGAACCCCAGGCCAAATAATTCAGTTTAGTAAAATTGAAAGATCTTAAGGGTTAAAATGACAATGCCAAAGTCAAAGTGCAAATCCATGAGAAGCAACACTCAAGTAAACAAATTTCCCACTGAAGAAATTAATCCCATAATGTTAGACTCCAACCAAAACAAACCCACGGAAACAGGCCAAGAAAGCCTGACCCAGGATAAACACTTTCAAAATATGATCATTACCATGTTCAATATTATGAAAGAGGAAATCCGGGAGGAATTACATAATCGAATCAATCGCTTTGAAGAGGAACACAACAGACATTTGGAGGAGTTGAGAAAAACAGTGCAAGAAACAAAAACTGGCATAGAGCAGTTAAAACAGACTCAAGCAGAGTTTAAAACTGAGCTACAAGACAAGTTATCTTCAACCCAGAACGCCACAGAGAGTCTTACCAACAGAACGAATGAAGCAGAAAACAGAATTTCAGACCTTGAAGATAAAGTGGGAGTACTAACCAGCTCAATGGAAGAGGTTGTTAAAGCCAAAAAGATACTTGAGAGAAATATCCAAGAGATATGGGACACCCTGAAGAAGCCTAACATGCGTATTCATGGAATACCAGAGCAAGAATCTCAAAATACCACCCCTGAGGAAATTTTTCAAACGATCATCAAGGAAAACTTTCCTCATCTAAAAAAAGAGAGGCCCATTCATATACAAGAGGCATTCCGCACCCCAAACAGATATGACCAAAACAGAAGCACCCCACGGCAAATAATAGTTAAAACACCCAACATTCAAGATAAAGAACTGCTGCTGAGAGCTTCAAGGGAGAAAAAAACAAGTCACTTTTAAAGGTAAACTTATTAAAATAACAAATGACTTCTCAGTCGAAACAGTAAAAGCAAGAAGAGCTTGGAGAGACATACTTCAAGTATTGAATGAGCAAAAATGTCAACCCAGGCTGATTTACCCTGCCAAACTATCCGTCATGATTGAGGGAGAAAGAAAAATCTTCCAGCACAAAGACAACTTGAAGGGATACATGTCCACCAAACCAGGCCTTCAAAAAATGCTAGAAATGATACTCAAGCGTGAAGAAAAAAACAGGCATATCCAGGAGAACAGAAGGCAAGTATAACACCAATAAAGCGAAGCAATATACTTATAAAAACGACTAAACATAGTAAGTATCTGGAATTAAAAATAATTTCTCCATTATAACACTGAATGTTAATGGAATTAATTCACCGATCAAGAGACACAGATATCAAATTTGGATTAAAAATAACAATCCATCAATCTGCTGCCTGCAGGAAACCCATCTCACCACAAAAGATAGGCACGCTCTAAAAATAAAAGGCTGGTCAACAATTCTACAAGCAAATAGAAGCAGACAACAGGCAGGGGTAGGGATTATGCTATCAGACAAAGGGTACTTCAAACCAAAGAAAATTATAAGAGACACGGATGGATACTACATTTTAGTCACAGGTACAATTCACCAGGAAGACTTCACAATACTGAAAATATATGCACCCAATACGGGCCCCTCCACATCCATTAAGAAAATCCTACAGCGTCTAAAGCAAGAAATCAACCCCCAAACGATAATTCTTGGGGACTTCAACACCGCCCTCTCAACATGGGATAGATCAACAGGTCAAAAGCTTAACAGAGACACTTAGGAATGTAATCAAACTCTTAAAGAAATGGACCTTACAGATCTCTATCGAACATTTCACCGACGTACCAAAGAATATACGTTTTTCTCAGCAGCACACTGAACTTTCTCCAAAATAGATCACATATTGGGCCACAAAACGAATCTTCACATATACAAAAAAGTTGAAATTCTAACCTGTGCCCTATCAGACCACCACAACCTAAAGCTGGACATCCACAACACATCAAACAAGAGAAAATACACTAACTCCTGGAAACTTAACAATATGATGCTGAATGAGAACTGGATTCAGGAAGAAATTAAAAAGGAAATTCAAGATTTCCTGAAAGTGAATGATAATGAAAATACAACTTACCAAAATCTCTGGGACACAATGAAAGTTGTCCTAAGAGGTAAGTTCATGGCTCTTAATGCCTACATCAAAACAATGGAAACATCAGAAATAAACAACTTAATAATGCAGCTTAAAGCTTTAGAGAAACTAGAGCAATTTGATCCCAAAAGCAGTAGAAGAGGGGAGATTAGCAAAATAAGGGGAGAAATATCTGAAATCAAGATTAAGAAAACGATAGAAAAAAATCAACCAGACAAAAAGCTGGTTCTTTGAAAAAATCAATAAGATTGATACACCCCTAGCTAAATTAACCAAAAGCTGGAGAGAGAAAACCCCAATTAACAAAATTAGAAATGAACATGGAGTTATCACTACTGATACCCAAGAAATCCAGAGAATTATAACATCATATTTCAAAAATTTATACTCTGTGACGTTTGACAACACAAAAGAGATGGATAAATTTCTAAGTAAACACAACTTACCCAAATTGAATCAGGAAGTTGTGAATTATTTGAATAGTCCTATAACATATAAGGAAATTGAGGAAGTAATCTCGAATCTTCCCACCAAAAAATGTCCTGGACCAGATGAATTCAGCAAAGAGTTCTACCACACATTTAAGGAGTTAATGATATCAATACTCCTTAAATTGTTCCATCAAATAGCAAAGGAAGGAACACTACCAAATTCCTTCTATGAAGCTAATATCGTCTTAATCCCAAAACCTAATAAAGACTCACTAAAAGAAAACTATAGGCTGATCTCTCTGATGAACACAGATGCAAAGATTCTCAACAAAGTCTTAACAAATCGGATTCAAAAACATATTAAAAAGATTATTCACGGGGACCAAGTAGGCTTCATCCCCAGCACGCAAGGTTGGTTCAACATATGCAAATCAATAAATGTAATTCATCATGTAAACCAGTCCAAAGTCCAAGACCACGTGATACTCTCGATAGATGCAGAAAAAGCTTTTGACAAGATCCAACAGCCTTTTATGATCAAAACGCTAGAGACAATAGGAATGGAAGGAATCTTTATCAATATAATAAAAGCTGTATACAACAAGCCCACAGCAAGGATTATGCTCAATGGGGAACAATTGGAAGCATTCCCACTTCGATCAGGAACTAGACAAGGCTGTCCACTCTCACCACTTCTATTCAATATTGTACTTGAAGTCTTAGCTGAAGCCATAAGACAAGAAAGAGACATAAGAGGGATTCAAATCGGCAAGGAAGAAATCAAACTATCCCTATTTGCAGATGACATGATCTTATACCTGAGTGATCCCAAAAACTGCACCAGGAAGCTCCTGGAACTAATTCAGAAGTTCAGCAGGGTGGCAGGATACAAAATAAATGTGCAAAAATCAGAGGCCTTCCTATATGCCCAGAATGAAAGAAGTGAAAAAGTCTTGAGAGAAACCATCCCATTCACTATAGCCCCTAAAAAAATGAAATACCTTGGTATGAACCTAACCAAGGAGGTAAAAGACCTTTACAATGAAAACTTTAACACACTAAAGAAAGAAACAACAGAAGACACCAGAACGTGGAAAGACCTCCCATGTTCCTGGATTGGCAGAATCAACATCGTATATATGACCATCCTACCAAAGGCAATATACAAACTCAATGCTATACCAATTAAAATCCCAAAGCAGTTCTTTAAAGAAGTTGACCATACAATCTCAAAATTCATATGGATGCACAAAAGACCCAGGATAGCAAAGACAATCCTGAGTAACAAAAGCACTGCTGGAAGTATTACCATACCGAACCTTAGTCTATATTACAAATCCATAGTTATAAAAACAGCCTGGTACTGGCTCCAAAATAGACACACAGATCAATGGATAAGGATTGAAGACCCAGATATAAGCCCACAAAATTGCAGCCATTTGGTCTTTGACAAAGGGGCCCAAAGAATCCAATGGAAAAAGAACAGTATCTTCAACAAATGGTGCTGGCAAAACTGGATCTCCACATACAGAAGATTAAAGCTGGACCCATACTTGTCACCATGTACAAGACTTAATTCCAAATGGATCGAGGACCTTGATATAAGGCCAGAGACTATAAAAACCATAGTTCAATGGATAGGGAACTCCCTCGAGCTGATTGGGGTAGGCCAGCATTTCCTAAACAGACATCCAATGGCACAGTCACTGCTACCAACTCTCATCAGTTGGGATCTTATGAAATTAAAGAGCTTCTGTTCAGATAAAGAGATTGTAACACGAGCTCAAAGGCAACCTACAGAATGGGAGAAAATCTTCACTAACCACATATCTGATAGAGCTCTACTGTCCAGAGTGCACAAAGAACTTAGAAAACTAAACATCAAGGAAACCAATGGCCCAATTAAAAAATGGGCCCTGGAAGTTAAAAGAAATTTTACCAGGGATGAAATTAAAATGTCTAACAAATATCTTAAAAAATGCTCCACTTCTTTAGCCATCAGGGAAATGCAAATCAAAACTTCTCTGAGATATCAGCTCACCCCAGTCAGGATGGCAAAAATCCACAATACAAACAACAACAAATGCTGGAGAGGATGTGGAGAGAGGGGCACTCTGCTACATTGCTGGTGGGAGTGCAGGCTCATACAGCCACTCTGGCGAGCCGTCTGGAGATTCTTAAAGAAATTAAAGATTGAAATGCCATATGACCCTGCGATTCCACTTTTGGGTATAACTCCCCATACAGCAGAGGTTCACCTCGATAGCACAAGCACGACCATGTTCATAGCAGCACTGTTTACAATAGCAAAGTCATGGAATCAACCCAAATGTCCAACAGTTGACGAGTGGATAAGGAAACTGTGGTACATCTATACAATGGAGTACTACTCAGTCATCAGAAATGATGAATTACTGGAATTTGCCGGGAAATGGATGTCATTAGAAACAATTATATTAAGTGAAGTATCGCAGACCTAGAAAATTAAGCGCCGTATGTACTCCCTAATAGGTGGCTCCTAATACCAAACCCACCCAGCCCATCTTGCAACACTCATAGGTAAATCTATGTATTACCTACAGTAATTGCAAGGATTATGAACAGGAGGGATGGGGTCGGAGGGCCACACCAGAAACAAGGAGAGAAGTGACCATGTTACAGTAGAGAAAACAGGCCTTCGTCAAGGACTGCAAGAAAGTAATGTGACACCTAGTTAAGTTCAGATTTCGTTCCTGATTATTTACAACTAAGGGGGTATGAACTCACCAGAAGGGGAGGGCATATTGTCCGGCAGATTAAAAAGTAACCAATTTGGAAATGGGTGATTGACCCCTCACATTGCCTAATGCCATATGACCCTGCGATTCCACTTTTGGGTATAAGTATTACATCTACCCTTGAATGTGCTCTTATAATAAGACTCCAGTTTAACAGCTTTCTGTCTCTGGCCAGGGGGTGACAAACAGTGCCCATCACGATGGAGTGAAGGGCATTGCAGGAGCAGCAAAACTGCAAAAGAAAATCAAGGAACCACTATCTAGAACTTCAGAGACTCTATATCAACCACCTAGAACTAGGCCAGACTAATCTCTCCCCATCCTGAAGCTCAGGGACATTTGCAGAAGAGGGTGAGGTAAGAGTGTAAGAGCAAAAAGATGGGAGGAGCAATGATTTGCAAGACATTCCACACAAGTTAGGGCCGAAGCAATCATAATTGGACATTACATGCCCGGCGCAATGTCCAACACACTATTGACCTCACAAAGTCTAGCATCTGCTAAAGGCACCAAGATCCTTGGAGGCAAGGGATTGATGGCCACAGTAGTGTTCCTATGCTTAAGGGGAACACAGGAAAGGGTTCAGGGAAATGCCACTGGGTCCTTGTACGTCATCGGATAGGAAGGCCTAGAGGAGAGTCAGGCATGCACAAGAAAGAACTCTGGGAATCGGGGCGGCAGGCAGGTGGGGATGGGGCAGGAGGGGTGAGGGGTGGGGGAGCAGGGGTTTCTGGGGGAGGAAGAGGGAGGGAGGGAACTGGTGTACCTATTAAGTATGTATGAGCTGAAATAATAATAAAAATGTATTATTAAAAAAAAAGAAATCGACAATGTAACACAAACTGGAAGCCTGTACCCTGTGCTCCTACAAAGTGAAGTTATGCAAGTAATCATATTCTGTATGCATGAGACATATTATTTCATTGGAAATTTATAAATAATGAAGTATAAATCCACACACATAATGCATGTATAGTCAATATGTACATATACTGTATTGTTGAGATTGGTTTTCAAATACAACAAATTTTTAAAAAGAAGGTTGTAAATCTTTTGCTTTAAAGTGGGCAGACAGCATATGTTTTTGGCTTTTCAGGCCAAATCCAATCTCTGCCTAAACTCTTAACATCACAGCCCTGAACAGGTACAAACAAAATGTAAGTGAATATATGTGGCTGGGTTTCACTATTGCATTATGAGCAGTGTGTAACTACCTCACATGTTTAGAGTTAATAGGTATTATTCTTTTATAGTTTATTTAGCCATTCAAAAACTAAGAAAATTATGCTCAGCATCAGTGCTTTAGAGTAACAAGAGACAGGATGGAATGACCTCCCAGGTTATGGTTTGATGATTTCTGCCAAAGGTCAAGATCCATGTGAATAAAACAAAAACTTATGTCTAAAATTTCCATATGTTTTAGCCTTGAATGAATCTTTAATTTTAACACAATTTACTGGCATGAATGTTTATAGCTATGTTAAAAGTGTTTTAATAATCGATATTTTTTGTAACACCCACATGTGTTACCTAGAATATTTCTAGTCTTCTATGAAAATTAAGCAAGTTAACAATGATTTCAGTGATGCCTTTTCTAAGACTATTTGTCATGGTTTGAAATGTGTCCCCCACAGTCTCACGTGTTTAGCACGGTCATGGCACCTTGAGAGGTGGAGCCTTGCTGGAGGAAGGGAGTCACAAGGGGTGGGCCTTGAGGTGGATTAGTCCCACCCACCTCTAGGAGGAGTCAGCCTTTGCTGCAAGCAGTCTGCAGCTCTCAGCTTCCAAGATGTCTGCGATGACTTAGCCTCCTCCAGCTTTGGCCAGCCAGCCATGCTGCCTCTGCCATGAGAAACTGGCTACCCTCTGAAACCATAAGCTTAATAAATCTCTCTTTCTCCCTTAAGTTTCTTGACTTTGGGTGTTCTCTGACAACAATAGTTAAGAGTAACCATTACACTATTCTTGAGCATTTGAATGCTACTTCCTCCATTTGCACTGCAATAATATATAATGAAAACACCTAGCATAAATGGCTTGAAAATCCAAAATATTAAATAAAATTAAAGATTGAAATCATACCGGGGGATGTTCCCTGTAAGTAGAGCACTTGATGAGCATACTGGAGACCCAAGGATTGATTGTTAGCATCACACACACACACAGACACACACACACACACACACACACACACACACACACACACACACATCTTGTTTTTATAGATGCATGTCATCATATGTGACCCATTTGCTAATGCCTTCTATTTGATCACACAATTTCATCCACAATTATCTTCCTTATTACTATGTTATCAGTAATGTTTTCATGTTAAAACAACCATTATTGGACAAACAGCAATGCATATGTTTATATGTCCATATTTTATTAATTATAAAGTATGCAGCTGATTAATACACAAATACATTCTATTCTTCTAGCTCCCCAAATACAATGAAAAGATAACTTGATGGAAAAATGAGAAAATTGTATAATTGCATTTACTAAATTGTGTTACTGCATTTATTGAAGTTAATAGTGGTTATACCTGTGTGTCTTTCTTATTTTCCCCATGATATTTGAATTAGATACCTTTACTGCATGAAAATTATTTTCAAATTACTGCTAAAATAATCTACATTCATTGTCTCAGAGTTTTTATGTGTTAAAAATTCAGTCACGACTAAACTGGTTTTTCTATTCGTGGTCTTATTACTCTGAAATCAAAGTGACAGGCACCTATGTTTTTACCTTATACTCCATAGCACCTTTCAAACGCATGTATTTTTCAGTACAGTTCCTTTCTCTGTGGTGCCTTGTGATATTAGACCTTGTTGAGATGCTGTCACTGCAGATCACTGTCAGTTCCTAGAGGCCTCATAATTCCTTAATAAATGGACTCTCTAATAGTACCTATACAAACACCACTCCTTGCTTCTTTAAAGCCAATAGGAGATTCTTCCTTAACCCAGTTTGTTCAAAGGGAATCTTAGCTAATGTGGCATAATCAAGATGGTCGGTTACTGTCTCATTTTGCTAGAAGCATGTCACATATTCCCACTAGCTTTAAGGAGAGGGGGATTACACAAAAGTATGACACATCACAGTTGAATGTGAGAATTCGTGAATATAATACTATTCTGATTAAAGATACATAGATTTGGTGATTGAGTTATCAGTCATATAGCTATAGCATTGTATTATGTTCTTATGAATAGGTTATGTATTGACTCTATTATTCAAATCTGTCAGTGTATATAAAGAATATACTTTAGTCACCCTTGTGAGCACTGGGAATTGAACCTTGGGCAGTCTGCATGCCAGGCTAGTGCTCCACCACAGGGTGGCATTTTCAGTCCCTAAATAACTTCTAATCAGAAAACAAAACCGTCTAGATCAGAGGTTTTCAAGCTCAGTACTATGGATACCCTGATAAGTTATTTGTTATGGGAGAGTTGGAGGATCTCTTGTGTACTCTCCTGATAATTATAACATTCCTTGTCTGAGTTGTGGCAAGAAAAAATGTCTCTATGTATTGCCATCTATCCTCTGGGGTTGTAAGGTATTTCATCTTTAAGAGCTATCATAATGGATAATTCATGTCTTTAATTTTATATTAATAATCTGAGGCAGTCTCAGATTCATTGTGAAAGATACAATGGCTCTTAGAATGTTTTCAGAAAAAAACAAATAAATGAAACAGGGATATTGTTGGAGATATATAGGTAAAAGGAATTTATAAGAAGTATTTCAGCTTTATCAGCTTTATAAATGATATAAACACTAACTGAAAAATACTATACTGGAGGAGGTATAGTAGTGTGGACTGCATGATGAAGAAGGAAAATGGCATGCTGAGTTTTTTTTTTCAATCAAGCATACAAGTGGATATCTTAGGAAAATATCTCAAATAAAGAATCCCAAGACTCTGAGGTGAGTCTCAAAACAAATCTTGTTACTATTTGGGTGGCAGTTAGAACTAGGAATAAATGGATTAGCTAAATGAGACCCATCATGAAGCCAAAAAAGAGGCATGAACTAGGAATCAACTTGGGATATGAAGAAGGAGGAGTTAATCTTAAATCTTCAAAAGGAACATAATTATGATGAAGAATGAGATAAAAGTGATACTAGTTCCTTAAATGGAAGATAGTGGATACTTTAAGGAAATTTGTTTCTCTTATTTCTGGAATCTGGCAAGTGTAGTAAAATCAAGGTGGTGGCATCTGGTGAGAGTTTTTTGCTGTATTACAATAGGATGGGAGGCACTTCTTGGTGAGAATGCAAGCTTGTATGTTCAGTTCTTGTCTTCTTTTTACACTGTTACCAATTCCATTTTCAGGTCCTAGCATCATGAGTTCTTTGATTCATATTTATCTCCAAAGATCACATCTCTGAATCACATCAGCATGTGAATTGAAGGATTATATTTCCACCTCACAAACTTTTGGTGATGCATGGAAATGATCATTTTTGTCCTGTTTTATCAAATATCAGAATTTTATGTCTAAAAGGGACCCAGAAAACATGCACTTAAACTTTGTCCTACGTTTTAGAGAACATAGGTTTAAAGGACTGTCAGTCTCTAAAGAATAACACTGCTTTTCAATTCTGTGTTCTCATTCTTAAGCACATGTTCACATATATCTTTATATAATTGCTTGTATGTTAATAGTCCATATAGGATTAGTAACTATTGTTTTGTGATCTTTATAAGGAAATGGTAGATATTTAAAAGGGGTAATATTTTTTAATTTGTAATGTAATTGAGTAAGTTACATAATGCTCCTCACACTAGTCTTACCATCAGAGGATATGAGGTGAAATCCGTCATCTTTTCCACACTACCCCCTATTCTGGAAATGTGCTGTTGTTGAAATACTCTTGAAATTCCATCGTTGCTTAAAATTTGGTATGTTTTCAGTTATTATCTTTTCTTCATTGTGCCATGCATATCAACATGTGAGTTATGGCCACAAGTAAGGCAGCAGAGCCCCTGTTAAACTTCAATCTGATAGGGCAGTGTCCGCAAGGAGAGGAAGTAGGTACCTGACCTCTCTGATCCTGTACTTCAATTTCCTGCCAACAACTCTCATTTGTAAAATGCAATTACAAGCCAAATCTCAAAACAGCTCTGGTAAAACTGTGCAGAGAGAGGCCGAGACAGGATCGAGACGCAAATAGATATCTTCAGCATATTCCATTAGGAAATTAACGTACAGAGTATTAGGTAAAATGAGTAAGTCTAATGCACACTAAAGGATGCTCCAGGAATTGGGGGAAGGGGCACTGGGAGAAAGAGAGGGAGGGGTGAAAGAAAAGGAAAAAGGGGGGAGGGAGCAAGGGGATCCAGGGAGGGGTGGAGGAAGGGTGCGGAATGGGGGTACTTATCAACTTTGTATGAGTGGAAGAAGTAAATAAAAAGAAAAAAATGAGTAAGTCTAGAAGCACCTTTAAAATATATAGAATAATAATATAACTAGGAGTTTTTATGGAAAAGTGACAGCAGAGAATGTGCTTTGTCAAAATGGGACATATCTCACATCATAATCAAAATACAAGAAGTAAATTTAGTGTCCTGTGAGCATCATTCAGTGAAATTAAACCAATTGATTTATACTTTTTCATGCCCTGAAAATAGCATAAAAATGTAACAGCCAGTCATAAAATGATAAAAGCATTTCCTCCTTTATGCTTCATTGCATCGTAAGCACTATGGAATGAGCTGTCAGTTTTTCTTTTGTATGCACAAATTCAGTTTCATTAAATTATAATTGTTGTATGATTTTTTTAATCTTAAAAGGATTATTCTGAGTAGTGATACTCAGAAGGAGCATTTTCAATACAGAATGTCATTTATTTAAAAAGTAGAGTCCTAGAACTATGAAAAGAAAATATTTGTTGTTGTCAGTATTTACTTAAAGATAGTTGTCTTTATATTTGAGTATGTTTATAGACTGGAAAATGGTAGAAAGTTGATTAGATGAAGAAATTCTGCATGAGAAAGGATAAATAAAATTAAGAATATAGGAGAAAATTCCATTGAGATCATGAAGATAGGACTGCTTCCTCTAAGCCAAGTGAAATGTAATATATACATATACATTAGGTAACTGATAATAAAGGGAAATAGATACAATACAATGTAATATTAAGGATGGTGAAATATAATACATTAGTTAGGATCCATAGAAAATATAATCTCAAAATGAAAGTATTCTTAGTGATACTCTGGTCCCACTATATTAGCAAATTTGAACTTATCCTTCTTGCAGCAGGATTACACGACTTTTCTGTAACTTGGTTTAATTGACTGAACAAGAGTTGTGCTTGAAGAATACTGAATTGTTTACAGAGTTGTAAATGTTACCCACAGGGTATGATAAAAAGATAAGTCTACAGTTTAGAAACTACTGCTTGATTATAAGCAATCAACAAGCAAAATCAAGTGCATAGAGAAAGTTCTCCTGCTGTTAACTGGGGGAAAACAAAGTGATCCTATTATCTTCCATTTTTCTAAAATGTCTTGAAGGATTGCAGTGATATGAATATATTGAGAGAGAAGCACTACACTTGGACAGGGTGGTTCCTGCCAGTCATTCCAAGACCAGAGACTGAGGCAGGAGGATTGTGAGATATAGGACAGTTGGTTCCACATGAATATGCTATCTAAAACAAAACAAAACAAAACAAAACAACTGTAGGACTTTGCATTGGAATGAAGAATTTTTAATTTAACGAATCAAGCAAACTTTCAAGACAAGCCTCAAAAGAGATGTGGATTTGATTGTACATGAGTACTATAAAGTTCCATGAAATTTATTTTCAAAAGTAATAGAAATTAATTTTAATATATTTATTTATTTTTCCCAATCATACAAGCTTAATAGGTACCCCAATTCCCTCCCTCCACCCTTCCCCAGTCCCCCTTGAACCCTCTCCCCTTTTTCCCCTTCTTTCACCCCCCTCCCTCCCTTTCTCCCGGTGCCTTCTTTCCCCCCCCCCCATTCCCTGGAGAATCCTTTAGTGTGGATGTCAAACTTCCCACTGTGTCCTCCACTTTGGTTAGATGTCAGGACTCAGTGGCATTGCCCAGAGCCCTTTCTTGGGCTCCCCTTTAGTATGGTAACACTATTATGACTGCTAGTCCCTTGTCTCTAAGGATCTTAGTGCCTGTGTTCCATGCTAGACTTTGGGGGGTCATTGACATGTCAGTCATTGTGCAAGTCATGCATCATACCACTATGGCTACTGCAGCTTAAGTTGTGTGGAGTATCTTGTGTATCTTTAGGGTTTTACAATCTTACCACCATGTCTTCACAAATTTCCCTGAGCTTTAGGCTGGGGAGAGATTTGTCTGGTCTGGTTCCAGGTGATTCATATGTGGTCTCTGATGTTCTGGATTATTGTTTGTTGTTATTTTCAGTTTTGCTGTTCTTGCACCACCCTTGATGCCATCCTGATTGGTATTGGAGGTCGCCTCCTAACCAGAGATAAAAGGCTGATTAAATGGAATCTTACTACAAGGGTAGATTCAAAGATGGATGGAATAAGAGTAAGAGACAGCACTAAGGGCGGAGGACAGTCTCCCATTTTCAGGATGGTTATGATCTATCTGCCTGACTCTATACTCTCCCTGACTGGTGAGATCAAACCCCCTCAGGCGCAGTTGACCTGGAAGAAAAGTGAGTGTGTGACATCACAGCCTCACAGTGACACCAAAGCCACATGAAGAGATCGCATCCTCATGGTGGCATCACAGCCTCACCAGTGACATCCCAGCCTCATTCTTAAATCATAATATTGCCACTGAGGTCACTGACTCACTATCATCTCATAGAATCAACACTGATATCAGAGCCTCACTGTGATATCATAGCCTCAGGGTGACACAACAGCCTCACAAACCCACAATGACATCACAGCCTCAGAATGAATTCACATGCTCACAGTGAATTCATAGCATCACCTGTTACATCAGAACCTCATTGTGACATCAGCCTTGTCAATGACATCACAGCCTCAATGTTCCATCACAACCTAACCTGTAAAATCAAAGCTTCACTGTGACATCAAAGCTTCAACATAGACAACATAGGCTCACTGTCACATAATAAGTTCACCAGTGACATCATAGCATCACCAGTGATATCATAGCTTCACTGTGACATCGTTCTCACCATTGACATTTCACTCTCATTTTTATATCATACCTTCACCTGTGACATTACAGCCTTATTGTGACATCAGCCTAGCCACTGACATCACAGCTTTACTGTGACTTCATAACCTCTCCAGTAAAATCAAAGCTTCACTGTGACTTCAAACTTCACCACAGACATCATAGCCTCATTGTCATGTAATAGGATGACCACTGAAATCATAGCCACACCAGTGGTATCATGGCTTCACTATGATATCATTCTTGCCACTGCAATTGCAGCCTCATTGTGATATCATACCTTCACCTATGACATCACAGCCTCATTGTGACATCACCTTGCCACTAACATCACAGCCTCACTGTACCATCACAACCTATCCAGTTAAACTCACAGCCTCACTGTGACATCATATACACACTGTAACATCACAGCCTCACTGTGACATTATAAACTCACTGTGAAGTCACAAACTTTCTGTGAAATCTGCTTTGCCACTGACATAATAGCTTCATGGTGACATTACAGCCTCACCTCTGTCATCACATCCTCAATGTGATGGCCCAGACTCACCACTGACATCCTAACATCACTTGGGATTCACAATATCACTACTGCCTTCACAGCCTCACTGTAATCTCATAGAATCACCACTGACATCACAGACTCACTATGACATCACACCATCATCACTGACACCCTACCTAGCCTCACAATGACACCACAACCTCACCATTGACATCACAGGCTCACTGTGATGTGACAGCCTCACTGGTGACAACAAACCCTCATTGGGACATCAGCCTTGCCAATGAAATCACAGACTCTCTGTGACATCAAAGCTCTCCAATAACATGACAGCCTCCCTGTGACATCATAGTCACACTATGCCATCACAGCTTCACTGTGACACCACAGATTTACCAGTGACACCACAGACTCACTAATGACATCACAGTCTCATTGTGACCTCAGCCTTGCCACTGACATCACAGCCTCTCTGTCATGTCACGACCTCATCAGTGACTTCATAACCTCACTGTGACATCAGCCTTACCAGTGATATCATAGTCTATCTGTGAAATCACAGTCTCACTCGTGACATCAGAGCCTCATTGCGAAACCACAGCTTCACCACTGACATCACAGTCTTACTGTGACTTCACAGCCTCAATATGATATAACTGCCTCACTGTGACATCTGATCCTCACCAGTGACACCACAGCCCCATCTGTGACATCATCCTCACTACTGACATTATTTTGACCCCTGACAGCACAGCCTCACGAGTGATATTACAGACTTTAACATCATAGGCTCACCAGTGACAACACAGCCTCACCTGTTACATCATACCTCCATTGTGACATCATCCTTGCCAATGACATCACAGCCTTCAAAGTGACATCACAGTCACATGGTGCCATCAGAGCCTCACAGTGACATCACAGCTTCACTGTGGCATCAAAGACTCACCAGGAAATAACAGCCTAACAGTGATATCACAGCTTCTTTGTGACATGACAGCATCACCAGTGGCATCTTTGCCTCATTGTGAAATCACAGCCTCATTTTGACATGACAACCTCACTGTGACATTAGAGCCTCACTAGTGACACCATATCCTGACAAGTGCCACAGCCACTCTCTGACACCACAGTGTCAACCTCATTGTGACATCACAGGCTCACCTTTGAAATTACAGCCTCTTTGTGATGTCATACCTTCATCACTGACATCTTACCTAGCCTGCTTATAACACCACAGCCTCACCATTGACATCACAGTCTCACTGTGACCTCGCAGCCTCCACAGTGACACCACACCCTCACCTGTTACTTCATAGCCTCATCATGCCTTGCCACTGACATCACAGCCTCACTGTGAAATCGCAACCTCACTGTGGCATCACAGCCTCATGGTGATACCACAGCCATATCATGACTTCACACCCTCCCCAGTTACACCACAGCCTAAACCACTGACATCCCACTTGTATTGTAACTTTATAGCCTCACTAGTGACATCACAGCATTTGACATCATAGCCTTCCCAGAGGTACCACAGCCTCACCTGTTATATCATACCCTCATTGTGCCCTCAGTCCTGCTATGGACACCACAGCCTCACCAGTGACACCACTGCCTCACAGGTGACCTCATAGCCTCATTGTAATATCAGCCTTGCCACTTAATTCACAGCCTCTCTGTGACTTCACAACTTCATCAGTGATATCCAAGCCTCACTGTAATATTATAGCCACACTGTTGCAACAAGCCCTCACTGTGACATCATTGCCACATCATGACATCCCAACCTCCCCAGTGATGCCACAACCTCACCATTAGCATCCTAAATTCACTTTAACATTAAAGCTTCACCACAGACGTCACAGCCTCACTGTCACATAAAATACTCTCACCAGTGACATCATAGCCTCATTGTGACATTGTACTTTCACCAGTGACATGGCAACCTCATTGTGACATCAGCCTTGCCACTGACATCATAGCTTCACTGTATCATCACAATATCTCCAGTGACTTCACAGCCTCATTGTGACATTACAGTCTCACTGGGACATCATACACCCACTGTATATTCACATCCTCATGGTGACATCTCACCCTCATGGTGATATCACAGGCTCACCTCTGATATCATGTCCTCACTGTGACATCACACCCTCACCACTGATATCCTACCTGGCCAAACTATGACACCACAGCCTAACCACTGATATCACAGGCTCGCTGTGACATGGCAGCCTCACTGTGATATCAGAGCCTCACCATTGAAACCACAGGCTCAGCTGGGACATCAGCCTCACCACTGACATTGCAGTCTGACCACTGACTTCACAGCCTCACCAGTGACGTCACAACCTTTGATATCATAGCCTCACAAGTGACACCACAGGCTCACCTGTTATATCATAGCCTCATTGGGACAACAGTCTCACCACAGACATAACAGCCTCACCAGTGACACCATAGCCTCACTGGTGCCATCATAGCCTTATTGTGACATCAGCCTTACCTCTGACATCACAGCCTCACTGTGATCTCACATCTTCCACAGTGATGTCAAAGCCTCGCTGTCACATCACAGCATCACATTGATGCCACAGACACACCATGACATCGGACCTCCCCAATGACACCACAGCATCACCACTGACATCCTAGCCTCACTGTGACCTCAAAGCTTCACCACAGACATCACAAACTCAGTGATGCATAATTAGAATACCACTAACATCATAGCCTCACCAGTGTCATTGTAACCTCACTATGACAATCATTTTCGCCACTGACATTGCAACCTCATAGTGACATCACACCTTCACCAGTGACACCACGGCTTCACCTATTACATCACGGGCTCACCTCTGAAACCATCACACAGTCACTACTGACATCCCACCTACCTTCACTATGACATCACAGACTTTCCACTGACATCACAGGCTCACTGTGACATGACAACCTTACCAGTGACACCATAGCCTCATGGTGATATCACAACCTCACTATGACAACTCAACCTCATCACTCACATCAGCCTCACTTCTGATTTCACAGACTTACCTCTAGCATCACAGCCTCATTGTGACAGAAATGGCTCACCACTGATACCCTATCCTCACTGTGAAATCAGAGCACCATCACTGATGTCACAGCCTCACTGTAATCTCATAGAATCACCCCTGACATCAGAGCTTCACTGTGACATCACAGCCTCAGTGTGACACAACAGCCTCTTGATTCACCAGTGATGCTGTGGTATCACTGGTGGGGCTATGATGTCATAGTGAGGCTGTGATGTCACTGTGAGGCTATGATGTCTCATTTGACTTCAGCCTTGCCACTGAAATCACAGGCATTCTCAGACATCACAACCTCTCAGGGTCTCAGCATTGAGACTACAGCCTCACCTGTGACATCAGTCTCACCACTGACATCACAGTCTGACCATTAACACCACAGCCTTACCAATGACATCACAGTCTTTGACATTATAACCTTATCAGTGGTATCATAGCCTCACTATGACATCACATCCTCACTGTGACATCACAGCTTCCACAGTGACATCACAACCTCACAGTGACATCACAGACTCACTGACACCACAGCCTCACCACTGACATCCTAGACTTACTGTGACTTCAAAGCTTCACCACAGATATCACAGTCTCACTGTCAAGGAACAGGTTCACCACTAACATCATAGCCTCAGCAGTGACATCGTAGCCTCAAGGTGATATCATTCTCACCACTAACATCACAGGCTCACTGTGACATGACAGCCTCACCAATGACATCACAATCTTTGACATCATAGCCTCACCAGTGATACTACAGCCTCACTGGTGACATCACAGTCTCATTTTGACTTCACCCTTGCCACTGAAATCACAGGCACACTCTGACATCACAACCTCTCCAGTGACATCACAGCCTCACCTCTCACATCATAGCAACACTGTGCCATCACAGACTCACCGTGACACCACAGCTTAACCAGTGACACTAGAGCCTTACTAATGACATCACAGCCTGTGATGTCACAAACTCACCAGGGATTTCACAGCCTCATTGTGACATCAGGTTCACTACTGACATCACAGACTGTTAGTGATGTCGCAACCTCACCAGTGAGGTCACAGACTGTCTGAGAAATCAGTCTTCACAAGTGATATCACAACCTATCTGTGACACCACAGCCTCATTGTGACATTGTAGCCTCACCAGTGACTTCAAAGCCTCACCTGTTGCATTATAGCCTCATTGTGACTTTAGCATTGCCACAGACATCAGAGCCTCACTGTGACCTCACAGCATCCACAGTGACATCACAACCTCTGTAACGACATCACATGCTCAGAGTGATATCACACCTTCACAGTGTCATCACAGTATCACTGTGACATCAAAGCCTCACCACTGACATCCTATTCTCAATATGACATCAAAACTTCACCACAGACAAAACAGCCTCACTGTCATGTAATAGAGTCACTACTGACATCACAGCCTCACCCTTGACATCTTAGCCTTACTTTTACATTATTCTTACCACTGATATTGCAGCCTCATTGTGACATCATACCTTTACCAGTGATATCACAGTTTCCTTGTGACATTAGCCTCGCCACTGACATCACAGACACACTATGCCATCACAACAACCTTTTGAGTAATATCATAGTCTCACTCTTATATCAAAGCCTCCCTGTGACATCACAGACTCACTTTTGAAATCATAGCCTCCATGTACAACACACCTACACCACTGACATCCCACCTAGCCTCACTATGACACCATGGCCTTACCACTGACATAATAGTCTCAATGTGATCTGACATCCTCACCAGTTACATCACAGCCATTGATGTCATAGTTGCACTAAGGATACCATAGCCTCACGTGTTACATCAAACCCTCATAGTGACATCAGTCTGGCCACTGACATCCAATCCTCCAAGTGACCTCAGAGCCTCACTGTGACCTCACAGCCTCACTGTAACACCACAGCCTTACCTGTTACATCATAGCCTCATTGTGACACAGGTTTGCCTCTGACATCACAGGCTCACTGTAATCTCAAAGCTTCTACACAGTCACAGCCTCACAGTGACATCATGCTTTCACAGGGACATCACAACCTCACTGTGCCATCACAGCATTACCAGGAAATCACACACTCCTTGTGTTGTCAAACCCTCACTACTGACATCCTACCTAACCTCAATATGACACCACAGCCTCACCACTGACATCACAGGCTCACTGTGCCATGACAGCCTCACCAATGACATCACATCCTTTGACATCATAGGCTCACCTGTGACACTTCAGCTTCACCTCTGACATTAGCTTAGCCACTGATATCGCAGAATGACCACTAACATCATAGCCTCACCAGTGTCATCAAAATATTTGACATTATAGCCTCACGGTGACATAACAGCCTCATTGTAACATGACAGCCTTTGGCATTGAAACCTCACTGGTGACATCACAGCCTCATTGTGATATCTGCCTTGCCACTGAAATCACAGACTCTCTGTGACATCACAACCACTCTATTGACATCAGAGCCTCACTGTGCCTTTATAGCCACACTGTGCCATCACAGCTTCACTATGACACCACAGCTTCACCAGTGACAACACAGCCTCACTAATGAAATCACTGCCTCATTGTGACATTCGCCTCTCCACTGACATCACAACTTCTCTGTGATCTCACAACCTTACCAGTGACTTCACAGCCTCTCTGGGACATCAGCCTTACTAGTGAAATCACATGCTCACCATGATACCACAGCCTCACCACTGATATCAGAGCCTCACTGTGACACCAAAGCCTCATCACTGACATCATAGCCTCACCGTGACATCAATGACTCAGTGTATTACAACACCCTCACTGTGTCATCTTAGTCTTCCCAGTGACACCACAACCTCGCATGTTACATATAGCCTCATAGTGCCATCAGCCTGATTACTGACATCTCAGCCACACCAGTGACTACACAGACTCTCTTTGACATCAGCCTTAATAGTGATATCACAGCCTCTCTGTGACACCACACACTCACTGTGATGTCATCATCTCACTGTGACCTCGCAGCCTCCCCAGTGACACCACAGCCTCACTTGTTTCATCATAGTCTCATCGTGACATCAGCCTTACCGCTGATATCATAGCATCAGCATGATCTCATAGCCTCCACAGTGACATAACAGCCTCACTGTGATATCACAACCTCGCGGTGACATCACAGTCTTACAATGAAATCAATACCTTACCAGTTGCATCATATACTCATTGTGACATCAACCTTGCCACTTAAATAGCAGCCTCACTGTTATCTCACTGCTTCCACAGAGACATCACATCCTCACTGTGACATCACAGCCTCAATGTGACACAACAGCATCACTGTGACATCTGAACCTCACCATTGGAAACATAGCATCACCTATGACATCAGCCTCAGCACTGACATCAAAGTCTGACCACTGGCGTCATAGACTCACCACTGACATCATAATCTTTGACATTATAGCTTCACCAGTGATACCACAGCCTCACTGTGACATCATAACCACACTGCTATCACAGCCTCACTGTGACACCAAAGCTTCAACAGTGACACTACAGCCACACTAATAATATCACAGCCCCATTGTGACATTAGCCTCACCACTGACATCACAGCCTCTCTGTGATGTCACAAACTCACTAGTGACTTCACAGCCTCTCTGTGACATAATCTTGTTATATCACAGCCTCTCTGAGACACCACAGCCTCACTGTGACATCAGAGCCTCACCAGTGATGCCACAGCTTCACCAGTGACATCACTGCCTTTCATATCTTAGCCTCACCAATGACACCACAGCCTCACCAGTGACACCACAGCCTCACCCATTACATCATAGCCTCCTTGTGCTTCCAGCCTTGCCAAAACATCACAGCCTCACTGTGAACTCACAGCTTCCACAGTGACATCACAGCCTCACTGTCACATAAAATGCTCATCACTGACATTATAGCCTGAACAGTTTCATCATAGCCTTACTTTGACATCATTCTCACCACAGACATTGAAGCTTCATTGTGACATCATAATTTCACCAGTGATATCACACCCTTGTTAAATCACCCCTGCCACTGGCCTCACAGCCTCACTGTGACATCACAGTCACAGTGTGACATTAGAGCCTCACCAGTGACACCACTAATGCCACAACCTCCCTTTGACACCACGGTGTCAATATTGATGTCACAACCTGAATGTGATATCACAACCTCCCCAGTGAAATCACAACCTTACTGTCATATCAGAGCCTCACTCTGACATCACAGTCATACTTTGCCATCACAGCATCACTGTGATATCACAATCTCACTGTGACATCATAGTCTCACCATTGAAATAATATCCTCAGTGTGATATCACGTCCTCACCACTGATATCCTACCTAGCCTCACTGTGACACCACAGTCTCACCACTGACATCACAGGCTCACTGGGAACATAGCCCTCTCACCAGTGACACCACAGCCTCACAGTGACATCACAGCCTCACTGTGGCATCACACCCTCACCATTGACATCCCAGGCTCGCTGTAATATCTCAGCCTCATCAGTCACATCAGCCTCACTTCTGACATCACAGATTAAGCACTAGCATCATAGCCTCACTGTGACATCAGAGCCTCACCTCTGACATAATAACCTCACTGTCACAGCACAGTCTCACCACTGACACACTAACCTCACTATGAATCAGAGCATCACCACTGATGTCACAGTTTCATTGCCATCTTGCAGACTCACACCTGACATCAGAGCCTCACTATGACATCACAGCCCCAGTGTGACCCATCAGCCTCACTGAGACATCAGACCCTCATCATTGAAAGCACAGCTTCACTAATGACATCAAAGCCTCATTGTGACATCTGCCTCCCCATTGACATTACAGCCTCTTTGTGATGGCACTAACTTATTAGAGACTTCATAGCTCCTCTGGTATAAGCCTTACCAGTGATATCACAGCCTCTTTCTGACACCACAGCCTCACCTGTGACATCAGCCTTGCCAATGGCATTAGTGTGACCACTGACGTCATAGCCTCAGCAGAGACATCACAGCCTTTCACATCAAAGCTTTACCAGTGACACCACACCCTCACCTCTTACATCAGCCTTGCCACAGACATGACAGACTCACTGTGATCGTAAAGCTTCCACAGTGACATCACAATCTTACGGTGATATCACAGGCTTACAGTGACATGACAACCACACAGTTACATCACAGCCTCACTGTCAGGTAATAGGCTCACCACTAACATCATAGCCTCACAAGTGACACCATAGACTTACTTTGACATCATTTTCACCACAGACATTGCAGACTCATTTTGACATCATAACTTCACCAATGATATCACTACCTCATTATGACATCAGCCTCACCACTGACATCCCAGGATCACTATGCCATCACAAACCCTAGAGTGACATCACAGCCTCACTGTGTCATCACTGCCTCAGTATGATGTCACAAACTAACTGTGATATCTTAGCCTCACTGTGACATCCTAGTCACACTTGATATGCATCATTTACTATGAATGATTAAGAAAACATGCTAAATTATGTAAATTTTGAGGACTGGAACCTTTGGCCTGAAAATATACTTTTATATAATCATTGTGTGTGTGTGGTGTGTGTGTGTTTGTGTGTGTGGAAAAGAAACAATTGTATATGTCTAAAATATAGATATAACCTCTCTGTCATGTCACATCACCACTCATACCACAGCCTCACTGTGACATCACAGCATCACCAGTGACAACAAAGCTTCACTGTGACTTCATAGCCTCACCTCTGATATCACAGCCTTACTGTGATGGCACAACCTCACCACTGACATCCTATACTCACTTTGAAATGACAGCATCACCATTGACAATACAGCCTCACAGTAATCTCACAGAATTACCCATGACATCATATTCTCACTGTGATCTCACAGCTTCAGTGTGACCCAAAAGCCTCAGTGTGACATCAGACACCCACCACAGAAAAAACAGGCTAAATTCAGCCTTACCGCTAACATCACAGTGTGAACACTGATTTCACAACCTCACCAGTGACATCACAGTCTTATACATTATAGCCTCACCAGTGACATCAGAGACTCAGTGTGATATAATACCCTCACTGTGACATCAGAGTCTCACCACTGACACCATAGCCTCACATGTGACATCAGCTTTCCCACTAAAATTAGGTTGACCACTGATGTCACAGCCTCACCAATGAAATCACAGCCATTGACATCCTAGCCTCACCAGTGACACCACAGCCTCACCTGTTACATCATAGCCAAATTCTGACATAAGCCTCGCCACAGACATCACAGCCTCACATATCCTTCCCAGTGACACCATAGCCTCACTGTGACATCACAGCTTCACCAGTGACACCACATAAATGATATTGTAGCCTCATTGTGACATCAGCATTGCCACTGATATCACAGAATCACTGTGCTATCACAATGTCTCCAGTGAAAACATAGGCTCACCATGACATCACAGCCTGACAGCCTGACTATGACATTAGAGCCTCACCAGTGACACCATAGTCTCACCATTGCCACCATCTGTCTGTGACACCACAGTGTCAATACTGACATCACAGTGTCACTGTGATATCGTATCCTACCCAGTGACATCACAGCTTCACTGTGACATCACAGCCACACTGTGCCATCACAGCCTCACTATGACTTCACAGCCTCACCTCTGATATCATAGACTCACTGTGACATCACACCATCACCACTGACCTCCTACCTAGCCTCACTATGACATCACAGCCTCACCACTGACATCACAGGCTCACTGTGATGTGAAAGCCTCTCCAGTGACACCACAGCCTCACAGTGACATCCCAGCCTCCCTGAGACATCCCAGCCTCATGAATCACAACAGCCTTACTTCTGACATCACTACCTAACCATTGAAATCACAGCCTCACTGTGATTTCATAGTCTCTCACCACTGACATCACAGCCTCACTGTGCTATCACAATATCACCAGTGACTAAAAAGCCTTACTGTGATATCACAGCCTCACCTCTGACAACTTTGCCACACTGTAACATCACAGCCTCACTACTGGTGTCCTACCTATCCTCATTATGACAGCACAGCCTTACCACTAACATCAAAGGCTCACTGCATCATGACAGCCTCACCAATGAAACTACGGCTTCACTGTGACATCTCAGCCTCAGTGTGACACAACAGCATCACTATGACATTGGAGTCTTACCAGTGACATCAAAGCCTCACCTGTGATATCAAATTCACCAATGACATCACAGTCTGAACACTTACATAACAGCCACACCAGTGATTTTACACTCTGACATTATATCCTCACCAGTGTCAACAGAGTCTCATGGTGACATGAGGGCTCACCTTGTTACATCAGCATTGCCACTAACATCAGATTATCACTATGATCTCATAGCTGCCACAGTGACATCACAATCTCATGGTGACATCACATCCTCAATATGACATCATACCTTCACAGTGACATCACAGCCTCACTGTGACATTACAACCTGATCACTGATACTCTGTCATCACTGTGACATCAAAGTTTCTCCACTGACATCATTGCCACACCAGTGACATCACAGCCTTATTTTGATATCATTTTTACCACTGCCATTACACCCTCAGCAGTGACATCACAGCCTTACTATGTAATCACAACCTGTCCAGTGACATTAGCTTTGCCTCGAAAATCCCAGCTTCACTGGGCAATCATAACCTCTCCAGTGACATCACAGCTGCACTGTGATAGCACATCCACACTGTGACATTACAAACTCACTGCAATGTCAGAAACTCACTGTGTTATCACCCTTGCCACTAACATAACAGCCTCTTAGTGACATCACAGACTCACTAAGATATCAGCCTTGCCGCAGACATAGCAGCCTCATTGTGATATCACAGCCTCACCTCTGACATCATAGCCTCACTGTGACATCAAAGATTCATCACTGACATTCTACCTAGTTTCACTATGACACCAAAGCATCACCACTGACATCCTAGGCCCATTGTGATGTGATAACCTCACCAGTGACATAAGAGCTTTTCACAACATAGCATCACCATTGACACCACAGCCTCAAATGTTACATAATAGCCTCATCGTGACATCAGTCTTACAACTCACATCAAAGTCTCACAGAGACATCATAGCCTCACAGCAAAACAACAGCTTAACTGTGACATCAGAGCCTCACCTTTGAAACCACAGCCTTGCCTGTGACATCAGCCTTGCCTCTGACATCACAGTCTGTCCACACATGTCACATCTTCACTAGTGACATCAAAGTTTTAGAGATTATAGCCACACCAATAACACCAAATCGTCACTATGACATTACAGCCACACCCATGACACCAGAGCCACACTGTGACATCACAGCCACACATTTGACAATATAGCCACACTGTAACATCAGAACCTCAGTACTGATATATTACGTAGCCTCACTAAGACACCACAGCCTCACAACTAACATCACAGCTCACTGTGATGTGACACCCTCACCAATGGCAACACAGCTTCACTATGACATCACAGCCTTAGTGTGACACAACAGCCTCACTGTGACCTGAGATCCTCACCATTGAAACCACACCTTCACCTGTGGCATCAGCCTCCCCACTGACATCACAGTCTAATGACTGACACATCCTCACCAGTGACATCACAGTCTATGACATTATAGCCTTACCAGTGACACCACAGCCTCAAGGTGATACAACGGCCTCACCTCTGACATTAGAGCCTCACTGTAAAATCACAGCCTCACGCTCACTGTGTCATGACAGACTCACCAATGACACGGAAGCATCACTGTGACATCAGAGCCTCAGTGTGACACAACATCCTTTGTAACACCAGAGCCTCACCAGTGACATCACACTCTTCGAAATTATTGCCTCACAAGTGTCAACATATCTTTATGATGATATCATAGCCTCACAGTGACATCACAACCCCTCCAGTGGCATCACGGCCTCACTGAGACATCAACCTGGCCAGTGACTTCATAGCCTCATTGTTACATCATATCTCTACCAATGATATCACAGCCTTATTGTGACATCAGCCTCGCCACTGACATCACAGCCTCACTGTGACATCACAACCTCTCCAGTGACATCACGGTTGCACTGTGATGATACAACCTCACTGTGGTGTCACAGCCTCATGATGAGATGAGAGGCTCACCTCTGACATCGTAGCCTCACTGTGATTTTACAGCCACACCACATCATACCCTCACAATTGACACCACAGCCTCACATATTACATCATAGCTTCATTGTGACATCAGAATAACCACTGACATCACAGTCTCACAATGACCTCAAAGACTGACTGTGACTGCACAGCCTTCCCAGTGACACCATAGCCTCACTTGTTACATCATACCCTCATTGTGACATCAGCCTCGCCATTGACATTAGTCTGACCCCTGACATAACAGCCTCTCCTGTGACTTCATAGCCTCCTCATGACTTCAGCCTGGCCACTGACATCATAGGCTCACTGTGCCATCACTACCTCTCCAGTGACATCACAGGCTCACTGTGTCATCAGTCTCACTGGGACATCATAGACACATTTTGATATCACAGCGTCACAGTGACCTCACAGCCTCACAGTGACCTCACAGCTTCCCCAGTGACAAAACAACATCAACTATTGCATCATAGTCTCTTTGTGTGTCAGCCTTGTCACTGACATCACATTCTCCACAGTGACCTCGCAGCCTCACTGTGACATCACAGCCTCACTGTGACATCATTGCATCACCACTGACATCATATACTGATAGTGATATCACAGCTTCAGTGCAACACAACAGCCTCACTGTGATAGTAGAGCCTCACCAGTGACATCATAGCCTCACCAATGCCACAGTCTCCTTGTGACACTACAGTGTCACTACTGATATCACAACCTCACTATGACATCACAACCTCCCAAGTGACATCACAAATTCAATGTCACATCATAGCCTCACTGTGACATCACAGCCTCACTCATGCAATAAGCTCATCACTGACATCATAGCCTAACCAGTGATATCATAACCTCAGTATTACATCATACTCGCCACTCACATCTCAGGCTCATTGTGACATCATACCTTCACCAGAGACATCTCAGTCTCAGTTTAAAATCAGCCCTGCCACTCCCATCACAGCCCCACTGTGCCATCAATCTCTCCAGTGACATAACAGCCTCACTGTGACATCAAAGATTCACCTCTGACATGAAAGCCTCCATGTGATATCACATCCACTCATAGCCTTAGTGTGATATCACACCCTAACCACTGACATATTATCTAGCTTCACCAAGACCCCAAAGTCTTACCATTGATATGACAGGGTCACTGTGAGGTGACAGCCTCACCAGGGAAACCACAGTGCATGGTGACATCAAAGCCTCATGGTGACATCACAGGCATGTGGTAACATCACAGCCTAACCAGTGACACCACAGCCTCCCTTTGACATCACAACCTCTCCAGTGACATCACAGCCTCACTGCTACATCATAGCTACAGTGGTGTGCCATTGCAGCCATATTGTGACACCACAGCTTCACCAGTCAAACCACAGCCTCCCTAATGACAACACAGCCACATTGTGATAACAGCCTCGCCACTGACATTTCCGCCTCTCTGTGATGTAATGATATCACCAGTGACACCACAGCCTCACCTGTTACATCAAAGCCTCATTGTGACATCAGTCTTGCCATTGACATCACAGCCTCACTGTGACCTCAGAGCCTCCCCAGTGAAACCAGAGTCTCACCTGTTATATGATAACATCATTGTAACATCACCCTTGCTACTGACATCACATTATCACTGTGAACTCACGGCCTCCCTGGGATATGACAACTTCACAGTGAAATCACAGCGTTACAGCCTGACCACTGAAGTCAGATCTTCACCAGTGACACCACAGCCTCACATGTTACATGACAGCCTAATTGTGACATCAACCTCACCACTGACATCATAAGCTCACTGTAATCTCACAGCCTGGCCAGTGACACTATAGTTTCACCTGTTACATAATAACCTCATGGTGACATCAGCCTTGCCACTGACATCACACCCTCATTGTGACATCACAGACTCCACAGTGACATCACAGCCTCACAGTGGTATCACTGCCTTACCAGATACACCGCAGCCTCACAAAGATATCATAGACTCACGGTGGCATCACAGCCTTACTGGTTACACCACAGCCTCACTGTTGACATCACAGCCACACTGTCCCACCAAAGCCCTACTGTGACACCACAGCTTCACCAGTGACACCACAGCCTCACTAATGACATCACAGACTCTTTGTGACATCAGCCTCACCACTGACATCACAAACCCTCTGGGACATCACAACCTTACCAGTGACATCACAGCCTCATTGTGACATAACAGCCTTACTGTGAAATCAGAGCCTCACAAGTGACACCACAGCATCATCTGTGAGACATCAGCCTCTCCACTGAAATTAGAGGGGCCATTGAGTTCTCCACCTCACCAGTAACACCACAGCCTCGCCTGTTATATCACAGCCTCATTGAACAATTGGCCTTGCCATCAATATTGCACCCTCACTGTGACATCACAACCTCACCATTGATAACCTACATAGTCTCATGATGACATTCAGGAGCATGGGAGGTCTTTCCTCCTTCTATTGCTTTCTGTAATTTGTTTCTTTAGGTTTTAAAGTTTTCTTTTTTTAATACATTTTTTATTATTTCCGCTCATACAAACTTAATAGGTAGACCAGTTCCCTCCCTCCCTCCTCCTCCCCCTGAACCCCGTGCTCCTCTTCCCTCCCTCCCCATCCCCCAGTGACTCCCCCCCAATTCCCAGAGAGTCCTTTATTGTGTATGCCTAACTCTCCTCTGGGTCCTCCTCTCCGATGACGTACAAGGACCCAGTGGCATTTTCCTGAACCCTTTCTCGTGTTCCCCTTAAGCATTAGGTTTTAAAGTTTTCATTGTAAAGTTCTCTCACTTCCTTGGTTAGGTTTATACCAAGATTATGTCATTTTTTAGGGGCTATAGTAAATGGGATTGTTTCTCTCAGGGCTTTTCACTTTTTTATCCTTGGCATATAGCAAGGCCACTGATTTTTGCATGTTTATTTTGTAACCTGTCACTCTGCTAAACTTACGTATTAGTTCCAGGAGATTCCTGGTGGAGTTTTTAGGATCAGTCAGGTATATGATCATGTCATCTGCAAATAGAGATATCTTGACTTTTTCTTGCTGATTTGAATCCCTTTTTTCTTCCTCTTTTGTCTTATGGCACCAGCTAAGATTTCAAGTACAATATTGAATAGAAGTGGTTTGAGTGGACAGCCTTGTCTAGTTCTTTTTTTTTTAATTTCCGCTCATACAAACTTAACAGGTACACCGGTCCCCTCCCTTCCTCCATCTCCCCCAGACCCCCCGGCTCCTCCCTTCCCTCTCCCCTACATCCCCATCCCCCGTGCCTCCCCCCCCCTTAATCCCCAGAGCATCCTTTACTGTGCATGCCAAACTCTCCTCTGGGTCCTCCTCTCCGATCAGGTGCAAGGACCCAGGGGCATATCCCAGAACCCTTTCCTGTGTTCTCCTTAAGCTAAGGAACACTACTGTGACTGTCAGACCCAAGCCTCCAAGGATCCTAGTGCCTTTAGTCCATGCTAGACTTTGTGGGGTCAATAATGTGTTGGGCATAGCACAGGTCATGCAAAGTCCTATTATGATTGCCTCAGCCCTAATTTCTGTGGAGTATCTTGCATATCATTACTCTTTGAATCCTTATGCTCTTACAATCTTACCACCCCCTCTTCCGCAAATTTCCCTGAGCTTCAGGATGGGGAGAGATTAGGTTGGCCCAGTTCCATGTGGTTGATATAGAGTCTCTGATGTTCTGAATTATGGTTTGTTGATTTTTTTTTGGTTTTGCTGCTCCTGCAATGCCCTTGGCTCCATCCTGATGGGTATTGGAATTCACCCCCTGGCCAAAGATAAAAACCTGTTAAATTAGAGTATTGTTATAAGAGTATATTCAAAGGTAGATGGAATAAAAGTAGGAGACTGCAGTGAGAGTGGGGTCAATCACCCATTTGCAAAATGGTTACTTTCTATCAGGTAGCCTATATGCCCACCCCCTTCTGGTGAGATCATACCCCATCAGTTGCATATGATCAGGAAGGAAAGTCTGTGAACTTAACCAGATGTCTCATTACTTACTTGCAGTCCTTGATGGTGGCCTATTTTCTCTGCTGTAACATAGTACCCTCTCTCCTTGTTTCTGGTGTGGCCCTCCTACCCCATCCCTCCTGTTCATAATCTTTACAATTACTGTAGGTATTATAGAGATTTATCTTTGAGTGTCTCTAAGTGAGTGTGCTACTAGGAGTCACCTATTAGGGAGTACATACGGTGCTTAATTTTCTGTGTCTGGGATACTTCACTCAATATAATTGTTTCTAATTCCATCCATTTCCTGGCAAATTGCATTAATTCATCATTTTTGATGCCTGAGGAGTATTCTACTGTATAAATGTACCACATTTTCCTTATCCACTTGTCAACTGTTGGACATTTGGGTTGATTCCATGACTTTGCTATTGTAAACAGTGCTGCTATGAACATGGTCATGCTTGTACTATCAAGGTGAATTTAGTTCTTGATCAAAGCAGGAATGCTTCAAGTTTCTCCCCATTGAGTATAATCCTTGCAGTTGGCTTGTTGTATACAGCTTTTATTATGTTGAGGAATATTCCTTCCATTCAAACTGTTTCTAGGGCTTGTATCATAAAAGGATGTTGGACCTTGTCAAAAGCTTTTTCTGCATCTATCAACAGTATCAAGTGGTCCTGGATTTTGGATTGGCTTATATAATGCATTATATTTATTGATTTGCATGTATAGAGCCAGGCTTGCGTGCCTGGGATAAAACTTACTTGATCAAAGTGAATGACCTTTTGATTTATTTTTGAATCAAATTTGCTAAGATTTTGTTAAGAATCTTTGCATCTGTGTTCGTCAAAGAGATTGGCCTATAGTTTTCTTTTTTAGTGTATCTTTACTAGGTATTGGGATTTAGATGATATTAACTTCATAGAAAGAATTTGGTAGTGTTCCTTCCTTTGTTATATGATGGAAGAGTTTGAGGAGCATTGGTATTATTTTTTTTCTTAAATGTCTGATAGAACTCTGTGCTGTATCCATCTGGTCCAGGACATTTTTTGGTGGGAAGATTTGAGATTATTTCATCAATTTCCTCAGATGTTATAGGACTATTTAAAGGGTTCAAAACTTCCTGAATCAATTCAGGTAATTTGTGCTTTCTTAGGAATTCATCCATTTCTTTTGTGTTGTCAAATTTCACAGAGTATCTTGCATATCGTTGCTCCTCCCCATCTTTAGGCTCTTACAATCTCACTGCCCCCTCTCCTGCAAATTTTTCTGAGATTTAGGATAGGGAGGATTAGGCTGGCCTGATTCCAGGTGGTTGATGTAGAGTCTCTGATTTTCTGAATTATGTTTTGTTGATTTTTTTTTTCAGTTTTGCTGTTCCTGCACCACCCTTGGCTCCAACCTGATGGGTGTTGGATATCACCCCCTCGACACAGATAAAATACTGTTAAAATAGAGTCTTATTATAAGAGTAGATTAAAAGGTAGATGGAATAAGAGTAGGAGACTGCTGTGGGGGGTCATTCTCCCTTTTGCAGGATGGTTACCTTCTATCTGCCAGACTCTATGCCTTCCTTTCTGGTGAGATCATACCTCATCAGAAGCAAGTGATTAGTAAGGAGAGTCTGCAAGCCTACCAGATGTCTTATTACTTACTTGCAGCCCTTGATGGTGCCCTATTTTCTCTGCTTTAACATGATCCACTCCTTGTTTCTGGCGGGGCCCTCCTTCCCCTTCCCTCTCTACATACAAGTTAGGGCCGAAGTAATCATAATAAGACTGTGCATGAACTGCACAATGACCAACATATTGACCCTGCCAAAGACTAGTATGGGTCACGGGCACTACAATCCTTAGAGGCAAGGGATTAACAGCCACAATAGTGTTCCTATACTAAAGGGGAACACAAAAAAAGAGCTCTAGGTAATGCTATTAAGTCCTTACACCTCATCAGAGAGGAGGACCCAGAGGGAAGTTTGTCATGCATACTAAAGGATGCTCCAGGAATGGGGGGAGGGAGGACTGGGAGAAAGGGAAGGAGGGGGAAAGGAAGAGGAGGGGTGGAGGGAGGGATGGAAATGGGGTACTTACAAACATTGTATGAGTGGAAGAAATTAAAAAAAAAGAAAATAAACAGAATGAAAACAAAACTCTGTAATTATTATTTACTGTTATAACCAAAAATATTAAAATTTGTGAAAGACTAGAAAGAAACAGGCAATTCTCAATTGATCAATTATTTTTTGATGAGAAGATCATGTACTTTGACTGCAACACATAAAGAAATTAAGCAAGAAATTAGCTGGAAGTTTCTCCCTGCTGGTTAGTTTACAAAGTACATGAAAGAGCTTTGCAGAATTCTGGGTGAAAATTGTCATCAACAATCTTACCTGGCCATGGACTTTGAATAAATACTACAATAACTGATATGCCAGGCAAGATATGCCAACTTGCAAAATAGTGCCATGGCAATTATAAGAGCAATCAACTGCTTTCTTATTTTATTTGAGACCTGAACCCCAGGAAGGAGTACATGACTTCAGAGGTCAATGTGGTTAAAAGTCCATGACTGTGGTGGTCCTAGGACCTAGAGGAAAGTATATGGAGAAAGAAACAAGAAGAAAAAGAATATAAGGCATAGAATGTGGGGGCTGCTCTGACTTACTCCATTGATCTTGGGTATTGTATAAATAAAGAATAACTGTAAGAGGATTGAGAGCTGGGTGGAAATGAGGCTGTAAATATTATACAGCTTAAATGTTGGATTCTCATAGCTCTAAATTCTTCTTCTTGCTTTCCATCTGAGTTCTGCTCTGGATTTTACTCCATGCAGATTTTCACTCATGCAGGTTGAGTTCTTCTCTTGAAATTTCCAAACCCACACCTGAGTGATGCTCAGTTGTGGAGATAATTGGTTCTGTTCCTTGAGCTGGGGATACTTGAATGTATCTTGGCACAGTTACCTGCTGTAATCTGCTCCACAGGCTAGAGTACTGGTTAAAGTTTTCATACTATTCATATTCTTCACAGGTTCTCCATTAGGGTGCTGAAGGTAGTCCCAGACACGGGTTGCTTGGTGCCTCTTGTATGCAGTCCTTAGTAATATATCATCTTTAGATTTCTTGAAAGAGGTACTTAAAGTGAGAACAACCCTAAGTATTAGAGAATATTGTTGAAAGTGAAAAGGTAAGATTGTAAGATCTTGCAGGTCAGAAGTTTTGTCAGGCATTATCTTCTGTATAGGACAAGGCTGTTGAATCCATGAATTCATCACAGCTATGCATATTTCTGCAAGACCTACATGAAAATTTGTCTTATCAACATTTCAAAATGAATGTGGGAGGAGACCATGTTACAGCAGAGAAAATAGGCCACCATCAAGGACTGCAAATGAGTAATGAGACATCTGGTTAACTTCACAGACTTTCATTCCTGATCATTTACAACTAGGGGGTATGATCTTACCAGAAGGAGAGGGCATATAGTCTGGCAGATAAGAAGTAACCATTTTGCATATGGGTGATTGACCCCTCTCTCACTGTGGTTTCCTACATTTATTACATCTACCTTTGAATATACTCTTATAACAAGACTCTAGTTTAACAGCTTTTTATCTCTGGCCAGGGGGTGATATACAATACCCATCAGGAAAGAGTGAAGGGCATTGCAGGAGCAGCAAAACTGCAAAAGAAAATCAACGAACCATAATCCAGAACTTCAGAGACTCTATATCAACCACCTGGAACTAGGCAGCCTAATCTCTCCCCATCCAGAAGCTCAGGGAAATTTGCGGAAGAAGGGGTGGTAAGATTGTAAGAGCACAAAGATGGGAGGAGCAATGATTTGCAAGATACTCCACACAAGTTAGGGCCCAAGCAATCATAATTGGACTTTGCATGCTCTGCGCAATGTCCAATACACTATTGACCCCACAAAGACTAGCATTTGCTGAAGGCACTAAGATTCTTGGAGGCAAGGGATTGCCAGCCACAGTAGTGTTCCTATGCTTAAGGAGAACACAGGAAAAGGTTCTGGGAAATGTCACTGGGTCCTTGCACCTCATAAGAGAGGAGGACCCAGATGAGAGTCTGGCATGCACATTAAAGGATGCTCTGGGGATGGGATGGGGAGGCCTTGGGAGATGGGGAGGGAGAGGGAGGGGAGGGGGTATAGGGCAGTGGGAGGTTGGAGGGAAGGAGGGGACCAGTGTACCTGTTAAGTTTGTGTGAGTGGGAAATAAAAAAAGTAGAACTTAAAAAAAATTTCAAAATGAAAAGAGAAAGATTTCAAGAAGTGTCACATCACCCTGTATTACTTTTGAGGGTTAATGTTGATGGTGGGGTGCTTTCCTCAATGCATACCCACTGATATGTATTCATGCTCCAGCAAGTTCTCGAGCACATGTAATCAAAGGTAGTGAGATGAAAATCAGTGATCCGTTCATGTGAGAAGACATACAAATAATATACAAAGATAATTAAGTTAAAAAAGGAAAATTAGAAGACTGGCAGGGAAAAGGACTACAATGGGAAAAGGAGGGGATGATATCAGATTGAGGTATGAATATTCACTATAATCATATAATCATATAATAAATCAATTAGTAAATAAAAGAAAATTCATGTCTTAAAAATGGCAATGAGGCTCTCCCTCCCGCGACACCTTCTTCGCGCCCGACAGTGCTCCCCACTCTGTCAGCCCCAGGTGAGTCCGCCCAGCCCCCCAGATCGCCCCGTGTCCCAGCGGCACCCAGGCTGCTTCCAGTTCTAGCCTGGTCCACGCCCCAGGCCCCAGCCCCCTTTCTTCATCTCGCCCACCTATCCGCCCAACTGGGCAGGACTTGCTCACATTCATTCATCCCTGGAGCTACGGAGGGCCACTAAGCCAAGTCCCAGGTCCCACATGAAGAATTCTGCCATCAACATCAGCCCCTCTGCCTCTCTGGCCCACCGGGGACCCACGCAGGTGATCTACAGAAGACACACTGCTACTCAGAATTCAATAGAGTCCAAAGAAAACTCAAGCAAAGTTCTAAGAGTTAAAGGCCATACATCTGAAAACCTCTACAATCATCCTATCACATGGGAGAGATTCTTCACATCCAGCCCAAAGATAAGTAAACCTTCTTTTTTCACCTTATTGTTCCTTTCTAATATTAATCACTGTAGATTAACTATTCCATACAGCCACCCAAAAACATATACAATTACAGGGAGTACACCACTCATTCTCACATATTATCAAGATACTGCATCGTAAAAATGCACTACCATACTAATATTCACCCCCTGTCTACTTAACCTGACATAACTGATGAACTAACAGCCTAGGAAATAACAATAACAAAAGACAAACATACCCAACTCCAAGGCAAGCACTAGTAATAACTACCCAAGTGTAGTAATACCAACTAAATCAGTTCAGTCAAAAAGACACAGAAACTGAAAAGCCCTAGAAGACAAAACAACATTGCCCGGGTCAAAGTGCAGATCCATGAGAAACAAAACCCAAGAAGACCAATCTTCCACCAAAGAATTAACCCCTTAATAATGGATTCCAACCAGAACAAATTCACAGAAAAGAGCAAAGAAAGCCAGATCCAAGACAACGACTTTCAAAGTATGATCATTACCATGATCATACTATGAAAGAGGAAATCCAAGAGGAGTTAAACAACATCAACCGCTTTGAACAGGAACACAACAGGCACTTGGAGGAGTTGAGAAAAACAGTTCAAGAAACAAAAATAGGTATAGAGCAGATAAAACAGTCTGAGGCAGAGGTTAAAATTGAACTAAAAGACAAGCTATCTTCAACACAAAACACAACAGAGAGTTTTATCAGCAGAATAAATGAAGCAGAAAATAGAATTTCAGATCTTGAAGACAAAGTGGGAGAATTAAGCAGCTCAATGGAAGAGATTGTTAAAGCCAAAAAGATACTGGAGAGGAACATTCAAGAGATATGGGACACCCTGAAGAAGCCTAACATGCACATTCATGGAATACAAGAACAAGAATCTGAAAATACCACACCTGAGGAAATTTTTCAAATTATCGTAAATGAAAACTTCCCTCAACTGAAGAATGAGAGGCCTATCCAAATACAAGAGGCATTTTGCACTCCAAACAGATATGACCAAAATAGGAAATCGCCATGGCAAATAATACTCAAAACACTCCACATTCAAGGCAAAGAAAAAGTGCTGAGAGCTTCAAGAGAAAAAAAGCAAGTCACTTTTAAAGGCAAACCTAATAAAATAACAAATGACTTCTCAATGGAAACAGTAAAATCAAGAAGAGCTTGGAGAGATGTACTTCAAGTAATAAATGAGCAAAAATGCCAACCCAGACTGATATACCTGGCAAAAATATCTGTCATGATCGAGGGAGAAAGAAAAATTTTCCATCACAAAGACAACTTGAAGGGATACATATCTACCAAACCAGGCCCTCAAAAAATGTTAGAAATGATACGCAAACATGAAGAAAAAAACAAGCATATCCAGGAGGACAGAGGGAAGTATAATACCACCAAAACATAAATGTCAAACAATAAGCTTAAAAAATTCACTAAACATTAAAAATGTCCAGAATTAAAAAGAATTTCTCCATTATAACATTAAATGTCAATGGGCTTAACTCACCGATTAAGAGACACAGATTAAAAATTGGATTAAAAATCACAACCCATCAATCTGCTGCCTTCAAGAAACTCATCTCACCACAAAAGATAGGCACATCCTAAAAATGAGGGGCTGGTCCAAAATTCTGGAAGCTAATGGAACCAGGAAACAGGCAGGGGTAGCCATTATGCTCTCAGACAAAGTGGACTTCAAACAAAAAAAATCATAAGACACACAGATGGATATTACATTTAGTCACAGGTCCAATTCACCAGGAGAACTTCACAATACTGAACATATATGCACCAAATATGGGCCCCTCCACATTCATTAAGAAAACCCTACAGTGTCTAAAGCGAGAAATCAACCCCCAAACAATAATTCCTGGGGATTTCAACACCACCCTCTCAATATGGGATAGATCAACAGGTCAAAAGCTTAACAGGGACACTATGGGACTTAGTCAAACCCTTAAAGAAATGGACCTTACAGATCTCTATCAAACTTTTCATCCACAAACCAAAGAATACACATTTCTCTCAGGAGCACATGGAACTTTCTTCAAAAGAGATCACATATTGGGCCACAAATTGAATCTACACATATACAGGAAAGTTGAAATTCTAACCTGTGCCCTGTCAGACCACCACGGCCTAAAGCTGGACATCCTGAACACAACAAACGACAGAAAATACACTAACTCCTGGAAACTTAACACTATGATGCTGAAAGAGAATTGGATTCAGGAACAAATTAAAAAGAAAATTCAAGATTTCCTGAAAGAGAACAATAATTAAAATACAACTTACCAAAATCTCTGGAACACAATGAAAGCTGTTCTAAGAGGTAAGTTCATAGCTCTTAATGCCTACATCAAAAAAATGGAAACATCAGAAATAAATAGCTTAGCAATGCAGCTTAAAGCTTTAGAGAAACTAGAGCAATCTGATCCCAAAAGTAGTAGAAGAGGGGAGATTAGCAAAATAAGGGGAGAAATATCTCAAATCGAGATTAGGAAAATGATAGAGAAAATCAACCAGTCAAAAAGCTGGTTCTTTCAAAAAATCAATAAGATTGATACACCCCTAGCTAAATTAACCAAAAGCAAGAGAGAGAAAAGCCAAATTAACAAAATTAGAAATGAAAATGGAGTTATCACTACTGACACCCAAGAAATCCAGAGAATTACAACATCGTATTTCAAAAACTTATACTCTGTGAAATTTGACAACACAAAAGAGATGGATGAATTCCTAAGTAAACACAACTTACCTAATTGAATCAGGAAGTTGTGACTTATTTAAATAGTCCTATAACATATGAGGAAATTGAGGAACTAATCTCGAATCTTCCCATCCTGGACCAGACGGATTCAGCAAAGAGTTCTACCAGACATTTAAGGAGTTAATAACACCAATACTCCTTAAACTCTTCCATCAAATAGCAAAGGAAGGAATACTACCAAATTCCTTCTATGATGCTAATATTGTTTTAATCCCAAGACCTAATAAAGATTCACTTATAAAAGAAAACTATAGGCCAATCTCTCTGATGAACACAGATGCAAAGATTCACAACAAAGTCTTAGCAAATCGGATTCAAAAATATATCAAAACGATCATTCATGGGGACCAAGTAGGATTTATCCCCGGCACACAAGGTTGGTTCAACATACACAAATCAATAAATGTAATTCATCAAATAAACCAGTTCACAGTCCAAGACCACATGATATTCTCAATAGATGCAGAAAAAGCTTTTGAAAATATCCAACAGCCTTTTATGATCAAAACTCTAGAGACAGTAGGAATGGAAGGAAACTTTATCAATATAATAAAAGCTGTATACAACAAGCCCACAGCAAGGATTATGCTCAATGGGGAACAATTGGAAGCATTCCCACTTCAATCAGGAACTAGACTCTCGCCACTTCTATTCAATATTGCACTTGAAGTCTTAGCTGAAGCCATAAGACAAGAAAGGGACATAAGAGGGATTCAAATTGGCAAGGAAGAAGTCAAACTATCCCTATTTGCAGATGACATGATCTTATACCTGAGTGATCCCAAAAACTGCACCAGGAAGCTCCTGGAACTAATTCAGAAGTTCAGTAGGGTGGCAGGATACAAAATAAATGTGCAAAAATCAGAGGCCTTCCTATATGCCCAGAATGAAAGAAGTGAAAAAGCCTTGAGAGAAACCATCCCATTCACTATAGCCCCTAAAAAAATGAAATAACTTGGTATAAACCTAACCAAGGAGGTAAAAGACCTTTACGATGAAAACTTTAACACCCTAAAGAAAGAAATAGCAGAAGACACCAGAAGGTGGAAAGACCTCCCATGTTCCTGGATTGGCAGAATCAACATCGTAAAAATGACCATCCTACCAAAGGCCATATACAAATTCAATGCTATACCAATGAAAATCCCAAAGCAATTCTTTAAAGAAGTTGACCAAACAATCTCAAAATTCATACGGAGGCACAAAAGACCCAGGATAGCAAAGACAATCCTGAGTAACAAAACCACTGCTGGAGGTATTACCATACCGAACCTTAGTCTATACTACAAATCCATAGTTATAAGTTACAGCACCCTCTACTTCTTTAGCCATCAGGGAAATGCAAATAAAAACTTCCCTGAGATATCATCTCACCCCGGTCAGGATGGCAAAAATCCACAATACACACAGCAACAAGTGCTGGAGAGGATGTGGAGAGAGGGGAACTCTGCTACATTGCTGGTGGGAATGAAGGCTCCTACAGCCATTTTGGAGCCTGGTACTGGCTCCAAAATAGACACACAGATCAATGGATAAGGGTTGAGGACCCAGACATAAGCCCACAAAAATACAGCCATTTGATCTTCGACAAAGAGGCCCAAAGAATCCAATGGAAAAATAACAGCATCTTCAACAAATGGTGCTGGCAAAAGTGGATCTCCACATGCAGAAGATTAAAGCTGGACCCTTACTTGTCACCATGTACAAGACTTAATTCCAAATGGATCAAGGACCTTGATATCAGGCCAGAGCCTATAAAAATCATAACTGAACGGATAGGGAACTCCCTTGAGCTGATTGGGCTAGGCCAACATTTCTTAAACAGACATCCAATGGCACAGTCAGTGCTACCAACTCTCAACAGTTGGGATCTGGTGAAATTAAAGAGCTTCTGTTCAGATAAAGAGATTGTCACACGAGCTCAAAGGCAACCCACAGAATGGGAGAAAATCTTCACTAACCACATATCTGATAGAGCTCTACTGTCCAGAGTGCACAAAGAACTTAGAAAATTAAACTCCAAGGAAAACAATGGCCCAATTAAAAAATGGGCCTTGGAACTTAAAAGAAATTTTACCAGACATGAAATTAAAATGTCTAACAAATATCTTAAAAAATGCTCCACTTCTTTAGCCATCAGGGAAATGCAAATCAAAACTTCCCTGAGTTATCATCTCACCTCGGTCAGGATGGCAAAAATCCACAATACAAACAGCAACAAGTGTTGGAGAGGATGTGGAGAGAGGGGAACTCTGTTACATTGCTGGTGGGAATGCAGGCCCATACAGCCATTCTGGTGAGCCGTCTGGAGATTCTTAAAGAAATTAAAGATTGAAATGCCATATGACCCTGCTATTCCACTTTTGGGAATAACCCCCCATGAAGCAGAGGTTCACCTCGATAGCACAAGCACGACTATGTTCATAGCAGCACTGTTTACAATAGCAAAGTCATGGAATCAACCTAAATGTCCAACAGTTGATGAGTGGATAAGGAAACTGTGGTACATCTATACAATGGAGTACTACTCAACCATCAAAAATGATGACTTACTGGAATTTGCTGGGAAATGGATGTCATTAGAAACAACAAACATATATTAAGTTTAGTATCCCAATCCCAGAAAGTTAAGCGCCGTATGTACTCCCTAATAGGTGGCTCCTAGTACCAAACTCACCCAGCCCACATTGAGACACTCAAGGGTAAACCTATGTAATACGGTAATTGCAAGGATTGTGAACAGGAGGGATGGGGTTGGAGGGCCACACCAGAAACAAGGAGAGAGGAGACCATGTTACAGCAGAGAAAATCGGCCTCTAAGGAATGCAAGTAAGTAATGTGACACCTGGTTAAGTTCACAGATGTTCGCCTGATCATGTACAACTGAGGGGGTATGATCTCACCAGAAGGGGAGGGCATATAGTCTGGCAGATGAAAAGAGATCATTTTGCAAATGGGTGACTGATCCCTCCCTCACTGAGGTTTCCTGCTTTTATTACATCTACCCTTGAATGTGCTATTATAACAAGACTCCAGTTTAACAGTTTTTTTGTCTCTGACCAGGGGGTGACATACAGTGCCCATCAGAATGGAGTGAAGGGCATTGCAGGAGCAGCAAAACTGCAAAAGAAAATCAACAAACCACAATCCAGAACTTCAGATACTCTATATCATCCACATAGAACTAAGCCAGCCTAATCTCCCCCCATCCTGAAGCTCAGGGACATCTGCGGAAGAGGGGGCGGTAAGATTGTAAGAGCAAAAGGATGGGGGGAGCAATGATTTGAAGAGTCTCCACACTAGATAGGGCTGAAGAGTCTCCACACTAGGTAGGGCTGAAGTAATCATAATAGGACTTTGCATGCCCTGCGCCATGTCCGTCACACTATTGACCTCACAAAGTCTGGCATCGGCTAAAGGCACCAAGATCCTTGGAGGCAAGGGATTGATGGCCACAGTAGTGTTCCTATGCTTAAGGTGAACACGAGAAAGGGTTCAGGGAAATACCACTGGGTCCTTTTACATCATCGGAGAGGAGGACCAAGAGGAGAGTTAGGCATACACAATAAAGGACTCTCTGGGAATTAGGGTGGAGGCACTGGGAGATGGGGAGGGAGGGAGGGGAAGCAGGGGGTTCGGGGGGAGGATGAGGGGGGGAGGGAACTGGTCTACCTATTAAGTTTGTGTGAGCGGAAATAATAATAAAAAATGTTATAATAAAAAAATGAAAAATAATTTCTATTATTTTTGAGAAAAAATTTCAAGGAACTTTATAGTAGTCATGTACAATCAAATCTACATCTCTTTCAAGATTTGTCTTGAAAGTCTGCTTGATTCCTTAAATTAAAAAAGCTTCATTCCCCTGCAAAGTTCTAGTTTTTTTGTTTTGTTTTGTTTTGGGTTTCCGCCTCAGGAACCTCACACTCCTCCTGCCTCAGACGCCAGTGCTGGGATGACCGGGCACGAACCACCCTGTCCAAGTATAGTCCTTCTCTCTCAATATATACATATCACTGAAATTCTTTTAGACATTTTAGAAAAACCCAAGACAATAAATAGGATCATTTTGCTTTCTCCCCAGTTATCAGCAGGCAGACTTCCTCTATTCATTTGATTTTACCTTTTGATTGCTTATAATATATTCATGCAGTGGTTTCTAAACTGTAGACTAATCTTTTTAATCATACCCTGGGAACAACATTTATAACTCTATACACAATTCAGTATTCTTTAAGCACAACTCTTGTTCAGTCAATTAAACCAAGTTACAGAAAAGTTATGTAATCTTGCAAGTAGGGTAAGTTCACATTTGCTAATATAGTTGGGACTAGAGTATCACTAAGGATACTTTCATTTTGTGATTATATTGTTTTTAATGGATCCTAACTAATGTATTATTTTTCACTGTCCTTAACATTACATTCTCTTCTATCTATTTCCCTTTATTATCAGTTACCTAATGTATATGCATATGTATATATTACATTTCACTTGCCTTAGAGGTAGCAATCCTATATTTATGATCTCAATGGAATTTTCTCCTATATTCTTAATTTTGTTTATCCTTTCTCATTCAGAATTTCTTCATTTAATCAACTTTCTACCTTTTTCCAGCCTGTAAACATACTCAAATATAAAGACAACTATCTTTAAATAAACATTGACAACAACAAATATTTGCTTTTCATGGTTCTATGACTCTACTTTTAAATAAACAGCATTCTGTATTGAAAAATGTTCCCTCCAAATTTGACTACTCAGAATACTCCTTTTAAGGCAAGGGATTGGCAGCCACAGCAGTGTTCCTATACTTAAGGGGAACACAGGAAAGGGTTCAGGGAAAGGCCACTGGGTCCTTGTACGTCATCGGAGAGGAGGGTCCAGAGGAAAATCAGGCATGCACAAGAAAGGACTCTTTGGGAATTGGGGCGGGAGACACTGGGGGATGGGGAAGGAAGGGGGAGGGGAAGGGGAGCAGGGGCTTCGGGGGGAGGAGGAGGGAGGGAGGGAACTGGTGTACCTATTAAGTTTGTATGAGCTGAAATAATAATAAAAATGTATAAAAAATTAGAATATCATGATTAAAGCTGTAAAAAAAACAGAATACTCCTTTTAAATTTTAAGAAAACCCTGTTCATATAACAATTATAATTTAATTAATAAAACTAATTTTGTGCATACAAAAGAACAATTGACAGATATGCAAGCCTTGAAGCTTATTTCATACCACTTATGATGCTATGAAGTGTAACAGTCTTGGGGACCCACAGAGACCCTTGGGGGTGGGGATAAGTAGGCATGTAGTCAACGGCACAGACATCGGAAGTCAGGTGAGTGGCAAAGCGGGCTCGCAGACTTGCAAGCTCACAGGCTTGCAGGCTTGCAGGCTCACAGGCTCTCAGGCTGGCAGGCTGGTAGGCTCGCCAGCTGGCAGGCTGGCAGGCTGGCAGTCTGGCAGACTCGTTTATTGTAAATATTGGGCTCCTTATATACCCCAGCCAACATCCCATAAGTCCCAGTTTTCACTGCATTGTCCTGTCTGGGTTGGTCCTCTCAGCCAGGCAGTTTGATGTCAGCACCAGGCAAGGCAGCAGGTTCTAGCTTGGGGAAGTTGCATTGTGCATGCAGCCCCTACAGACAATAAGGCCTACCTGGTCCATTCCTCCTACATATCCATCCTTTTTACTTATTTTGACAGCCAGCGGGAGCCAGAGTTCTTTGCTATGACCTTGTTGACCCTGCCTCAGAGGGAGTCCAGCTGTGATGGACTGTGCCTGCCTTAGGTTGTCCCACCTCACAGGATCTTACCCATCATTGACTACCAGCCTTCAAAAGACCTCACCTCTGGAAGGCATGTCAGGATATGTGGATAGTAGATTAGACCAAGGCCTCAAATCTCTGCAATCCAAGCTCAAACCACGTCTCTAGGGGAGACCATGGCTTGGATGTTGAAGGGCCATAAGCACCTGTAATGTGGTCTTGTTGATGGAGTGCTGTTATGAGATGTGCTGAAGGAAACACTTAAGTAATATAATTAATAAAATAACAATTCCTCCTATGATAGCATAAGTTACAATCCAAGAAGGATCAAACAGCCTTTTAAAGTTGTTCCAGATTCTGGTTACAAACCCAGTATCTATAGGCAGGGGAGCCGCATGTGTCATGTTAATATGTTCTATCTGTTGGCTCAAAGCCAATGAGTAATTAAGGAAGACCTGAGACCAAGGTCCCTTGATATACTGAGAAAGTTGTTCATGAGTCTTGGAAATGTTGGAGACCCGATAAGTTGTTAAGCATATGGAGGCATATTGAGGGTCACATGAAGCAAGAGCATGCCTTTAGGGCCTTGAAGGACAAGTCAGACACCTGCTGAAAATATGTAGTCAAACCTGTGGTGGATTGTGATACGGATCAATATACTGTCCATAACCCATGAGCATATCCAATGTGATGTTAATAGCTAGATTCTATAAGATCCTAAACAGTTATGCCCTTTAGGGATTAGGATTTAATGAGTAACAAAATCTCTGTTTAATTAAGATGGAGACAATTGAAAAAAAAAAGAATACATAAAGCTTAATTCTTAATTTCTAATTTCTGAGGCTCAATGTCTTTTAAAGGAAATTAAGAGTTGAGTGTGATTTGGCAATTGTATAGACATATATATTTATATGTAATCATTTATAAATGTATACTTTGAAATCTAAGGTATTGTAGCTCTCAATTTACTTATCTACTTTAGCATTAAGCAACCACAAAATTTGTATTTTTAGAATACATGAAACATAAACATAAAAGAAAACTTTTGATTTTAAATAAACAGCCTTAAATCTCATTTTGAATTCAAAATGTTAAATTTATAAAAATTTCAGTTAATTGTAGTACGTTAAATTCTTTTAGAGCCAAATATATAGATTAATTGTAACACAAGTTAGTAAACGTTCTTTAAATTTTGTAGAGACCAAGACATTAAATGTGAACCAAGCAAGTAGCACATGATCATAGAATACCTGTATGTCTGTTTAGGTGAGCAATCTTTTAAAAAAACAAACAAACAAAAAAAAAACACCTCTGCAGTTACCAATACCGAGTAGAACTTTTACTAGTCCATTAATGTTTTTAACCTTCTAATTTCTGTTGCAAGAAAGTCCCCAATATCTGTAGGTTATCTTCAAAAATTTGTCTTTTAAGAATTTTTGAACTACCTCAAAACATTATTAACTAACTTATGAGAAGTGGACAGCTAGAAAAAACTTGTGGAATCCATGAGAAACAGGCATGGAACTAAAAATGGACTCATAGCACTAAAGGGCCATGAGGGTCTAGGGCCCTCAAAATGGCTGCCAGGGTCAGGTATATCTGTACCCCTAGGCAAGCCCAGGGAAATTGGCTTTTTTCTATTTGGTTAACTCCCATTGGGCCCAACCTAGTTGTCCTTAGGCCCAGGTGGGCCTAGATATCAAGTTGTTTGTTGGATTTGGAGAGCTCATCTCCATAATCCCTACATAGGGAAGTTGGCTATCTTATCTCTGGGAGGATTCAAGTCAGTTCCTCTGTAGGAGTGTTCCTTCAGGGTGATTCCAGCAGTGGGGGATGACCTTCAGGAATTCCAAAGACCTTCAAAGACTTTGAGAGACCCATCCCAGCATGCCTGTTCTAATCCTGCCTCATTCCCCCATAAACCTATTTGAGGACTCAGACTGCTCTGGGGATGAAGGGCAATAGCTGCTCTTGCTGCTTCCTTTTGAGTTGGGACAAAGGAAGCAAGAGAATTCTGATGTCCTCATTTATGAAATGCTGGGATGGTCTAGAGGTCTTTCATAGATGGTTTTATTACATCAAGGTCCTTCTAAAAGAGACAAAACGCAGGGAAATTAAGTCTCCAAGATCTACATAAGGTCTAAACCATTGTAACTGGGAAGGCACATGGGATAAACCAAATAAGCTTACCAGTCTTACTGTAGGTACAAGCAAGAGTTAGTAAAGAACACATGCTTGCAAGGTGTAAAAGCCAAGAGCTGTAAGCAATTTACATATTGGAGACCGTTCTCCTCTGGCTATTGTAAATCTCCAAGATCACATTTTAAAACCTGTCCAAAACAATGTGAACTGTCTGATTCTTTGTACAGAACAATCTAAATCAGTCCTCCTTTTTAGGTTCTGAAAAGCAAAGTGACACAAGTCTTTTTAAGATCACATATGTAGGGGACATTATATCCTCACATGGAAAGTTCTATAGGTCTCTAAGCATTATCTCATCTTTAGGGTAGGGCCACTCTCCAGATCTAAATGAAAACCCAGCATTGATTTGCTAATAATTATCTGGATCCTCAGGGAAACTCTTTGTGTTAACTTGTGCCAAAATCTTGCAAGGAAAAGGCAAACATGAACCTGAGTTGACCAAAATGCACTTAAAATCTCCTGAAAACAGACTACACTGGTTCCACATTACACTGATCCTGTTGGGGTCTGGCTAAGGGGGAGGCTTGAAATTCCTGTTCCACTTTAGTAGGAGTACACATGGGAACATGAAATTAGAAAGCAGATTTGTCCCCAAGAAAGAGAGCTCATACATACTAGGAAAAGAGAGAAATTCTAATGAATTTTTTAGATGACAATTATATTTTCCTGGTTGCTAGAATTGATGGGATAAAATTCTATAAAAGAAGTCAGAGGAATGAGCAAGTTCAATCAAGCAATATCATAATGGTTTTGTTATTTTGGGACCACATGGAAAAACCTTTAAGAACACAATGGCATTTTCATTTGTAGTCCTATTAAATATCAAAATCAAGTGAGAAAACAATGAAAGAAAACTTACAATCTATGAGAAAAACAATTGTAATCGATATAAAACATAAGTAGTTAAGTCCTTAGATGTTACCAGAATTATTTGTCCTGATTTTTAAGTATGAATACATGTATTTAAAAATGGCATGCCAAAATGTTTATATCAGCATGCAACAGAAATGAAAAAAAAGTCGAGGTGGCCACAGACACAAGACACACTACATGTAAACACAGAACATATAAACATAAAAGCACATGAAAAACATTTTATTGGCAACTGTACAATTTAACAGCAACTGTCTTAAAATTACACTTGAAAGCTTTATCAAAGGCAGACTAACATTTAGGAAATCTTTATTTAAAAACAAGACCTCATATTAGTTAGGTCTGGCAGCTTAGCTTAAATATGAAAAACATCTAACAAGGAAAACATTCTTATCCATAGTCTGGTTCACACGTATTCTCTGGGGGAATCCAAGGTGCTAAAACTGCAGATTCATTCCCAAGTTCCTCCAGTCCAGCAATCTTAACCTTGAAGCCTCTAGTTTCTAGGAGAGATTTTAAGACATGTATCTGGGGCTCCTTACAATGTGAGGGGAGGTTGCCCATTTTTCTAAAGAATGGAGACAAGTCTAAAGAGGAACAGATGAGACAAGAAATGTATTGGACCCAAATGTCTTGTGCTTTGTGGGGAACTTCCATGGTTCTTAGGCCATGGTGGTATGCCCACACAGTGTCTCCGGAGTAGGAGGGTTGATGAGGAGACCACTCCTGGGTTCCGTCTCCTGGGGGGGTCAACCCTTATGTGGAGATGCCGGTGGTGAACCAGAACCAAAAATGTGTACCTCCCTATCCGTGGACAGACAAACATAGGGAAAGAGAAAGACACCTTCACGCTCATTAAACACAAAGGGGCCAGCTTACCAAAAAACTACCGATGAAGGCACAGTACTTGAAACTCGGTGCCACAAGGGAAAAAGAGCTGCCATGGAAACCCCACATTGGGGTCCCAGATGTAGCAGTCTCGGAGACCTATAGAGACCCTTGAGGGCAGGGATAAGCAGATGCGGAGTCAATGGCACAGACCCCGGAATTCAGGTGAGTGGCAAAGCAGGCTTTCAGGCTGGCAGGCTCATTTATTGTAAATATTAGGCTGCTTATATACCCCACCCAACATACCATAAGTCCCAGTTTTTGCTGCGTTGTCCTGTCTGGGTTGGTCTTCTGAGCTAAGCTGTTTGACATCAGCACTGGATAAGGCAGCAGGTTCTAGCTTGGGGAAGTTATATTCATGCATGCAGCGCATATAGACAATACAGGCCTGCCTGGTCTGTTCATCCTACAATGAAGCATAAGGAAGAAAATATTTTGATAATTTTGAGACTGGTTGTTACATTTTTATGCTATTTTCAGGGCATGTAGCAGTGTAAATCAATTGGCTTAATCGCACCAAATGATGCTCATGGGATGTTAAATTTACTTCTTGTATTTTGATTATGATCTGAGATACTGTCCAAACCACGTGCTCTGTTCTCACTTTTTCATGAAAGCTCTTCGTTATATGTATTCTATGTATTTTAAAAGTGCTTCTAGACTTTCTCATTTTATCTAGTACTCTGTACTTTAATTTCCTAAGTGGAATATGCTGAAGATCTCTATTTGTCTCTCTAGATCTTGTCTTGGTCTCTCTCTGCACATTTTGACACTCTAGAGGATAACTTCTATGGGCTGAATTACCAGTGCTCTTTTGAGATTTGGGTTGTAATTGCATTTTACCAATGAGAGTTGTTGGCAGGAAATTGAAGTACAGGATCAGAGAGGTCTGGTGTCTACTTCCTCTTCCTGAGGACACTGCCCTGTCAGATTAAACTTTAACAGGGGCTCTGCTGCCTCACTTGTAGCCATAACTTATAGGGAGCAGCCCAATCTCACAGTCAGAGGACTTGCTAACAAAAGTACCATAGTAACATTACTTGATTTGTTGCCATCTTTTCGTGGATGCAAATCATTTGTGAATATTATTAGTATTTAGGTCTCTTTACAATTGGTTTCTAAATATTTTCCCAAACTCTGTAATTAACACCTCCATTAAATCCTCTTCATCTACTTTGAGTATGCTCTTTTCTGGAAAGACCTTGATTAAGGGACATTTAACACTAGTTCCTTACTCCCTCTTATCCTTTCAGGTTTTATTTTTCAGTTAGAATATAGCACAAAAATACTTTGTCATTATTTCAACAGTGGTAATTTAATTAGGTTCATCTACTACTCAGTTGATGGGAACAGGTGAGATAACACAGGGAATAATAAGTTAGGGTGTCTAAACTGATCTCCCAGGCCCAGAGCTCAAGGTGATTTGGTGATTGTTAGAAGTATGACGATATTGTCTGAATACTGAAGCAAAGGCAATGCAGACATTTGTCAGAGGAGTTAGTGGGAGCACAAAGAAGAAGAAAAGTGGAGCTTTCCTGTTCTCCCTGAATCTCCTTCAGCTACTTCACACTGGCTAAATTTATAGGACAGGAAAATGAGGAGGACATATTTAAAAGTAATTTTTTAAACATTTTTATTGTTATTTCTGCTCATACAAACAATAGGTACATCACTTCCCTCCCTCCCTTCTCCTCCCCCCGAACCCCCTGCTCCCCCTCCTCTAACCCCTCCCTCCCCATCCCCCAGTGCCTCCCCCCAATCCCAAGAGAGTCCTTTAATGTGCATGCCAGACTCTCCTCTGGACCCTCCTCTCCGATGACGAACAAGGACCCAGTGGCATTTCCCTGAACCCTTTCCTGTGTTCCCCTTAAGCATAGGAACACTATTGTGGCTGTCAATCCCTTGTCTCCAAGGATCTTGGTGCCTTTAGCAGATGCTAGACTTTGTGAGGTAAATAGTGTGTTGGACATTGTGCAGGGCATGCAAAGTCCAATTATGATTGCTTCGGCCCTAACTTGTGCGGAGTATCTTGCATATCATTGCTCCTCCTATTCTTTTGCTCTTACAATCTTACCACATACTCTTCTGCAATTTTCCCTGAGCTTCAGGATGGGGAGAGTTTAAGCTGTCCTAGTTCTAGGTGGTTGATATAGAGTCTCTGAAGTTCTAGATTGTGGTTTGTTGATTTTCTTTTGCAGTTTTGCTGCTCCTGCAATGCCCTTCACTCTTTCCTGATGGGCATTGTATGTCACCCCCTGGACAGAGACAAAAAGCTGTTAAACTAGAGTCTTGTTATAAGAGCACATTCAGAGGTAGATGTAATAAAAGTAGAAAACCACAGTGAGGGAGGGACCAATCACCCATTTGCAAAATGGTTACTTTTTATCTGCCAGACTATATGCCCTCCCCTTCTGGTGAGATCATACCCCCTCAGTTGTAAATGATCAGGAGCGAACGTCTGTGAACTTAACCAGGTGTCTCATTACTTACTTGCAGTTCTTGATGGAGGCCTATTTTCTCTGCTGTAACATGGTCCCCTCTCTCCTTGTTTCTGGTGTGGCCCTCCAACCCCATCCCTCCTGTTCATAATCCTTGGAATTACTGTAGGTATTACATAGATTTATCTTTGTGTGTCTCAAGGTGGGCTGGGTGTGTTTGGTACTAGGAGCCACCTATTAGGGAGTACATATGGTGCTTAATTTTCTGGGTTTGGGGTACTTCACTTACTGTAATTGTTTCTAATGGTATCCATTTCCCGGCAAATTCCAATAATTCATCATTTCTGATGACTGAGTAGTACTCCATTGTATAGATATACTACATTTTCCTTATCCACTCGTCAACTGTTGGACATTTGGGTTGATTCCATGACTTTGCTATTGTAAACAGTGCTGCTATGAATATGGTCGTGCTTGTGCTATTGAGGTGAACCTCTGCTGTATGGGGGGTTATTCCCAAAAGTGGAATAGCAGGGTCATATGGCATTTCAATCTTTAGTTTCTTTAAGAATCTCCAGATGGCTTGCCAGAGTGGCTGTATGAGCCTGCATTCCCACCAGCAATGTAGGAGAGTTCCCCTATCTCCACATCCTCTCCATCATTTGGTGTTGTTTGTATTGTGGATTTTTGCCATCCTGATGATATTTCAGGGAAGTTTTGATTTGCATTTCCTTGATGGCTAAAGAAGTGGAGCATTTTTTAAAATATTTGTTAGACATTTTAATTTCATCTCTGTTAAAGTTTCTTTTAAGTTCCAGGGCCCATTTTTTAATTGGGCCAGTGGTTTCCTTGGTGTTCAGTTTTCTAAGTTCTTTTTTGCACTCTGGATAGTAGAACTCTATCAGATATGTGGTTAGTGAAGATTTTCTCCCATTCTGTAGGTTGCCTTTGAGCTCGTGTTACAATCTCTTTATCTGAACAGAAGCTCTTTAATTTCACAAGATCCCAACTGTTGAGAGTTGTAGCAGTGACTGTGCCATTGGATGTCTGATCAGGAACTGTTGTCCTTGTCCAATCAGCTCCAGGAAGTTCCATACCCTTTCAACTAAGGTTTTTATAGTCTCTGGCCTTATATCAAGGTACTTGATCCATTTGGAATTAAGTCTTGTACATGGTGACAAGTACGGGTCCAGTTTTAATCTTCTGCATGTGGACATCCAGTTTTGCCAGCACCATTTGTTGAAGATACTGCTCTTTAAAAGTAATTTGAAAGAATATTCATTTGAGATACTGAAAATTCACTCCAGGAAAAATATAAGGAGCTTTAATTTTTATTTAATGTAAGCAATTTCTTAATTCAGTTAATCAATTGGTCAACTATTAATTAATTTTCAGACAAGATTCCAATAGGAATATCTTGCTAGACTTGAAATCACTACAAACCCCAGGTTAGCCTTGAGTTTACAGCAGTTCTTATATCTATTGCCTCAATTTACTTTAACTTTTTTGTTTATTTTTATTCTTTGACAGTTTCATGCATGTATACAATAAATTTATGTCATTTTTATTACTTGCCACCAAACCTCATTGCATTTCATTTTCTCACTGAAAACGTTCTTCCCAACCAGTTTCCCTGTGTGTGTGTGTATCAGCACTGCGTGTACTTGTAGAGGCCCAAGGGTGACTTTGAACACCATACTAGATTGTTATCCTTCATTTTTTTCACTCTGGCATTTCCCAGGCTCTGCCTTCCATAGTTGGAAGGGCTGATTTCTTCCATTACTGTCTGACATTTTCATATGGGATCGAGTATCCAAACTTATATTCTTCTGTTTTTGAGGCAGAGTTTTAATCCCTTAGCCATTGTTCCACACTTTTTCATGTCTTTGTGTCAGTGTGTCTATGGTACACTGAATTTCATCTGGGTTGCTCCAACTGGTGTGTGGTGAACATTGCTGGAGCATAGGTGATATATCACTATGCATACCATTGAGAAAAGTAGTTCCAATTTCACCATCCTACATTAACCCTCAACAGATTCTGAAGGGAAAGAAACCTTCTATATTGCAAGATTATCAAAAATACTTTACTTTTATAAAGTGTGAACATGTATATATCCCTATGCAGAGCAACACAGAGAGAGGAAGGAAAAGGATAGCAGAAACTTCCCTGAGATGATCCTATGAGGAGTCACTGGTGAATAAATATAATTTATAGTACCAGATATTTAATACCTTCTAATGTCAGAGTAATTTTAATGCTCCCCAAAGCAAAAGGTTTATATGCTCTTAATTGCACTCCAGAAATTGGTAGCAAGAACCTATTAAAAAATAAAAAAATAAAAGAAGAACCTATTAAAAATTGTGAACACATAAATATATGTATACAGAGTGTTGCAGTCTGCCTGCATGGTTGCTGATAAATGACCATCAAGTGGCTTAACAGAAGAAGGGATTTATTCTCTTATGATTACTGGTTACGGTTCTCAGTCCAGCTTGACAGGAGAGCATGAATCAACACCAGGGCCATAAGGAACTGTCCACGTAATTACCACATAATGGCTGAGAGGCGGACAATCCTTACTTGCCAGACCAGCATGTCTGATCAAGTGAACAGAAGGATGCCAATTCTCTCAACCAGCTCTTTGTAATTTATTCCGTGGCCTAATCCCACCCATCATCAGTTGGGCCTTCCTCATCAGCTAGATAATCTCCTGCAGGTTTGCTCTGGGCCTAACTCAACCACTAATTCTCCACAAAGGTGCCCAGAGCTCAAACCCTTAAATTGACACCTGTGTCCAAACATGACATAGGGGAATATAGAAAGAAATAACAAAAACTGCCTGGAGATGCTCCTAACAGGAGCAAAATTCTCAGTATCAGGTGTTTGATACCTTCTAATGAACTCTTGGTCAGAATGGTCTTAAATATCACCAAAACAAATATAGACTATTGTCTTTACTCATAGTTACTCTCCAGAAACTGATATTAAGACACTATTTCTTCAGACATCACCGACAAGGATCATGAAACACAGAAAACAAAGTGGAACTGATCAAAAACTTTCATTCTTGACTAGCCTTCATAGTACCAGGAAATCCAATGAAAACATCTGTGGGGGAAAAAAAACAATGAATAATAACTACCTCAGAAAGACTCATGCTTGCTCACGTGGTACAGGTAAGACACCCTGCTTCCCAGGTACTCCCCACCAGAATCCAGGTCACCCGCTCCTCCCAGCCCCTACCACTGTCCAGTCTGAGCAGCACCAAAGCTCCCGAGGGCCTGGGTGTACTACTGACCAAGCCCCAGGTCCCAGGTGAAGCCCGCTGATCATCCTTAGCCCCTCCCCTCTTCTGCTTGCTGGGAATGCACGCTGGCTCGCTGTCAGACCAGGTAAGGCACCCCCTGTCTACTAAACCTGATTTAATTGATGTACTAACAGTCTAATAACCTCATCTTGGAAATAACAATAACAACAGACAAACACACCCAACTCCAAGGCAACCACTAGTAATAACTGCCAGAGAGCAGTTATGCCAACTAAATCAGTTCAGTCAAAAACACATAGAAACCGTAAGGACTCAAGAGACAAAACAACAATGCCCAAGTCAAAGTGTAGATCCATGAGAAACAAAACCCAAGAAAACAAATCTCCCACTGAAAGAATTAACCCCATAGCGGCAGATTCCAACCAGAACAAATCCACAGAAAATAGCCAAGAAAAACTAACCCAAGATAATGACTTTCAAAGCATGATAATTACCATGATCAATACTATGAAAGAGGAAATCCTGGAGGAGTTAAATAACTGCATATACCATTTTGAACAGGAACACAACAGACACCTGGAGGAACTGAGAAAAACAGTGAAAAAAACAAAATTAGGCATAGAGCAGTAAAAACAGTCTCAGGCAGAGTTTAAGATTGAACAAAAAGACAAGTTACCCTCAACCCAGAACTCAAAAGAGAGTCTTATCAGCAGAACTAACAAGGCAGAAAGTAGAATTTCAGATCTTGAAGACAAAGTGGCAGGATAAACCAGCTCAATGGAAGAGGTTGTTAAAGCCAAAAAGATACTTGAGAGGAATATTCAAGAGTTATGGGACACCCAGAAGAAGCCTAACATGTACATTCATGGAATACGAGAGCAAGGATCCCAAAATAACACACCTGAGGAAATTTTTCAAACTATCATAAATGAAAATTTCCCTCATATAAAGAATGAGAGGCCCATCAAAATACAAGAGGCATTCCGCACTCCAAACAGATATAACCAATATAGAAACTCACCACGGCAAATAAGAGTCAAAACACTCCACATTCAAGACAAAGAAAAGGTGCTGAGAACTTCAAGGGAAAAAAAAAAGAAGTCACTTTTAAAGGTAAACCTATTAAAATAACAAATGACTTCTCAATGGAAACAGGAAAACCAAGAAGAGCTTGGAGAGATGTATTTCAAGTCCTAAATGGGCAAAAATATCAACCCAGGCTGATATACCCAGCAAAACTATCCATCATGATGGAGGGAGAAAGAAAAGGTTTCCAGAACAAAGACAACATGAAGGCTTACAATCTACCAAAAAAGGCCTGCAAAAAAATGCAAGATACTCCACAAAAGTTAGGTCTGAAGCAATCATAATAGGACTTTGCATCACCTGTGCAATGACCAACACATTATTGACTCCTCAAAGTATAGCATGGATTAAAGGCACTAGGATCCTTAGAAGCTAGGGTCTAACAGCCGCAGTAGTGTTCCTGTACTTATGGGGAACACAAGAAAGAATTCTAGGAAATGCCACTGAGTCCTTACACCTCATCAGAGAGGAGAGCCCAAAGGAAAGTTTAACATACACATTAAAGGACCCTCCAGGGATGGGGGAGGAGGCAGTGGGACATAGGGAGGGAGGAGGGGGAAATGAAGGGGAAAAGGGGGGAGAGAGTTAGGGGGTTTAGGGAGGGATGGAGGGATGAAGGGAACCTGTGTACGTATTTAGTTTGTATGAGCGGAAATAAATAAATGAATGAATAAATAAATAAATAAATAAATAAATAATAAATAAATAATTTTTAAAGTCTGGAATTAAAAATGATTTCTCCATTATAACACTAAATGTCAGAGGAATTAACTCACTGATCAAGAGACACAGATTACAAACATGGATTAAAACTCACAACCCATCAATCTACTGCCTTCAGGAAACTCATCTCACCACAGAAGATAGGCACATACTAAAAATAAAAGGCTGGTCCAAAATTCTGTAAGCTAATAGAACCAGGAAACAGACAGGGGTAGCCATTATACTATCAGAGAAATTGGACATCAAACCAAAAAAATCATAAGAGACACAGATTGATACTACATTTTAGTCACAGGTACAATTCACCAGGAAGACATCACAATACTGAACGTATATGCACCTAATACGGGCCACTCTGCATTCATTAAGCAAACACTACAGCATCTAAAACAAGAAATCAACCCCCAAACGATAATTTTTGGGGATTTCAGCACCGCCCTCTCAACATGGGATAGATCAACAGGTCAAAAGCTTAACAGAGACACTTTGGAACTTAATCAAACCCTGAATGAAATGGACCGTACAGTCCTCTATCAAACATTTCATCCTGCACCAAAGAATACACATTTTTCTCAGCAGCACATGCAACTTTCTCCAAAATAGATCACATATTAGGTCACAAAAAGGAATCTCCACATATACAGGAAAGTTGAAATTTTAGCCTCTATGCTATCAGACTACCATGGTATAAATCTTGACATACATAATACAACAAACAACAGAAAATACACGAACACCTGGAAACATAACACTATGATACTGAATGAGAATAGGATTCAGTAAGAAATTAAAAAGGAAATTCAAGATTTCCTGAAAGTGAATGATAATGAAAATACAACTTATCAAAATCTTTGGGGTACAATAAAAGCTGTCCTAAGAGGTAAATTCATAGCTGTTAATGCCTACATCAAAAAATGGAAACATCACAATTAAATAACCTTTCTCAATGGTATGCATTGTGATATATCAACCATGGTCCAGCAATGTTCACCAAACACCAGTTTGAGAAACTCAGATGAAATTCAGTGTGCCACAGACACATTGACATAAAGATATGAAAGGGGCTGGAAAGTTGTCTAAGGAGTTAAGACTCTGCCTCACAAAGAGAAGGACCTAAGTTGGAGTACTGGATCCCACATAAAAATGTCAGAAAATAGTGGAAGCAATTTACACATTCAACTCTGGAAGTCAGAGCCTGGTAAATGCTGGAGTGAGTAAAAAATGAAGTATAACAATCCAGGATGACATCCAAAGTCACCTTTCGCCCAATGCAGGTACACACAGTGCTGTTACACACACACACACACACACACACACACACACACACACACACGAAAGTAGAAGGGAGACTGGTTGGGAAGGTTTGCAGTGATAAATGAAAGGTCATGAGATTTGGTGTCAAGTGATGACAATGACAAATTTATTGTATACATGCATGAAAATGACAAAGAATAAAAGTAAATATAAAAAGTAAAAATAAATTGAGGTAACATATATATAAGGACTGCTGTGTAATCAAAGCTAACCTAGGATGTATATTGATTTCATGTCCAGCAAGATATTCACATTGGAATTTTTTTTACATTTTTTAAAAATTTATTTATTCTGGCCTAGTTCTAGGTGGTTGATATAGAGTCTCTGAAGTTCTGGATTGTGGTTTGTTGATTTATTTTTGCAGTTTTGCTAATCTCTCCCCATCCTGAAGCTCAGGGACATTTGCGGGAGAGGGGGCAGTAAGAGTGTAAGAGCAAAAGGATGGGAGGAGCAATGATTTGCAAGATACTCCACACAAGTTAGGGCCGAAGCAATCATAATTGGACTTTGCATGCCCTGCGCAATGTCCAACACACTATTGACCTCACAAAGTCTAGCATCTGCTAAAGGCACCAAGATCCTTGGAGGCAAGGGATTGGCAGCCACAGCAGTGTTCCTATGCTTAAGGGGAACATGGGAAAGGGTTCAGGGAAATGCCACTGGGTCCTTGTACATCATCGGAGAGGAGGGCCCAGAGGAGAGTCAGGCATGCACAATAAAGGACTCTCTGGGAATTGGGGGGGGGAGGCACTGGGGAATGGGGAGGGAGGAGTGAGGGGAGGGGGACCAGGGGGTTCGGGGGGAGGAGGAGGGATGGAGGGAACTGATGTACCTATTAAGTTTGTATTAGCTGAAATAATAATAGAAATGTATTAAATAAAAAAAGAAAAAATTTATTTATTGAACACAGATACAAAGATTCTCAAAAAAGTCTTAGCAAATCAGATTCAAAAACATATCAAAAAGATCATTCATGGGGACCAAGTAGGCTTTATCCCCAGCACACAAGGTTGGTTCAACATACGCAAATCAATGAATGTAATTCATCATATAAACCAGTCCAAAGTCCAAGACCACATGATACTCTCAACAGATGCAGAAAAAGCTTTTGACAAGATCCAACAGCCTTTTATGATCAAAACGCTAGAGACAGTAGGAATGGAAGGAACCTTTATCAATATAATAAAAGCTGTATACAACAAACCCACAGCAAGGATTATACTCAATGGGGAAAAACTGGAAGCATTCCCACTTCTATCAGGAACTAGACAAGGCTGTCCACTCTCACCACTGCCATTCAATATTGTACTTGAAGTCTTAGCTGAAGCCATAAGACAAGAAAGGCAGATAAAAGGGATTCAAATCGGCAAGGAAGAAGTCAAGCTATCTCTATTTGCAAACGACATGATCTTATACCTGAGTGATCCCAAAAACTCCTCCAGGAAGCTCCTGGAACTAATTGAGAAGTTCGGCAGGGTAGCAGGATACAAAATAAATGTATGGGGGCTGGAGAGGTGGCCCAGGGGTTATGCCTCCGCCTTACAGGCAGAAGGTCCTGAGTTCGGATTCCAGATCCCACGTATATATGTCAGGAGGAAGCCAGGGCGGCCTGCGCTTCTGGTCCTGGTAGGGCGGAGCCTGTGAATCCCGGGGCAGAAGGAGGTGGAGGCGTCCATGATGGTTCACAAATTCGTCCGTGGTTCTACACACACACACACACACACACACACACACACACACACACACACGTGCGCTCGCGCCGCACATAGATATGCACATGCGCACAGTTGAATAAATAATAAAAAAATTAAAAAAAATAAATGTACAAAAATCAGTGGCCTTCCTATATGCCCAGAATGAAAGAAGTGAAAAAGACCTGAGAGAGTCAATCCCATTTACTATAGCCCCTAAAAAAATGAAACACCTTGGTAAAAACCTAACCAAGGAGGTAAAAGATCTTTATGATGAAAACTTTAAAACCCTAAAGAAAGAAATTGCAGAAGACACCAGAAGTTGTAAAGACCTTCCATGTTCCTGGATTGGCAGATCAACATCGTAAAAATGACCATCCTACCAAAGGCAATATACAAATTCAATGCTATACCAATTAAAATCCCAAAGCAATTATTTAAATAAGTTGACCAAACAATCTCAAAATTCATATGGAGGCACAAAAGACCCAGGAAAGCAAAGACAATCCTGAGTAACAAAAACACGGCTGGAGGTATCACCATACCAAACCCTAGTCTATACTACAAATCCATAGTTATAAAAACAGCCTGGTACTGGCTCCAAAACAGACACATAGATCAATGGATAAGAGTTGAAGACCCAGATATGAGCCAACAAAATTGCAGCCATTTGGTCTTTGACAAAGGGGTCCCAAAAATACAATGGAAAAAGAACAGTATCTTCAACAAATGGTGCTGACAAAACTGGATCTCCACATGCAGAAGATTAAAACTGGACCCGTACTTGTCACCATGTACAAGACTTAATTCCAAATGGATCAAGGACCTTGATATAAGGCCAGAAACTATAAAAACCATAGGGGAAAGGGTAGGGAACTCCCTCAAGCTGATCGGGCTAGGCCAACAGTTCCTAAACAGACATCCAATGACACAGTCTGCTACCAACCCTCAACAGTTGGGATCTGGTGAAATTAAAGAGCTCCTGTTCAGATAAAGTGATTGTAACACGAGCTCAAAGGCAACCCACAGAATGGGAGAAAATCTTCACTAACCACATATCTGATAGAGCTCTATTATCCAAAGTGCACAAAGAACTTAGAAAACTAAAAACCAAGGAAACCAATGGCCCAATTAAAAAATGGGCCCTGGAACTTAAAAGAAACTTTACCAGGGATGAAATTAAAATGTCTAACAAATATCTTAAAAAATGTTCCACATCCTTAGCTATCAGGGAAATGCAAATCAAAACTTCCCTGAGATATCATCTCACCCTGGACAGGATGGCAAAAATTCACAATACAAACAACAACAAATGCTGGAGTGAATGTGGAGAGACGGGAACTCTCGTACATTGCTGGTGGGAATGCAGGTTCATACAACCACTCTGGGGAGCCTTTTGGAGATTCTTAAAGAAATTAAAGATTGAAATGCCATATGACCCTGCGATTCCACTTTTGGGAATAACCCCCCATACAGCAGAGGTTCACCTCAGTAGCACAAGCACGACCATGTTCATAGCAGCACCATTTACAATAGCAAAGTCATGGAATCAACCCAAATGTCCAACAGTTGACGAGTGGATAAGGAAAATGTGGTACATCTATACAATGAAGTACTACTCAGCCACAAAAAATGATGAATTACTGGAATTTGCTGGGAAGTGGATGAAATTAGAAACAATTATACTGAGTGAAGTATTCCAGACCCAGAAAATTAAGTGCCATATGTACTCCGTAATGGTGGCTCCTAGTACCAAACCCATGCAGAGACACTAAAAAATAAATCTCTGTAATACATACAGTAATTGCAAAGATTATGAACAGGAGGGATGAGGAAGGAGGGACACACCAGTAACAAGGAGAGAGGGGACCATGTTACAGCAGAGCAAATAGGCCACCATAAAGGACTGCAAGTAAGTAATGAGACATCTGGTTAAGTTCACAGACTTTCCTTCCCGATCATTTACAACGGATGGGGTATGATCTTCCAAGTAGGGGAGGGCATATAGTGTGGCAGATAGAAAGTAACCATTCCGCAAATGGGCGATTGACCCCTCTCTCACTGTGGTTTCCTACTTTTATGACATCTACCTTTGAATATACTCTTATCACAAGACTCTAATTTAACAGGTTTTTAGCGCTAGCCAGGGGGTGATATCCAACATCCATCAGGATGGATTGAAGGGCATTGCAGGAGCAGCAAAACTGAAAAAAAAATCAACAAACCATAATCCAGAACATCAGAGACTCTATATCAACCACCTGGAACTAGGCCAGACTAATCTCTCCCCATCTTGAAGCTCAGGGAAATTTGCGGAAGAGGGGGCGGCAAGATTATAAGAGCACAAGGGTGGGAGGAGTAATGATATGCAAGATACTCCACACAAGTTAGAGCTGAAGCAATCATATTTGGACTTTGCATGCCCTGCACAATGTCCAACACACTATTGACCCCACAAAGTTTAGCGTTTGCTCAAGGCACTAGTGTTTCTATGCTTAAAGGGAACACAGGAAACTGTTCTGGGAAATGCCACTGGGTCCTTGCCCGTCATCGGAGAGGAGGACCCACAGGAGAATTTGGCATGCTCATTAAAGGATGCTCCGGGGTTGGGAGGGGGAGGCACTGGGAAATGGGGAGGAAAGGGGGAGGGGAAGAGGGCATAGGGGGGATGGAGGGTGGAGGGAGGGAAGGGACCGGTGTATCTGTTAAGTTTGTATGAGTGGAAATAAAAAAAATTATTTATTTTTCTCTTCATACAAACGTAATAGATACCCCTGTCTCCTCCCTCCCTCCACCCCTCCCTGGACCTCCCTGCTCCCTCCCCGTTTGTCAATTCCTTTTTTCACTCCCTCCCTTTCTCCCAATTAATGTGCATATCAATCTTTCCTCTGGGTCCTCCTCTCTGATGAGGCGTAAGGACTCAGTGGAATTTCCTAGAACTCTTTCTTGTGCTCCCCTTTAATGTGGAATCTTGTCTGAAAAATTAATTAATAGTTGAATAATTGATGAAATTTGTCCCTCACCATCTCATGTATTTGCCAAGGTCATGGCATCTTGAGAGGTGGAACTTTGCTGGAGGAAGGCAGTCACAAGAGGCAGACCTTGAGGTGGATTATCCCCACCCTACCTCCAAGAGAAGTCTTTGCAGCAAGCAGTCTGCAGCTCTCAGCTTCCAAGATGTCTGCAGTGACTTAGCCTCCTCCAGCTTTGTCCAGCCAGCCATGTTGCCTCTGCTTTGAGAAACTGCACCTGCACTCTGGAACCATAAGCTGAATAAATCTCCCTTTCTCCCTTAAGTTGCTTGACTTTGGGTGCTCTCTCACAGCAATAGTTAAGAGTAACTGCTACAAAACTCAAGCCTAACATAGGTGCTGGAGTGATTTTCCCAGGCACACACTGTGACGACTCCAGGCAGTCGGGGCGGAGAAAGGTGAATGTGCTGCAAGCCCTTTACCCCCACCCAAATCCAGGGGACTCCGGACACAGCAGGGAGTCTGTCAAGGCGAGATTCCTTCACTCACTCATTCACTCACTCAAACACACAGCTCCTGGCTGTGATGACGAACATAAGTAAAGCCTGACCACCCACACCTCCGCCTCAACCCTCCAGAGACTCGGCAACGGTCGGGGAGTTTGTCAGAGCAAGATCTCAGTATTTTGGGGGTAACAAATCAGCTTATATAGACAAAGAATCAAAGCATGTGAAACAGGCAGTCAATTACCTTAATGGCCAGTACAGCACACAGGCTGCATTGGTCAAACTAAACATATATCTATGTTGGCTCTTATAAGCTAATTAGGACTTTCTGTAATGTGATCAGGGTTAAGCCTAGGACAATAGCTCCCAGCGCCATCTTTGGCCCCAGGTGCTAAGCCATGCCCTGCTCACTCCCTCCCAGACTGTTATCCCTGGGCAGGCCCAACACATAGGGTTTATAGTGATTTCAAGTCCAGCCAGATATTCAAATTGGAATCTTGTCTGAAAAATTAATTAATAGTTGACTAATTGATTAAATGAACTAAGACATTGCTTACATTTAATAAAAATTAAAATTACTTAGACTTTCCCTGGAGTGAATTTTCAGTATCTCAAAAGAATATTCTTTCAAATTACTTTTTTAAAATCTGTCCTCATCATTTTCTTTTCCTATAGGTTTAGACAGTGTGAAGTAGCTGAAGGAGGTTCAGGGAGAATAGGGAAGCTCCACTTTTCTTCGTCTTTGTGCTTCCACTAACTCCTCTGGCAAATGTCTGCATTGCCTTTGCTTCAGTGTCCAGAACTTTGTGTCATACTTCTAACACTCACCAAATAACCTTGAGCTCTGGACCTGGGAGATCAGTTTAGACCACCTAGCTTATTATTCCCTGTGTTATCTCACCTGTTCCCATCAACTGAGTAGTAGCACTTTAACCTAATTAAATTACCACTTTTTAAATAATGACAAAATATTTTTGTGTTATATTCTAACTGAAAAATAAAAACTGAAAGGTGAGAGTAAGGAACTAGAGTTAAATGTCCCTTAATCGAGGTCTCTCCAGAAAAGAGCATACTCAAAGTAGATGAAGAGGATTTAATGAAGGCATTAATTACAGCGTTGGGGAAAGTATTAAGAAATCAATTGCACAGAGACCTAAATACTAACAATATTCTCAAATGATTTGCATCCACAGAAAGATGGCAACAGAGGAAGTAATGTTACTATGGTAATGTGGATAGCAAGTCCTCTGACTGTGAGATTGGGCTGCTCACTGTGAGTTATGGCCGTAAGTAAGGCAGCAGAGGCCCTGATTTTATTTTATTTTATTTATTTTTCTACTCATACAAACGTTATAGATACCCAGGTCCCCTCCCTCCCTCCACCCCTCCCTGGACTTCTCTGCTGCCTCCCCCCTTTTCCAAATCCTTTCCCCCCTCCCTCCCTTTCTCCCAGTGCCCCTCCCCCATCTCTGAAGTATCCTTTAATGTGTATATCAAACTTTCCTCTGGGTCCTCCTCTCTGATGAGGTGTAAGGACTCAGTGGCATTTCTTAGAACTCTTTATTGTGTTCCCCTTAAGTATATGAACACTATTGTGACTTAATTCCTTGCTTCTAAGGATCCTAGTGCCTTTAGTCCATGCTAGACTTTGAGGGGCAATGATATGTTGGTCATTGCGCAGATCATGGAGAGTCCCATTATAATTGCTTCGGCACTATCTTGTGCGGTGTATCTTGCATAGCATGACTCCTCCCATCCTTGTGCTCTTACAATCTTACCCCCCCTCTTCTACAAATTTCCCTGAGCTTCAGGATGGGGAAAGATTAGGCAGACCTGATTCCACATGTTGATATAGAGTCTCTGATGTTCTGAATTACGGTTTGTTGATTTTTTTTTTTTTTTAGTTTTACTGCTCCTGCATTGCCCTTGGCTCCATCCTGATGGGTATTGAATGTCACCCCCTGCCCAGAGATAAAAAGCTGTTAAAATAGAGTCTTATTATAAGGACAGATTCAAAGGTAGATGGAATAAGATTAGGAAACTGCTGTGAGCATTGGGTCAGTTTCCCATTGCAGAATGGTTATCTTCTATCTGCCAGACTGTATGCCCTCCCTTTCTGGTAAGATCATACCCCATCAGTTTGCAAGCGACCAGGAAGGACAGTCTGTGAGCTTAACCAGATGTCTCATTACTTATTTGCAGTCCTTGATGGTGGCCTATTATCACTACTGTAGCATGATCCCCTCTCTCCTTGTATCTGGTGGGGCCTTCCTTCCCCTTCTCTCCTGTTTATAATCTTTGCAATTACTGTAAGTATTGCAGAGATTTATCTTTGAGTGTGTCTATAAATGGGTTTGGTACTAGGGTTCACCTACTAAGGAGTACATACGGTGCTTAATTTTCTGTGTCTGGGATACTTCATTCAATATAATTGTTTCTAATTCCATCCATTTCCCAGCAAATTTCATTAATTCATCATTTCTGGAGTTTTTTAACATTTTTATTATTATCTCCACTCATAAATACTTAATAGGTACACTGGTTCCCTCCCTCCCTCCTCCTCCCCCTGAATCCCCTACTCCCCCTCCCCTCACCCATCCCTTCCCATCCCCCAATGCCTCCCCCCCCAACCCAAGAGAATCCTTTAATGTGCATGCCAGACTCTCCTCTGGTCTCTCCTCTCTGATGACGTACAAGGACCCAGTGGCATTTCCCTGAACCCTTTCCTGTGTTCCCCTTAAGCATAGGAACACTAGTATGGCTGTCAATTCCTTGCCTCCAAGGATCTTGGTGCCTTTAGCAAATGCTAGACTTTGTGGGGTCAATAGTGTGTGGGGACATTGCGCAGGGCATGCAAAGTCCAATTATGATTGCTTCGGCCCTAACTTGTGTGGAGTACCTTGCATATCATTACTCCTACCATCCTTGTGCTCTTACAATCGTACCGCACTTCTTCCGCAAATTTCCCTGTGCTTCAGGATGGGGAGAGATTAGTCTGGCCTAGTTCCAGGTGGTTGATATAGAGTCTCTGAAGTTCTGGATTATGGTTCGTTGATTTTCTTTTGCAGTTTTGCTGCTCCTGCAATGCCCTTCACTCTTTCCTGATGGGTATTGTATTTCACCCCCTGGCCAGAGATAAAAAGCTGTTAAACTAGAGTCTTGTTATAAGAGTGTATTCAAAGGTAGATGTAATAAATGTAGGAAACCACAGTGAGAGAGGGGTCAATCACCCATATGCAAAATGGTTGCTTCTTAGCTGCCAGACTATATGCCCTCTCCTTCTGGTAAGATCATACCCCCTAGTTGTAAATGATCAGGAATGAAAGTCTGTGAACTTAACCAGATGTCTCATTACTTACTTGCAGTCCTTGATGGAGGCCTATTTTCTCTGCTGTAACATGGTCCCCTCTCTCCTTGTTTCTGATGTGGCCCTCCTACCCCATCTCTCCTGTTCATAATCCTAGCAATTACTATAAGTATTACAGAGATTTATCTTTGAGTGTCTCTAGGTGGGCTGGGTGGGTTTGGTAGTAGGAGCCACCTATTAGGGAATACATACGGCACTTAATTTTCTGGGTCTGGGATACTTCACTTAATATAATTGTTTCTAATAACATCCATTTCCTGGCAAATTCCAGTAATTCATCATTTTTGATAGTTTAATAGTACTCCATTGTATAGATGTACCACATTTTCCTTATTCACTCGTCAACTGTTGGACATTTGGGTTGATTCCATGACTTTGCTATTGTAAACAGTGCTGCTATGAACATGGTCGTGCCTGTGCTATCGAGGTGAATTTTTGCTGCATGGGGGGTTATTCCCAAAAGTGGAATAGCAGGGTCATATGGCACTTCAATCTTTAGTTTCAAGAATCTCCAGATGGCTCCCCAGAATGGTTGTATAAGCCTGCATTCCCACCAGCAATGTAGGATAGTTCCCCTCTCTCCACATCCTCTCCAGCAGGTGGTGTTGTTTGTATTGTGGATTTTTGCCATCCTGACCGGGGTGAGATGATATCTCAGGGAAGTTTTGATTTGCATTTCCCTGATGGCTAAAGAAGTGGAACATTTTTTAAGATATTTGTTAGACATTTTAATTTCATCCTTCATAAAGTTTCTTTTAACTTCCAGGGCCCATTTTTTAATTGGGCATTAGTTTCCTTGGTGTTTAGTTTTCTATGTTCTTTGTGCACTCTGGATAATAGGGCTCTATCAGATATGTGGTTAGTGAAGATTTTTTCCCATTCTGTGGGTTGCCTTTGAGCTCGCATTACAATCTCTTTATCGGAACAGAAGCTCTTTAATTTCACCAGATCCCAACTGTTGAGAGTTGGTAGCACTGACTGTGCCATTGGATGTCTGTTTAGGAACTGTTGGCCTAGACCGATCAGCTTGAGGGAGTTCCCTACTCTTTGACCTATGGTTTTTGTAGTTCCTGGCCTGATATCAAGGTCCTTGATCCATTTGGAATTAAGTCTTGTACATGGTGACAAGTTACGGTCCAGCTTTAATCTTCTGCATGTGGAGATCCAGTTTTGTCAGCACCATTTGTTGAAGATACTGTTCTTTTTCATTGGATTTTTTGGGCCCCTTTCTTAAATATCAAATGGCTGTGATTTTGTGTGCTTATATCTGGGTCTTCAACCCTTATCCATTGATCTATGTGTCTGTTTTGGAGCCAGCACCAGGCTGTTTTTATAACTATCGATTTGTAGTATAGATTAAGGTTTGGTATGGTGATACCTCCAGCAGTGTTTTTGTTACTCAGGATTGTCTTTGCTATTCTGGGTTTTTTGTGCCTCCATATGAAATTTGAGATAGTTTGGTCAACTTCTTTAAAGAATTGCTTTGGGATTTTAATTGGTGTAGCACTGAATTTGTATATTGCCTTTGGTAGGATGGTCATTTTTATGATGTTGATTCTGCCAATCCAGGAACATGGGAGGTCTTTCTACCTTCTGGTGTCTTGTGCAATTTCTTTCTTTAGGGTTTTAAAGTTCACATTGTAAAGGTCTTTTGCCTCCTTGGTTAGGTTTATACCAAGGTACTTCATTTTTTTAGGGGCTATAATTAGTGGGATTGACTCTCTCAGGGCTTTTTCACTTCTTTCATTCTGGGCATGTAGGAAGGCCACTGATTTTTGCACATTTATTTTGTATACTGCCACACTGCTGAACTTCTCAATTAGTTCCAGGAGCTTCCTGGTGGAGTTTTTGGGATCACTCAGGTATAGGATCATGTCATCTGCAAATAGGGATAGCTTGACTTCTTCCTTGCCTATTTGAATCCCTTTTATCTGCCTTTCTTGTCTTATGGCTTCAGCTAAGAATTCAAGTACAATATTGAATGACAGTGGTGAGAGTGGACAGCCTTGTCTAGTTCCTGATCAAAATGGAAATACTTCCAGTTTTTCCCCATTGAGTATAATCCTTGCTGTGGGTTTGTTGTATACAGCTTTTATTATATTGATAAAGGTTGCTTCCTTTCCAACCTTTCTAGGTTTTTGATCATAAAGGGCTGTTGGATCTTGTCAAAAGCTTTTTCTGCATCTATCGAGAGTATCATGTGATCTTGAACGTTAGACTGTTTTATATGGTGAATTACATTTATCGATTTGGGTATGCTGAACCAACCTTGTTTGCCTGGGATAAAGCCTACTTGATAGCCATGAATGATCCTTTTGATATGTTTTTGAATCCGATTTGCTAAGACTTTGTTGAGAATCTTTGCATTTGTGTTCATCAGGGAAATTGGCCTATAGTTTTCTTTTTTAAGTGAATCTTTATTAGGTTTTGGGATTAAGATGATATTAGCTTCACAGAAGGAATTTGGTAGTGTTCCTTCCTTTGATATTTGGTGGAACAGTTTAAGGAGTATTGGTGTTATTAGCTCTTTAAATGTCTGGTAGAACTCTGTGCTGAATCCATCTGATCCAGGACATTTTTTGGTGGGAAGATTCGAGATTACTTCGTCAATTTCCTCATATGTTTTAGGACTATTTAAATCATTCACAAGTTCCTGATTCAATTTAGGTAAGTTGTGCTTACTTAGAAATTCATCCATCTCTTTTGTGTTGTCAAACTTCTCAGAGTATAATTTTTTGAAATATCACGTTATAAATCTCTGGATTTCTTGGGTATCAGTAGTGATAATTCCATTTTCATTTCTAATTTTGTTAATTTGGGTTTTCTCTCTCTTGCTCTTAGTTAATTTAGCTAGAGATGTATCAATCTTATTGATTTTTTCAAAAAACCAGCTTTTTGACTGGTTGATTTTCTCTATCGTTTTCCTAATCTTGATTTCAGATATTTCTCCCCTTATTTTGCTAATCTCCTCCCTTCTACTGCTTTTGGGATCAGATTGCTCTAGTGTCTCTAAAGCTTTCAGCTGCATTGTGAAGTTATTTTTTTCTGATGTTTCCATTTTTTTGATGTAGGCATTAAGAGCTATGAAGTTACCTCTTAGGACAGCTTTCGTTGTGTCCCAGAGATTTTGGGAAGTTGTATTTTCATTATCATTCACATTCAGGAAATCTTGAATTTTCTTTTTAATTTCTTCCTGAATCCAATTCTCATTCAGCATCATCGTGTTAAGTTTCCAGGAGTTAGTGTATTTTCTGTTACTTGTTGTGTTGTGGATGTCAAGCGTTAAGCCATGGTGATCTCATAAGGTTCAGGCTAGAATTTCAACATTCATGTATATGTGGAGATTCGTTTGTTGGCCCAATATGTGATTTCTTTGGAGAAAGTTCCATGTGCTGCTGAGAAAAATGTGTATTCTTTGGTGCATGGATGAAAAGTACAATAGAGATCTGTAAGGTACATTTCATTTAGGGTTTGGTTTAGCTCCAACGTTTCTCTGTTAAGTTTTTTACCTGTAGATCTATCCCATGTTGAAAGGGCAGTATTGCAATCCCCAGGAATTATCGTTTTGGGATTGATTTCTCGCTTTAGACGCTGTAGGGTTTGCTTAATTAGTGTGGGAGGGGCCGTGTTGGGTGCATATATGTTCAGTATTGTGAAGTCTTCCTGGTGAATTGTACCTGTGACTAAAATGTATCATCCATCCGTGTCTCTTATCGTTTCCTTTGGTTTGAAGTCCACTTTGTACGATAACATAATGGCTACCCCTACCTGTTTTCTGCTTCCATTAGCTTGTAGAATTGTTGACCAGCCTTTTATTTTTAGGATGTGCCTATCTTTTGTGGTGAGATGGGTTTCCTGCAGGCAGCAGATTGATGGATTGTGATACTTAATCCAAATTTGTAATCTGTGTCTCTTGATCGGTGAGTTAATTCCATTAACATTTAGTTTATAATGGAGAAACTATTTTTAAATCCAGACATTCATTATGTTTAGTAGTTTTTGGAAGTATATTGCTTGGCTTTTAATGGTGTTATACTTCCCTTCTGTTCTCCCAGATATGACTGTTTTTTTCTTCAAGCTTGGGTATCATTTCTAGCATTATTTGAAGGCCTGGTTTGGTGGACATGTATCCCTTCAGGTTGTCTTTGTCATGGAAGATTTTTCTTTCTCCCTCAACCATGACAGATGGTTTTGCAGGGTAAATCAGCCTGGGTTGACATTTTTGCTCATTCAATACTTGAAGTATGTCTCTCCAAGCTCTTCTTGCTTTTACTGTTTCCACTGAGAAGTCATTTGTTATTTTAATAGCTTTACCTTTAAAAGTGACTTGTTTTTTCTCCCTTGAAGCTCTCAGCACCAGTTCTTTATTTTGAATGTGGAGTGTTTTAACTATTATTTGCTGTGGCGAGCTTCTATTTTGGTCATATCTGTTTGGGGTGTGGAATGCCTCTTGTATATGTATGGTCTTCTCTTTTTTTAGATGAGGAAAGTTTTCCTTGATGATCGTTTGAAAAATTTCCTCAGGTGTGGTATTTTCAGATTCTTGCTCTGGTATGCCATGAATTCACATGTTAGGCTTCTTCAGGGTGTCCCATATCTCTTGAATATTTCTCTCAAGTATCTTTGTGGCTTTAACAACCTCTTCCATTGAGCTGGTTAATACTCCCACTTTATCTTCAAGGTCTGAAATTCTGTTTTCTACTTCGTTAGTTCTGCTGTTAAGACTCTCTGTGGCGTTCTGGGTTGAAGATTACTTGTCTTTTAGCTCAGTTTTAAACTTTGCTTGAGTCTGTTTTAACTGCTCTATGCCAGTTTTTGTTTCTTACACTGTTTTTCTCAACTCCTCCAAGTGTCTGTTTTGTTCCTCTTCAAAGCGATTGATTTGGTTATTTAATCCCTCCCAGATTTCCTCTTTCATAGTATTGCACATGGTAATGATCATGTTTTGAAAGTCGTTATACTGGGTCAGGCTTTCTTGGCCATTTTCCGTGGGTTTGTTCTGGTTGGAGTCTAACATTATGGGATTAATTCCTTCAGTGGGAGATTTGTTTACTTGAATGTTGCACTTTGGCTTAGGCATTGTCGTTTAAACTCTTAAGATCTTCTTTCAATTTCTGTGTGTTTTTCACTGAACTGAATTATTTGGCCTGGAGTTCGGGGGGTGAGTGGGGATGGAGCTTACCTAGGTTGGGGTGAGTCCCGGCTGGACTGCCCGCAACCCGGCAGCGGAGTAGGGGAAAGGGAGGATGGGGCAGTGGCAGGGCGCTATTTAAGCTGGGGGAGCCCTGCGTGGCTCCGTGCTCCAGCTGGCTGGTGGGAGGAGCTGGGTCCCTTGGACTGCCTGGGGTTCTGTGGGTGGGCAGGAGCAGAGCTTACCTAGGTCGGGGTGAGTCCTGGCTGGATCGCACCTGCGTCCCAGGCAGCGGGAGTAGGGGAAAGGTAATTCATCATTTTTTGATGGCTGATTAGTATTCCATTGCATAAATGTACCACATTTTCCTTATCCACTTGTCAACTGTTGGATATTTGAGTTGATTGCATGAGTTTGGTATTGTAAACAGTGCTGCTATGAACATGGTCGTGCTTGTGCTATCGAGGTTAACTTTTGCCATATGGGGGGTTATTCCCAAAAGTGAAATAGCTAGGTCATATGGCATTTCAATCTTTAACTTCTTTAAGAATTGCCAGACGGCTCGTCAGAGTGATTGTATGAGCCTGCATTTCCACCAGCAATGTAGGAGAGTTCCCTCTCTCCACATCCTCTCCAGCATTTGGTGTTGGTTGTATTGTGGATTTTTGCCATCCTAACCAGAGTGAGATGATATCTCAGGGAGGTTTTGATTTGCATTTCCCTGATGGCTAAGGATGTAGAGCATTTTTAAAGATATTTGCTAGACATTTTAATTTCGTCCTTGGTAAGTTTCTTTTAAGTTCCAAGGCCCATTTTTTAATTGGGCCATTAGTTTCCTTGGTGTTTAGTTTTCTAAGTTCTTTGTGCACTCTGGATAATAGAGCTCTATCAGATATATGGTTAGTGAAGATTTTCTCCCATTCTGTGGGTTGCCTTTGTGCTCGAGTTACAATCTGTTTATCTGAACAGAGCTCTTTAATTTCATAAGATCCCATCTGTTGAGTGTTGGTTGTATTGACTGTGCTATTGGATTTCTGATTAGGAACTGTTGGCCTAGTCCAATCAGAACAGAGCCCTTGTTAAACTTCAATCTGACATGGCAGTGTCCTCAGGGAGAGGTAGTAGGTACCTGACCTCTCTGATCCTGTACTTCAATTTCCTGCCAACAACTCACATTGGTAAAATGCAATTACAAGCTTAATCTCAAAACAGCCCTGGTAATTCAGCCCATAGAAGTTATCCTTAGGGTGTCAAACTGTGCAGAGGGAGGCCAAGACAGGATCTAGAGACAATCAGAGATCTTCAGCATATTCCACTTAGGAAATTATACTGCAGAGTACCAGGTTAAATGAGTAAGCCTAGAAGCACTTTTAAAATATATAGAATAATAATATAACGAAGAGATTTTTATGGAAAAGTGACTACAGGGCACATGGTTTGTCAAAATATGAAGTATCTCAGATAATAATCAAAATACAAGGAGTATATTTAATGTCCCATGAGCATCCTACAGTGCAATTAAGCCAATTGATTTATACTGTTACATGCTCTGAAAATATCATAAAAATGTAACAACCAGTCATAAAATGATCAAATATGTCCTTTATGATTCAAAGGGTCATAGGTGCTATGGAATGATCTTCAATGCTTGCATATCTGTCAATTGTTTTTTCATATGCACAAATTCAGTTTCATTAATTAAATTATAATTGTTCTATGATTGGGTTTTTTAAAATCTTAAAAGGAGTATTCTGAGTAGTAGAACTCAGAAGGAATGTTTTCAATACAGAATGCTGTTTATTTAAAAGGTATAGTCTTAGAAACATGAAAAGCAAATATTTGTTGGTGTCAATGTTTACTTAAAGATAGTTGTCTTTATATTTGAGTATGTTTACAGCCTGGAAAAAGGCCGAAAGTTGATTAGATGAAGAAATTCTGCATGAGAAAGGTTAAACAAAATTAAGAATATAAGAGAAAATTCCATTGAGATCATAAATATAGGATTGCTACCTCTAAGGCAAGTGAAATATAATATATACGTATGCATTTGGTAACTGATAATGAAGGGAAATAGATACAAAAGAATGTAATGTTAAAGATAGTGAAAAATAATACATTAATTAGGATCCATAAAAAAACAATATAATTCCAAAATGAAAGTATTCTTAGTGATACCCTGCTCCCAACTATATTAACAAATGTGAACTTATCCTACTTGCAGGATTACACAAATTTTCTGTAACTTGGTTTAATTGACTGAACAAGAGCTGTTCTTGAAGTATACTGAATTGTTTATAGAGTTGTACATGTTGTCCACAGGTTATGATAAAAAGATTAGTCTAAAGTTTAGGAACCACTGCTTGAATATATTATAAGCAATCAACAATTGATTATCAAATGAATAGAGAAAGTTTGCCTGCTGATAACTTGGGAGAAAGCAAAGTGATCCTATTGTCTTGGGTTTTTCTAAAACATCTAAAAGAATAGCAGTGATATGGATATATTGAGAGAGAAGGACTATACTTGGACAGGGTGGTTCCTACCCATCATCCCAGCACCGGTGTCTGAGGTAGAAGGATTGTGAGATACAGGACAGTTTGGGTTCCACAGGAATACCTTGTCTAAAACAAAGCAAAACAAAACAAAAAAAATGTAGGACTTTGCAGGGAAATGAAGCATTTTTAGTTTAAGGGATCAAGCAGACTTTCAAAACAAACCTTGACAATAAGGTACATTTGATTATACATGAGTACTATAAAGTTCCATGAAATTTTTTTCTCAAAAATAATAGACATTAATTTTCTTTTTTATTATATTTATTTAGTTTTTTTCCCAATCATACAAGCTTAAAAGGTACCCTGGTCCGCTCCCTCCCTCCACCCCTCCCCAGTCACCCTTGCACCCTTCCCCCCTTTTCTCCTTTCCTTTCACCCCTTCCCTCCCTTTCTCCCTGTGCCCCTCTTCCTCCATTCCATTCCCTGGAGAATCTTTTAGTGAGAATGTCAAACTTCCCACTGCATCCACTCTGGTGAGGTATAAGGATTTAGTGGCATTGCCCAGAGCCCTTTCTTGGGCTCCCCTTTAGTATGGGAACACTATTATGATTGTTAGTCCTTTGTCTCTAAGGATCCTAGTGCCTGTGATCCATGCTAGATTTTGGGGGGTCACTGCATAGGTCATGCAAAGTCTGATTATGACTACTGGAGACTTACCTTGTGTGGAGTATCTTGTGTATCATTGCTCCTCCCCATCTTTAGGCTCTTGCAATCTTACCGACCCTCTTCCACAAATTTCCCTATCCCTGAGGGATAGGGAGAGATTTGTCAGATCTGGTTCCAGGTGATTAATGTAGGGCCTCTGATGTTCTGGATTATGGTTTGTTGTTGTTTTCAATTTGGCTGTTCCTACACTGCCCATGGCTCCATCCTGATTGTTATTGGAGGTCACCTCCTAACCAGAGATAAAAGGCTGATTAAATGGAATCTTATTATAAGGGTAGATTCAAAAGTAGATGGAATAAGAGTAGGAGACAGCAGTGGGGAGGGGACAGTTTCCCGTTTGCAGGATGGTTATGATAATATCTTCCTGACTCTATACTTTCCCTGACTGGTGAGATTAAACCCCCTCAGTTGCAAGTGACCAGGAAAGAAAGTGAGGGAACTTAACCAGATGTCTTGCTACTTACTTGCAATACTTCATAGTGGCCTATTTTCTTTACTGTAGCATGATCCTGCATTTCCTTATTTCTTCAGGAGTCCTTCCTTATCCTTTGCTCTTGTTTATATTCTTTGCAATTACTGTAGGTGTTACAGAGAATTATTTTGAATACATCACTGAGAGGGTTTGGTACTAAGGTACACTTATTAGGGAGTACATACAGTGTTTAATTTTCTCTGTCTGGGATACTTCAATCAATATAATTTTTGTAGTTCCATCCATTTCCTGGCAAATTTCATTAACTCATCTTTTTTGATGAGTAGTATTCCATTGTATAAATGTACCACATTTGCCTTATCCACTCATCAACTGTTGGGCATTTGGGTTGGTTCCATGATTTTTCTATAGTCCATAGTGCTTCTACTAAAATGGTTGTGCTTGTGTTGTTAAGGTGAATTTTTGCTTTATGGGGAATTATTCCCAAGAAGTGGAATAGCAGGATCATATGGCATTTCAATCTTTAACTTTTTGAAAAATCGCCAGTCTGATCACCAGAGTGGTTGTATAATCCTGCATTCCCACCTGCAATGTAGGAGACTTTCATTCTCTCCACATCTTCTCCAACATTTGGTGTTGTTTGTGTTATGGATTTTTGCCATCCTGACCGGGGTGAGATGATATGTCAGGGAGTTTTTGCATTTCCCTGATGGGTAATGATGTGGAGCATTTTTTAAGATATTTGTTAGACATTTCAATTTTGTCCCTGGAAAAGTTTCTTTTGAACCCACCAATCAAAAGACACAGATTACAAACTTGGTTAGGAAATCACAATCCATACATATGCTGCCTTCAGGAAACCCAGTTCATCACAAAAGATAGGCACATTCTAAAAGTAAAAGGCTGGTCAAAAATTCTGTAAACTAATGGAACCAGGAAACAGGCAGGGTTAACTATTATGCTATCAGACAAAGTGGACTTCAAACCAAAAAATCATAAGAGATATAGAAGGATACTACATTTTAGTTGCAAGTACAGTTGACCAGGAAGACTTCACAATACTAAACATATATTCACTTAATATGGGCTCCTCCATATTCATTAAGCAAACTCTACAACGTCTAAAGCAAGAAATCAGCCCCAAATGATAATTCTTGGGGATTTCAGTACTGCCCTCTGAACGTGGGATAGATTAACAGGTCAAAAATTTAATAGAGATACATTGGAACTTAACCAAACCCTTACTGAAGTGGACCTTACAGATCTCTATCCTACTTTCTATCCATACATCAAAGAATAAACATTTTTCTCAGTGGCATATGAAACTTTCTCCAACATAGACCACATATTGGGCCACCAAACGAATCTCCACACATACAGGAAAATTGAAATAATAACCTGTACCCTATCAGACCACCATGGTATAAAACTTGACATCTGAAACTCAACAAACAGCAGAAAATACACTATATCCTCAAAACTAAACACAATGATTCTGGTTGATAATTGGATTGAGGAAGAAATCATAAAGGAAATTTAAGATATCTTAGAAGAGAATGATAATGAAAATACAACACATCAAATCTCTGGGACACAATGAAAGCTGTCCTAAGAGGTAAGTACAGAGCTCTTAATGCCTACTTCAAAAAAATGGGAACATCACAATTAAATAACTTAAAAATACAGTTTAAAGCTTTAGAGACAATAGAGCAATCTGATCCCAAAAGCAGTAGAAGAGAGGAGCATAGTAAAATAAGGGGAGAAATATCTGAAATCGAGATTAGGAAAACAATACTGAGAATCAATCTGTCAAAAAGCTGGTTCTTTGAAAAAATCAATAAGATTGATACACCCCTAGCTAAATTAACCAAAAGCAAGAGAGAGAAAACCCAAATTAACAAAATTAGAAATGAAAATGGAGTTATCATTACTGATATCCAAGAAATTCAGAGTATTATAATGTCATATTTCAAAAACTTATACTCTGTGAAGTTTGACAACACGAAAGAAATGGGTGAATTCTTTTTTAAAATTTTTTCCACTCAAAGTTGATAAGTAGCCCATTTCCCTTCTTCCCTCCTCCCCTCCTTGAACCCCCCACTTCTTCCCCCTCTTTCTCCTTTCCTTTTCCCCCTCCCTCCTCTTCTGCCAGTGCCCCCCCCATTCTTGGAGCATCCTTTAGTGTGTCTGTCAAACTTCCCTCTGGGTCCTCCTCTGTGATGAGGTGTAAGGACTCAGTAGCATTGCCTAGAGCTCTTTCTTGTGTTCCCTTTTAGTATAGAAACACTATTGTGGCTGTTAATCCCTTGCGTCTAAGGATCCTAGTGCTGTGATCCATACTAGACTTTGGGGGTTCAATGATATGTTGGTCATTGCACGGTCATGCAAAGTCCTATTTGATTATTTCAGCCTAACTATATGGAGTTCTTGCATATCATTGCTCCTTCCATCTTAGGCTCTTACTTCTTACGAACCCTCTTCTCAAATTTCCCTGAGCTTAGGATGGGGAGAGATTAGGCTGGCCTTGTTCCAGGTGGTTGAGTAGAGTTTGATTTTTCTGATTATGGTTTGTTGATTTTTTTTTCAGATTTGCTGCTTTTGCACCACCCTTGGCTCTATCCTGATGGGTATGGATGTCACCCCCTGGCCAGAGATAAAAGGCTGTTTAAAAAGAGTCTTATTATAAGAGTAGATTCAAAAGTAGAGTGAATAAGAGTAGGAAACTATGGTGAGGGGTTCAGTATCCCATTTGCAGGATGGTCATCTTTTATCTGCCAGTCTTTATGCCCTCCCCTGGTGAGATCTTATCCCATCAGATGCAAGTGACCAGGAGGAGTCTGTGAGCTTAACCAGATGTCTCATTCTTACTTGCAGTCTTTGTGGTGGCCTATTTCTCTGCTGTATCTGATCCCCTCTCCTTGTTTCTGTAGGGGCCCTCCTTCCCTTCCCTCCCTGCTTTATCTTTGCAATACTGTAGGTCTTACAGAGATTTGTCTTTGAGTATGTCAATAAGTGGATTCAGTACTAAGATCCACCTATTAGGGAGTACATACGGCCTTAATTTTCTGTGTCTGGATGCTTCACTCAATATAATCTTTTCTAATCTCAACCATTTCCTGGCAAATTCATTAATTCATCATTTTTGATGGCTGAGTAGTATTCCATTGTATAATGTACCACATTTTCCTTATCCATTGTCAACTGTTGGGACTTGGGTTGATTCCATGACTTTGTTATTGTAAACGGTGTGCTATTGAACATGGTGTGCTTGTTGCTATTGAGGTGATTTTTGCTGTATGGGGATTATTGCCAAAAGTGGAATAGCAGGGTCATATGGCATTTCAATCTTTAACATTTTTAAGAATTACCAGATGGCTCGCTAGAGTCATTGTATAAGCCCGCTTTCCCACCAGCAATGTAGGAGAGTTCCCTTCTCGTCACATCCTCTCCAGCATTTGGTGCTGTTTGTATTGTAGATTTTTGCCATCCTGACCAGAGTGAGATGATATCTCAGGGAGGTTTTCATTTGCATTTCCCTGATGGCTAAGGATGCGGAGGATTTTTTAAGATATTTGTTAGACATTTAAATTTCTTCCCTGGTAAGTTTCTTTTAAGTTCCAAGGCCCATTTTTTAATTGGGCCATTTGTTTCCTTGGTGTTTAGTTTTCTAGTTTAGTTTTGTTTGAGATGTTAATCCTATTGATTTGTGAGACATTTTTAGTGCTGATTTCCTTGAACACACACACACAATATGCAGTTCACTTATCACATTAAGAAACACTTGAAATTCAGTAAAAAATGCAGCCTTCTAATTTCCTGACATTTCAAAAATAGTATGTGGAAATAATTACTGAATATACTTCACAGTAAAATAAAATTACAAGTAAATGTCCTTATCTATTCTTCTACAGCTTGAAGGCAATGTAAATTTGGAAGTTGTTAAAGAAGTTATGTAGTAGGAAAGGATCAGGCAGGATTGTATTAAAATCTCTGATCAACCATCACTTACAATACCTCCACCTGGGGAGCATGCCACTCAGGGATGATCTGTATGGGCCGCATGTACAAATGCATCTTCCCCAAGCTACACCTGCTGCTGTGCCTGGTGCTGACATCAAACTGCCTGGCTGAGAGGATCGACCCGCACAGGACAACTCAGCAAAAGCTTGAGCTGGGACTTATGGCATGTTGAGTGGGGTATATAAGCAGCCCGATATTTACAGTAAAGGAGCCTGTGAGCCTGCTAGTCAGAGCCTGAAAGCTTGCCAGTCTGCAAGCCTGCTAGCCTGGTTTGCCACTCGCCTGACTTCTGGGGTCTGTGCTGTTGACTCCATGCTTGGTTATTCCCACCCCCAAGGGTCTCTGCGGGTCCCTGGGACTGGTACAAAGGTAAAATAAAATGATCATGATCATGGGCATCTACTTTAAAAGCATTTCATTTTCCATTGTGATTCATTTGTCTATACTTCTAACATGTTCCTTCATTAATTTTTTATTATTTATTCAATTGTGTGTGTATGTATGTTTGTGTGTGTGTATGTGTAGTGTGTGTGTGTGTGTGTGTGTGTGTGTGTGTGTGTGTGTGTGTAGAACCAAGGGTGAATTCAGGAATCATCGTGGACTGCTTCTACCTCCTTTGTTTTGCTCTGCCCTGGGATTCACAGGCTCCACCCAACTGGACCAGAAGTGCAGGCTACCCCAGCTTTTGCCTGTCATTTGTACGTGGGATTTGGGATGTGAACTCAGGACCTCCCGCTTGCAAGGCAGCGGCTTACCTCCTGAGCCATCTCTCCAGCCCCCCAACATGTTCTTATATAGTCAAAAAGGTTGGGTTTTCCTGTGATAAATTACTTCTAATAAATTTCAACCCTATTGAATTAGAAAAAACAACTTTAATCCATGGTGCCCATGTTAATAAATGAGTTATGAAAGGGAGAAGGTCATGATGAGAAATGAAATCCCACCTCTATGGTAGTAGAGTCAGAAGCCTTCATTGTCACAATGCTAACACTACACTGAAAGCAATTTTGGCTCACAATGTCAAAGAATGACCTGTAGCATTGATTTCATTGAGGATGGACCCTTGTGTAACCTCATTGAGTCTTGGAAATCACAGATATATTTCACTACACATAAAACAGTGATGGAACTACAGTTTCAAAGTACTGATATTATACCTATGTAACTTTGAACATATTGCTAGAATTTGATGCTCATATATGGCAATGAATGAAATTAATTTTATACTTTTGAGAGATAACTGGCCCATGTCTGTCCTGATATTACTCAGAACTTAGTTCTTTCCTACTATGAGGGCTTCAAGGACAGAACTCAGGTGGACTGCAGGAATTGAACTCAGTTCATGAGAATTATTCATAGAGCTAAATCATCAGTCCCAATTTTATGTATGTACATAGATAGACAGACAGATAGAAAGAGAGATAAAATCGGTACCACTTCTACTGGCTAAATAAATTTTTCATCCGTTGTATAAAAGTATTCCTTGTGATGTTGAGAGTATACAAGTAAATTCAACTTTCTAATCTGACATCAAAGCATTATTTAACCTTCACATAATAAAAACAAATATTCATCATGGATTTTCTGATATTTCAGGAAAATAAGAAAAACAATGAAATAATAAAATAAGAAGTTAGATCTAGATTTATTTAATATTAGTTGTAAAGGCAGAAAAAAGAAATCATGGAACACAAGTTTACATATCTACAGAGTATATATAATTTGCCTTCTCTACAGAAAACATTACTTATTTAATTGTCTACAACATAGGAGAGAAAGCTTGGTACTCCAAGGTCTCTTAATGTTTCTGATATTTCCACAGGACAAAACTACTTAAGGAGCAAAGGAGTTATTCTTTAAGATCCTTGAATCTCAGTTACTCTTCAACATTGCACGAGAGTTCATACCAGCATCAGGAGCTGAAGGCAGTGTCCATATATACTCACAAAATAAAACGATAAAGTTTTCCACTCATGATCTCAATGCTCTCCTGTCACTCTGATTGCTCCTCTTGTTTTCTTCTGCCATGCTCTCAGGATGGCTCTCCCCTTATTTTCTTTAATTTAAAACTATCTTGTATTTCCCAGCGTCTCTCCCGCTTGTGTTAAACTGCGGTCCTTTGGTCACCAGACCAGTTCTACTAAATTAAACTTCTTGTCTAAGTCTCAAAAAAGAAACAGATGGGGAGCGAGAGGAAGAGAAAGGAGGACAGGACAGAGACGAGACAGAGAACAGAGAGAGATGAGAAAAACAGAGAGAGAGAGAGAGCAGAGAGAGAGAGAGACGAGGGATGAGGAAGAGAGAGAAGAGGAGAGCGAGAGAGAGAGAGAGAGAGAATATACCTGACTGCTTCTGGCTTGCTAGCACACCTGTATGCTAAGCTATGCCAACATATGCCAAATTACTGAAGTACCTCAGTCAATATTATCCATCTGCCTAGGGTATAGTTTCTACTCACCATGGACTGCACTATTCCACATTAACTACAAATCTACCAATGGCTTTCTCAGGACTTGATTAGCTACTAATTCTCCACAAATATGCACAAAATCCCAGCCATCAATTGTCAAGTTGACACCTGTATTTAATTGACAAAAAAGCCATGGAAATGAAGTAAATTGCTTAACTCATTATAAATGAGGCAAATGAGTTGATTTTCAGCAGCAGGTAAACTTACAATTACAAAATTGTTCTTGTAAAATAGTATAAAACATTGACATTAAATTACTCCCTCTTTTCATTTGATAAAAGATAGGCTGTGAACTTACAATTCAGACACATTACATAATGGCGTTCTTAGGGTGAGTTTTTGGATCAAGAATATTTATGAAATATGAGTTTTATTAAATCAACTCAATATATTTGTTTTCTCCTTATAAGACTTGGAAAAATCATTCTCCAATACCTGTCAGTTCTTAAGACTCCAACTGAACTAGACTGTTAAAATAATCCTCTTGATTTCATAGTGTCGCACTTTTTTGGCAAACAGAAAATAATTAATACCTAATAAAACTGAAGTACATTGTTATGGTTTCATTTCGATATCCACTTGATAGTTGCAGATTGTTTGGGGGCAGGCATGGAAGGAAGTTATAGAATGGCCCCTGAACAAATCTGCAGGTACTTGACTGATTGCTATGGAGAACCCAGCCCATACTGGGTGGTACTTTCCAAAGGTGGAGCAGATAATATGAGGTGTAAGGAGGAGGGACTTACTTTTCCCTTATTGGTGTTGACTTGCTGCGCAGTGCACTCTGCATGCACCTTGTTCACATTTAGAGCTTCTGACCTTCTTTGTTGCTGTTGCTGCTGCCTCCATCCTTGGTTGATTTGGAGCTTCACCTTTTCCATCATGTTGTTGCTATTCCTGCTCCTTTTGGAGCCTGGTCTCTAGGCCTTGTTGCTATTCTCTGTTCATCACTGATATTAGAGCCCAACTGTTCTTGACTGACATCAGCACCCAGCGTCTTCAACCCTCCAGAAGAGCAAAGGCTTGAGATCTTCTAGGGATCTTTTTGCTTTGTGGAACATACCAGCTAGGAAAGATGCTGCAGATGGCTAACTTGAAGGACACTATTTTTTGGTGAGTTACTTTTTAATAAACTTATTTATATATACTCCATTCTATAGATTCTGTTTCTTCAGAGAACCTGACTAATACATGCATCTAAGACAGTGTCATTATTGAATGAAGCTGTCAACATTCTAAACCATGGAAGTGAAGAAATTTCCCAAACCTAAGTAGCCTTTTCATTGTATCGCTTAGTAAATAGGAAAGATGCATGTTTCCACTGGATATATTCTCTTCTAATGCCATTGAAGTGTAAGAGAATAGTCATCGTGGGGTTATTTTCTGCCTGTAACAGAGTCTTTGATTTATAAAGGTGCTGAATCATGCATTGGCCTTATTTCTTCAGCACCCCACTGAGAGGCATTTAGCAGAAACTGAGGGTTCTACATGAAAGTACACAGCAGTGTTTAACATCACAAAATAGAAGCTTGCTTAAGGAAGAATAGCAAGGATTTCAGATACTAATTTAATTTCAGAACATTTACACATTATAATAGCAATCCTGACAACACATTTTCAACTTAAGGAATATCATTACTCCATATTGAGATTCTACCATCACTGAAATGCAATAGCATTATATTTTTAAATTAGAAAATACTTGAGAAAATACCTTTTCCCTTCTTTTAATTTATACATCAAGAAATCAAAGACCCAAAAATTATACGATGTGAATTAAATCATATGCCTAGTAAGTATCAGACCCTGACAAGAAGCAAATTATCAATCCCTTGGTCTTTTACAGTGCAAAATTACTTCAAGGAATAATTCAAAATATCAGATGTTCACACACACACACACACACACACACACACACAGAGAGAGAGAGAGAGAGAGAGAGAGAGAGAGAAAGAGAGACAGAGAGAGATTCCACATATATAACTCTCTCCTTGGTTGGTGCCTCTTATAGATGGAGGCTTAAATGCTTCCAAGAATGGGATATTCACCCTAATGTATATTTGCCTATTAAAGTCCACCAGGGTACAAATATTCTTGATACCACTAATAATTCTGTGGCACAAAGTAAGAGGGATTAAAATTTATGTTGTGCTAGTTTCATTTTCCTGTTGCTGAAAAAAATACAGAACCAAACAATTTAAATAAGCAAGAGGGTTTATTCTTGGTTATGGTTCTGCTTATAGAATCAAACAGCTTCAGCCAATAAGTTTATTTTGACTTATAATTCTGGTTACAGTCCATAACTAGTCTTGGCAGAAGAATTCTTATCAATACCAAACTCTGAGGGAAGTGGTCATATCATATCAACAATAATTGCTGAGAGAGGGACAAACTTATTTACTTGTCAGACTGTGAACCAAACAAAGTATGTTTATATATGTCAAACTGTTAAACCAGTTCTCTCTTTCTTATCTACTTGCCCAGGGTATGGTCCCTCCAACCAGGGCCTGGGTCTTCCTGCATCAGTTAGATATCTCCCACAAGCTTGCAGAAAGCTACCTTAACTAAATAATTCCTCCCACATGGGCCCAAAGGCTCAGTCTTCTTTTGTCAATCACAAATAATAATTGTAAAATTGAAAATTCCCCTATATTATTAAGACAAAAAAAAGAGTAAATTCAAGGGCAGTAGAAAATTTTAAAAGTAATGTCTCACTTTCCCAAACACTCAGATTTTTAGTATTATTATTTCCATAATTTATTTAAGCTTTTCAGCACCTTAAAGTCTGTTGATATTTGTTTGCTTGATGGATGGATTTTCTGCTTGTAAAATCCTGGAGTTGTAGGTATGTATTACCACACTGGGCTGATGTTCCTCACTAGTTCTCAACTCTGACACAAAATTTTGAATTCTCAACATGTTAACCCTTGGAAAAGATACTTTTAAGAGATAATCCATCTGTTCCTACTCAAGCCACAGCAATATCTGTCACTATAAGTACTTATATTTGTATTAAAATACTCGAGCAATTTTTGTCGATTGTACCAATTGACATGCCCACTAATAACATGAGGATTCCATTTCCTTTCTTTCTAATTTGAAAAGAAATTCTCAAACTTCATCCATTTTCAGGTATTAATATAATTGTTGATATGCATGGCACAATGAAGAATAGATAATACATGAAAACATACCAAATTTTAAGCAATGATGGAATTTCAAGAGTATTTCAACAATAGGACAGTTCCAGAATTGGAGGGTGGTGTGGAAAAGATGACGGATTTCACTTTATATCCTCTCATGGTAAGACTAGTGTGAGGAACATTATGTAACTTATTCAATTACATTACAAATTAAAAAATATCACCCCTTGTAAATTTCTACCATTTCCTTATAAATACCACAAAACAATAATTCCTTATCCAATATAGACTATTAACATACAAATATTTAAATTAAAATATATATGTGGACATGTGCTTAAAAATTATAATACACCTCCCTCTGCCCACCAGGGTTGCATGGCAGTCCAGTGAGGACACACTGCGCCCCAGATAATCATCCCCTGCTCATCCCCCAAGCCCCAGGTAACCCACCTGTCCCAGCTCCTCCTACCAGCCAGTTGGAGCAGGTGCTGCTCCAGGCCGGGGAGGACCTCGGGTCATACCCTAGGTCCCTAGGTTATTTGCACAGGCCTCCAGCACCTGTGCCCTTTCTCCGCCTGCCCAGGTTGCATACAAAGTCCAGCAAGGACACACTGTGCCTCAGGTAATCAACCTCTGCTTCCCCCCCAAGCCAGAAGTAACCAACCAGTCCCAGATGCTCCCACCAGCCAGTCTGAGCAGACACTGCTCCAGGCAGGGGAGGATCTCTGGGCTACACCCCAGGTCCCCAGTGTTTGGGCTGGCCACCAGCACCTGTGCCCTTTCCACGCCCACTCGGGTTGTGCACGCAGTCCAGCAAGGACACACTACACCCCAGGTAATCAACCCCTGCTCACCCCCTAAGCTCCAGGTAACCCACCCATGCCAGCTCCTCCCACCAGCCAGTCGGAGCAGAACCTGATCCAGGATGAGGAGGACCCCTGGGCCATATCCCAGATCCCCAGGTTATTTGCTCAGGCCGCCAGGATCTGTGACTTTCCCCGCCAGCCTAGGTTGCTGATCATCAGAATTCAACACAGTCCAAAGAACACCCAAACAAAGCTCTAGGGGAAGAGGCTACAATTCGGAAATCCACTAAATTCATCCTATCACATTGGAAAGATTATTCACATCCAACCCAAAGGTAAGCAAAACCCCCCTTTTTACCATCCTGTTCCTTTCAATTATTAGTTACTGTAAAGTAACATTTCCATATAGTCACCCCCAAAACTCATACAACTTCAGGGAATATACCACTCACTCTTACATATCATCAAAGTACTAAATCGTAAAAGTGCAGTACCATACTAATATTCACCCCCTGTCCACCCCGTATAATAACTGTAAAATACCCTCATCGAGGAAATAACAATAACAACAAGCATAACCAACACCAAGGCAAATACTAGTAATAACTGCCTGAGAGTAGTGATACCTACTAACTCAGTTCAGTCAAAAACACGCAGAAATTGAAAGAAAGTCTTAAGAGATAATACATTGCCCTCAAGTCAAAGTTGTAAAAAATCCCTGAGACAAAAAACCCCAAGAAAACCAATCTCAACATGAACAAGACTAACCCATCGCAGCAGACTCCAACCCACAAAACGCACACAGAAAACCAATAACCCAAGAAAACTGACCCATACCCGATAACCCAATTTCACAAGCACCCATGATAATTCGGCTGATCACAACTACCGATGAAAGAGGACCCACCACACACCACCCCCCCCACCACCGCCCCCCCCACCCACCACCACACCCGTCTTCCCTCCATACCTTCATCCCCCCCGCCACCCCCCCACCCCCCCCCGCCCACTCCCCTCCCCACCTAAATCCACCACTCTTTCGCCCCGCTGCCCCTACACCACTCCCCCACGCCGCTAACCCCACCCAACATCACCCTCTCCCCAGCCCCACCATAGTACCCCTCCCTGACCCCTCCCCCCCGGACTCCCACCAAGCGACCGCCCCCCCCCCCCTGCACATCCACGCCCCCCCACGCGGACACGCCACACCCACACCCCCCCCCCCACACCACCACCACACCACGCGACCCCGCCCACAGCAGCAGTTAAAACAGTCTAGGCAGCGTTTACGATTGAACTAAACGACAAGTTACTCTTCACACACCCGACTTCAACAAGAGAGAGAGTCTCTCAGCCGCACAATTAACAAGGCAGGCAAACCTCAGATATTAGATCTTGAAGCACCGTTGCCAGTAATTTAACCGCTCACTGGAAGCGTGTTGTTAAAGCCACAAAAGATACTTGAGACGGATATTCAAGAATTATGGGACACTGAAGAGCCTAACCTTCATGGAATTACCCATGGCAAGGATCCCAAAAATGCACACCTAGAAGAAATTTTTCAAGCTATCAAATGAATCCCACACCGCCTTAGAGGCGAGTACTAGTACAAACGCCAGGGAGAAGCGGTCCTCAGTTGACGAGACAGATTTGCTCGAAGAGAGTAACCATCCAATACTTCGACAAAGGAGGGGAACAAGAGGACGCAGAAGAAAGAGAGGGTAAAATCTGCATGTAGGGGAACTCGACAGCACCGCGGGAGGAGGACAGATAAAGGAGTGACACGAAACACAATAACAGGATAGACGAAATACCAAAGCAGACAGTGCATCAAGCACCAGACATATTAACCGGAGAAACATAATGAAGACGGAACGTCGCGACGCCACCCGAGACGCTCGCAAAGGACGCACACTATAACACACACCACGACACGCTCTTGGGCCTGTCATACCAGCAAACGGTCGGCTACTTTCGCGCATACCGCTAACAGCGGACCGTCCGCTGAGGGAATCACACTCACGCAACTAGGGAGTAGCGGCAGGAGGACACGCACGGATAGCGGGAAGCCAATAACTTCTCAATGGAAACAGTAAAATCACGAGAGCTTGGAGAGATGTATTTCATGTCATAAAGGGAAAAATATCAACCCAGGCTGATATACCCAGCAAAAACTCCATCCTGTCGAGGGAGAAAGAAAAGTTTTCCAGCACAAAGACAACTTGAAGGCTTACAATCTACCAAACAAGGCCTGCAAAAAAATGCAAGATACTCCACACAAGTTAGGTCTGAAGCAATCATAATAGGACTTTGCATCATCTGCGCAATGACCAACACATTATTGACTCCTCAAAGTATAGCATGGACTAAAGGCACTAGAATCCTTATAAGCTAGGGTTTAATAGCCACAGTAGTGTTTCTATACTTATGAGGAATACAAGAAAGAGTTCTAGGAAATGCCACTGAGTCTTTACAGAGAGGAGAGCCCAAAGGAAAGTTTGACATACACATTAAAGGATGCTCCAGGGATATGGGGAGGAGGCACTGGGAGATAGGGAGGAAGGAGGGGTAAAATGAAGGGGAAAAGGGGGGAGGAAATTAGGGGCTTCAGGGAGGGGTGGAGGGATGGAGGGGACCTGTGTATGTATTTAGTTTGCATGAGTGAAAATAAATAAATAAATACTTTTTGAAAAAGTCTGGAATTAAAAATAATTTCTCCAGCCCTTTCCCCACCCGCTCCTTGGGACGCTTGCAGTCCAGCTGGGACTCACTGAGACCTAGATAAGCTCCACCCCCGCCCACCCCCAGAACCCCAGGCTGCCCAAGGGACCCAGCTCCTCTAACCAGCCAGCCGGGGCCAGAGCTTCGCTGGGCTAGGAAGGACTCTCCTGGGTCACGTACTACCTCCCCAGGTTAACCTCGCCACCCCCACATCCTCCCTTTCCCAACCCGGGATGCGCACAGTCCAGCTGGGACTCACCGTGACCTAGGTTAGCTCCACCCACGCCCAACCCCAAAACCCCAGGCCAAATAATTCAGTTCAGTGAAAAACGCACAAAACTTGAAAGAAGGTCTTAAGAGTTAAAACAACAATGCCAAAGTCAAAGTGCAAGTCCATGAGAAACAACACCCAAGTAAACAAATCTCCCACTGAAATAATTAATCCCGTAATGATAGACTCCAACCAGAACAAACCCACGGAAAATGGCCAAGAAAGCCTGACCCAGGATAATGACTTTCAAAACATGATCATTACCATGTTCAATACTATGAAAGAGGAAATCTGGGAGGAATTAAATAACCACATCAATCGCTTTGAAGAGGAACACAACAGACACTTGGAGGAGTTGAGAAAAACAGTTCAAGAAACAAAATAGGCATAGAGCAGTTAAAAACAGACTCAAGCAGACTTTATAATTAACTAAAGACAGTTATCTTCAACCCAGAACTCAAGAGAGTCTTATCAGCAGAACTAACGAGCAGCGAAACAGATTTCAGACATTGAAGATAAGTGGGAGTATTAACCAGCTCAATGGAAGAGGTTTTTAAGCCAAAAAGATAATCGAGAGAAATATTCAAAGGTTATGGGATACCCTGAAGAAGCCTAACATGCATATTCATGGCATACCAGAGCAAGAATCTCAAAATACCACTCCTGAGGAAATTTTTCAAATGATCATCAAGGAAAATTTCCTCATCTAAAAAAAGAGAGGCCCATCCATATGCAAGAGGCATTCAACACCCCAAACAGATATGACCAAAATACAAACTTGCCACGGCAAATAATAGTGAAAATACTCCACATTCAAAATAAAGACCTGGTGCTGAGAACTTTAAGGGAAAAATACAAGTCACTTTTAAAGTTAAAGCTATTAAAATAACAAATGACTTCTCAGTCAAAACAGTAAAAGCAAGAAGAGCTTGGAGAGACAAACTTCAAGTGTTGAATGAGCAAAAATATCAACACAGGCTGATATACCCCACAAAACTATCTGTCATGATTGAGGTAGAAGGAAATATCCTCCAGCACAAAAACAACTTGAAGGGATACATGTCCACCAAACCAGGCCTTCAAAAAATGCTAGAAATGATACTCAAGCTTGAAGAAAAAAAGCAAGAATATTCAGGAGAACAGAAGGGAAGTAACACCCTAAAAGCAAACTATATGCTACAAAGCCACTAAACTAATAATATGTCTGGTATTAAAAATAGTTTCCTATATAAACAAAATGTAATGGAATTAACTCACCAATCAAGAGACACGGATTACAAATTTGGATAAAGTATCACAATCCATCAATCTGCTGCCTGCTGGAAACCCATCTCACCACAAAAGATAGGCACATCCTAAAAATAAAAGGATGGTCAACAATTCTACAAGCTAATGGAAGCAGAAAATAGGCAACGGTAGCCATTATGCTATTAGACAAAGTGGACTTCAAACCAAAAAAAAACCATAAAAGACATAGATGGACACTACATTTTAGTCACAGGTACAATTCACCAGGAAGACTTCACAATACTGAACACCCAATACGGCCCTCCCCCCAATTCATTAAGCAAACCCAAACGTCTAAAGCAAGAAATCCATCACCACAATAATTCTTGGGATTTCTACTGCCTCTCAACATGGGATAGGTAAGCGTAAATACTTAAAGAGACATGTTGGAGCTTAATCAAACCCTTAAGGAAATGGTCTCCACAGTATCTCATATCGTCTTTCATCCACGCACCAAAGAATACACATTTTTCTCAGCAGCACATGGAACTTTCTCCAAAGTAAATCACATATTGAGCCAAAAAACGAATCTCCACATATACAGGAAAGTTGGAATTCTAGCCTGTACCTCATCAGACCACCACGGCCTAAAGCTTGTCATCCACAACACAACAAGCAACAGAAAATACACTAACTCCTGGAAACTTAACACGATGATGCTGAATGAGAATTTATTCAGGAAGAATTAAAAGGAAATTCAAATTTCTGAAAGTGAACAATAATATAAAATACAACTTACCAAAATCTCTGGGACACACGAAAGATGTCTTGAGAGGTAACTTCATAGCTCTAATGCCTGCATCAAAAGTGGAAACATCAGAAATAAAACTTAACAATGCAGCAAAGACTTTAGAGCACTAGGCAATCTGTAAACAAAGCAGTGAGGGAGGGATTAGCAAAATAGGGGAGAAATATCTGAAATCGAGATTAGGAAAACAATAGAGAAAATCAACCTGTCAAAAAGACTATTTTTTGAAAAAAAAAAAAAGATTGATACACCCCTAGCTAAACTAACCAAACGCAAGAGAAAGAAAGTCCAAATTAACAAAATTAGAAATAAAAATGGAGGTATCACTACTGATACCCAAAAAATCCAGAGAATTATAACATCATACTTCAAAAACGTATACTCAGTGAAATTTGACAACACAAAAGGATGGATGAATTCTAAGTAAACACAACTTACCCAAATTGATCAGGAAGATGTGAATATTTAAATAGTCCTATAACATATGGGAAATCGAGGAGGAAGTAATCTCGAATCTTCCCACCAAAAATGTCCTGGATCGCTGGATTCAGCACAGAGTTCTACCAGACATTTAAGGAGCTAATATACCACATGCTCCTTAAATGTTCATCAATAGCCAAGGAAGGAAACACTACCAGTCTTCTATGAAGCTAATATCATCTTAATCTCAAAACCTAATAAAGTACACTTAAAAGAAAACTATAGGCCCATCTCTCTGATGAACACAAATGCAAAGATTCTGAACAAAGTCTTAGCAAATCGGATTCAAAAACATATCAAAAAGATCATCCATGGGGATCAAGTGGCTTTATCCCTGGCACACAACGGTTGGTTCAATATACACAAATCAATAAATGTAATTCACACTATAAAACCAGTCCAAAGTTCAAGACCAATGTACTCCATGATAGATGCAAGAAAAAGCTTTGACAAGATCCAAAAGCCCTTTGTGATCAAAACCCTAAAGAAGGTTAGAATGGAAAGGAACCTTTATCAATTATAAAAAGCTGTATACAAGCCAGCAGCACTATTCTACTCAATGGGGAAAAACTTGAAGCATTCCCACTTCTATCAGGAACTAGACAAGGCTGTCCACTCTCACACTTCTCTCAATATGTTACTGAAGTCTCGTTTGAGCTATAGACAAGAAAGGGACATAAAAGGGATTCAAATCTGTAAGGAGGAAGTCAAGTTATCTCTATTTGCAGATGACATGATGTTATATATGAGTGATCCCAAAAATTCCACCAGGAAACTACTGGAACTAATACAGAAGTTCAGCAGGGTAGCAGGATAAAAAATTAATGTAAAAAAATCCATGGCCTTCCTATATACGCAGAATGAAAGAAGTGAAAAAACCCTGAGAGAAATGATCCCATTTACTATGGCCCTTAAAAAAATGGAATACCTTGGCATAAACCTAACCAAGGAAGTAAGAGAGCTTTACAATGAAAACTTTAAAACCCTAAAGAAAGAAATTGCAGAAGACACCAGAAGGTGGAAAGACCTCCCATGTTCCTGGATTGGCAGAATCAAAATCATATAATGACCAACTACCAAAGCATATACAGATTCCTGCTATATCAATTAAAATCCCAAAGCAATTCTTAAAGTTGACCAACAATCTCACAATTCTTTGGAGCACAAAGACCCAGGATAGCAAAAACAATCCTTAGTTACAAAAAAACTGGCTGGAGGTATACCATACCAACCTTAGTTATACTACAAATCCCAGTTGTAAAACGCCTGGTATTGGCCTCCAAAATAGACACACAGTCAATGGATAAGGGTTGAAGACCCACAATATAAGTCCACACAACAAACCATTTGATCTTTGACAAAGGGGCACAAAAATCCAATGGAAAAAGGACAGCTTTCAAAAAATTGCTGGCAAAACTGGATCTCCACATGCAGAAGATTAAAACTGGACCCATACTTGTCACCAGATAAGACTTAATTCCAAATGATCAAGGACCTCGTTAAGGCCAGAGACTATAAAACCCATAGTAGAAAGGATAGGGAACTCCCTCGAGTGGATGGGCTAGGCCAACAGTTCCTAAACACACAACCAATGCCCAGTCACTACAACCAACCCTCAACAGGGATCGGGGAATAAAGAGCTATGTTCAGAAAAGGGAGTAACCGAGCACAAAGGCAACCCACAGAATGGGGAAAACCACATACCACCTATCTGAGCCCATACCAGAGTGCACAAAGAACGAGAAACAAAACACCGAGGAAACAAAGGGTCAATTAAAAAATGGGCCTTGGAACAAAAGAAACTTTATCAGGACGAATAAATGAAAATAAAAAAAATGTTCCACATCCTTAGCCATCAGGGAATGCAAATCAAAACTTCCCAGATATCATCTCACCCTGGTCAGGATGGCAAAAATCCACAATACAAACAACACCAAGTGCTGGAGAGGATGTGGAGAGAGGGGAATTCTCCTACATTTCTGGTGGGAATGCAGTCTTGTACAACCACTCTGGCAAGGTGTCTGGCAATTCTTACAAAAGTTAAAGATTGAAATGCCATATGACCCTGTGATACCACTTTTGGGAATAATCACCCATACAGCAAAAATTCACCTTGATAACACAAGCATGAACATGTTCATAGAAACACTGTTTGTAATAGCAAAGACTTTGAATCAAATCAAATGCCCAATAGTTGATGAGTGGATAAGGAAAAGTGGTTACATTTATACAATGGCAATATTCTCAGCCATCAAAAATGATGAATTAATGCAATTTGCAGGAAATGGATGGAATTAAAACAATTTATTAGAAGTGAAATATCTCAGACACAGAAAATTAAGCGCCATGTGTACTCCCTAATAGGTGGATCCTATTGCCAAACCCACTTAGTGACACTCTCAAAGATAAATCTCTGTGATACCTACAGTAATTGCAAAGTTTATACTCAGGGAGGGAAGGGGAAGGAGGGCCCCGCCAGAAACAAAGAGAGAAGAGATCATGCTATAACAGATAAAATATCTGCAAGTAAGTAATGAGACATCTGGTTGGGCTCACAGACTTCCTTACTGGTCACTTGCATCTGACGGAATATGATCTCACCAGAAAGGGAGGGCATAGAGTCTGGCAGATAGAAGGTAACCATCTTGCAAATTTGAAACTGACCTCCCCCTCACAGCAGTCTCCTACTCTTATTCCATCTGCCTTTGAATCTACTCTTATAATAAGATACTATTTTAACAGCTTTTTATCTCTGGCAGGGGGTGATATACAATATATGTCAGGATGAAGCTAAGGGTGGAGCAATAGCGGCAAAACTGAAAAAAAATCAACAAACCATCTTTCAGAGAATCAGAGTCTCTACATCAACCACCTGGAACTAGGCCAGCCTAATCTCTCCCCATCCTAATGCTCAGGGAAATTTGCAGAAGAGGGGGTAGTAAGATTGTAAGAGCCTAAAGATGGGTAAGAGCAATGATATGCAAGATACAAGTTAGGGCCAAAGTAATCATAAAAGGACTTTGCATGACCTGCGCAATTACCAAGATATCATTCAAACCCCAAAGTCTAGCATGGTCACAGGCACTAGGACTTTAGAGGCAAGGATTAACAGCCACATAGTGTTCCTTACTACAAAGGGGAACACAGAAAAGGCTCTAGCAATGCCACTGAGTCCTTACACCTCATCAAAGAGGAGGAACCAGAGGGAAGTATGACATGCACACTAAGGGATGCTCCAGGAATAGGGGGAGGAGGGAGGACTGGGAGAAAGGGAAAGAGGGGGAAAGGAAAGGGAAAGGGGTGAGGGAGCAAGAGGATCAAGAGTGGAATGGAGGGAATGAGGGGAATGGGGTACTTATCAACTTTGTATGAGTGGAAGAAATATATAAAAAATCACAAAAAACCAAAAAACATAAAAAATAAAACAAAGCTGTGGGGGAACATTAGCAAATAGAACAAATTAACCTTAGCACAATTCTTGATTCTCCTGATGATTTAAGGATACAAAATTTTGATTCCCCACAGAGTCCATACCATCATGCTGACAAAGCAGTTATTTTAATAATCAGCTGAATGTCATAGTGAAAAGAACAGTAGGGAAAAAAAAGAAAATTTAAATGACAATAACCAAATCACACAAGCAGTCATTTCATCAATCTGATCAGGGTGCTTCAGGAGACTCCAAGACAGGATGGTTTGGAAGCTGCAAAAAACCATCTTGGTTATCAAACTTAGTAGTCCATAAAGATGATGATAAACATTTGTACACTTGCAGTAGATCCCAGTTCCGCGATACTGAACAAGAGTAGCAGTAGCGGTATAATCACATTAAAGTCCTCAGAGCAGAAGTAATGAGGAGTACCCAACATGTTTAGTCCAATCAACATCTCTTCAGAGAATCCCAGAAAAAGAGCAGATATCTGTTGGGCCTCATCAAGACCCTGGACAAGGCCTGTTGGAACTTCCTGAGCCTGGATAGAGTTCATGACCATGTAAAGCTGCCTCACCAACATATTCAGCACAGCTTATGGCTGAGCAATATAGCCTTAGGTTGCAGCAGCAAACTGGCCCATAGTTGCCACACAGCCCCAATAATCTCTCATGAGACTACAATCTTGAGAGACTACGCTTCTACAGTTGGTGCTGTTAAACTGCCTAGCTGAGAGGGCCCATCAGCAAAGACTCATGCTAACTTATGGGATGTCGGGTGGGGTATATAAGGGCCTGACTTTGGAATAAAGAGGCTTTTCTGCTTGACAGAACTCCCGGCCTGGTGTATCTTTCCCCGGTGGTGAGGGGGGGTCCCAGGCCCGGCAAACACTCATCAACTGCTGAGCCCCGGGTGTGCCTGGCTGGACCAGCACCCTCTCGCACTAGCTGCCCAGAGCCTGGCGTATCCTGCCCTCCCTGAGTACTCTGGAGAGGAGAGTCAGGTGGTTACTGACTGTTGGTAGAAGTGGAATCACTTGTCAGGAAAAAGTGCGGAGCAAGCAACTCAGAAAGTAGTCTGGAAAAATTAAAATATAAAATACCCCACATATAAGATACTTGTAGATATTATCTCCAATGCAAAGACCCACATATACAGAAATCAATTGGTGTTTCCAGAATTAAATTGGGGTTTTAGAAGTAACTGTAACGACTTTTCTCTTTGGTGAGCGATTGCCATATTAAAACACTAATTTGGCATCTATAGAAGCTTATAAATGAGAACAGACAAAACCCGGAAAAATGGGAGGAACGAGACGTGTAGAACAGAAAGAGGTAAGAAGGAATGGTGGGGAGGAGGGACACAAGGAATTGATATATAAAGAAATAACATTCATATTTAATAGAACTTAAAATAGAGGCAATATATTAAAATTTGCTAAAAAGGTCATTTCTCTAAATATTATCATACTTGTAAATAAAGGAAAAATACTTTGTGAGAGAGAATAACAAAAAGTAAAACCATAAGTCCTAAGAGTAATAATAAATTAAAATTAAAAATTAAAATTTCATTTAAAAAATATTTTTTTTTTTGTATTTATGTGACTGTCTGTGTCAGTAAGAAGTGTCGTGATAAGGGACCAAAGTGAATATTAACTGGATATTATTCTCGTGTGGTAAGGGTATTCAGTGAGGCGCTCTAAGACCACCACTTCCTAACAGTGGGTTAACTCCAGTGTTCCTTACCGCCCAGGGCCTGGAGTGCAGCTCTCACATATAGCAGGACTGTCGGAGCCTTGAAAGCCAACAGGCCACATCAAGTCTTAATGGATGAGGTTGGATCGATCACTGAGGAATATTCTAACACTCCAGACTTTGGTCCACTGTGAACTTGCTTGTGGGAAGTAAGTTCATATTTTGATAAAGGCCTTTCAAAATTTAAAACATGCAAAGGACCACTCCCTGCTATGTATTCTCTTGTGTATCACAAAGTAAGAACCAGACCTTATCAGTTTCCCACATTCCTCACAACTACAAGTGTTTTTTGGAGGGATATATTGCTTGTGGGTGGAACATATAGCTTGACGGTAGAAACTTTTACCACAATGTCTGCACGTAAAAGGCCTTTCTCCAATGTGAAATTTCACGTGTTGCGTCAACACATGTTTAAACTAAAAGTTCTTCCCACATTCTTCACACTCTGGTGTGTCGTGAAAGTTATCATGTTGACAAAGTTATCTTTAGAGACTGAAACTAACTGAACTTGTGTGCACATGTCCCCTTGTCCAATGTCAGGGACCACTTTATTCTCCCTGTGCCTTCGTGGAGTGTCAATGTTATGGGTGCCTGCTGATGGGTTGGTGCTCTACTGGTCAAGGCCCTCCCTGACTCTTGACGTTCAGTGTTCTTCACAATGGAGCACTGACCCATCTCACCTTTAATCTCTTCTGAAGCTTTTTACTGTAAATTAAAGAGCATTTTGCCACGTGATTTTCACGTACACTGTATCCCATGCTGTAAGGCCTTGGGGAACAGATGTTGCATGACTGCCTCATACATTATCGAACAGGGGCCTCATCGGTACCAGACATTGGCTTGAGAGGTTCCCTGGCAATTTCTTCCAGAAAATGCCCTGCAGAGATGGCAACCCTACTCATTCTCTCCATGGACAAGCCCGGAGACAGGCTGGCAGCTCATTATCTTCATCTGGGTTACAACTGAGTCAAGCCAGAAGTCTCTTCAGGGCTTAGTAGGTTGCCCTTTCCAGGAACCTGGAAAAAATCCAGAAATACCAAACCCCAGTGAGAGTATACCATTATACACACCTATCACAACCTCATAGTACAGGAGTTTCTGATGACTCTCAAAGTTCCCCCACTCCTCGCGGGAAATGTGCAGGAACAGATCTTGGAAGTTCATGTAGTTGGAGGGCTGGTCTTCCTGCGGCTGCTCCATAGACTGAAGGATGAGGCCACTGTGGCTGGCGGCCATGTTGGAGGAGCACTGGGATGGCAGTAGCCTGAAGTATGGCATGGCCTAAGGCTGGAGGAAAGAAGGTGGTGGGGCCCAAAGCCTGAAAAACATAAGGAATAGGGTGACAGACACTGACTGTGGAGCCGGCTGATTGGGTACCTGCAAGTCACACCTGCCACAAAGCGCACAGCATGGGACTCACCTCAAAGCCATGTTTCCAGCACCTGGCACCGAGATGCAGCTGAACCTCAGGTAGACTGACCAAACCTTCGCATTCTACACCTCATTGTTATACCTTCAGTTCTATCTGCCCTTGAAGTAAACCAGAAAAGTGTACTACCATACTAATCTTCACACCCTGTCTACTAAACCTGACATAATTGATGTACTAACAGTCTAATAGCCTCATCTAGGAAATATATCAATACCAGATAATGACCCAACGCCAAAGCACAACATAGAACTGCGTCACGGGTAGTAGTAAGATACCATTAATCAGTACAGATAAAAACACACAGAAACATCAAAGAAGGTCTTAAGATATAAAACGAAAATGTCCAGGTCGTAGCGCAAATGCATGAGAAACAAAAACCAAGAAAACAAATCTCCTCGTGAAAGAATTTACAACATATGATAGATTCCAACCACAACAAACTCACAGAAAATAGCCAAGAAAGCCATACTCAAGATAATAATATTCAAAGCCTAATATTTACTATGATCAATACTATGAAAGAGGAAATACAGGAGGAGTTAAAAAATCACGTCAACCACTTTGAACAGGAACAAAACAGGCACTTGGAGGAAATGAAAAGAACTGTTGAAGAAACAAAAATAGGCATAGAACAATTAAAGTATCTTAGGCAGAGTTTAAAATTGAATAGAGAAGTTATCCTCAACCCAGAACTCAACAGTATTACCATGAGAAGTAATGAAGCAGAAAAGAGAATATCAGATTTTAAAGACAAACTGAAAGAACTAACCAGCTTAATGGAAGAGGTTGTTAAAGCCAAAAAGATACTTGAAAGGAATATTCAAGAGTTGGGGGACATCTTGAAGAAGCATAACATGTGCATTCATGGAATACTATACAAAGAATCCCAAAATACACACCTGAGGAAATTCTTCAAATTATCATAAAGGAAAACTTTCATCATTTAAAGAAAGAGAGTCCCATCCAAATACAAGAGGCATTCCACACACCAAAGATAATGTGCTGAGAGCGTCAAGGGGAAAAAAGTCACTTTAAAGGTAATCGTATAAAAATAACAAATGGTTTTTCAATGGAAACAGTAAAAGCAAGAAGATCTTGGAGAGACGCACTACAAGTATTGAATGAGCACAAATGTCAACCCAGGCTGATATACCCAGCAAAACTATCAGTCATGATCAAGGGTGAAAGAACAAATTTTCCAACATAAAGAGAACTTGAAGACTTACATGATTATCAAATCAGGCCTTCAAAAAATCCTAGAAATAATACTCAAGCTTGAAGAAAAAAACAAGCATATCCAGGAGGACAGAAGGAAAGTATAATACCACCAAAACCTACAAGCCAAATAATATACTTATGAAAGGAATAAACACAAAAAGTGTCAGGAATTAAAAGTAATTTCTTCAATATAACACTAAATGTCAAAGGAACTAACACACTAATCAAAAGACACAGATTAAAAACATGGATTAAAAATCATAAAACATCCATCTGTTGCCTTCAGGAAACACATTTTACCGCAAATGATAAGCACATTCTAGAACTTTTTCTTTTTTCTTTTTTTCCTCTTTTATTATTATTATTTATTCAACTATGTGCATATGCGTGTTTATGTGTGTGCGCGCATGTGTGTCTGTGTGTGTGTGTGTCTGTGTGTGTGTAGAACCACGGACGAATTCGGGAACCACCATGGACGCCTCCACCTCCTTCTGCCCCGGGATTCACAGGCTCCGCCCTACCAGGACCGGAAGCACAGGCCGCCCCCGCTTCCGCCTGGCGTCTATACGTGGGATCTGGGATCCGAATTCAGGATCTTCCGCCTGCAAGGCGGAGGCTTAACCCCTGAGCCACCTCTCCAGCCCCGATAAGCACATTCTAAAAGTAAAAGGCTGGTCAAAAATTCTGCAAGTTAATGGAACCAGAAAACAGGCAGGCGCAGCAATTACGCTGTCTGACAAAATGGACATCAAACCAAAAAAATCCTAAGAGACACAGAAGGATACTACATTTTAATCACAGGTACAATTCTCAGGGAAGACTTCACAATACTGAACATATAGGCACCTAATATGGGCTCCTCCACATTCATTAAGCAAACTCTACAACGTCTAAAGCAAGAAATCAATTCCAAAACAACAATTCTCAGGGATTTCAATACTGTCCTCTCAACGTTGTATAGATGAACAGGTCAAAAACGTAACAGAGATACATTGGAACTTAATCAAGCCCTTACTGAAATGGACCTTACATATCTCTATTGAACTTTCCATCCACGCACCAAAGAATGCACATTTTTCTCAGCAGACCAAAGAATTTTTTCCAAAACAGATCACTTAATGGGCCACAAAACAAACCTCCACATATACAGGAAAGTTGAAATTTTAGCCTGCACAATATCTGATCACGATGGTCTGAAACTTGACATCTGCAACACAACAAAAAGCAGGAAATACAATAATGGTTGAAAAATAAACACTATGATGCTGAATGAGAATGGATTTCAAGAAGCAGTCATAAAGGAAATTCAAGATTTTCTAGAAATAAATGATAATGAAAATACAACATATCTAAATCTGTGGGACACAATTGAAACCGTCTGAAGAGGTAAAATTTTAGTTCTTAAGCCTACATCAAAAAATAGAAACATCACAAATAAATAACTTAACAATGCAGCTGAAAGGTTTAGAGGCACAAGAGCAACACAATCTCAAAAGCAGTAGAAGAATGGAGATTAGCAAAATCAGGGGAGAAATATCCAAAATTAAGATAAGGAAAATGATATGAAGAACCAACTAGTCAACAAGCACTAGCCGTTCTTTTATCAAAAATCATTGAGGGGCTGGAGATGGTGTCTCAAGGGTTTTTACGCCTCTGCCTTGCAGGCAAAGGTCCTGAGTTCAGATGCCCAAGATCCCACGTATAGACCAGGCGGAAGTGGGGGCGGTCTGCGCTCTGGTCCTGGTAGGGCAGAGCTCTTGCATCCCGGGGCAGAGGAAACAAGGAGATGGACGGTGGTCCATGGTGGTTCCCGAATTCGTCCGTGGTTTACCACACATACACACACCACACACGCGTGGTGCGCACATACATCGCACCATGCAAACTTGAATAAAATTAAAAAAATAAAATAAATATAAATAAATAAATAAATAAATAATCATTGAGAATGATACCCCTCTAGCTAAATTAACCAAAATCAAGAGTTATTAGAAAATAAACATGCAAAAATCAGTGGATGAATAAAATGAAAAAGGTCTAAGACAAACAATGCTATTTACTATAGCCCCTAAAATAATGAGATACCTGGTATAAACCCAATCAAGGAAGTGAAAGACCTTTACAATGAAAACTTTAAAACCCTAAAGAAAGAAATTACAGAAGACACCATGCGGGGGTCAGCTCCTGGCCACCAGGAAAGAGAGAGGTGAGTGCGCTACCTGCCCCTCTACCTCCCAGGTCCTAGGAGACAATCAAGCATGGCAGAGAGTTAAGTCAAAGCATGAACTTGTTTATTGTACACAGTGCAGCAGTTTATAAAGGCAAAAACCAAGAGGCGTGAAACAGGCAGGCAATCATATTAAAGGTCAGTGCAGCATGCAGGCTCACGGTTAAGGGTCAGCATTATGGAACCCTTTACAAACCATCCGGGTTCCTGTGATGCAAAGGGCCTATGCCCTACACACTAGTCCCCAGCACCATTTGTAGGCCCATGTGGTGGGTCTGCTCTTGTTCACTTTTTACAGGGCCATACTTATGCCCCGTTGTGCTTGGCCTGATGCCTTGTTCACGCCCGGCCATCTGCCTGGACCAGCCCAAACCTCTCCCTCCTTTTGTTTTTTATGAGCGGACGTGTGTTCACCTAGATATTAGGTTTGAACCAGATTGACTCCCACCTAGGAGGAGTAAGGCGTAATCAGGCCGCCTGGGTAGGTCAAGCCTTTGGCCCTGTCCACCTTGGGTGTCGGTAGGACTGTTGGAGGCAATTAATCTGTCATAATGCCACCTCGATGGGGTTTGCAATGCCAAGTAGAGTGCACGCACGACAGATAGAGGTTTGTTGCCAGACAGCTTTGTTCACGCAGTCACTCGATGTCAACCCTCGGTGGTGAACCCAGTTGCCTTGGCCTGTCTTTCGCATCTCCAATTTTTCCAATAAAGTCCAGGGCTAAATTTAACACATGCGTTTTCCCAGTGTCTTAGGTGACCTGAGTGCGGGCCTATTACAGCCCTTCTTCCCTCTACATCAGGCCAGCAGGCATGTCCTTCCAATCCAGTCAGTATGTCCCATGTGCCCGGGCCAAATCACCTAGCGTCGAAGGCCGGTCAGTTGCCAGGGGGTTTGTGGTTAGGGTTACTAGATAGTCTGGTTGACGATGGATTGCCCATCTGAGAATTGATAATCATCCATTATGACCTGCTGAGGCTGTGGGCACTGTGTGGTGTTGCTTCGTTGAGTCTATGAGATCAGCAGGAACACGCAGTGCTAGTAACCCTTTGGCCATTGTAGGTATCTGAGCTCCTTGGTGGGTTCTGAAACAGAAAGCATAGAAAAGACTTTAACAAGAGTGGTCTGCCCTTTATTCTTATGCTTGCTTTTTTGTCATTTATTGCAATGGTTTCTTTTTCTTTTTGATTGGTTAACCATATGGGCAATCCACCATCCCTTTTAGGAAAGCCCTTCTCGGTTGTGTCATGAAATTCTCCTGGGGGCAAAACAAATTAAGGTTACTGCTGGTACCCAAATGGAGAGAGGCACCCAATTGGAATACCTCCAACACCCCTGTCCTAGTGTTTAAAGGGTCTGTGTCCCTCCAATGACCAGTGAGGGGGTCCTTCCAGCACCTGATAGAAGGTTGATGGATAGGTGACCCCAAGCCTTTGAAATCTTGACTCTGGTTGTTCCTTTTGAAAATTTAAAATATTGAAAGGGGGAGATGTTAGGCCTCGTCAAGACCCTGGACAAGCCCTGTTGGAACTTCCTGAGCCTGGCTAGAGTTTCATGACCTGTTTAAGCTGCCTCACCAGAATGATTCAGCACAGCCTTGTGGCTGATGCAATACAGCCTTAGGTTTCAACAGCAACTGGTCCATAGTAACGCCCAACTAGCCCATAATAAATCTCATGTGAGAGGGCTCTGGGCCGGTGATGCTTATCATCCCACTCAGCCCCAGGTTGTGCCTGGCTGGACCAGCACTCCCTTCACCACCAGGGAAAAGACACACCAGGCCAGGATCTCTGTCGAAGCAGGAACTAACTTTATTGCAACAGTCAGGCACATTTAAACCCCACCCGACGTCCCATAAGTCCTAGCATGAGTCTTTGCTGATTGACCCTCTCATCTAGGTGGTTTAATGGCACCAACTGCAGAAGGCATAGTCTCGTGAGATTTGTAGTCTTGCGAGATTTATTATGGGCAACTGGGCCGTTACTGATATAAGGGGGTCAGGCCCTCTCCAGGCTCCTGTCAATGGGTCTTTCCAGCGCACCCAGATGGAGCTGTATGTGATAGAGGAAGTCCAGTGTCTTTGGAAAAGGGAAGCCCGATCCATTTACTAGTAAAGCATGGGCCATTGTTGGTTTTAATTTGATCTGGAAGACCAAGTGTGGCAAAGCATGGCTAATGGCATGTTTAGATTTTTCTCCTGTGTGGGCTGATGCCCAGCAGGCATGGGAGAAAGTATCAATGGCAAGAAAGGTATATTTGAGCTTGCCAAAAGGGGGGTAGTGGTTGACATCTATTTGCCATAAATTGTTGGGTCTTAGCCCATTAGGGTTGACCCCCATTGTCTGAAGGGGAGGGATTTGTAAAAAAAGGTTGGCAGGATTTGCAAGTGCAAATGATCTTCTTAAGATCATTAATAGGCACTAAAGGATATTTGTGATGGAGGCCTCTCCAGTTAGTGTGGGTGAGGCGATGGAAGCTAGTGGCCTCCTCAAAAGTCATGACAGATACCATTTTGTCTGCCAGGGCATTGCCCTCAGAGAGGAACCCTGATAGATTTTGGTGACTTTGAAGGTGTTGGAGGAAAATGGGGTTGGTCCTTTGTTTAAGTAGAGACTGAACTTGGATCATTAAGGGAGATATAGGGTTAGAGTCTAACCTGATGTGGGACTCAGCAGGTTGACAACATAAGGCTGTCAGAGAACATGCTGAATGACTCTTGTATGGTATCCAATGCTAAGGCAACAGCAAATAGTTCTTTGCATTGTGCAGATCCCTCGACCTCATGGGTGACCGACCTGAAAAGTGTTGGTATTTTACCCAGTTTATAGAGGGGGTAGACTATTAAAGATGCCCCCAAACGTCCCCCATCAATAAAAGCAGTAAGAAAATCATGGTTAGGCTGGGATAAGAAGAGTTTGGGGAGGGCTGGAGAGGTGGCTCAGGGGTTAATTTTCTATCTTGCAGGCAGCAGGTCCTGAGTTTGGATCCTAGAACCCACGTATAGATGCCGGGGGGAGCAGGGGCGGCCTGCGCTTCTCATCCTGGTAGGGAGGTAGCCTGTGAATCCCCACAGCAGAATAAACAAGGGAAGGTGGAGGCCAGTCCACTGGTGGTTCCCGAATTCCCCGTTCGTACACACACCTACCTACACACATACACACATGTGCACACACACATACAGCACAATGGAATAAATAATAATAAAAAATTAAAAAAAGAAGAGTTCGGGGGTACTCAGTTTAATCTAGTAAACTAGATGGACTCATCCATCTGTGGGGGCCATAATGACAGTCAATTTTTCCCATAAACCCTTCTAGAGCTATGGCAATTCTATCATTGTTCCTCTGGAGCCAGGTGAAATCTGTTAGCTTAAAGGGAACAATCAGGAAATGGAGCTCTATTCCAAATAGCCTGGTGGAGGTATCTCGACCTTTGATGAGGTAATCTGCAACTTGGTCAGTCACAGAATACACCTAGGGGCTCCACAATGGAAAGATGTATCCAATAGATGGGGTTGGCCCTCTGGGCCAGAGGGCAGTACTAAGGTGCTACAGAGATATAAATAAGGGTATCAGGGAGGAAGGGTTGAATCTCTTTAGCACCAAAGTGTTGTATGGCACCTTGAACCTTTTGTAGTAGGTGTTATGTGATGGGTCAAGGATCACATGAGAGAAAAGGTTTAAGCCTTTTTCAGATTCTCCAAGCTTCTATCTTGACTTTTCTTTCGGAATTTGTTTAGCTTTCTGAGAGAATTGTCCCTCCAACTAGTTTCTTTTCTTTCTCCACTGTCAGAAGCAACATTGTCTGGAACAGGAGGCTTAGAACTTTGGCTGTATTTCCCAGCAGCAAAACCATTCATCTTTACAAAGAGCAATCTTAAAACTTTCTCCTCTGTTCCCAGGTCAAATCACAAATATCCACATTTACCTGACTACTTGGCCATTCCTGATTTACACTATTTGTGCTGGCTCTCTGGCATCAAATGTTCCTGATTTGGGATATTCTGTTTTTCCTGCACATGCTGGACTCATTAAATTAAGGCAGCTTGTGCTATCTGCTCTTGTAATGCTTCCTGCTGGTTAGAATCTGTTTACTTGGTTTAGAGCATCTAGAAAGAAATCTCCTTCTATTCTCTCATCCAGGATGTTCTTGGCCAGCCTCTTCACTCTATTCATTTCCCTGTCCTTGTCAATTTCTACCTCACCTGCTTAGTTCTCTATTATCAGCCTCTTGTTCTAGACGATGCTTTTCTTCTCCTGGTGCCTTTTCTGTGTTCAGACAAGGTTATCAGGATGTAGGGGAATCAAACTCTGAGCCAGTCTAGCGCAGGGTTAGATTTAGAGGAAGACTGTCCCATAACTTATGGGGGTACACTCACCCGTAGACTGATTAGCCTATCAGCGATCATCCAAGGGGAATTCACACATCGCCTCACACGGGGCACCAGTCTGCTGGGTCTTGGCAGCTAGTGTGGAAGGGAGTGCTGGTCCAGCCAGGCACAACCTGGGGCTGAGCGGGATGATGAGTGTCATTGACCCAGATCCCCCTCACCACTGGAGAAAGACACACTAGGCAGGGAGCTCTGTCGAAGCAGGAACCAACTTTATTGCAACAATCAGGCATTTATATACCCCACCCGACGTCCTATAAGTCCTAGTGTGAGTCTCTGCTGATTGTCCCTCTCAGTTAGGCAGTTTAACAGCACCAACTGTGAGGCGTGTTTTGCAAGATTTGTAGTCTCGTGAGATTTTTATGGGCTGAGTGGGCATTACCATGGGCCAGTTGCTGTTGTAACCTACAGGGTATATTGCATCAGCCACAAGGCTGGCTGATCATGCTGTGAGGCAGCTTAAACAGGTCATGAAATTCTAGCCAGGCTCAGGAAGTTCCAGCAGGGCTTGTCCAGGGTCTCGACGAGGCCCAACATCTGATTGTAAATAATGCTAGCCCTAACTGCTGATGTGGGCTTATTCTCCCTTTTTGTTTTTGTAATTGGGTTTTAAGTACTGGTGGTTTCTTTCAATAACAGCTTGTCCTTAGGGATCATATAGGATTCCTGTGGTGTGAGTAATGTGCCAAGTCTGAAAAAAGTTTTGTAAAGTCTGACTAATAAAACAAGAGCCATTATCTGTCTTAATTAGTTTAGGTAACTCTAAGGTGGCAAAGCATTGTAAAAATGTGATTGTGCATGTTTGGCCTTTTCCCCTGTATGTGCAGATGCCCAACATGCTTGAGAGACTGTATCTATGGAAACAAAGACATATTTAAGTTTACCAAACAGCGCATAATGAGGAACATCTGTTTGCAACAGCATATTAGGTTTTTACCCTCAGGGATTAACCCCTGGTCCCTGTAAGGGTGGAATTTGGAAAAAGGGTTGACATGATTTGCAGGTTTGAATAATCTTTTTTAAGTCCTTTACAAGAACTTGAGGGAACCTATGGCATAAGCCGCTCCAATGAAGGTGAGTTAGGCCATGTAAATCAGAGGCTTCCTGAACATTAGGAGCCCACATCTCTTGTGAAGCTAATTCATCAGTTAAAGCATTGCCCTGGGTTAGGAATCCGAGCAGGCCAGAATGACTCCTTAAATGTTGTAAATATATAGGCTTTTCTTGTCCTTCCAATACAGATTTTAATTCCACCATAAGGGGTGATATAGGGTTGCTCTCTAATCTTATATGAGCATTTATTACTCCTGGGAGTAAATTTACAACATATAGATGGTCAGAGAATAAGTCAATAGCCTCTTTATTATCTCTTAATGCCATTATAACTGCCAACAGCTCTTTATATTGAGTTGATCCTTGGGCAGGCTGGTATTTTTATTTGTATGGCTGAATCAAATTTCCTGAGGCAAAGGTAGCATAAGGAGATCCTGTTTTCCCCCATCTGTGAATACATATGGGGCATCTGGTATAAGCATTTTAACAAAGAGGCTGGGCTCAGCGAGTGGTAAGTGTTGAAGGGGCATGACCCATTTTGATGGTCCATAATGGCAGCTTATCTCCCCTAGGTATTCTTCTAATGCCAAAGTTAATTGGGGGTGATATTTAGTTAGCCATTCCACATCAGCCATCCTATAGGGAAAGACAATAGACTCTGGATCCTTACCATAGTGTCTACATGTCTACTCACGTCCCTTTTTTATCATATCTGCTAATTAATCTGTAGGGGTATAAACTCTAGGGGCGTTTCCCAGGGACGTGTGGATCCACTGTAGAATTTCTCCAACCTGTGATAGAGCTGCTGTAAGAAGCCCCCTTCCTGAAATCAGCCATAGGGCAATGGGTTTCCCAGGATTATACCTAGCCAATTGAGCATCCCTAAGAGCATCCTGAAACTGTTCAATTATCCCACGGTTTCTTTCTTGTAAAGTAATTGTATCTCCAGGTTGTCTGCTGGACAATAGGTTAAACAAAGGTGTGAGGGCCTCGGTGGAGATTCCCACCCATGACCTAAGCCAATTTATTTCTCCTAATAATTGTTGTAAACTAGTGATAGTAATATTGTTAGGCACATTTATATATGGTCTGATAGGTGATGCCCACGTATGTGTTAAATGGGTTCCTAAAACCTTAAAAGGAGGCACTTGCTGGACCTTATCAGGGGCGATATGTAAGTTTCCCCTTTTTAAATATTTAATCACTTCTTGCATAAAGGATTATAATTTAGTTGGATCTCTATGTCCAATGATACTATCATCCATATAAACATATATAAGAATATCTTTATTTCCTATCAATGGTTTAATCATTTTATACACATAAGTTTGACAAAAGGCTGGACAATTTGCCATTCCTTGTGGGAGCACCAACCACTCATATCTTTGATTGGGTCCTGAAAAGTTCACAGATGGAACAGAAAAACCAAACTTTTCACGGTCTGCAGGGTGCAATGGAATAGAAAAAAAAAAGTCTTTAAGATCAATGACCAGAAGGGTAAAGTCTGAGGGAATGGCCATCACCCAGGGCATTCCCCTAAGGGAGGCAATAGATTCATTCGTCTGTTGATCAGCCTTAGATCTTGTAATATATGCCCCTTCCCAGAGGACTTCCTGATAACAAACACTGGTGTATTCCACGGACACATAGATGGACAGATATGATTTTGCTTTAATTGCTGATACACTATTTCCCTTAGGGCCATCAGTTTTTCTGGTCGGCAGAGGCCACTGCTCCACCCAGACCGGTTTGCCCGGTTCCCATTCAATCTGGGGGCTGCAAGGGGGCAGTGGCCCTTAGAATTGGGGGTGAACCTGAGGAACTTTTGGAGTTTCTCCCTGATAGTTATGAAAGCTAGAAAACTTGCTTTCAGGCACTGCGTCTATTGGCTTAGGAAACCCAGAGGCTTCCTCATGATCTAAAAGGTCCTTGTGGAAAGCCTAGTTATCAGTGGTTAAAACTGCTTGCATCTGTCCCAAGATGTCTTGTCCTAGTAAATTGGCAGTTAGCCCTGTGACCACAAGGGGTCACACTTCTCCTTTGGAACCATCAGCATCTCACCACATCACCCAAGAGTCCGTTTCTTCCGATTGGGTAATTCCTCCGACCCCCAGAACTTTTAGTCCTGCCTTTAGGCTCCAAGTAGGGGGAATTTCCTCTTTTCTTAAAACCATACGATCAGCCCCAATGTCTATAAGGCAATGGAAGCATGTGCTGTTGATAAAAATACTCATTTTGGGATGGAGACCCTCCATTAGGGGAACAGTCCAATGAGCTTGGGATTCTCCTTTTTTAGGTTTTCCTAATTCAAGGCTCCCATGGGTTCCCTGTTGTGGCTTCCCTTTTATTCCTCCTTTGGTTGACAAGGCTGGAGGCTGCCCCTGAATCAGTTTAAAGGTTTGCCTTCTAGGTCAAATTTAGATCTACAGTCCTTCTTCCAATGGAAGCCTTTATGAAATCATGGACATGAAGTTGGGGGGGGCCTGTTTTCCCCCACCTCCCTTTGATATTCTTTATTTTTGTAAGAGCAGTCCCTTTTAAAGTGTTCCATTCGCCCACACTGAAAACAAGATCCTTTCATAACTTCCTCATGGGGACTCCCCTGTGGTCCTGTCTGGGATCTCATGGTTAGGACTCGAGTCATAGCTTCAGTAATAGCATCTGTATGTGTTTAAAGGGCAGCTGTAAGTGTCTGGACTTGGTGCTGTTGGGTCCCAACGTCCTGAGAAGCAATAATCCAGGTACTCATAGATCTCTCTTTGAGCCCTGCACACGCCATTTTGTGGTCCCTGTTCATCCTTTCCCGTACCAGTAATTTAGTAAATTGCTCTCTCAGGGGGCCCGGGGAAAGGTTGCACTGAAGGCTCTTTTCAACCTGGTCAATAAATTCTGGGAGAGGCTCATCAGGTTTTTGTACAATGCCCACTATAGGTGCTTCAGAGGAACCTTCGTCTAGTTTTTTCCATGTCGCCAACCCTATCAAGTGAACCTGATCCTGGTGAGGGGCTCCTATAGCAGTCTGCTGGATCCCAGTGGAAAATTGGTCTGCTGTCCCTGATAACATCCCAAAAGTAATTGGAACTGGGGTTGGGCATTTGATTGCGCTCAGCCTGGACTCTGAATTCCTCCCTAAACAGCGACGTCCATTTAATGAATGTGGGGCTGGGAAGCACCGCTTTGGCCATATCTGTCCAATCTTTAGCAGTGCAGGGTTGGCGAGCAAAATGTTGAAGAAGGGTCTCAACCCAAGGGGAATTCAGGCCATCCTCTAGAACTGCCCTCTTAAATTACTTTAAACCTTTAGCCTCCCAGGGATACCATACTGCGGGGTGATTACCCCCAGAATTGAGGTTGACAGGATAGGCTTGCACTCGATATGTCTCAGAACACGTGGCCTCCAGCTCCGGATTCCCTGCTCTAGCCTGATGGGGAACAATGCGCTCACGCATGGAGTCTGGAGTGATTTTTATGAGATGGGCATACGGGGATCCTTGTCTAGATCACCCCCATTCTTTTCTCCCTTGAACAGGGTTAGATCTGGATACAGCGGGCCATGTGCAGCTGCCTCAAGGTCCCTGTCTTTCCCTAGTGCTTCAGGCGAGATTACAATTTCAATTTCGCTTTCAACCCGGTGTGTCTGGGCTCTCTCCTCACTGAATTTGACCCAGTCCACTTTATCCTCCTTTAATTTGGGGGATGTAAGTCCCTCCTTTTATTTTTCTCCCTGGTCTTCTCCCTGATTTCCATCAACTATTATTTTTGGAGGAGACCTTGAGAGAAGGAATTGTGGGGTACAACCCTAAAGGAGGTTGCAGATTAAAATTGAGTTCCCTCTTTCTTGCTAAATTTTCTACTCTGGCCCATGGCCCAGGCAAAGAGATTGGAAGACCGGGCCTAAGGGGCCAAATCAAGGACTGTTTGCCAGACCTTATCAGTGCTAGAGTCTGAAATCTCTAAACTGCGGCTTTTCAACATGAGTTTCAGGGCTTCAAGCACTGGGTCAGGCATGCGCGTTGCACTACCCATACTGAGGGTATCACTCACCTTGATAGATCGCTTGGCTCCAACACTTTCTGGAAGAAAATGTCCTCACACGGGGCACCAGATGTGTGGGGTTCGGCTCCTGGCTGCCACAAAGGAGAAAGGTGAACGTGCTACCTGCCCCTCCCACTCCCAGGCCCCAGGAGGCAATCAGGCACGGCAGGGAGTTAAGTCGAAGCATGAACTTGTTTATAGTATGCAGCACAGCAGTTTATAAAGGCAAAAACTGTGAGGCACGAAATGTTCAGCCAATCATATTAAAGATCAGCACAGCACACAGGCTTCACAGGCTAGGGTCAGCATTATGGAACTCTTATGAACCAATCAGGATTCCCTGTGATGCAAACAAAGTTATGCCCTGAACGCTAGCTCCCAGCACCATAATAGTCCCCCTGTACTTGGCTATGCCCTGCACACTAGCTCCCAGAGCCATTATAGGCCCCAGGTGCTCAGCTGCGCCTTGTTCACTTCCTCCCAGCGCCATCTTAGGCCCCATATGCTTGGCTATGCCTTGTTCCTCCCCACGCCATCTTGCTTGGGCCAGCCAAACAACACCAGAAGGTGGAAAGACCTCCCATGCTCTTGGATTGGTAGACTCAACATCATAAAAGTGACTATCCTACCAAAGGAAATATACAGATTCCATGCAATACCAACCAAAATGCCCAAGGAATTCTTCAAAGAAATTGATCAAACAATCTCAAAATGCATATGGAAACACAAAAGACTCAAGATAGCAAAAACAATCCTGAGTAACAAAAACACTGCTGGAGGTATCACCATATGAAACCTTAATCTATACTACAAATCCATAGTTATAAAAACAGCATGCTAATTGCTCCAAAATAGACATGTAGATCAATGGATAAGGGATGAAGACCCAGATATAAACCCACACAATTATAGCCATCTGATCTTTGATAAAAAGGCTGAAAAAATACAATTGAAAAAGAATAGCATCTTCAACAAAGGGTGCTGGCAAAACTGAATGTCCACATGCAGAACATTAAAACTGAACCCATATTTGTCACTGTGCTGAAAAATTAATTCCAAATGGATCAAGGACCTCAATATTAGGCCAGAGACTATAAAAACCATAGTTGAAAGGGTAGGGAACTCCCTAGAGCTTATTGGGTTAGGCCAACAGTTCATAAAAAGAAATCCAATAGCATAGTCTCTAGAAACAACAATCAACAAATGGGATCTTATGAAGTTAAAGAGCTTCTGTTCAGATAAAGAGATTATAAACAGAGCAAAAAGGCAACCCACAGAATGGGAGAAAATCTTCACTAACCACATATCTGATAGAACTCTATTGTCCAGAGTGCACAAATTACTTAGAAAACTAAACACTTAGGAGATAAATGGAATCACCTAGTAGATAAAAAATGAGCTTGTGAACTCAAAAAGAAAAAAAAAAAACTTTTCCAGGAAGGAAATTGAAATATCTAAGAAATATCGTAAAAAATGCTCCAAATGCTTAGCCATCAGGGAAATGCAAATCAAAACTTCCATGAGATATCATCTCACCCTGGTTAGGATGGCAAAAATTCACAATACAAACAATACAAAATGCTAGAGAGGATGTGGAGAGAAGGGATCTCTTCTACATTGTTGGTGGGAATGCAAGCTTATAAAACACTCTGGCAATCAGTCTGGAAATTTTTAAGAGTTAAAGATTAAAATGCCATATGACCCTGCTATATCACTTCTGGGACTAATCCCCCATAAAACAAAAATTCACTACAATGACACAAGCTCAGCCATATGTATAGCGCACTATTTACAATAGCAAAGTCATGGAATAAACCCTAATGCCCAACAGTTGACGAGTGGATAAGGAAAATATAGTTCATTCATACAAGGGAAGATGAATTAATGAAATTTGGTGGGAAATGGATGGAATTAAAAAAATATATTGAGTGAAGTATCCCAGACACAGAAAAGTAGACACCATATATGCTCCCTGATAGGTGTATCCTAGTAGTTAATGACATATTCAAAGAAAATTTTCAGTAATTCCTACAGTATTTGCAAAGATTATAAATGGAACATAAGGGGGAAGCAGGGCCCCCATAAATAAGGAGAGAGAGGATCATGCTTCAGTAGAGAAAATAGGTCACCATCAAGTATTGCAAGTAAGTAGCAATACATCTGGTGAACTCACTCTCACTTTCCTTCCTGGGCACTTGTGGCTGTGGATGTTTGATCTCACCAATCAGGATGGCTATAGGGACTGTCAGATAGATGGTAACCATCCTGCAAAAGGGACACTGACCTGCCCCTTCACTGTGTGGTTTCCTACTCCTATTCCATATATTTTTGAATCTCCTCTTGTAGTAAGATCTTCATTTAAACAGCCTTTTATCTTGGTTAGGAGGTGACCTCCAATACCAGTCAGGATGGAGCCAAGTGTGGTATAGGAACAGCAAGACTGAAAAAAATAACAAACATAGTTCAGAACACCAAAGACCCTGCATTGATCACCTGAACCAGACCAACCTAATCCCTCCCCATCCTAAAGCTCAGGGAAACTGCGGCAGTGGGGGCGGCAAGATTGTAAGAGTCTAAAGATGGGGAGGACCAACAATATGCAAGATGCTCCACACAAGTTAAGGCTGCAGTAGCCATAGTCAGACTTTGCATGACTTGCACATGTCGACGACCCCTCAGGGTCTAGCATGGACCACAGGCAGTAGGATCCTTAGGGGCAAGGGATTAATAGTCATTATAGTGCTCCAACATTAAGGGGGAATGGGTGTGGGGCCCTCTGGGCTATGCCACTGAGCAGGGTCTAGCATGGATCACAGACAGTAGGATCCTTAGAGGCAAGGGATTAATAGCCATAATAGTGTTCCCATACTAAGGGGTAACGGGGGAGGGGGCGCTCTAGGCTATACTACTGAATCCTTACACATCACTGGAATGGAGGACTCAGAAGGGAGTTTGGCTTTCACACAGGGGGATGTTCTAGGGGATGGGAGTGGTGAAGGTGGAGGCAATGGAAGAGGGGGAGAAAGGGGGTGAAAGGAAGAGGAAGGGGGGAGGGAACAAGGGGGACTGGGGAGGTGTAGAGGGAGGGAGGGGACCAGGGTACCTATTAAGCTTGTATGATTGGGGAAAAATTTTAAAAAAAGCTAAATTTATAATCACTACAAATCCCTAATATGTATATAAATATATTAGATGCATAAAAACTGTCTTAGATAAAATCTTGTTGATATATTGAATCTTGGAGTATATATAAAGTGTGATATCACTGTGAGGCTATGATGCCACCATGATGTTATGATGTCACTGTGGAAGGTGTGAGGTCACAGTGAGTCTGTGATATCTGATGCAAGGCTGATGTCACAATGAGGCTATGATGTAACAGATGAGGCTGTGATGTCACCAGTGTAGCTGTGATGTCACTGGTGAGGCTGTGGTGTCAGGGGCGAGACTAATATTATAATGAGGCTATGATATAGCAGGTGAGGCTGTGGTGTCTCAGAGGAGGCTATGATGTCAAAGACTGTGATGTCAGTGATAAGGTTGTCACGTCACAGGGAGTCAGTGATGTCACTGGTGAGGGTGTGGTGTACAGAGTGGCTGTGATATCACTGGTAAGGCTGATGTTACAGAGAAACTGTGAAGTCACTGGTGAGTTTGTGACATCACAGAGAGGCTGTGATGTCAGTGGTGAGGCTTATGTCTCAATGAGCGTGTATTTTGATGGGATTTTGGTGTCACTGGTGAAGCTGTGGTGTCCCACTGAGGCTGTGAAGTCACAGTGTGGTTATAATGTCACAGTGAAGCTTGGATATTAATGGAGAGGTTGTGATGTCACAGAGAAGTTGTGATTTCAGTGGCCAGGCTGATGTCACAATGAGGCTATAATAGCACCAGTGAGGCTGTCATGTCACTGGGGAGGCTGTGGTGTCAGTGGTGACACTGGGGTCACAATGAGTCTATGATTTAACAGGTGAGGCTATGATGTCACTGAGGAGGATGTGATGTGCAAAGCTGTGATGTCACTAGTGAGACTTTGATGTTAGTGGTCACACTAATGTCAGAGGTGAGGCTGATGTCACAGGTTGTTCTGTTGTATCAATGGTGAAGCTCTGATGTCACAGTGAGGCTGTGATGTCGCTATGGATGCTGTGAGGTCACAGTGAGGCTGTTATGTCAGTGGCAAAGCTTCCATCAAAATAAGGCCATGCTGTAATGGATGAAGCTGTGATTTCACTATGATGCTGTAATGTGATGGTGAGGTTACGATGTCACTGTGAGACTGTGATGTCTCTTTGGATGCTGTGATGTCAACAGGAAAGCTGATGCCACATTAAGCCTATGAAATAACAGGTGAGGCTGTGGTGTCACTGGTGAGGCTGTTATGTCAGCATGAGGCTATGGTGTCACTCCTGAGGCTGTCTCATCACAGTGAGCCTGTGATGTCAGTTGAGACTGTAGTGTCATAGTGAGACTAGGAAGGATATCAGTCGTGAGGTTGTGTTGTCATACTGAGGCTATTATTTCAGAGGTGAAGCTTTGATGTTATAGTGGGCTGTGATGTCACACTGAGGCTGTGATGTCAGATGTGAGGCTGTGATGTCAAAATGGGGCTGTGATGGCACAGTGAGACAGTGATGTCACATTGATGCTATGATGTCACTGAGAAGTTGTGATGGCACAGTGAAGCTGTGATGACACAGTGTGGCTATAATGGCATGTTGAGGCTGTCATGTCACTGGAGATATTGTGATGCAACAGTGAGGCTGTCATTTCATAGTGAGCCTGTGATATCAGTTATAAGGCTGTTTTGTCATACTGAGGCTAGGTAGGATATCAGTCATGGGGATGTGATATCATACTGAGTGTACGATTTTAGAGATAGGCCTGTGATTTCATACTGTGGCTGTGATGTCACAGCGAGGCTATGATGTCAGTGGTGAGACTTTCATGTCATACTCAGCCTGTAATATCAGTGGTGAGGCTGTGCCATTGTGGTGAGTCTGTGTTATCACTGGTGATACTGTGATGTCACAGTGAGAGTGTGATGTCAGTGGTGAAAGACTATGACATCACAGCAAGATTGTGATATCAGTGGTTAGACTGTGATGTCAAAAGTGAGGCTTATGTGTGTATTGAGGCTGAGATGTCACAGTGAGGCTGGGATGTCACTAGTGAGACTGAATCACAGTGAGACTGTGATGTCAATGTGAGGCTGTGGTGTTACTGGTGAGGCTGTGATGTCAACATATGGCTGTGTTGCTACTTGTGAGACTTTCAAATCACAGTTAGCCTGTGATGTCAGTGATAAGACTGTTGTGTCATAGTGAGGCTAGTTATGATATCAGTGGTGATGCTGTGATGCCACAGTGAGGCTGTGATGTCACTGTGGATGCTTTGAGGTCACAGTGAGGCTATGATATCAGAGGTGAGCCTGTGATATCACTGTGAGGCTGTAATGTCACAGTGAGGCTCTGATGTCACAGAGAGGCTGCATTGGCAGAGGTGAGGTTGTGATGTCACAATGTAGCTGTTATGTCTCTGACAGGGATGATGTCACAGAGACTTTGGAACATTACAGTGAAACTATAATATCAATGGTGAGACTGTCAGGTCACAGTGAGCCTGTTATGTCAGTGGTGAGGCTGTGGTGTCATAGTGAGGCTACGTAAGATGTCAGTGAAAAGGGTGTGTAGTCACACTCAAGCTATAATGTCAGAAGTGAGGCTGTGATGTCACAATGAGGCTGTGGTTTCACACAGAGGCTGTGATTTCACAGTGATTATGTGGTGTCACTGGTGAGGCTATAATGTCAAAGAGTATGAAGATCCTGGTGAGGCTGTGACATCATTGGTGAGACTGTGATGTTATTGGTGAGGCTGATGTCATAGGCGAGGCTGTGTTTTTACTGTGATGCTCTGAAGTCACAGTGAGGCTGTTGTGTCACAGTGAGGCTGTTGTGTCACACTGAGGCTGTGATGTCAGTGGTGATTTAATGAGATAACAGTGAGGCTTTGACGTCAGTGGTGATTCTGTGATTTCACAGTGTGGCTAGAAGTCAAGGTGAGGCTATGATGTCAGTTGTGAGAGTCTATGACATCACAGTGAGACTGTGATGTCAGTGGTTAGGCTGATGTGAGTGATGAGGCTGATTTGTCACAGTGAGGCTGGGATGCCACAGTGAGATTGTGACATCACAGTGAGACTGTGATGTCACAGTGAGACTGTAATGTCACAGTGAGGTTGTGATGTCACTGGGGAGGTTGTGATGTCACAGTGAGGTTGTGATATCAGTAGTGACACTGTGGTGTCACAGGGAGGTTATGGCCTTGTTGAGGCTGTAGTGTCACTGGTGAGATTCTAATGTCACAGTGAGGCTGTTGAATCACACTGAGGCTGTGATGTTACAATGAGGCTGTGATGTCAATTGAGAGGTTGTGATGGTACAGTGAGATTGTGATGTCAGTGGCGAGGTTGATGTCACAATGAGGTTATAATGTCACTTGTCTATTAGTGAGAATAGAGTATTAGAGTGTTACTATATATCACGCGAATTTATTTCAAATAATATTGTTTTCTGAATTTGGGTGTGGCTGTATTTGGTACATATATGTTGATATTTGTAATATTTTCTTGATGGATTGTTCCTTTATTGAGTATGAAGTGATTATCTCTTCTCCTTTAAGTAGTTTTGGTTTTAAGTCTACTTTGTTAGATATTGTAATAGTTGCATCTGATTATTTCCTAGTTACATTGTCTTGGAATACAGGATGTCACCCTTTCATGGTTCTACCACAATGGAGAAATTTGTTTCTTTGAGGCGGCAGAAAACTGTTTTCTTATCTAATATTTTTGTCTTTCTCTTTACTGGGGAATTGATTCCATTATTATTCAGTGTTATTATTGAAATTTGTGAATTGATTCCTGTCATTGTTGGACTTGGTGGTGTTTTTTTAAGGGAGAAGGCTTATGGTTTCAGAGGGAGATATAATCTTTCATGGCAGAGGCGGTCTAGCTGCTGAAGCTGGAGCCAGGTTATGTCACACCCTTCTATGAGGCTGAAAGCTGCAAGACTTTGCTGCAAAGTTGGACTCCTCCTGGAGGTAGGGTGGGACTAATATACCTCAAGGCCTACCTCTTGTGACTGTTTTCCTCCAGCAAGGCTTCCATGACCTTTACAAACACACTCCATCCCTGGTTCCCACCAACTCCTTGTCATCTTATGCAAACCATACTTAGTCCAACTTTAAAAGTCTTCATAGACTACATGAATAGTCCCAACACAACCCAAAAGTACAAAATCCAAAGACTCCTGTAAAATCAAAAGACAAGTTAAATACTTTCCAACATACAATAACATAGAATAAACATTCCCATTCCAAAAAGAATGAATGTGGCTATTTCCAGGAAAGATTGGTCCATAACAAGACCTAAAACCAGCAGGAAAAACTCCAAATCTTACAGTTCCAAATCAAACAGGTAAGCTTGTCATTGAACACTTGGAGGGTTGGAAATATGAAGGTCAAAGAAATCAGCAGCAGGGAAGAGCATTTTCTAGCACAGCTTCAGAAAGTCTCTTTTCTTTTCTTTTCTCAGTCTCCTTTTATGGTTCATTTTATCTGGTCAGTTACTAGGAGGTTCTAATGAGATCTAGGGAGGTTCCAATGGAATAATATAAATATATTGATCCAGATAATCTCTTCAGGTAGTCTCAGCTGATCTTAGTTAATACTAGGTGTGTCACATTGACACCCAGGATTAACTATCACAAAGAAATTATTGAGTTTTTGTCCAATGGTGAAGAGACAACAATTATTGCACTGTTCACATCACCAGTGTAGTTCTCAGACAATGGGTCACATGTCTGGATGTTGTTTCACTTGCACCTCAAACAATAAGTGTGATCTCTGCTAGGTCAGGACAGACTGTTCACTGTTTGAGAACCGCTGGCTGAAAATAGCTTAGCAATCAATACATGTCTTTTTTCTGGTTCAGACTGTGTCCAACTTATGCCATTTACCATGTGTCTTTCACCCATGCTCTTCCCAGCAATAGCATGACCTGAGAGAAGGACTTGGTTCGATAATAAATGTCATTCCTGCCATTCCTGTTATGTCTTTTTCATTAATTAATCCTTAGACTTATAATTCATATCATGTAACTTCTCTACTACCATTTTAAGATATAATTGTGTGGATAGGAGTACTGTTACAATTACAGAATTGTTGTGTAAATCATTAGTGCATAAATAACAAGAAGAAAACATTTATATGACATAATAAGCATTTATCATAATCATCATAATCACTATTATTATTATTGGCAGTGGTAATAGTAGTATTGAAACTGTGAGAATATCAGCTTCAGCATATATTGGTGTGAATACATAGGATAGAAAGTTTATCAGCTTTATCATTGTATCAGCATTGAATTCAGAGATTATTAAGAATATAGTTACATTTTGAGTGGGTATGAATTGGAAAATTAAAGAAATAGTTTTAGAAAACAGGTTTAGGACATTGTTTGGATCTTTATACACAGAGACCTATCCTTTTCTATTTATACGTTATATCTGATGCAAGATGCTCTTAAGTAGTTTTTAATAAGATTTTTTTTATTTCCACTCACAAACTTAACAGGTACACCGGTCCCCTCCCTCCCTCCACCCCCCTGTGCCCCCTCCCCTCCCTCCTCCCTTCCTATCCCCCAGTGCCTCCCCCTCCCTTCCCTGGAGCATCCTTTAATGTGCATGCCAAACTCTCCTCTGGGTCCTACTCTCCGATGAGGTGCAAGGACCCAGTGGCATTTCCCAGAACCCTTTCCTGTGTTCCCCTTAAGCATAGGAACACTACTGTGGCTGTCTTACCTCCAAGGATCCTAGTGCTTTTAGCCCTTGCTAGAGTTTGTGGGCTCAATAATGTGTTGCACATTGCGCAGGTCATGCAAAATCCAATTATAGTTACTTCGGCCCTAACTTGTGTGGAGTATCTTGCATATCATTGCTCCTCCCATCCTGGTGCTCTTATAATCTTACTGCCCCCTCTTCTGCAAATTTCCCTGAGCTTCAGGATGGGGAGAGATTAGGCTGGCTTAGTTCCAGGTGGTTGATATAGAGTCTCTGATGTTCTGGATTATGGTTTGTTGATTTTTTTCAATTTTGCTGCACCTGCAATGCCCTCACTCCATACTGATGGGTATTAGATGTCACCCCCTGGCCAGAGATAAAAACCTGTTAAAATAGAGTCTTGTTATAAAAGTATATTCAAAGGTAGATGTAATAAAAGTAGGAAACCGCAGTGAGGGAGGGGTCAATCAGCCATTTGCAAAATGGTTACTTTCTATCTGCCAGACTATATGCCTTCCCCTTCTGATAAGATCATACTCCATTAGTTTCAAATGATCAGAAAGGAAAGTCTGTGAACTTACCAGGTGTCTCATTACTTATTTGCAGTCCTTGATGGTGGCCTATTTTCTGTGCCGTAACATGGTCCCCTCTCTCCTTGTTTCTGGTGTGGCCCTCCTTCCCCATCCCTCCTGTTCATAATCTTTGCAATTACTGTAGGTATTTCAGAGATTTATCCTTGAGTGTCTCTAAATGGGTTTGGTACTAGGAGTCACCTATTAGGGAGTACATACGGTGCTTAATTTTCTGTGTCTGGGATACTTCACTCAATATAATTGTTTCTAATTCCATCCATTTCTCCGCAAATTCCATTAATTTATCATTTTTGATGGCTGAGTAGTATTCCATTGTATAGATGTACCATATTTTCTTTATCCACTCATCAACTCTTGGACATTTAGGTTGATTCCCTGACTTTGCTATTGTAAACAGTGCTGCTATATACATGGTTGTGCTTGTGCTATCCAGGTCAATTTTTGCTGTATGGGTGGTTATTCCCAGAAGTGGAATAGCAGGGTCATATGGCATTTCAATCTTTAATTTCTTTAAGAATCTCCATACGGCTCGCCAGAGTGGTTGTATGAGCCTGCATTCTGGTGGTGTTTTTTAACTGCTTTCAATTTTTTTGTCCTGCTGTTGTTTATTTTACCTTGTATGACCTTATTTTTCTCTTCATTTGAGGTATTCCTGGTAGTAACCACTGTATAGCTGGATTCATACTCATATATTCCTTTTCTTTGATATTAGACATGGAATATTTTTATTTCTACTTCTATTTTAGTGGATAATTTTCCAGGATGTGTTATTCTTGTTTGGGAAGTGCAACCTTTCAGTATTTAAAATGAATCTTTCCAAGCTCTTCTAGCTTTAAAAATTCTATTTATAATCTCTTCAGGTAGTCTCAGCTGATCTTAGTTAATACTAGGTGTGTCACATTGACACCCAGGATTTACTGATGGGTTTGTCTTTATAAGTGACTTAGTACTTTCATCTTGCAACTTTAATATCCTTTATTTGGTCTTTGATTTTAGTGATTTTACACTGTTTTGTAGAATGTTTATATTCTGGTCATGTCTGTTCAGTGTTCTGTGGCCTTCCTATGTTGAGATGGCCATTTATTCTCCAGATTCAATGCATTTTCTTCTATGATTTTATTGAAAATGCTATGCTTTGGCCTGTATTTCTCCTCCTTTATTATGACAATGATTTATACATTTGATAATGTCATGGTATCACTGAATTTCTCCATATGTCATTGTTTCAAACTTATCAATTTACTTTTAGAATAATTTTTATTCTTCTACCTTGTTTTAGAGACCTGATATTATGTCTTTCACTTGGTTAGACATTCCAGTGAGGTTTTTGGGTTTTTTTTTTTTTTTGATCACTTGGATTTTTTATTATTTCTTCCATTTTGGTCTGAGATTTTCTACAGTATTTATGCTTGTTTTCATATCCTTTAATTTCTTTCTTTATCTCATTTAATGAATTGCTTTTGTTTTCTTGGAATTCAATCTCCTTTAAGTTCAGCGGTCTATTTGTGCCTCTTCCTATTAAGTTGATAAACCTGCTTTCAGCTGTTTATTTGAAATCTGAGTCATCTGTTTAATTTAGGTAGCTCTGAACAGTGAAAATTACTGTGTGATTGGTGGTTTTGGATGGAAACAAATATCTTGGTTTCTCATACTAATTGAGTCTTTAGATGGATCTGGACATATTGGATTAAGTTGCTGACCATGCTTCTGATATGTGTCTTAAGTATAATAGACAGGAGTTCCAAATTGAAATTATTAGATGACTATAGATCCCTACGCTGATAAGATTCTTTTGGGTGATCTAGGGTCTAAAAAGAGTAGGGCCCAGTGCACCTCACCTGGTAATCTGTTAGAAGGTAATCATTAAAAGAGTTTATGTGGGGTTGTCCAGTGCTAGGGATAGGTAGAAATTCACTTGGATACCACATTCTCTCTGTATCATAGTAAATCCGATTTCTCAGTAAACATTTCTGTTATAGTAAGTCTATGGCTAGAATTGCAAAGCAGAGGGCATAATTGGACAGAGATACAGGAGACATGTTCACAACACCACAGCCATCAGTAAACAAGGAGTGAAAAAATTCTAAAGGATATATAGTTGGGTTACTAAAACTAAAAGCCTTCCCTCTGTGACATGCGTTCTCAAAGCATGACAATATTGATAAATTTTAATTGTTGCCCAAATGCTGAACATTTTTCTCAAATACAAACTTAAAAGAATCTGACTTCCCAGTTGTCTTGAGGTCACAAAATATTAATTTGACTAGGCTGGCCTAAATTCAGGTGGAATAAAAATAGGAGACCACGGTGAGTGTATGTGTCAGTCTCCCATTGTTGCAAAATTATTACTTTCTATCTGCCAGACTACATGCCCTCCCCTTCTAGTGAGATCATACCCCATCAGTTGAAAATAAACAGGAAGGAAAGTCTGTGAACTTAAGCAGATGTCTCATTACTTACTTGCAGTCCTTGATGGTGGCCTATTTTCACTGATATAACATGATCCCCTCTCTCCTTGCTTCTGGTGGGGCCCTCCTTCTCCATCTCTCCTGTTTATAATCTTTGCAATTACTGTAGGTATTACAGAGATTTATCTTTGAGTGTCTCTAGGTAGGTTGGGTACTAGGATCCAACTATTAGGAGTACATATGGTACTTAATTTTCTGTGTCTAGGATATTCACTCAATATAATTGTTTCTAATAATATCCATTCCTTGATAAATTTCATTAATTCATCATTTTTGATGGCTGAGTAGCATTCCACATATAAATGTATCACATTTTCATTATCCACTCGTCAACTGTTGGACATTTGGGTTGATTCCATGACTTTGCTATTTTAAACAGTGCTGCTATGAACATGGTCATGCTTGTGCTATCAAGGTCAATTTTTGCTGTATGGGGGGGTTATTCCCAAAAGTGGAATAGAAGGGTCATATGACATTTCAATCTTTAATTTCTTTAAGAATCATCAGATGGCTTGCCAGAGTGGTTTTATGAACCTGCATTCCCACCAGCAATGTAGGAGAGTTCCCCTCTATACACATCCTCTCCAGCATTTGGTGTTGTTTGTATTGTGAATTTTTGCTATCCTGACAGAGGTGAGATGATATCTCAGGGAAGTTTTGATTTGCATTTCCCTGATGGCTAAGTATATGGAACATTTTCTAAGATATTTGTTAGACATTTTAATTTTGTCCGTGGTAAAGTTTCTTTGAAGTTCCAAGGCCTATTTTTTAATTGGGCCATTTGTTTGCTTGGTGTTTAGTTTTCTAAGTTCTTTGTGCACTCTGGATGGTAGAGCTCTATCAGATATGTGGTATGTGAAGATTTTCTCCCATTCTGTGGGTTGCCTTTGAGCTCGTGTTACAATCTCTTTATCTGAACAGAAGCTCTTAAATTCACAAGATCCCATTTGTTAAGTGTTGGTTGTAGTGACTGTGCTATTGGATGTCTGTTAAGGAACAGTTAGCCTAGCTCAATCAGCTCGAGGGAGTTCCCTACCCTTTTAACTATGGTTTTTATAGTCTTTGGCCTTCCAGGTCCTTGATCCATTTGGAATCAACTCTTGTACATAGTAACAAGTACAGGTCCAGTTTTAATCTTCTGCATGTGGAGATCCAGTTTTGCCAGCAACATTTGTTGAAGACACTGTTCTTTTTCCATTGGATTTTTGGGCCCCTTTGTCAAAGATCAAATGGCTGTAGTTGTGTGGGCTTATATCTGAGTCTTCAACCCTTATCCATTGATCTGTGTGTCTATTTTGGAGGCAATACCAGGCTGATTTTACAAATATGAATTTGTAGTATAGACTAAGGTTTGGTATGGTTATACCTCCAGCAGTATTTTAGTTACTAAGGATTGTATTTGCTATCCTGGGTCTTTTGTGCCTCCATATGAATTTTGCAATTGTTTGGTCAACTTCTTTAAAGAATTGCTTTGGGATTTTAATTGGTATAGCATTGAATTTGTATATTGCCTTTGGTAGGATGGTCATTTTTATGATGTTGATTCTGCAAATCCAGGAATATGTGAGGTCTTTCCACCTTCTGGTGTCTTCCGTAATTTCTTTCTTTAGCGTTTTAAAGTTTTCATTGTAAAGGTCTCTTACTTCCTTGGTTAGGTTTATACCGAGGTATTTCATTTTTTTATGGTCTATAGTAAATGGGATTGTGTTTCTCAGGGCTCTCTCACTTCTTTCATTCTGAGCATATAGGAAGGCCACTGATTTTTTTATGTTTGTTTTGTATCCTGCTACCCTGCTGAACTCCTGTATTAGTTCCAGGAGCTTCCTGGTGGAGTTTTTGGGATCACTCAGGTATAAGATTATGTCATCTGCAAATAGGAATAGCTTGACTTCTTCCTTGCCGATTCGAATCCCTCTTATGTCCCTTTCTTGTCTTATGGCTTCAGCTAAGACTTCAAGTACAATATTGAATAGAAGTGGTGAGAGTGGACAGCCTTGTCTAGTTCCAGATCGAAGTGGGAATGCTTCCAATTGTTCCCCATTGAGCATAATCCTTGCTGTGGGCTTGTTGTATACAGCTTTTATTATATTGATAAAGGTTCCTTTCATTCCTACAGTCTCTAGCGTTTTGATCATAAAAGGCTGTTGGATTTTGTCAAAAGCTTTTTCTGCATCTATCGAGAGTATCATGTGGTCTTGGACTTTGGACTGGTTTACATGATGAATTACATTTATTGATTTGCGTATGTTGAACCAACCTTGTGTGCCAGGGATGAAGCCTACTTGGTCCCCATGAATGATCTTTTTAATATGTTTTTGAATCCGATTTGTTAAGACTTTGTTGAGAATCTGCATCTGTGTTCATCAGAGAGATCGGCCTATAGTTTTCTTTTTTAAGTGAATCTTTATTAGGTTTCAGGATTAAGACGATATTAGCTTCATAGAAGGAATTTGGTAGTGTTCCTTCCTTTGCTATCTGATGGAACACTTTAAGGAGTATTGGTGTTATTAACTCCTTAAATGTCTGGTAGAACTCTGTGCTGAATCCATCTGGCCCAGGACATTTTTTGGTGGGAAGATTCGAGATTACTTAGAAATTCATACATCTCTTTTGTGTTGTCAAACTTCACAGAGTACAAGTTTTTGAAATATGATGTTATAATTCTCTGGATTTCTTGGGTATCCGTAGTGATAACTCCATGTTCATTTCTAATTTTGTTAATTTGGGTTTTCTCTCTCCTGCTTTTGGTTAATTTAGCTAGGGGTGTATCAATCTTATTGATTTTTTCAAAGAACCAGCTTTTTGACTGGTTGATTTTTTCTATCATTTTCTGAATCTCGATTTCAGATATTTCTCCCCTTATTTTGCTAATCTCCTCTCTTCTACTACTTTTGGGATCAGATTGCTCTAGTTTCTCTAAAGCTTTAAGCTGCATTGTTAAGTTGTTTATTTCTGATGTTTCCATTTTTTTGATGTAGGCATTAAGAGCTATGAACTTACCTCTTAGAACAGCTTTCGTTGTGTCCCAGAGATTTTGGTAAGTTGTATTTTCGTTATCATTCACTTTCAGGAAATCTTGAATTTCCTTTTTAATTTCTTCCTGAATCCAGTTCTCATTCAGCATCATATTGTTAAGTTTCCAGGAGTTAGTGTATTTTCTCTTGTTTGATGTGTTGTGGATGTCCAGCTTTAGGCCGTGGTGGTCTGATAGGGCACAGGTTAGAATTGCAACTTTTTTGTATATGTGTAGATTCGTTTTGTGGCCCAATATGTGATCTATTTTGGAAAAAGTTCTGTGTGCTGCTGAGAAAAATGTGTATTCTTTGGTGCGTGGGTGAAAAGTTCGATAGAGATCTGTAAGGTCCATTTCTTTCAGGGTTTGATTAAGTTCCAAAGTGTCTCTGTTCAGCTTTTGACCTGTTGATCTATCCCATGTTGAGAGGGCGGTGTTGAAGTCCCCAAGAATTATCGCTTGGGGATTGATTTCTTGCTTTAGACGCTGTAGGGTTTTCTTAATGAATGTGGAGGGGCCCGTATTGGGTGCATATATGTTCAGTATTGTGAAGTCTTCCTGGTGAATTGTACCTGTGACTAAAATGTAGTATCCATCCGTGTCTCTTGTAATTTTCTTTGGTTTGAAGTCCACTTTGTCTGATAACATAATGGCTACCCCTGCCTGTTTTCTGCTTCCATTAGCTTGTAGAATTGTTGACCAGCCTTTTATTTTTAGAGCGTGCCTATCTTTTGTGGTGAGATGGGTTTCCTGCAGGCAGCAGATTGATGGATTGTGATTTTTAATCCAAGTTTGTAATCTGTGTCTCTTGATCGGTGAATTAATTCCATTAACATTTAGTGTTATAATGGAGAAACTATTTATAATTCTAGATATTTATTATGTTTAGTAGTTTTTATAAGTATATTGCTTCACTTTTAATGGTGTTATATTTGCCTTGTGTTCTCCTGGATATGCCTGTTTTTTTCTTCACGCTTGAGTATCATTTCTAGCATTTTTTGAAGGCCTGGTTTGGTGGACATGTATCCCTTCAAATTGTCTTTGTGCTGGAAAATTTTTCTTTCTCCCTCGATCATGACTGATAGTTTTGCAGGGTAAATCAGCCTGGGTTGACATTTTTGCTCATTCAATACTTGAAGTATGTCTCTCCAAACTCTTCTTGCTTTTACTGTTTCGACTGAGAAGTCATTTGTTATTTTAATAGGTTTACCTTTAAAAGTGACTTGTTTTTTCTCCCTTGAAGCTCTCAGCACCAGTTCTTTATCTTGAATGTGGAGTGTTTTAACTATTATTTGCCGTGGGGTGCTTCTGTTTTGGTCGTATCTGTTTGGGGTGCGGAATGCCTCTTGTATATGGATGGGCCTCTCTTTTTTTAGATGAGGAAAGTTTTCCTTGATGATCATTTGAAAAATTTCCTCAGGGGTGGTATTTTGAGGTTCTTGCTCTGGTATTCCATGAATACGCATGTTGGGCTTCTTCAGGGTGTCCCATATTTCTTGGATATTTCTCTCAAGTATCTTTTTGGCTTTAACAACCTCTTCCATTGAGCTGGTTAGTACTCCCACTTTATGTTCAAGGTCTGAAATTCTGTTTTCTGCTTCGTTAGTTCTGTTAATAAGACTCTCTGTGGCGTTCTGGTTTGAAGATAAATTGTTTTGTAGCTCAATTTTAAACTCTGCTTGAGTCTGTTTTAACTGCTCTATGCCAGTTTTTGTTTCTTGCACTGTTTTTCTCAACTACTCCAAATGTCTGTTGTGTTCCTCTTCAAAGCGATTGATTCGATTATGTAATTCCTCCCTGATTTCCTCTTTCATAGTATTGAACATGGTAATGATCATGTTTTGAAAGTCGTTATCCTGGGTCAGGCTTTCTTGGCCTTTTTCTGTGGGTTTGTTCTTGTTGGAGTCTAACATTATGGAATTAATTTCTTCAGTGGGAAATTTGTTTACTTGAGTGTTGCTTCTCATGGATTTGCACTTTGACTTTGGCATTGTCGTTTTAACTCTTAAGATCTTTCAATTTCACTAAACTGAATTATTTGGCCTGGGGTTCTGGGAGTGGGCAGGGACAGAGCTTACCTAGGTCACGGGTGAGGCCCGGCTGGACCACACGCGAGCGTCCCGACCAGCGGAGCAAGGTGGGGAAAGGGAGGATGGGGGCGTCCACCTGGAGCTATTTAACCTGAGGGCAGCTGGGGCGGGGCCCGGGCCCAGGGGGAGGTCCTCTTCGTCCCTAGGCCCTGGGCGCCGGCTCCGCCTGGATGGCGGGAGTCAGAGCCGGGTCCCTTTGGGCTGACCTGGGGTTCTCGTGGGCGTGCATGGCCGGGGCTTACCTAGAGTCGCGGGGTGAGGCCCGGCTGGACTGCGCGTGCGCATCCCGACCAGAGGAGCGGGGTGGGGTGAAAGAGTGGAATGGATTTTAATCTGCATTATAGACAGTTTAAGGAAAATTGTCAAATTAAGAAAATAGTCGCTCCCTTTCAAAATTACAGCCATTTGGTCTTTAACAAAGGGGCCCAACGAATCCAATGGAAAAAGAACAGCTACCAACTCTCAACAGTTGGGACCTTGTAAAATTAAAGAGCTTCTGTTCAGATAAAGAGATTGTAACACGAGCTCAAAGGCAACCCACAGAATGGGAGAAAATCTTCACTAACCACATATCTGACAGAGCTCTACTGTCCAGATTGCACAAAAAACTTAGAAAACTAAACTCCAAGGAACACAATGGCCCAATTACGAAATGGGCCCTGGAACTTCAAAGAAACTTTACCAGGGATGAAATTAAAATGTCTAACAAATATCTTTAAAAATGCTCCACTTCCTTTGCCATCAGGGAAATGCAAATCAAAACTTCCCTGAGATATCATCTCACCCCTGTCAGGATGGCAAAAATCCACAATACAAACAACGACAAATGCTGGAGAGGATGTGGAGAGAGGGGAACTCTTCTACATTGCTGGTGGGAATGCAGGCTCATACAGCCGCTCTGGCGAGCCGTCTGGAGATTCTTGAAGAAATTAAAGATTGAAATGCCATATGACCCTGCTATCCCACTTTTGGGAATAACTCCCCATGCAGCAGAGGTTCACCTCGATAGCACAAGCACGACCATGTTCATAGCAGCACTGTTTACAATAGCAAAGTCATGGAATCAACCTAAATGTCCAAGAGTTGACGAGTGGATAAGGAAACTGTGATACATCTATACAATGGAGTACTACTCAGCCATCAAAAATGATGAATTACTGGAATTTGCCGGGAAATGGATGTCATTAGAAACAATTATATTAAGTGAAGTATCCCAGACCCAGAAAATTAAGCACCGTCTGTACTCCCTAATAGGTGGCTCCTAGTACCAAACTCACCCAGCCCACATTGAGACACTCAAAAGTAAACCTATGTAACACAGTAATTGCAAGGATTATGAACAAGAGAGATGGGGTAGGAGGGCCACACCAGAAACAAGGAGAGAGGGGACCATGTTACAGCAGAGAAAATAGGCCTCCATCAAGGTCTGCAAGTAAGTAATGAGAAACCTGGTTAAGTTCACAGATGTTCTTTCCTGATCTCACCAGAAGGGGAGGGCATATAGTCTAGCAGATAAAAAGTAATCATTTTGCAAATGGGTGATGGACCCCTCCCTCACTGAGGTTTCCTACTCTTATTACATCTACCCTTGAATGTGCTATTATAACAAGACTCCAGTTTAACAGCTTTTTGTCTCTGGCCAGGGGGTGACATACAGTGCCCATCAGGATGGAGTGAAGGGCATTGCAGGAGCAGCAAAACTGCAAAAGAAAATCAACAAACCATAATCCAGAACTTCAGAGACTCTATATCAATCACATAGAAATAGGCCAGCCTCATCTCTCCCCATCCTGGAGCTCAGGGACATTTGCGGAAGAGGGGGCGGTAAGATTGTAAGAGCAAAAGGATGGGAGGAACAACGATTTGCAAGATTCTCAACAATAGTTGGGGCCAAAGCAATCATAATGGGACTTTGGATGCCCTGCGCAATGTCCAGCGCACTGTTGCCCTCATAATGTCTAGCATCTGTTAAGGGCACCGAGATCCCTGGAATCAAGGGGTTGACAGCCATAGTAGTGCTCCTTTGCTTAAGGGGAACAAGAGAAAGGGCTTATGGAAATGCCACTGGGTCCTTATATGTCATCGGAGAGGAGGACCCAGTGGAGAGTCAGGCGTACACAATAAAGGACTCTCTGGGAATTGGGGGGGAGGCACTGGGGGATGGGGAGGGAGAGGAGGGGGAGGAGGGGGTTCGGGGGGAGGAGGGGGGAGGGAGGGAACTGGAAAAAAAATTTAAAATGTATAATTACATTTTTAATAAAAAAATAAAATAAAATAAAATAAAATAAAAAAATCCATTCCAAATACTCAACAGTAATTTGCATAAGCATCAGAAAACATGTAAACATCTAATGCATTGACAAACTGTCAGAAACATGATTTCTTATTCTATTAATGCTTTAACTTTTGAATATAAATTTATCACAATACAGTGATGTATGGCAGTTACTTTTCAATAACAATTCAATATAAAAATGCTGTTCCTATTAGGTTTGCACATGTTTATTCAAATGTAAAAGCAATTGATAAGCACTACTTTGGTCTTGGAGAAAAATTATTTACTAAGAAGAAAGTCAAGAAAGTCTTGAATGAAAACATTTTGTTTTTAAGGTACTTTAATTAGAAAACATTTTAATTTTACCCCAATTAGCTTTTTTTCCTGAACATATCTATCTCCATTGATTTGAAATTTGAAATTGGCTATGACCTTGCCCCTAATTGGGAATATTTAAATGAAGAGTAAGGGGTCACTAAAAGGGAGTGAGAAGTATGTTTAATGCTGAAATGTAGTGATTTAGAGATTACCTGATTAATGTATATGGACATGTGCATGTAATAACATGTGTTTCATGCATGCATCCATATAATACATCATATACACATGCATGTACCAGTCCTCATACATATACACACACTAAAATAAGACTGCTTGTTTAAAATATGAAGAACTATTTTCTGAGCACTCAACTTCAACCGCCTGTGGCCCTTCGTTAGATCACATTTATTTAATGTTATAGAGTACCTCCCAATATCACCAGCACTTTGGGAAGCAAGCATGTAATCATATGAATCGTTTGAAGGAATAAATTAAACCACGTATTTCCTACAGTAAGGAAAATGCTTTTCCTTGGATTTTCTTGTTTATATGTGCTGCTATGTTGTTTAGCTGATACACTTGAAACAATTGCAATACTCTCTTCTTCCTCTCTCATTACATATTCTCTGACTCTGACTCTTTTCTTTCTTTTTTCAATGATAATAAACTTGAGACTTTTACATTGGGGCCACCCAGATAATCCCTACATTTCAACAATCTTTTTGCAGTTAAGCTTGGAAAGTCCATTTTGTCACTTATGACAATACTTTGGAAGCTTCCTGGTATTATTATTTGCGGCAGGCCAGAGCCCCAGCCTCCAAACCAGGGATCCCCTGACTAGGTGGGCAAGGCATTGGCAATGGGAGAACACACACACAACTCTCTAGGCTGAGTGAATCTGGACCCTCTTTATTGAAACTTTGTGACAGATTTTATACTGAAAATTTGGAGATTGAGAATGTTGCACCTGCAAACAGACAGTATTCTCCAGCAGAAATCACCTTCAGGATGAACATTTTTTCAAGAACCTAACCTATTGTTTGAGGGTAAAGGCACTTAACGGAATCATTCTCCCAGTATCTCCAAATCTAGCTAATTTATAATACTCCACCAAATAGCCATAGGGTATGAACCTACATAGTTTTCATTGTTTTAACAGAGACTGCATTTTGAGACTTTTTAAAGTACACAGAGGAGATTTGAGCTCCTTTTTTATTTCAATAAGGCACATGTTTTTCATTACAATTAACTATATGTGTGCCATATCTGTTATACATTGTTTTAAATGGTATAGATGAATCTGTTGGGGGGGGACGCATGCTATACATTAATTTTTCCTTTTTTTTCTCTCTATTATTTTTTTCTTTTTTTTATTATATCTGCTCATACAAACTTAATAGGTATACCGGTTCTCTCCCTCCCTCCTCCTCCCCCACTCCTCTGCTCGCCCTCCCCTCACCCCCTCACCCCTCCCTCCCCACCCCCTAGTGCCTCCCCTCCCCCAATCCCCGGAGAATCCTTTAATGTGCATGCCTGACTGTCCTCTGGGTCCTCCTCTCCGATGACATACAAGGACCCAGCGGCAATTCCCTGAACCCTTTCCTGTGTTCCCCTTAAGCATAGGAACACTATTTTGGTTGTCAAAACCTTGGCTCCAAGGTTCTTGGTGCTTTTAGCAAATGCTAGACTTTGTGGGGACAATAGTGTGTTGGACATTGCGCAGGGCATGTAAAGTCCAATTATGATTGCTTTGGCCCTAACTTGTGTGGAGTATCTTGCATATCATTGCTCCTCCCATCCTTGTGCTCTTACACTCTTACCGCCCCCTCTTCCGTAAATTTCCCTGAGATTCAGGATGGGGAGAGATTAAGCTGGCCTAGTTCTAGGTGGTTGATATAGAGTCTCTGAAGTTCTGGATTATGGTTTGTTGATTTTCTTTTGCAGTTTTGCTGCTCCTGCAATGCCCTTCACTCCATCCTGATGGGTATTGGATGTCGCCCCCTGGCCAGACATAAAAAAAACTGTTAAACTAGAGTCTTGTTATAAGAGCACATTCAAAGGTAGATGCAATAAAAGTAGGAAACCACAGTGAGGGAGGGGTCAATCACCCATTTGCAAAATGGTTACTTATTATCTGCCAGACTATATACCCTCCCCTTCTGGTGAGAACACACCCCCTCAGTTGTAGATGATCAGGAACGAAAAGTCTGTGAACTTAAACAGATGTCTCATTGCTTACTCGCAGTCCTTGATGGAGGCCTATTTTCTCTGCTGTTACATGGTCCCCTCTCTCCTTGTTTCTGGTGTGGCCCTCATACCCCATCCTGCCTGTTCATACTCCTTGCAATTACTGTATTACAGATATTTATCATCGAGTGTCTCTAGGTGGGCTGGGTGGGTTTGGTACTAGCAGCCACCTATTAGGGAGTACATACGGTGCTTAATTTTCTGGGTCTGGGATACTTCACTTAATATAATTGTCTCTAATGACATCCATTTCCTTGCAAATTCCAGTAATTCATCATTTTTGATGGCTGAGTAGTACTCCATTGTATAGATGTACCACATTTTTCTTATCCACTCATCAATTGTTGGACATTTGGGTTGATTCCATGACTTTGCTATTGTAAACAATGATACCAAATTCCAGCTTCTATCATATAAGATGGCCTATATTAGGTCACTATGGTAGAAACTATATTAGGATTTATCTTATTACTATTTTCTATTAACTTATGTGCTCTATAGTTGTGTACTTATTCTAGTGAACAGATGGCATAGTCTCACATTTATAAAGTTTCTGAATTAGTTCATAGGTGGAATTTTACCCACCTATGCTTTAAGACTCTTGAAGTTGCTTTCTAATTTCTTTAAAATCAGTGTATACATTCTGGCTAACAAGTCTACTTACTGTGTGTGAATAGACATGAAATCTATTTAGAATTTGACTTAAAGTTAAAAACAGGCTTTTTCTCTAGATCAGGGAGCAGGAATTTAGACCCCAAACAACCTGAGTACAAGTAGGAGGCACTCCCAATTCCAAGAAAAATTCCTCTTGCCAGAGGCAAAACCTAAATTACATAGGGAAGAATCCCTAGCATCTGTTCATGGGTGTTGCTTGTGACATTCCCAGTGAGCAGGCTTTGGGCTCTAAATGGGCAGAAACACCAAGGCCTGACAATTCCCTTATTTTACTTATTTCTCTTATTTATTTCAAATAATGCCATGTCCTTTTCCAGAAAATGATTCCTTGAAAGAATATTCTGCCATGCTGGGACCTTGTCCAACAAGATGGTTGGATAAGGACACAGCAATTAGTATCACAGCAATATTTATTTTCTTTTGTTCTGCCTACACTGTCAACACATGAGAAAATGCTATTCTTTTAGAATCATCTCTCCAATAGCAAAATATATAATGGGCATAAACATGAATTAATAGTCTACTTCCTTTCCTTTGTCATTTTGAGCATACATTAATCCCACGGATATTTCAACAGTATGGTTCATAACATTAAAATACTTTTTTGCATTTTGAAATTGTATTTTGTAGATTAATGAAATACTAAAGATAAACAATGATTTAACTATAATAATAAAGGCATATTTTTGGCTAATGCCAAATAGTATTTTTATTTATTTTTTCCCCAATCATACAAGCTCAATAAATAAAACTGTCCTCTCCCTCCCTCCATCCCTCCCCAGTCCCCCTTGCACCCTCCCCTCTTCCCCATCCTTTCACCACCCTCCCTCCCCCTCTCCCAGTGCCCCCCTTTCCCCTCCTATCCCATGGAGCATCCTCCTGTGTGAATACCAAATTTCCCTCTGAGTCCTCCACTACAGTGAAGTGTAAGGACTCAGTGGCATAGCACAGAGCGTCCCCCTCCTTGTGTTCCTCATTAGTATGGGAACACTTTAATGACTATTAATCCCTTGCTTCCAAGGATCCTACTCTCTGTGATCCATGCTAGACCCTGGGGGTTCATCAACACATCAGTCATTGTGCAAGTCATGCAAAGTTCCACTTATGTGGAGCATGTTGCATATTGTTGGACCTCCACATCATTTGTTTATTTATTTATTTATTTATTTATTTATTTATTTATTTATTTATTTATTTCCGCTCATACAAACCCTCGTCCCTTCCCTCCCTCCACCCCTTCTTGGACCCCCTTGCTCTCTCCCCTCTTTTCCCCTTCCTTTCTCCCCCTCCCTCCCTATCTCCCAGTGACCCCTCTCCCCATCCCTGGAGCATCCTTTAAGGTATATGCCAAACTTTCCTCTGGGTCTTCCTCTCTGATGAGGTATAAGGACTCAGTGGCATTTCTTAGAACTCTTTCTTGTGTTCCTCTTAAGTGTAGGAACACTATTGTGGCTGTTAATCCCTAGCTTCTAATGATCCCAGTGCCTTTAGTTCATGCTAGACTTTGAGGAGTCAATAATGTGTTGGTCATTGTGCAGGTCATGCAAAGTCCTATTATGATTGCTTCGGTCCTAACTTGTGTGTAGTATCTTGCATATCATTGCTCCTCCCCATCTTTAGGCTTTTACAATCTTACCACCCCCTCTTCCACAAATTTGCTTAAGCTTCAGGATGGGGAGAAATTAGGCTGGCCTAGTTCCAGGAGGAGTCCACCACATCTTTAGGTTCTTACAATCTTGCTGCCCAAACTTCAACAAGTTTCCCTGAGCTTTACGATGGGGAGAGATTTGGCTGGTCTAGTTCAGATGATCAATGCAAGGACTTTGTTGTTCTGAAATGTGGTTTGTTGTGATTTTCAGTCTTGCTGTTCTGCACCACCCTTGGCTCCATCCTGATTGGTGTTGAAGGTCACCTCCTAACCAATGACAGAAGGCTGTTTAAATGAATATCTTATTATAAGGGGAGATTGAAATGTATATGGAATAGGAGTAGGAGACGGCAGTGGGGGGAGGGTCAGTGTTCCATTGGCAGGATGATTACCATCTATCTGCCAGTCCCTCCCAGGCTGGTAAGATGAAACCTCCTCAGTCACAAGTGACCAAGAAGGAAAGTGAGAGTGAGCTTCACCAGACGTCTTGCTACTTACTTGTAATACTTGATGGTGACCTATATTCTCTACTGAAGCATGATACCCTCTCTCTTTATTTCTGGGGTGGGTGTTCCTTCCCCATTCTTCCTGTTTATAATTTTTCTGGATTACTGCAGGTATTACAGAAATTTATCTTTGAATATATCATGAAGTGGGCTTGGTACTAGGATCTACCTATTAGGGAGCAGACATGGCATTTAATTTTCTTTATCTGGGATACTTCACTCAATTTACTTTTTACTAATTCCATCCATTTCCTGGAAAATTTATTAATTCATCTTTTTTGATGGCTGAGTAGTATTCCATTGTATAAATGTACCACATTTTCCTTATCCACTCACCAAATGTTGGGCATTTGGTTTGACTCCATGACTTTGTTATTGTAAATAGTGCTGCTATGAACATGGTTGTGCTTGTGTCATGGTAGTGAATTTTGTTTTTTGGCAGATTATTTCCAGAAGTGGTATAGCAGGGTCATAGGACATTTCAATCTTTAACGTTCTGAAAAACCGCCAGACTGATCACCAGAGTGGTTGTAAAATCCTGCATTCCCATGAGCAATGTAGAGAGTTCCCTCCTCTCTATATCCACTCCATCATTCGGTGTTGTTTGTATGGTGAATTTTTGCCATCCTGACTGGGGAAAGATGATATGTCATGGAAGTTTTGATCTGCATTTCCCTGATGGCTAAGCATGTGAAGCATTTTTAAAGATATTTGTTAGACATTTCAATTTCCTTCCTGGAAAAATTTCTTTAAAGTTCCCAGGCCCATTTTATAATTGGGCCATTTATCTCCTAGGTGCTCAGTTATCTAAGTTCTTTATGCACTCTGGAAAATAGAACTCTATCACATATGTGGTTAGTGAGGATTTTCGCCCATTCCGTGGGTTGCCTTTTTGCTATGTTTACAATCTCTTTATCTGAGCAGAAGCTCTTTAACTTCATAAGATCCATTTGTTAAGTGTTGCTTCTGGTGACTGTGCTATTAGATTTCTGTTTAGGAAGTGCTGGCCTAGCCAGCTCTAGGGAGTTCCCTACCTTTTCAACTAGGGCTTTTATAGTCTCTGGCCTAATATTGAGGTCCTTTATCCATTTGGAATTAATTTTTGTGCATGGTGACAAGTATGGGTCCAGTATTAATCTTCTGCATGTGGATATCCAGTTTTGCCAGCACCATTTGTTGAAGATGTTCTTTTTCCATTGAATTTTTTAGCCCCTTTGTCAAAGATCAAATGGCTGTAATTGTGTGAGCTTATATCTGGGTTTTCAAACCGTATGCATTGATCTGCATGTCTATTTTTGAGCCATTACTAGGCTGTTTTTATTAGTATGGATTTGTAGTAGAGATTAAGGTTTGCTGTGGTGATACCTCTAGAAGTGTTTTAGTTACTCAGGATTGTTTTTGCTATCTTGGGTCTTTTGTGCTTCCATATGAGTTTGAGATTGTTTGATCAATTTCTTTGAAGAATTCCTTGGGCATTTTGGTTGGTATTGCATGGAATCTGTATATTTCCTTTGGTAGGGTAGTCATTTTTATGATGTTGAGTCTACCAATCCAAGAGCATGGGAGGTCTTTTTGCCTTCTGGTGTCTTCTGTAATTTCTTTCTTTAGGTTTTTAAAGTTTTCATTGTAAAGGTTGCTTGCTTCTTTTATTAGGTTTTTACCAAGGTATTTCATTTGGGGGGGCTATAGTAAATGGAATTGTTTCTCTCAGGGCTTTTTCACTTTTTTCATCCTTGGCATATAGGAAGGCCATTAATTTTTGTACATTTATTTTGTATCCTGCTACCCTGCCGAACTTCTCAATTAGTTCCAGGAGTTTTCTGGTGGCATTTTTAGGATCAGTTAGCTATAAGATCATGTCATGTGCAAATAGAGATATCATGACTTCTTCTTTACCAATTTGAATCTCTTTTATCTCCTTTTCTTGACTTATGGCTTCAGCTAAGACTTCAAATACAATATTGAATTGAAGTAGTGAGAGTGGACAGCCTCGTCTAATTCCTGATTGAAGTGGGAATGCTTCAAGTTATTCCCCATTGAGTATAATCATTGTGGTTGGCTTGTTGTATATAGTTTTAATTATGTTTATAAAGGTTCCTTCCATTCCAACTGTCTCTAGGGTTTAGACAATAAAAGTATGTTTGATCTGGTCAAAAGCTTTTTACACATCTATCAAGAGTATCATGTGGTCTTGGATTTTGGATTGATTTATATGATGGATTACATTTATTGATTTCCATATGTTGAACCAACCTTTTGTGCCTGGGATAAAGCCTAGTTGATCATAGCGAATGATCTTTTTGATATGCTTTTTAATCCGATTTGTTAAGATTTTGTTGAGAATCTTTGTATCTGTGTTAATCAGAGATTGGGCTATGGTTTTCTTTTTTAAGTGTATCTTTATTAGGTTTTGTGATTAGTCTGATATTAGCTTCATGAAAGAATTTGGAAGTGTTTCTCCCTTCAAAATTTGATGGAAGATTTTAAGGAGCATTGGTGTTAGTTCTCCCTTAAATGTCTGGTAGATTCCTGTGCTGAATCCGTCTGGTCCAGGACATTATTTGGTAGGAAGTTTCAAGACTATTTCATTGATTTCTTCATATGTTATAAGACATTTTAAATAGTTCAAAACTTCCTGATTCAATTTAGTTAAGTTGTGCTTACTCAAGAGTTCATTCATTTCTTTTTTGTTATAAAATTTCATGGAGTGTCAGTTTTTGAAATATGACATTATAATTCTCTGAATTTCTTGGGTATCAGTTGTGATAACACCATTTTCATTTCTAATTTTGCTAATTTGCATTTTATCTCTCTCTTTTTTTTTTTACAGGGGAGAGCGCGAACGCAGTCCCCCACTACCACAAATTATGCAGTAGAGTTTCCCACATTTGGGAAATCGCAGGGGTCAGCACATCTGGAGTGCAATGGATAAGCCTCGCCCTGCGAAAACCACCTTCGTGATCATGGTATCTCCCCTGCCAGGTAAGTATGCATTTTATCTCTCTTGATTTTGGTTCATCTAGATAGAGGTGTATCATTCTCATTGATTTTTTCAAAGAACTTGCTTTTTGAAAGGTTGATTCATTGTATTGTTCCCTTATCTCATTTTGGATATCTCTCACCTAATTTTGTTAATCTGCACTCTTCTACTGATTTTGGGATTGGATTGCTCTTGTGTATCTAAAGCATTCAGCTGCATAGTTAACTTATTTATTTGTCTCATAAAGTCTAGCATCTGTTAAGGGCACCGAGACCCCTGGAGGCAAGGGATTGACAGCCATAGTAGTGATCTTATGCTTAAGGGGAACAAGAGAAAGGGCTTATGGAAATGCCACTGGGTCCTTATATGTCATCGGAGAGGAGGACCCAGTGGAGAGTTAGGCGCACACAATAAAGGACTCTCTGGGAATTGGGGGGGAGACACTGGGGGAAGGGGAGGGGGGAGGGAGGGAACTGGTAAAAAATTTTAAAATGTATAATTAAATTTTTAATAAAAAAAACGTATTTATTTGTGATGTTTCTATTATTTGATATAGCCATTAAACTTACCTATTAGGGTGGTTTCATTGTGTCCCAGAGATTTCAATATGTTGTATTTTCTTGAATTTCCTTTATGACTTCTTCCTGAAACCCATTCTCCTTCCGCATCATAGTGTTTAGTTTCCAATCATTATTGTATTTCCTGATTTTTGTTGTGTTGCAGATGTCAAGCTTCAGACCATGGTGGTATGATAATCTGCAGGCTAAAATTTCAACTTTCCTGTATATGTGGAGATTTGTTTTTTGAACCATTATGTGGTCTATTTTGGAAAAAATTCTGTGGGCTGCTGAGAAAAATGTGCGTTCCTTAGTGCATGGATAGAAAGTTCGATAGAGATCTGTCAGGTCCATTTCAGTAAGGGCTTGATTAAGTTCCAATGTATCTGTTATATTTTTGACATGTTCATCTATCCCACATTGAGAGGGCAGTATTGACATCCATGAGAACTATTGTTTTGGAATTGATTTCTTGCTTTAGACGTTGTAGAGTTTGCTTAATGAATGTGGAGGAGCCCATATCAGGTCCACATATGTTCAGTATTGTGATGTCATATTGGTGAATTGTACCTGTGACTAAAATGTAGTATCCTTCTGTGTCTCTTATGAATTTTTGTTTTGAAATCCACTTTGTCAGATAGCGTAATTTCTGCCCCTGCCTGTTTCCTGGATCCATTAATTTGCAGAATTTTTGACCAGCCGTTTTTTTTTTTTGTGGCTTCAAATTTTATTTCTTTTTTTATTATTAATACATTTTTATTATTATTTCAACTCATACAAACTTAATAGGTACACCAGTTCCCTCTCTCCCTCCTCCTCCCCCCGTACCCCCTGCTTACCCTCCCCACTCCCCTCCCTCCCCATCCCCCAGTGCGTCCCGCCCCAATTCCCAGAGAGTCCGTTCTTGTGCATGCCTGATTTTCCTCTGGGCCCTCCTCTCCGATGACGTACAAGTACCCAGTAGTCTTTCCCTGAACCCTTTCCCGTGGTCCCCTTAGGTATAGGAACACTGCTGTGGCTGCCAATCCTTTGCCTCCAAGGATCTTGATGCCTTTAGCAGATGCTAGACTTTGTGAGGTCAACAGTGTGTTGGACAATGCGCAGGGCATGCAAAGTCCAATTATGATTGCTTCAGCCCTAACTAGTATGGAGTATCTTACATATCATTGATCCTCCCATCCTTTTGCTCTTACACTCTTACCGACCCCTCTTCCGCAAATTTCCCTGAGCTTCAAGATGGGGAGAGATTAAGCTGGCCTAGTTCTAGGTGGTTGATATAGAGTCTCTGAAGTTCTGGATTGTGGTTTGTTGATTTTCTTTTGCAGTTTTGCTGCTCCTGCAATGCCCTTCACTCCATCCTGGTGGATATTGTATGTTACCCCCTGGCCAGAGAAAAAAAGCTGTTAAACTAGAGTCTTGTGATAAAAGCACATTCAAAGGTAGATGTAATAAAAGTGGGAAACCACAGTGGGGGAGGGGTCTATCACCCATTTGCAAAATGGTTACTTTTTATCTGCCAGACTATATGGCCTCCTCTTCTGGTGAGATCATACCCCCTCAGTAGTAAATGATCAGGAACAAAAGTCTGTGAACTTAATCAGATGTCTCATTACTTATTTGGGTCCTTGATGGAGGCCTATTTTCTCTGCTGTAACATGGTCCCTTCTCTCCTTGTTTCTGGTGTGTCCCTCCTACCCCATCCCTCCTATTCATAATCCTTGCAATTACTGTCTCTAGGTGGGCTGGGTGGGTTTGGAACTAGGAGCCACCTATTAGGGAGTACATACGGCACTTAATTTTCTGGGTCTGGGATATTTCACTTAATATAATTGTTTCTAATGACATCCATTTCCTGGCAAATTCCAGTAATTCATCATTTTTGATGGCTGAGTAGTACTCCATTGTATAGATGTACCACAGTTTCCTTATCCACTCGTCAACTGTTGGACATTTGGGCTGATTCTATGACTTTGCTATTGTAAACAGTGCTGCTTTGAACATGGTCGTGCTTGTGCTATCGAGGTGAACCTCTGCTGTATGGGGGGTTATACTCAAAAGTGGAATCGCAGGGTCATATGGCATTTCAATCTTTAATTTCTTTAAGAATCTCCAGACGGCTCGCCAGAATGGCTGTATGAGCCTGCATTCCCACCAACAATGTAGGAGAGTTCCCCTCTCTCCACATCCTCTCCAAAATTTGTTGTTGATTGTATTGTGGATTTTTGCCATCCTGACCTGGGTGAGATGATATCTCAGGGAGGTTTTGATTTGCATTTCCCTGATGGCGAAGGAAGTGGAGCATTTTTTCAGATATTTGTTAGACATTTTAATTTCATCCTTGGTAAAGTTTCTTTTGAGTTCCAGGGCCCATTTTTTAATTGGGCCATTGGTTTCCTTGGTGTTTAGTTTTCTAAGTTCTTTGTGCACTCTGGACAGCAGAGTTCTATTAGATGTGTGGTTAGTGAAGATTTTCTCCCATTCTGTGTGTTGCCTTTGAGCTCGCGTTATAATCTCTTTATCTGAACAGAAGCTCTTTAATTTCACAAGATCCCAACTGTTGAGAGTTGGTAGCAGTGACTGTGCCATTGGATGTCTGTTTAGGAACTGTTGGCCTAGCCCAATCAGCTCGAGGGAGTTCCCTATCCTTTCAACTATGGTTTTTATAGTCTCTGGCCTGATATCAAGGTCATTGATCCATTTGGAATTAAGTCTTGTACATGGTGACAAGTATGGGTCCAGCTTTAATCTTCTGCATGTGGAGATCCAGTTTTGCCAGCACCATTTGTTGAAGATGCTGTTCTTTTTCCATTGGATTCTTTGGGCCCCTTTGTCAAAGACCAAATGGCTGTACCTTTGTGGGCTTATATCTGGGTCTTCAATCCTTATCCATTGATCTGTGTGTCTATTTTGGAGCCAGTACCAGGCTGTCTTTATAACTATGGATTTGTAGTATAGACTAAGGTTTGGTATGGCAATACCTCCAGCTGTGTTTTTGTTACTCAGGATTGTCTTTGCTATCCTGGGTCTTTTGTGCCTCCATATGAACTTTGAGATTGTTTGGTCAACTTCTTTGAAGAATTCCTTTGGGATTTTGATTGGTATAGCATTGAATCTGTATATTGCTTTTGGTAGGATGGTCATTTTTACAATGTTGATTCTGCCAATCCAGGAACAAGGGAGGTCTTTCCACCTTCTGGTATCTTCTACTATTCCTTTCTTTAGGGTTTAAAGTTTTCATTGTAAAGGTCTTTTACCTCCTTAGTTAGGTTTATTCCAAGGTATTTCATTTTTTTAGGGGCTATAGTAAATGGGATTGTTTCTCTCAAGGCTTATTCACTTCTTTCATTCTGGGCATATAGGAAGGCCTCTGATTTTTGCACATTTATTTTGTATTCTGCCACCCTGCTGAACTTCTCAATTAGTTCCAGGAGCTTCCCGGTGGAGTTTTTGCGATCACTCAGGTATAAGATCATGTCATCTGCAAATAGGGATAGTTTGACTTCTTCCTTGCCGATCTGAATCCCTCTTATGTCCCTTTCTTGTCTTATGGCTTCAGCTAAGACTTCAAGTACAATATTGAATAGAAGTGGTGAGAGTGGACAGCCTTTTCTAGTTCCTGATCGAAGTGGGAATGCTTCCAATCATTCCCCATTGAGCATAATCCTTGCTGTGGTCTTGTTGTATACAGCTTTTACTATATTGATAAAGGTTCCTTCCATTCCTACAGTATCTAGCGTTTTGATCATAAAAGGCTGTTGGATCTTGTCAAAAGCTTTTTCTGCATCTATTGAGAGTATCATGTGGTCTTGGACTTTGGACTGGTTTACATGATGAATTACATTTATTGATTTGCGTATGTTGAACCAACCTGTGTGCCAGGGATGAAGCCTACTTGGTCCCCGTGAATGATCTTTTTAATATGTTTTTGAATCCGATTTGCTAAGACTTTGTTGAGAATCTTTGCGTCTGTGTTCATCAGAGAGATCGGCCTATAGTTTTCTTTTTTAAGTGAGTCTTTATTAGGTTTTGGGATTAAAACGATATTAGCTTCATAGAAGGAATTTGGTAGTGTTCCTTCCTTTGCTATTTGATGGAACAGTTTAAGGAGTATTGGTGTTATTAACTCCTTAAATGTCTGGTAGAACTCTGTGCTGAATCCATCTGGTCCAGGACATTTTTTGGTGGGAAGATTTGAGATTATTTCTTCAGTTTCCTTATATGTTATACGACTATTTAAATAACTCACAACTTCCTGATTCAATTTAGATGCGTTGTGTTTACTTAGAAATTCATCCATCTCTTTTATGTTGTCAAACTTCACAGAGTACAAGTTTTTGAAATATGATGTTATAATTCTCTGGATTTCTTGGGTATCAGTAGTGATAACTCCATGTTCATTTCTGATTTTGTTAATTTGGGTTTTCTCTCTCCTGCTTTTGGTTAATTTAGCTAGGGGTGTATCAATCTTATTGATTTTTTCAAAGAACCAGCTTTTTGACTGGTTGATTTTTTCTATCATTTTCTTAATCTCGATTTCAGATATTTCTCCCTTTATTTTGCTAATCTCCTCTCCTCTACTACTTTTGGGATCAGATTGCTCTAGTTTCTCTAAAGCTTTAAGCTGCATTGTTAAGTTGTTTATTTCTGATGTTTCCATTTTTTTGATGTAGGCATTAAGAGCTATGAACTTACCTCTTAGGACAACTTTCATTCTGTCCCAGAGATTTTGGTAAGTTGTATTTTCGTTATCATTCACTTTCAGGAAATCTTGAATTTCCTTTTTAATTTCTTCCTGAATCCAGTTCTCATTCAGCATCATATTGTTAAGTTTCCAGGAGTTAGTGTATTTTCTCTTGTTTGATGTGTTGTGGATGTCCAGCTTTAGGCCGTGGTGGTCTGATAGGGCACAGGTTAGAATTGCAACTTTTTTGTATATGTGTAGATTCGTTTTGTGGCCCAATATGTGATCTATTTTGGAAAAAGTTCTGTGTGCTGCTGAGAAAAATGTGTATTCTTTGGTGCGTGGGTGAAAAGTTCGATAGAGATCTGTAAGGTCCATTTCTTTCAGGGTTTGATTAAGTTCCAAAGTGTCTCTGTTCAGCTTTTGACCTGTTGATCTATCCCATGTTGAGAGGGCGGTGTTGAAGTCCCCAAGAATTATCGCTTGGGGATTGATTTCTTGCTTTAGACGCTGTAGGGTTTTCTTAATGAATGTGGAGGGTCCTGTATTGGGTGCATATATGTTCAGTATTGTGAAGTCTTCCTGGTGAATTGTACCTGTGACTAAAATATAGTATCCATCCGTGTCTCTTATAATTTTCTTTGGTTTGAAGTCCACTTTGTCTGATAACATAATGGCTACCCCTGCCTGTTTTCTGCTTCCATTAGCTTGTAGAATTGTTGACCAGCCTTTTATTTTTAGAGCATGCCTATCATTTGTGGTGAGATGGGTTTCCTGCAGGCAGCAGATTGATGGATTGTGATTTTTAATCCAAGTTTGTAATCTGTGTCTCTTGATCGGTGAATTAATTCCATTAACATTTAGTGTTATAATGGAGAAACTATTTTTAATTCTAGATATTTATTATGTTTAGTAGTTTTTATAAGTATATTGCTTCGCTTTTAATGGTGTTATATTTGCCTTCTGTTCTCCTGGATATGCCTTTTTTTTCTTCAAGCTTGAGTATCATTTCTAGCATTTTTTGAAGGCCTGGTTTGGTGGACATGTATCCCTTCAAGTTGTCTTTGTGCTGGAAGATTTTTCTTTCTCCCTCGATCATGACGGATAGTTTTGCAGGGTAAATCAGCCTGGGTTGACATTTTTGCTCATTCAATACTTGAAGTATGTCTCTCCAAGCTCTTCTTGCTTTTACTGTTTCGACTGAGAAGTCATTTGTTATTTTAATAGGTTTACCTTTAAAAGTGACTTGTTTTTTCTCCCTTGAAGCTCTCAGCACCAGTTCTTTATCTTGAATGTTGAGTGTTTTAACTATTATTTGCCGTGGGGTGCTTCTGTTTTGGTCGTATCTGTTTCGGGTGCGGAATGCCTCTTGTATATGGATGGGCCTCTCTTTTTTTAGATGAGGAAAGTTTTCCTTGATGATCGTTTGAAAAATTTCCTCAGGGGTGGTATTTTGAGATTCTTGCTCTGGTATTCCATGAATACACATGTTAGTTGACCAGCCTTTTACTTTTAGAATGTGTCTAGCATTTTTGTAAGATGTGTTTCCTGAAGGCAGCAGATAGATGGGCTGTGATTTCTAATCCATGGTTGTAATCTGTGTCTTTTGTTTGGTTAGTTAATTCCATTGACTTTTAGTGTTATAATGGAGAAATTATTTTTAATTCCTGACACTTTTTGTGTTTAGTGGCTTTCACATGTGTATTATTTGGCTTGTATGTTTTGGTGGTATTATCATTCCATACTGTCCTCCTGGATATGCTTGTTCTTTTCTTTGAGCTTGAGTACCTTTTCTAACATTTTTTGATGGCCTGGTTCGATAATCATATAAATCTTCAAGTTTTCTTTATGTTTGAAAATTTTTTCTTTCACCCTTGATCATGAATGATCTTTTCGCTGGGTATATCAGCCTGGGTTGACATTTCTGCACTTGAAGTGCATCTCTCCAAGCTTTTCTTCCTTTTACTCTTTCCATTGAAAAACCATCTGTTATTTTTATAGGTTTACCTTTAAAGTGAATTTTTCCTCTTGAAGCTCTCAGCACATTTTTTTGTCTTGTGTATGTAGTATTTTTACTGTTATTTGCTATAGTGAGTTTCTATTTTGGTCATATCTGTTTGGGTTGTGGAATGCCTTTTATATTTGGATGAGACTTTCTTTAGATGATGAAAATTTTCCTTTATGATAATTTGAAAAATTTCCTCAGGTGTGTTATTTTGGGATTCTAGTTCTGGTATCCCATGACTGTTCATGTTAGGCTTCTTCAAGGTGTCCCATAACTCTTGAATATTCCTTTCAAGTATCTTTTTGTCTTTAACACCTCTTCTATTGAGCTGGTTATTCTTCCATTTTGTCTTCAAGATCTGATATTCTATTTTCTGCTTCATTGGTTCTGCTGATAAGACTTTCTGTTGAGCCCTGGGTTGAAGATAACTTGTCTTTTAGTTCAAATTTAAACTCTGCTTGAGACCTTTTTAACTGCTCTATGCCTCTTTTTCTTTCTTCAACTGTTTTCATTTCCTACAAGTGCCTGTTGTGTTCCTCTTCAAATGGTTGATGTGGTTATTTAACTCCTGCTGGATTTCCTCTTTGATAGTATTGATCAAATTAAAGATCAGGCTTTGAAAATCATTATCTTGAGTATGGCTTTCTTGGCTATTTTCTGTGAGTTGGTTTTGGTTGGAATATATCATATGGGGTTAATTCTTTTGATAGGAGATTTATTGTCTTGGTTTTTGTTTCTCATGGATTTGTACTATGACCTGGGCATTTTTGTTTTATCTCTTACGACCTTCATTGTTTTTCTGTGTGTTTTTAACTGAACTGAATTAGATGGTATTGCTACTCTTGAGCACTTATTAGTGTTTGCTTTGGAATTGAGTATACTTGTCTGGTAATGGTGTCATTTCCTTGATGAGGCTATTAGACTGTTAGTACATCAATTAAGTCAGGTTCAGTAGACAGGGAGTGAAGATTAGTATGGTAGTACACTTTTTCGGTTTACTACCTTGGTGATATGTGAGGGTGAATGGTATAGTTCTGGAAGTTGTATGCATTTTGGGGTGGCTATATGGAAATGTTGAACTACAGTGACTAATAATTTAGAGGAACAAGATGGTAAAAGATGTTCACTTATTTTTGACCTGGATGTGAAGATTCTCTCCCATGTGATGGGATGATTATAGAGGACTTCAGATGTATTGTGCATGTCCCCTAGAGCTTTGCTTGAGTTTTCTCTGGGCTCTGTTGAATTCTGAAGATCAGGGAGTCTTCCCTGTTCTGGGTGCTAGGCATCAGGGTGCCTTCCCCACTGCCAGAGCAGATTGGCTTCTGTTTGCTGGTGGGGCATGCAGGTGATCTGGGGTCTGGGGCATTGTGCAAGTGCACTACCTGAGGTTCAGGGAGTCCTCCCTGGTCTGGGTCTGTGAGCGCAGGGCGAGGTGTCTAGTGTGGTGGGCAGATGACCTAGGACCTGGAGCATGGCCTAGGGGCCTTCCCTGGTGCCAGAGTAGACTGGTTTCCCCTTTGGCTGCTGGTGGTGCGTGTAGGTGACCTGGGGCCTAGGGAAGGTTAAGACAGTTTTTGTATGAAATATTCCATCACTCTGAACTGCTCCAAATAGAGAGGAAACTAGATCTGCCTAATGGCTTTGAACTCTCCCTTAACAGTGAGTTCTGAAAAAGCTACACATATCATTACAATTTAGATATTAGTATTTTATTACAGAATTAAATACAAGAATGGGATCATTAAAGAAGTGTCACTAGTGACTGAGCCACTTTTAAAAAAATGTAACTTCACTTCTACAAAATTGTCCAATTTATAAAAGATGGATAGTTCCTCAATTATTTTATGAGTTCAGAGATGATTGTCCCCTGAATCAAAAGCATGAAAAAGTAATAATTTTTCTTCATGCCATTCATAAGTATAAGAACAAAAATCATAAACAGTATATTAAAGCATTATGATCAATATTTCTCTATTATAATGTTATGGTGACAAAAGACTGAGAAGTCTGCCAATCATAATAATTTATTTAAATGTTTAAAGTTGAAACTATAAAAGCCATTGAATAGATACCAATATGTCTTTAAGTCCTGTCTGTAACAGTGAAACAGTGTAACAGGGGCCCATGGAGACCCTTGAGGGCAGGGATAAGCTGGCGCAGAGTCAACAGCACAGACCCTGGGGTCAGGCTAGTGGCAAAGCAGGCTCTCAGGCTCATAGGCTCTCAGGATTGCAGGCTCATATATTATAAATATCAGGCTGCTTATATACCCTACCCAACATCCCATAAGTCTCAACATGAGCGTTTGCTGAGTTGTCCTGTCTGTACTGGTCCTCTCAGCCAGGCGGTTTAACGGCACCAACTGTCTTTGCTCTGGAGAAGGATTGGTCTCGCAAGATTTGTAATCTCCAAGATTTGTATGCCTAGCAGGGAGGAGTCCAAGGAGCTTCTATGTATTGGGGATGGAAGCCTCTGTGGCGCAATCATTGTCCGTTCCTCCTACACCTATCCTACAATTGTTCATGATAAATGACTTCTGCACACACATAACTTTCATAAATAGAAAATGGGAATGAATGGATAGCATGTGTAAACAGAGGAAAGTATGAAATTAAGTAAATTTTTCATAGGGTGTGGTCAATGTAAACTATCAAAGCCAGGTAAATAGTAATTCAAAGTAAAGTGGGAAATTAAGCACAGTTAAACACACACTGTCGCACCACCAAAGTTGCCATGCTTCACAGTATTCATAACAGTCAATTAGAATCAAGGGCAGACAGAACTGAAAGTGTAACAATGAAGTGTGGAATGCAAACATTTGTTCAGTCCTACCTGAGTGAGGAGATTCGCAGACATGTTGAGTGGACTAGGTGATTGCAAAAAATTCTTCAGGAAGCCCAGGTGTCTTTTGCCACCAGACTCTTGACATTCTCTAGGACCTGAAGCAGCCAGCTGTGCTGGAGTTGAGAATTTCAGGTGAGGAGGGGGTGCCCTTTGGAAGTGTTTTATAACAATATCTATTCATGTCACTGTTCCACCAGGTACATGGACGTGCCCACTGCTGGATGTGCCCATTGCGGGATATGCCCACGTTTTGTTTGCTGCTACATCTCCAGCTGCGTCTCCTGAGCCCGGGTCTCCTGAAGCTCCATCTTGGTCCAGCTGCATCTCTTGCCAGGCACTGGAAATGTGGCTTTGGGGTGAGTCCCACGCTGTGTGCTTTGTGACAGGTGTGACTTGCAGGTGCCCAATCAGCCACCTCCACAGTCAGTGTCAGCCATCTTGTTCCTTATGATTTTCAGTCTCTGCATTCCTTGCCCTGCGTTCGTGGGCCTGGCCACCTTCCATCCTCCTGCCTTAGGCTGTGCCATCCTCCAGGTCACCACCATCCCTGTCCTCTGCCAACGTGGCCACCAGCCATGGTGACCTCCAACTTCAGTCTATGGAGCAGCCACAAGAACACCAGCCCTCCAAACCCATGAACTTTGAAGATCTGTTCCTGCACTTTTCCCTTGAGGAGTGGGAGATCCTTGACAGTGATCAGAAACTCCTGTACTATGAGGTCATGATGGGGGTCTATAGAGATATACTCTCACTGGGGCTTGGTATTTCTGGATCTTTACCAGGTTCCCAGGAAGGGCAACCTACCGAGCCGCGAAGAGACTTATGGCTTCACTCAGTGGTAACCCAGATGAGGATAATGAGCTGCCAATCTTGTCCATGGAGAGAATGATATAGGTGTGCCATCTATGCAGGGCGTTTCTGGAAGAAAGTGCCAGGGGAGACCTCTTCAAGCCAATGTCTGTACCGATGAGGCCCACTGGTAGATAATGTATGAGGCAGTCACACAACATCTGTTTCCCTGAGACCTTACAGCACTGGATACAATGTACATGTAAATCACGTGGCAAAGTGCTCGCTTTACTTTTACCCCAGAAAGCTTCAGAAGTGATTAAGAGAGAGATGGGTCAGCCCTCCATTGTAAAGAACACTGAACCCCAAGAGTCAGGGAGGCCTTTGACCAGTAAGGCACCAGCCGGTCAGCAGGCACAGGGAGCATAAAGTGGTCTCTAACATTGCACAAGGTAAAATGTGCAGACAAAATCGGTTAGTTTCAGTCTCTGTAGATAACTTCGTTCAAAATCATAACTTTCACAACACACCAGAGTGTGAGGAATGTGGGAAGACCTTTCAGTTTAAACATGCGCTGATTCAACACATTAAATTTCACACTGGAGAAAGACGTTTTATGTGCCAACACTGTGGGAAAAGTTTCTACCATCGAGCTACACTTGGCACACACAAGCAATGTCATCCTCCAAAAAATTCTTTTAAGTATGAGGAATGTGGGAAACTGATAAGGTTTGGTTCTTAACTTGTGATACACAAGAAAGTGTATATCGGGGAGTGGCCCTTTGCATGTTTTAAATGTGGAAAGGCCTCTATATCAAAATATGAACTTACTTCCCACAAGCAAGTGAACCAAAGTCTGGAATGGTAGAATATTCTTTAATGATCATTTCAACCTCATCTATAAGACTTGATGTGCCTTGTGTCTTTCAGGCTCCAGCAGCCCTGCTATTGTGAGAGCTGCCCTCCAGGCCCTCTGGGCTTAAAGCATACTGGAGTAAGACCACGTGTGCTTAGGAAGTGTGGGGCTCAGCAGCATCCACTGAATTACCTTACCACACTGGATAATTATCCATATTAATATTCACTGTGCACCCTTGATCATCCCCATTCTTACTGAACAGACAGTACAAACCTAGATACAGTAAAAATAATTTATAAAATGAAATTTTAATTTTTAATTTTAATTTATTAGCTATTATTCTTAAGACATGGTTTAGTTTGTATTATTCCTTCTTCCAAAGTTTATTTTTCATTTATTTACAACTGTCATAAGAATATTTAGAACAGATAGTACAAACCTAGATACAGTAAAAAGAATTTTTAAAATGAAATTTTAATTTTTAATTTTAATTTATTAGCTATTATTCTTAAGACATGGTTTTAGTTTGTATTATTCCTTCTTCGTTTATTTTTCATTTATTTACAACTGTCATAAGAATATTTAGAGAAACTATACTTCTAGCATGTTTTAATATATTACCTCTATTTTAAGTTCTATTAAATATGAAGTTATTTCTTTTCAACACCAATTCCTATGTTATCTTCCCCCACATTCCTTCTCACCCTTTCTGTTCTCCCCTTCCTCCCATTTTCCTGGATTTTTGTCTCCCTACATTCATAAGCTATCTATGAAATGCTCAAATTAGTTTATTTATTTATTTTTTCCACTCATACAAACTTGACAGGTATCCCATTCCCCTCGCTCCTTCCACCCCTCCCTGGATCCCCTTGCTCCCTCCCCCTTTTCCCTTTCCTTTACCCCTCCCTCCCTTTCTTTCGGTCCTCCCCCCATTCCTGGAGCATCCTTTAGTGTGCATGTCAAACTTCCCTCTGGATCCTCCTCTCTGATGAGTTGGAAAGACTCAGTACCATTGCCTAGAGCTCTTTTTTGTATTCCCCTTTAGTATAGGAATACTATTGTGGCTATTAATCCCTTGCCTCTAAGCTACCTATAGAATGCTCAAATTAGATTTTTAATATGGCATTGCTCACCAAAGAAGAAGGTTATTATAGTTGCTTCTGAAACCACAATTGAATCTTGGAAACACCAATTGAATTCTGTATATCTGGGTCTCTGCATTGGAGATAATACCTTCAAGTATCCTATATGTGGGATATTTTATATTTTAATTTTTCCAGAATACATGCTGAGTTGCTTGTACAGCATTTTTTTACTGCCAATTGATTCCACTTCTACCATCAGTCAGTGGCCACCTGACTCTCCTCTCCAGCATAATCAGGGAGGGCAGATATCTGCTTTCTTTCTGGGAATCTCTGGAGAGATGTTGACTGGACTAAACCGGTTGGATATTCCTAATTTCTCTCTCTCTGAGGACTTTAGTGTGGTCATACCTTTACTCTTGTTCAATATCGCTGAACTGAGATGTACTGTGAGTGTACAAATGTTTATCATCATCTTCGTGGACTGCTGACTAAGTTTGATAACCAAGGCAGATTTTTGCAGCCTCCAAAACATCGTGCCTTGGAGTCTCCTGAAGCACGCTGATTAGATTGATGAAATGACTGCTTCTGTGATTTGTTTACTGTCATTTAAATTTTCCTACTGTTCTTTTCACTGCAACATTTAGCTGATTGGTAAAATAACTGCTTTGTCAACATGACAGTATGGACTCTTTGTGGGGAATCAAAATTTTGTGTCCTTAAATCATCAGGAGAATCAAGAACTGTGCTAAGGTTAATTTGTCCTATTTGGTAAAGTTCCCCACAGCTTTATTTTTAAAGTGAATAATTAAACAATTTTTCCTGCAAAATATACATACATGAAAAAACTGTATGTATTAACATTGTACAATGTGAAACTTTGTGAACATTTTGATGTATGTTCAAATATGTGCTACTGTAACAACAATTAAAGGTCACGAGAAATTGCCAACATCAAAAGAGTTTTAATCTCATTTTTATGATATTTTCTTATTCCTTTATATTACCTAATACACATATAAGCACGATTTTGTTTAATGTACCATCTCTCATGTTTTTTCTCTGAAGAATGAGACATATGCACACATACCACATAAAATAAATGTATACATAAATAAATAAAAATGAATAAATAAATAAATAAAAATTTCTCAGCCATATACTCTGAGACCTGATAATGTATATTCCTTTTTTCTTATCTTAACCAAGAATGCAGAGTGATGCAATTGGAACTTAGTAAGGCTGGGAATGAAAGGAATCTGAAGATAGGCTGGGCTATGTAGTCAAATATCATAGTAGGCTACAGAGTTAACACATGTACTAACACACACACAGAGAAACACACACACACACTCACAAACACTGAAACTAGCAAATAATTATTTTTTAAAAAATATTGAATTGATTTTATGTGTGTGTGTGTGTGTGTGTGTGTGTGTGTGTGTGTGTGTGTGTGTGTATGTGTGTGTGTATCAAAGGGCACTATGTGTCCCTGTGCAGGACCAAATTGACTACAAGAATCCTGGACTGCTTTAACCTCCTTCTTGCTTTTCTGTGGAATTTTCCAGGCTCTCGCAGGAGGAAGTACAGGGTGCGACCTGCAGTTTTTATGTCTGCTCAGGGATCCAGATTCAGAACCTTCTGTTTTCAGGACAGTATCTTAGCTGCTTAGCCATCTCTCCAGCCAGGCAAGGAATCATTTTAAAATATATAAACTAAGCTGCAAACATTGCACATCTGAAAATTTACTGCATAACCTTATGCATTTAATGTGAGTGATGATTTTAATTGAAAAAAAATGGAGGTCTTTATTCCCAGGCATCAGAAGTCAATCTGATGTACCTAGTTATTGACAGGCTATAATAGGGTAAAGTTTGAGATACAAACATGCTCACACACACATCACACGCTCACACACACACACACAGATACACACACACACAAAGATAAATTAATAACTGAATAAACAAATGATTGTATAAAAGGATATTTTCAGGCCAAAATATTCTAATTCTCAAAATTTACATAATTTAGTATGTTATCTTAGACAGTCATAGTAAGTGATGCTTATAATTCCAACTATTGGAAGTCTGGGATTGCCAAGAATCTGAGGACCAACTGGACTTCTTGGATCACCCAAACCTGGACAGTTTAGTTAAACAATGTGATACACACACACTCACGCATGCACACACACACATAAATAAATAAATATGGAGATGGACAAATAATTCCTTAAGAGAAATTTTCTCACCTACAAAATGTCCCTATTCCTTCTCAAAATTTACATAATGTTATATTCAGTACTCAGAGAAAGTGTGGCTTCTAATTCCAACAAACTGAAATCTGGGACTACCAGGATTTTGAAGATAGCCCTATGCCCCCCTCCCCTCACCCCTCCCTCCCTATCCTCCAGTGCTTCCCCCCCTAAACCCCAGAGAATCCTTTAATGTGCATGCCGGACTCTCTTCTGGGCCCGCCTCTCTGATGACTTACAAGGAACCAGTGGCATTTCCCTGAACCCTTTCCTGTGTTCCCCTTAAGCATAGGAACACTACAATGGCTGTCAATTCCTTGCCTCCAAGGATCTTGGTCCCTTTAGCAAATGCTAGACTTTGTGGGGTCAATAGTGTGTGGGACATTGAGCAGGGCATGCAAAGTCCAATTATGATTGCTTTGGCCCTAACTTGTGTGGAGTATCTTGCATATCATTGCTCCTCCCATCCTTGTGCTCTTACAGTCTTACCGCACCTTCTTCTGCAAATTTCCCTGAGCTTCAGGATAGGGAGAGATTAGGCTGGCTTAGTTCTAGGTGGTTGATATAGAGTCTCTGAAGTTCTGGATTATGGTTCCTTGATTTTCTTTTGCAGTTTTGCTGCTCCTGCAATGCCCTTCACTCCATCCTGATGGGTATTGTACTTCACCCCTTGCAGTCCTTGATGGAGGCCTATTTTCTCTGCTGTAACATGGTCCCCTCTCTCCTTGTTTCTGGTGTGGCCTTCCTACCCCATCTCTCCTGTTCATAATCCTAGCAATTACTGTAGGCATTACAGAGATTTATCTTTGAGTGTCTCTAGGTGGGCTGGGTGGGTTTGGTACTAGGAGCCACCTATTAGGGAGTACATATGGTGCTTGATTTTCTGGGTCTGGGATACTTCACTTAATATAATTGTTTCTAATAACATCCATTTCCTGGCAAATTTCAGTAATTCATCATTTTTGATGGCTGAGTAGTACTCCATTGTATAGATGTACTACAGTTTCCTTGTCCATTCGTCAACTGTTGGACATTTGGGTTGATTCCATAACTTTGCTATTGCAAACAGTGCTGCTATGAACATGGTTGTGCTTCTGCTATCGAGGTGAATTTTTGCTGTATGGGGCGTTATTCCCAAAAGTGGAATAGCAGGGTCAAATGGCATTTCAATCTTTAATTTCTTTAAGAATCTCCAGGCGGCTCGCCAGAGTGGTTGTATGAATCTGCATTCCCACCAGCAATGTAGGAGAGTTCCCCTCTCTCCACATCCTCTCCAGCATTTGTCGTTGTTTGTATTGTGGATTTTTGCCATCCTGACCGGGGTGAGATGATATCTCAGGGAGGTTTTGATTTGCATTTCCCTGATGGCTAAAGAAGTGGAGCATTTTTTAAGATATTTGTTAGACATTTTAATTTCATCCCTGGTAAAATTTCTTTGAAGTTCCAGGGCCCATTTCTTAATTGGGCCATTGTGTTCCTTGAAGTTTAGTTTTCTAAGTTCTTTGTGCACTCTGGATAATACAGCTCTATCAGATATGTGGTTAGTAAAGATTTTTTCCCGTTCTGTGGGTTGCCTTTGTGATCGTGTTACAATCTCTTTATCTGAACAGAAGGTCTTTAATTTCACAAGATCCCAACTGTTGAGAGTTGGTAGCAGTGACTGTGCCATTGGATGTCTGTTTAGGAACTGTTGGCCTAGCCCGATCAGCTCGAGGGAATTCCCTATCCTTTCAACTATGGTTTTTATAGTCTCTGGCCTTATATCAAGGTCCTTAATCTATTTGGAATTAAGTCTTGTACATGGTGACAAGTACAGGTCCAGTTTTAATCTTCTACATGTGGAGATCCAGTTTTGCCTGCAACATTTGTTGATACTGTTTTTTTTTTCCCATTGGATTTTTTGGGCCCCTTTGTCAAAGACCAAATGGCTGTAATTTTGTGGGCTTATATCTGAGTCTTCAACCCTTATCCATTGATCTGTGTGTCTATTTTGGAGCCAGTACCAGGCTGTCTTTCTAACTATGGATTTGTAGTATAGACTAAGGTTTGGTATGGTAATACCTCCAGCCATGGTTTTGTTACTCAGGATTGTCTTTGCTATCCTGGGTCTTTTGTGCCTCCATATGAACTTTGAGATTGTTTGGTCAACTTCTTTGAAGAATTGCTTTGGGATTTTAATTGGTAAAGCATTGAATTTGAGAAATACAAAAAAAAAATTTAAGAGATATTTTCTCACCTACAAAGTAACCCTGTTCCTTCTCAAAATTTACAACTGGAAGTCTGGGAATCCCAGGATTATGAAGATAGCCTGGGCTACCTAATTATTCCAGAATAGGGTAGGCTAAAAATGGAGACATATGCAGCATACCACATAAAATCAATCAACCAATCAATCAATCAATCAATCAATCAATCAATCAATATTAAATAAAAAATTCTCAGCCATACGCACTGAGCCTTGATAATGTATATTCCTTTTCTCTTATTTTAAACAAGAGTACAGAGCAACAATTGAACTATTGCAACACTGGGAATGAAAGGAATCTGAGGACAGCCTGAGCTATGTAGTTCAAGGTTACAGTAGGCTACAGAGGGATATATTTAACGTGAGTGATGTTTTTAATACAAAAAATTAGGAAATATGGATTCCAAAGCATCTGAAGACTGTCTGGGGTACCTAGTAATTTCCAGGCTACAATAGGGTATATTTTGAGATATATATACACAGACATACACACGCATACAGACACAGATAGAAATTAATAAGTGAATAAACCAATGGTTGTATAAAAGTAAATTTTCAGGGCAAATTTTCCAGGTCTCAAAATTTACATAATTCAGTATGTTATCTTTGCCAGTCACAGTAAATGATGCATAGATAGTGTGGTTATGATGTCACAGTGAGGTTGAGATGTCACAGTGAGTTTGTGACATCACAGTGAAGCAATGATGACACAGTGTGGGTGTGATGTCACAGTAAGGCTATGATGTTACTGTGAGACTGTGATGTCACTGAAGATGTGATGGCACAGTGAGTCTGTGAGGTCAGTGGTTAGGCTGATCTCACAATGAGACTGTGATATCACTGGTGAAGTTATGATGTGAAAATGAGTCTGCAATGTCTGTGGAGAGAATGATGTCAAACAAAGCTGTGATGTCACTGGTGAGGCTATGATGCCTAACAGAGAGACTGTGATGTAACTGTGAAGATGTGATATCACTGTGAGGCTGTCATGTCTCTGTGAGGTTGTGATGTCACTGTGGAAGTTGTGAAGTCACAGTGATGCTATTATATCTGTGGCAAGACTGATGTTGCAATGAGTAAAGATGTAACATATGAGACTGTGGTGTCACTGGTTAGGCTACAATGTGAAAGGTTGTGATGTCTCTGATCAGGCTGTGTCGTCAGTGGTCAGACTAATGTCATTGGCAAGGCTGATTTCATAGGTGAGACTGGTATACCTGGTGAGGCTCTGATGTCACTGTGAGACTGTGGTGTCACAGAGAGGCTGTGATATCACTGGTAAGGCTCATGTCACAGAGAGGCTGTGAAGTTGTTGGTGAGGTTGTGACATCACAGGGAGGCTGTGATGTAAGTGAGGAGGCAGATATCACAATGAGGCTGTGATGTCATTAGTGAGGCTATGGTTTCAAAGGTGAGGCTGCGATGTCACAATGAGGCTGTTGTGTCACACTGAGGTTGTGATGTCAGACTGAGGCTCTGATGTAAGGGGTGATTCTAGGAGATGACAGTGAGGGTGTGAGGTGAGTGGTGAGGCTCTGTTATCACAGTGAGGCTGTCAGTCAGAGGTGAGGCTGTGATGTCACAGTGAGGCTATGTTGTCACTGGTGATGCTGTCATGTCACAGTGAGGCTGTGTTGCCAGTGGTTAAGCTGTGATGTCAGAAGTGAGGAGGACATGAATAATGAGGCTGAGATGTCACAGTGAGGCTGTGGTGTCATAGTGAGTCTAGGTAGGATATCAGTGGTGAAGATGTGATGTCAAAGTGAGTCTATGATGGCAGAGTGTGGCTTGATATTACTTTGAGGCTGTAATGTTACAGTAAGGTTGTGATTTCACTGGGGAGGTTGTGATGTCAATAGTGAGACTGTGGTGTCACAAGAGGCTGTGGCATTAGTGCAGCTGTGGTGTCACTGGTGAGATTATAAAGTCACATTGAGGCTGTGATATCATAGTGAGACTGTGATATCAATGGCATGGCTAATGTCACAATGATGATATGATATCAATGATGAAGTCATGATGTGATGTCTGTGGTGAGAATGATCTCAAAGTAAGGCTATGATGTCACTGGTAAGGCTATGATGTCAGTGGTGAGTCTATTATGTGACAGTGAGATTGTGATGTCATTGTGGAAACTGTGAAGTATATGGCAACAGTGATGTCTCAATGTGAGACTGTGGTGTCACTGGTGAGGCTACGATGTGAAAGGCTGTGATGTCACTGGAGGATATGTCAGCAGTGGTCAGACTAATGTCATTGGTGAGGCTGATTTCACAGGTGATGCTGTGGCTTCCCTGGTGAGTCTCTGATGTCACTGGGAGGCTGTGGTGTCACAGAGAAGCTGTGATATCACTGGTAAGGCTCATGTCACAGAGAGGCTGTGAAGTCACTGGTGAGCTTGTGATATCACAGAGAGGCTGTGATGTCATTAGGGAGGCAGATGCCACAATGAGGCTGTGATTTCATTAGTGTGGCTGTAGTTTCACTACTGAAGCTTTGTTGTCACAGTGAGGCTTTAATGTCAGTGGTGATGTTGTGATGTTACATAGAAACTGTGATTTCATTGGCAAGGATGATGTCACAATGAGGCAGTGATGTCATCAGTGAGGCTGTGTTGTCATTGGTGATGCTGTGGTGTCACTTATGAGGCTATAATGTTCAAGACTATGATGTCACAGTGAGGCTTTGAGGTCAGAGGTGAGGCTGTGTTGTCACAGTGAGGCTGTGATGTCAGTGGTTAGTGACTATTACATCACAGCAAGGCTGTGATTTCAGTGTTTAGGCTGTGATGTCAGAAGTGAGGCTGATGTGAGTGATGAGGCTTTGATGTCACACTGAGGCTAGGATGTCCCTGGTGATGCTTTGAAGCCATCATGAGGCTGTGATGGCACCATGTGGTTGTGATGTCACCATGAGGTTGACAGTTCAAAATAAGGCTGGGATGTCACTGTGGAGGATGTGAGGTCACTGTGAGGCTGTCATGTATGCAACAAGGTTGATGATACAATGAGGATATGATGTAACAGATGAGGCTGTGGTGTCACAGTGAGGCTTTAATGTCCAAGACCATGATGTCAATGTTGAGGCTCTGACATCAGTTGTCTGAATGTTATTTCACTGGTGAAGCTGATGTCATGGGTGAGGATGTGGTGTCACTGGTGAGGCTATGATTTCAACGACTTTGATGTAACTGTGAGGCTGTGATATCAAAGCCTGTGATGTCACTGAGGCTGTTATGTCACAGTGAGCCTGTGATACCAGTGATGAGTCTGTGATGTCATAGTGAGGCTAGCTACAACGAGAGTAGTGAGGGTTTGATGTAACACGGAGGCTGCGATTTCTTGGTGAGTCTGTGATGTCACAGTGAAGCTGTGATGTTACTGTGAAGGTGTGATGTCACTGTGAGGCTATGATGTCACCATGATGTTGTGATATCTGGCGAGGATGATGTATAATGAGGCTATGATGCAACAGGTGAGTCTGTGGTGTCACCAGTGAGGCAATGATGTCAAAGACTGTGATGTCACTGGTGAGGCTGTCACATCACTGTGAGCCTGTGATGTCAGTGGTGAGGCTAGGGTGTCATAGTGATGCTAGATAGGATGTCAGTGGTGAAGGTGTGATGTCATACAGAGGCTGTGATTTCCTGGTAAGGCTGTGATTTCACAGTGAGACTGTTACTTCACTGTGAAGGTGTGATATCACTGAGGTTCTGATATCACTGTGGAAGCTTGGAAGTCATAGTGAGTCTGTGATGTCAGAGGCAAGGCTGTTGACACAATGAGACTATGATGTCACAGATGAGGCTCTGGTCTCACAGTGAGGCTCTGATTTCACTGTGAGGCTGTGATGTTGGTGGCAAAACTGATGTCACAATGAGGGTATGATATGACAGGTGAGGCTGTGGTATCTCTGGTGAGGCTATGATGTCAAAGACTGTAATGTAACTGGCGAGGATGTCAGATCACTATGAGCTTGTGATGTCAGTGGTGAGGCCGTGGGGTCATAGCTAGGCTAAGTAGGATATCAGCGTTGAAGCTGTGATGTCACAGTGAATCAGAGTTGAGCCTGTGATATCGCCATGTTATTGTGATGTCACAGTGTGTCTGTGATATCACAGTGAGGCTATGATGTCAGAGGTTAGGCTGCGATATCACAATGAGGCTGTGATGTCACAATGATGGTATAACGTCATAGATTATGATGTCACTTGTTATGTTGTGGTGTCACAGTTAGGCTGTGGTGGCACAGTGTGAATATAATGTCACAGTGAGACTCTGATGTCACTGGAGAGTTGTGATGTCACAGAGAGGCTGGGATTTCAGTGGAGATGCTGAAAAATCTATGAGGCTATGATGTTTCCAATGAGGCTATGATGTCAAAGGATGTGATACCATTGGTGAGACTCTCTTGTCACAAAGGCCTGTGATGTTAGTTGTGAGGCTGTGCTTTCCCAGTGAGGCTAGGTAGTAGGTCAGTAGTGAGACTATGATGTCACAGTGAAGCTATTATGTCAGAGATGGGGCTGTCATGTCACTGTGAGCCTGTGATATCAATGGTGAGGCAGTGGTGTCATAGTGAAACTAGGTAGTATGTCAGTGGTGAAGGTGTGATGTAACACTGAGGCTATGACTTCCTAGGTGAGCCTGTGATGTCACTGTGAGGCTATGATGTAAGTGAGGCTATGATGGCAGAGATGAGGCTGTGACAGAACAGTGAGCCTGTGGTATCACTCAGGAGGCTGTAAGGTTACAGTGAGGCCGTGATATCAGTGGTGAAGTTGTAATGTCACAAAGAAACTGTGATTTCAGTGGCAAGAATGATGTCACAATGAGGCTGTGATGTCACCAGTGAGGCTGTGGTGTCATTGGTGATGCTGTGGTGTCACTTGTGAAGCTATTATGTCGAAGACTATGATGTCACAGTGAGGTTATGAGGTCAGAGGTGAGGCTGTGATGTCAGAAGTGAGGTTGATGTGAGTGATGAGACTGTGATGTCACACTGTGACTAGGATGTCCCTGGTGTTGCTTTGAAGCCATCATGAGGCTTTGAAGGCACCATAAGGTTGTGATGACCCCAAAGTCTATGATGTCACAGTGAGGCTATGACATCAGAGATGGGGCTGTGATGTCACAGTGAGGCTGTGATGTCATAGAGAGTCTGTGATGTCACTTATGTAGCTGTGTTGTCACAGTGGGGCTGTGATGACAGGGTGTGGCTATGATATCAGTGAGGCTCTGATGTCTCTGGATAGGTTGTGATGTCACAGAGAGGCTGTGATTTCAATGGTAAGGCTCATATCACAATGGGGCTGTGATGTCACCAATAAGGTTATGATGTCAAAGACTGTGATGTCACTATGAGGCTATGATGTCAAAAGCCATGATGTCACTAGTAAGGCTGTGATGTCACAATGAGCCTGTGATGTCAATGGTGAGACTGTCATGTCATACTGAGGCTAGGCAGGATGTCAGTAGCGCGTCTAAGATGTCATAGTGAAGCTATGATGTCAGAGGTGGGCTGTCATGTCACAGTCAGCCTGTGATATCTCAGGGAGGTTTTGATATCACAATGAGGCTATGACACAGGAGATGATTTCATAGTGAGTTTGTGATGTCACAGTGAGTTTGTGATGTCTCAATGGGTTTGTGACATCACAGTGTGGGTGAGAGGTCACACTGAGGCTGTAATGTCACTGGAGATGTTTTGATGGCACAGAGAGACTAGGATGTCAGTAGCGATCCAAATGTCAATGAGACTATGGTGTCATTGGTGAAGGTATTATATCACAGGGAGACTGTCATCTCAGTTTCAATAATAATGTCATAGTGGGCCTAAGTATATCAGTGGTGAGGTTGTGATGTCACAGTGAGGCTGTGATATCAGTGGCAAGGCTAATGTCACAATGAGGCTATGATATTAGAAATGAAGCTGTGGTGTCACTTGTGAAGATGTGAGGTCACAGTGAGGCTGTGAGATCATTATGAGGCAAGGACATCAGTGGCGGGACTGATATCACAATGAGGCTATGATATAACAGGTGAGGCTGTGGTGTCACTGGCAAGGTTGTGACCTCAGTAGCCACTCTAATGTCAGTGGCAAGGCTGATGTCTCACAGGTGAGGCTGTGGTGTCATTGATACAGCTCTGACATCAAAGTGATAGTGTTATATCACACTGAGGTTGTGAGGTCACAGAGGGTCTGTGAAGTCAGTGGTGAGGGTGATGTCACAATGGGGCTTTGGTGTCATTAGTGAGGCTGTGGTGTCACTGGTGAAGCTGCGGTGTCACAGTATAGCTTGATGGGACAGTGTGACTATGATGTCACAGTGAGGCTGTGATGTCAGCAGTGAGGCTGTGGTGTAACTGGGGAGACTATGAGTTCAAAGAAAGCCTTTGATATCAGTGGTGAGATTGATGTCACAATGAGTCTATTATGTAACATGTGAGGCTGTGACATCACTGGTGAGGCTCTGATTTCAGTGGTCAGACTCTAAGGCTGTGATTACACTGTGACGTTTTGAGGTCCCAGTGAAGCAGGGATGTCACTGTGGAGGCTATCAGGTCACAATGAGGCTGTGATTGATGTCAGTGGCAAGGCTGGTATCACCATGAGGCTATAATATAACAGGTGAGGCTCTGGTTTCATTGGTGTGGCTGTGAGGTCACAGTGAGCCTGTGAAGTCAGTGGCAAGGTGGATGTCACAATTAGGCTTTGATGTAACTGGTGATGCTGTGGTGTCAAGGTTGTGATATAACAGAGAGGCTGAGATGTCAGTGGCAAGGCTGATATCACAATGAGGCTATGATGTTATAAGTGAGGCTGTGGTTTCACTGGTGAAGCTGTGGTGTCACAATATGGCTGTAATGGCACAGTGTAGCTATGAATTAACAGTGAGGCTGTGATGTCACAGGAGAGGTTGTGATGTCACAGAGAGCCTGTGGTGTCACTTGTTAGACTGTGATGCCACTGTGTGGCTGTAATGTCTCTGTGAGTCTGTGATGTCACAGTGGAATGTTTGAGGTAATGGTGAGGCTGTGATGTCAGTAGCAATGATGATGTCACAATGAGTTTATGATGTAATAGGTGAGACTCTGATTTTTCTCTGAGGCTGTGATGTCATTGTGAGGCAGTGTTTTCATTGTTGAGGTGTGAGGTCACAGTGGGGCTGTGGTTTTGCTTTGAGGCTGGCAACTCACAGTGAGCCTGTGATGTCAGTAGTAATGCTGTGGGGTCATGGTGAGACTAGGTAAAATGCCAGTGGTTAGGGTGTGATATCACACTGAGGCTATGATTTCAGGGGTGAATCTGTGATGTCACAGAGTAGCTGTCAGCAATGAGCTTATTTTGATATTGTGTTGTCCCAGCGAGGCTAGGATGTCAGAGGTGAGGCTGTGATGTCACAGTGAGGCTGGGCTGGCACAGTGTGGCAGTGATGTCACAGTGAGGCTGTGATGTGACATTGAGGCTATGATTTCACCAGGGAGTTGTGATGTCATAGTGAGGTTGTGATGTCAGTAGTGATACTGTAGTGTCACAGGGATACTGTGGCATTGGAGAAGCTATTGTGTCACTGGTGAGGCTCTAATATCACAGTGAGACTGTTGTGTGACACTGAGGATATTACAATGAGGATATGATGTTAGTGGTGATGCTTGATGTCACAATGAGGCTGTGATTTCCTGGTGAGGCTGTGATGTCTATGTGAGGCTGTGAGGTCACAATGAGGCTGTGATTTCAGTGGCAAGGCTGCTGTCACAATGAGGCTATGGTGTAACATTTGATGCTGTGGTGTCACTGGGGAGGCAGTGAGTTCACTGGTGAGGCTGTGTTTTTACAGTGAGGCTAGGTAGGATATCAGGGATGAGGCAATGATGTCACAGTGAGGCTTTGATGTCAGAAGTGAGCATGTGATATCACCATGTGGATGTAATATCACAATGAGTCTGTGATCTCACAGTGAGATTATGATGTCACAATGAGCCTGTGATGTCAATTTTTAGGTTATGGTGTCATAATGACGCTAGGTTGGATATCAGTGGTTAGGCTGTTATATCACAGTGAGGCTATGATGTCAGAAGTGAGCCTGTTATGTCACAGTAATGCTGTGGTGTCACAGTGAGGCTAGGTACGATGTCAGTTGCAAGGGTGTGGTATCACATGAGGCTATGATGTAACAAGTGAAGCTGTATTGTCACTGATGAAGTTGTGATATCACAGAGTGGCTGTGATATCAGTGGCGAGGCTGATGACACAATGAAGCTATGATGCAACAATTGAATCTGTAATGTCACTGGGGAGGTTATGAGGTCACTATGAGGCTGTGTGGTCACTGAGATGCTATGATGTCACTGATGAGGCTGTCACATCACAGTAAAGCTGTGATGTCAGTGTTGAGGCTGTGTTTTCACAGTGAGGCTAGGTACGATATCAGTGGTGAGGCTGTGATGTCACAATGAGGCTGATGTCAGAAGTGAGCATGTGATATCACCATGTGGCTGTGACATCACAGGGAGGCTGTGAGGTAACAGTGAGACTGTGATGTCAGAGTTGAGGCTGTGATGTCACCATGAAACTTTTATGTCAGTGGCAAGGCTGATGTCACAGTGAGATTGTGACATCACAGTGTGGCTGTGATGTCAGAAGTGAGACTGTGATGTCATCATGAAGCTGTTATGTTAGTGACAAGGCTGAAGTAACACTGAGTTTGTGAGGACAGAGTGAGTCTGTTTTATCACTGTGAGGTTGTGATGTCACTGTGGAGGATATAAGGTCACAGTGAGGCTGTGATGTCAGTGGCAAGGTAGATGTCATGAAGAGGATATAATGTAAGAGATTAGGCTGTGCTGTCACTTTGTAGGCTGGTATGTCAGTGGCAAAGTTGATGTCACAGTGAGTTTGTGATGTTACAATGACTGTGTGATATCACAGTGAGTCTGAGAAGTCACAATGAGCCTGTGAGGCTGTGATGTCACCAGTGAGGCTGTGGTGTCACATTGTGAAGCTATAATGTCAAAGGCTGTGATGTCACTGGTGAGGCTCTGATGTCACAATGAGGCTGTAATGCCAGAGGTTTTCATTTATGTCAAATTGAGGCTGTGATATAGTGGCAAGGGTGATGTCAGAGTGAATTTGTGATGGCACAGTGAGGCTGTGATTTCACAATGAAGCTATGATGAAAAAGGTGAGGTTGTCATTTCATAATGAGCCTGTGATGTAAGTGTTAAGTCTGTGGTGTCATAATGAGGCTAGGTAGGATGTCAGTGGTGAGTGTGTGATGTCACACTAATGCTATTTCAGAGTTGAGCCTGTGGTGCCACAGTGTGGTAGTGACATCACAGTGAGTCTGTAATGTAATAGGTGGGGCTGTGATGTCACATTGAGGCTGTGGTGTTACTGGTGAGGCTATAATATTGAAGACTGTGATGTCACTGGTGAGACTGTGACATCAGTAGTCATACTTTGATGTTAGTGGCAAGGCTGATGTCATAAGTGAGGCTGTGGTTTCACTGGTGGGGCTCTGATGTCACAATCAGGCTGTTGTGTTACACTAAGGATGTGATGTCATAGTAAGGCTCTGATGTCAGTTGTGTTTCCATAAGATGATAGTGAGGCTGTGAAGTTAGTGTTGAGCCTGTTACTTCACAGTGAGGTTAGGATGTCAATAGTAAGACTATGACATTGAAGCTGTGATGTCAGAGGAGAAGGATCTGATGTCACTGCATCTGTGATATCAGTGGTGAAAGATGTCAGATGTAAGGCTGTGAATTCACAGTGAAGATGTGATTGCCATGTGGCTGTGATGTCATCATGAGGCTGTGAAGCCTTTGTGAGGTTGTGATATCACAATGAGTCTGTGTTGTCACCGTGGAGTCTGTTATGTCAATGGAAAGGCTGATGTCACAATGTGGCTATGATGTTACAAGTGTGGCTGTGGTGTCACTGGGTAGGCTGTGAGATCACAGTGAGGCTGTGAGGTCACTGTGAGGCTGTGATGTCAGTGGTGACACTGATGTCACAATGAGGCAACGATGTAACATGTGAGGCTATGGTGTCAAAGGTTGTGATCTCACTCATGAGGGTGTCATGTCAGTGGTGAGTCTGGGGTGTCATAGTGAAGCTAGGTAGGATACTAGTGGTGAGACTGTGATGTCACCAGTGAGGCTGTGGTGTCACTGGTGAATCTGTAGTGATACTGCTGAGGCTATGATTACAAAGACAGTGATTTCATTGTGAGGCTATGATGTCAAAGGCTGTGATGTCACTGGTGAGGCTTTCCTGTCACCGTGATCCTTTGATGTTTGTGGTGAAGTTATGGTGTCATTGATGGCTACGTAGGATGTCGGTGGTGATGCTATGATGTCACAGTGAGGATATGATGTCGCAGTGATGTTGTTATATCAATGGCAAGGCTAAATTCCCCGTGGGTTTGTGACTACACAGTGAGCATGTGACATCACAGTGAGGCTGTGAAGACAAAGTGATGCTGTGGTGTCACTGGTGAGGATATGGTGCTACTGGTAAGTCTATGATGTCAAAGACTGTGAGGTCACTGTGAGGCTATGATGTCAAAAGCTGTGATGTCACTTGTGAGGCTGTCATGTCACAGTGAGCTTGCGATGTCACTATTGAGGCTGTGGTGTCATTGTGAGGCTAGGTAAGATGACAGTGTGAGGCTGTGATGTCACAGTGTGTCTGTGATGTCAGAGGTGAGGCTGTAATATCACAGTGAGCTTGTGATGTCAGAGATGAGGCTGTGATGTAACAGTGAGGCTGTGACATTACCAAAAGACTGTTATGTCAGTGGCAATGCTGATGTCACACTGAGTTTGTGATATCACAGTGAGGCTGTTATGTCACAGTGGGGCTCCGATGTCAGAAGTGAGGCTTCCAGGTCATAGTGAAACACTGATAACAGTGGTGATGCTGGTCAGTCACTCTTGAGGCTATATTATTAAAGACTATGATGTCACTGATGAGGCTGTGATGTCAGTGCTCAAACTGTGATGTCAGTGGTGAAACTGATGTCACAGGTGAAGCTGTTGTTTCAATGGGGTGATGTGATATCGCACTGAGGCTATTATGCCACATTGAGGCTGTGATGTCACAGTGAGTATCTGATATCAGCGGTGATTTTTTGAGATGACTGTGAGTTTGAGATGTCACTGGTGATGCTGTGATTTCACAATAAGGTTAGTATGTCATTCGTGAGGCTATGCTCTCATAATGAGGCTGTGATATCACAGTGAGACTGTTATCTCACAGCTGAGGCTGTGATATCACAGTGAGACTGTTATATCAGTGGTGAGAGAATATGACATCACAATAGGACTGTGATATCAGTGGGTAGGCTGTGATGTCAGAAGTGAGGCTGATGTTAGTGACAAGGCTGGGGTGTCACTGTTGAGGCTGATTCCACAGCGAGGCTGTGATGCCACTGTGAGGCTGTGGTGTAACTGTCAATGCTGTCAGGTCACAGTGAGCTTGTGATGTCAGTTGTAAGGCAGTGGTGTCACACTGGGGCTAGGTAGGATGTCGGGGTGAGATTGTGATGTCACACTGAAGCTATGCTATGTCACAATGAGGCTAAAATGCCAGATGGAGGCTGTGATGTCATGTTGAGGATGTGATTTCAGTGTTGCTTTGATGTCACAGTGAGTCTGTGATATCACAATGAGGTTTTGATGTCAGAAGTGACATTGTAGTGTCACAGGGAGGTTGTGGAATTGGTAAGGCTGTGGTGTTACTTGTGAGGTTCTAATGTAACAGTGGTCTGTTGTGTCACACTGATGCTGTGATATCACAGTGAGTACATGATTTCATAGTGAGACTGTGATGTAAAGTGAGGCTATGATGTCAGAGTTGAGGATGTGATATCACAGTGAGGCTATGATGACACAGTGTGGTTTTGATGTCACAGTGAGACTCTAACATCACAGTAGGATTGCGATGTCACAGTGAACTTAATGATGTCAGTAGTGACACTGTGGGGTCATAGGGAGGCTGTGACATTGATGAGGCTGTGATGTCACTGGTAAGACTCTAATGTTACCTGGAGTCTGTGATGTCACAGTGAGGCTATGCTATCAGTGGTGATGCTATGATTTCACAGTGAGGCTGTTATGTTACAGTGAGGCTGTGATATCAGAAGTGAGGCTGTGATGCCACCATGAGTCTGTTATGTCAGTGGCAAGGCTGATATAACAGTGAGTCTGTGATGTCACAGTGAGGCTGTGATGTCACAGTGAGACTGTGATGTTAGTGGGAAGACTGATGTTACCATGAGGCCATGATGTCACTCATGAAGGTATGATGTCACAGTGAGGCTGTGATGTCACAGTGAGACTGTGATGTTAGTGGGAAGACTGATGTTACCATGAAGCCATGATGTCACTCATGAAGGTATGATGTCACAGTGAGGCTGCGATGTCACTGGTGAAGGTATGATGTCACAATGAGGCTGTAATATCAGTGGTGAGAATGATGTCATAGTGAGGCTATCATGTCACTGGTAAAACTAGGATGTCAGTGGTGAGGATTTTACATGACAGTGAGGCTGTGATGTCTGTGGTGAAGCTTTGATGTCACAGTGAGGCTAGGATGTCTGTGGTGAATCTGTGATATCACGGTGAGGTGGTGATGTCATTGTGAGGCTGTCATGTTACAATGAAGTCGTGATTTCGCTGTGGAAGCTATGTGGTATCAGTGTGGTTATTATGTCACTAGCAAGACTGATGTCACAATGAGGCTATGATTTAACAGGTGAGATTGTGGTGTCACAGGAGAGGCTGTGAGCTGACTGTGAGGCTTTGAGGTCTGTGGCAAGACTGATGTCACAATGAGTCTATGATGTAACAAGTGAGGCTGTGGTGTCAACGGTGAAACTATGATGTCAATGGCTGTGATGTCTCTGGTGAAGATGTGACATCAGTGGTCATCCTAATATTAGTGGCAAGACTGATGTCACATGTGAGGCTATGGTGTCACTGTTGAGGCTCTGATACCACAGTAAGCCTATTATGTCACACTGTCATTGTGAAAATTTGATGCCAGAGTTGATTCTATGAGATGAGTGAGACTATGAACTCAGTGGTGATGCTGCAATTTCACAGTGAGGTTAGAGATGTCAGTGGTGAGGCTGTGCCACCACACTGAGGGTGTGATGTCAGAGGTGAGGCTCTGAAGGCTTAGTGAGGCTGTGATATCAATCGTGAGGCTGTAGCATCACAGTGACTCTGTGATGTCAGGGGTGAGGCTGTGGTGTCATAGAGAGGTTATGTAATGTGTTAGTGGTGGGGTTGGATGTCATTCTGAGACTATGATTTCAGAAGAGAGCCATGTCACTGTGAGGCTGTGATGTCATAGTGAGATTATGATGTCATAGGGGAGGCTATGATGTCACAGTGAGACTATGATGACACAGTGTGTCTGTGATATACCAGTGAGGGTGTGATGTCCCTGTGGAGGTTGTAATGTCACAGTGAGGTTGTGATGTCAGCAATGACACTTTGGAGTCACAGAGAATCTGTGGCATTGGCTAGGCTATGGTGTCACTGGTGAGGCTCTAATGTCACAGTCAGGCTATTGTTTTGTCAGTGACAAGGATGACATAAAAGTGAGTTTGTTAAATCACATTAAGGGTGTGATGTCACTATGAGACTGTCATGTCAGCAAGAGGTGATTTCACGGTGGAAGCTGTGAGGTCATAGTGAGGCTGTATGTCAGTGCCAAGACTGACATCACAGGTAAGGCTATGGTTTCAACGGTAGGGCTCTGATATCAGAGTGAGGCTGTTGTGTCACAATGAGGCTGTGATGTCACAGTGAGGCTCTGATGCCAGTGTGGATTCTATGAGATGACAGTGGCACTATGATGTCAGTGGTGATGCTTGATTTAACGGTGAGGTTAGGATATCAGTGATGAGGCTGTGCCATCACTGTGAAGCTCTGATGTCAGAGGTGAAGCTGTGATATCACTGAGGATCCTAGATGTCACAATGAGGCTTGATGTCAATAGTGAGAGACTATGACATCACAGTGAGGCTGTGTTGCCAGTGAATAGGCTGTGATGTCAGAAGGGAGGCTGATGTGAGTGATGAGGCTGAGATGTCACAGTGAGGCTGGGATGTCACTGGTTAACACTGTGATGCCAGAATGATGTTGTGATGTCACTGTGATGCTGTTATGTCACTGGTTTTATGTCACAGTGTGTCTGTGATATCATTGGTGAGGTTGTGGTGTCATGGTGATCATATATAGGCTGTCAGAGGTGAAGCTGTGATGTCACAGTGAGGTTGTGAGATTATAGTGACAATGTAGTGTCACAGGGGGGCTGTGGCATTGATGAGGCTGTAGGATCACTGCTGAGTCTTTCATGTCACAGGGAGGCTATTTTTTCACACTCAGGCTGTTTTTTCACAATGAAGCTGTGATGTCCCAGTGAGATTGTGATGTCACAGTGATGCTATGATGTCAGTGATGAAGATGTGATGTCATCATGAGGCTGTTATGTCTGTGGCAAGGCTGATGTCACAGTGAGTTTGTGACATCACAGTGAGGCTGTGATGTCACAGAAAGTGTTTGACATCACAGTGTGTCTGTGATGTCACAGTGTGTCTGTGATGTCACAGTGAAGCTGTGATGACAAAGGTGAGGCTGATGCCACAATGATGCTCTGATGTCACTGGTGAAGGTATGATGTCACAATGAGGCTGTTGATGCTATAATGTCAAAGCAGTGAACTCAGTGAGTCTGTGACATCAATGGCAAGGCTGACTTTGCAATAAGGCTATGATGCAATAGGTGAGGCTGTGGTGTCACAGGTGAAGCTGTGAGTTTACTGTGAGTCTGTGATGTCTGGGGTGAGGCTGATGTCACAATGAGGCTATGATGTGAAAGGTGAGGCTGTGGTGTCACTGGTGAGGCTATGATGACAATGGCTATTATGTCACTTGTGAGGCTGTGACATCAATGGTCATCATAATTGTAGCGGTAAGGCTAATGTCACATATAAGGCTATGGTGTCCACTGGGAGGCTCTGATGTCACAGTGAGGCTATTATATCACACTGAGCCTTTGGTACCACTGGTGAGGCTGTAAGGTCAAAGACTGATGTCACTGGTGATGCAGTGACGTCAGTGGTCAGACTGGGATGTCAACGGCGAGGCTGATGTCACAGGTGAAGATGTGGTTTTAAAGGTGGGCATCGGATGCCACACTGGGGCTGTTGTGTCACACTGAGTATGTGATGTCACAATGAGAATCTGATGTCACGGTGATTCTATGAGACGAGGCTGATATGTCAGTGGTGATGCTGTGATTTCACAGTTTGATTAGGATATCACTGGTAAGGCTGTGCCATCACAGTGGGATGTAGATGTCAGAGGTGAGGCATTGATGTCATAGTGAGGCTGGGATGTCACTGGTGAGGCTGTCGCATCACAGTGAGCCTGTGATGTCAGTGTTGAGGCTGTGCTGTCAAGTGAGGCTATGATGTCAGAGTGAGGCTGTGAATTCAGAGTGAGGTTGTGATGACACAGGGTTGCTGTGATGTCCCCGTGAGGCTGTGATGTCCCTGGGGAGGTTGTGATGTCACACTAGTGTTGTGGTGTCACTATTGACACTGTGATGTCACATTGAGCCTGTGATATCAGAGGTGAGGCTGTGATGTAGTAGTTTGGCTGTGATGTTACCATGAGACTGTTATGTTTGTGGAAGGGCTGATGTCACACTGAGTTTGTGACATCACAGTGAGGTTGTGATGTCACAGTGAGGGTCTGATGTCACATGTGAGGCTGTCATGTCACAGTGAGACTGTGATATCAGTGATGATCTGTGGTGTCACTGGTGATGCTATAATGTCTAAGTCTATGATATCACTGGTGAGGCTGTGATTTCAGTGGTTATATTGTGATGTTAGTGACAAGGCTGATGTCACAGATGAGGCTATGGTTTCAATGGTGGCATGTGATGTCACACTGAGGCTGTTGTGTCACACTGACTCTTTGATGTCACAGTGAGGATCTGATATCAGTGGTGATTTATGAGATGACAGTGAGGCTGAGACGTCAGAGGTGATGTTGTGATTTCATAGTGAATTTAGGATGTCAGTAGTGAGTGAGTTTATGTAGTCACAGTGAGGCTATGACATCACAGTGAGCCTGTGATATCAGTGGTGAGAGTTTGACATCACAGTGAGGCTTTGATGTCAGTGGTTAGGCTGTGATGTCAGAAGTGAGGCTGATGTGAGTGATGAGGCTGAGATGTCACAATGAGGTCAAGATGTCACTGGTGAGTCTGTGATGTCGTAGTGAGACTGTGATGTAACCGTGAAGTGGTGGTGTCACTGGTGAGGCTCTGATATCACAGTGAGTCTATGATTTCAGAGGTGAGGCTATGATGTCAAAGTGAGGCTATGATGGTACAGTGTGGCTGTCACATCTCACTGAGCCTCTGACATCAGTGGTGAGGAAGAGGTTTCAAACTGTGGCAAGGTAGGATATCAGGAATGAGAGTGTGATGTCACACTGAGGCTATGATTTCAGAGGTGAGGCAGTTATGTCACAGTGAGGCTCTTATGTCACAGTGAGGCTGTCAATGCACAGTGTAGCTGTGATGTCATATTAGGTCTGTGAAATCACAGGGAGGTTGTGATGTCATTGTGGAGTTTGTGATGTCACAATGAGATTGTGATTTCAGTAGTGACACTGTAGTGTTACAGTGAGGCTATGGCATTGTTGAGGCAGTGGTGTCATTGGTGAGCCTCTAATGTAACAGTGAGGTTGTTGTGTCACACTGATTCTGTGATGTCACAGTGAGGCTATGATATCAGAGGTGAGGATGTAATGTCATAGTGAAGATGTGATGACACGATGTGGCTGTGATGTCACAGTGAAGCTGTGATGTCACATGGGATTGTGATGTTTGAAATGTCAGTAGTGACGCTGTGGGGTCATAGGTTGGCTGTGGCATTGATGAGGCTGTGGTGTCACTGGTGGGGCGCTGTCACACTGAGGCTGTGATGTTACAGTGAGGCTATGCTGTCAGTCGTGATACTGTGATGTCACAGTGAGGCTGTGAATTCACTGTGGAAGGTGTGAGGTCACAGTGAGACTTTGATGCCAGTGGTAAGGCTGATTTCACAATGAGGCTGTGATGTAACAGGTGAGGCTGTGGTGTCACTGGAGAGGATGTGAGGTCACTATGAATCTGTGGCTTCACTGTTGAGGCTATGATGTTAAAGACTGTGATGTCACTGGTAAGGTTGTGACATTAGTGGTCTCACTTTGATGTCAGTTGTGAGGCTGGTGTTGCATGTGGGGCCGTGGTTTCATTGTTGAGGCTGTGATTTCACAGTGAGGCTGTTGTGTCACACTGAGGCTGTGATGGCACTGTGAAGGCTGTGTGGTTACAGGGAGGCTATGATGACAGAGGTGAGGCTGTGATGTCACTATGAGGCTGTTATGTCAGTGGTAAGGCTGATGTCACAGTGAGTTTGTGACATCATACTGAGGTGTGATGTTACAGTTAGCCTGTAATTTCACAGGGAGGTTAAGATATCAGTGGTGAAGCTGTTAAATCAAAGTGAGGCTGTGAGGCTACCAATCAAAGTGAGTCTGTGATGTCAGAGGGGAGGCTGTTATGTCACAGTGAGGCTGTGATGCCAGCGGTGAGAGAATATGACATCACAGTGAGACTGTGATGTCAGTGGTTAGGCTGTGATGTCAAAATTGAGGCTGCTGTTAGTGATGAGGCTTCGATGTCACAGTGAGGCTGTGATGAAACTGTTGAGAATGTGATGTCACATTGAGGTTCTGATGTAAAACATGAGGCTTTGATTTCACTGTATGGCTTTTATGTCACTGTGAAGTTGTGATGTGAAATTAAGGCTGTGATGCCACTGTGGAGGCTATGACCTAGCAGGTGAGGCTGTGATTACACTGTGAGCCTATGATGTCACAGTGAGGGTAAGGATATTACTGGAGAAGCTGTTAGGTCACAGTGAGACTGTGATGTCACTGAGAGACTGTGGTTTTTGCTTGTGAGTGTTGCATCACAATGAGCCTTTGACATCACTGGTGAGGCTCTGGTGTCACAGTGAGGTTATGTATTATGTCAGTGCTGAGAGTTTGATGTAACTCTGAGGCTATGATTTCACAGGTGATCCTACGTTCCAGTGAGGCTGTATTGTCACAGTGAGGCTGTGTTGTCAGTGGTGAGGGTGATGTCACAATGAGACCTTGATGTCACTTATGAAGATATGAAGTCACAATGAGGCTGTGATGTCACTTGTATGGGTATGATGTCACAATGAGGCTGTCATATCAGTGGTGAGAATGTCATGGTGAGGCTAGCATGTATGTGGTGAGTCTACTATGTGACAGGGATGATGTGACATCTATGGTGAAGATTTGATATCATAGAGAGGCTAGACATCAGTGGTGAAGCTGTATGTCACAGTGAGGTTGTGATGTCACTGTAAGGATTTCATGTCACCAAGAGGTTGTGATTTCAATGTTGAAGCTGTGAGGTCACAGTGTGGCTGATATCACTGGCATTAGCCTTGCGCTAATGTCGCAATGAAGCTATAATGTAACAGGTGAGGATATGGTGTCACTGGTGAGGCTGTGATGTCACAGTGAGGCTCTATTGTCACACTAAGGTGGTGGTTTCACTTGTGAGGTCATAATGTCAAAGACTGTGATGTCACTGGTGAGGTTACGATGTCATTGATCAGACTGTGATGTCACTGTGAAGGTGTGATGTTACAGTGAGGTTGTTGTGTCACACTGAGGCCCTGATATCACAGTAAGGCTCAGATGTCAGGCGTGATTTAATGAGATGACAGTGAGGTTGTGATGTCAGTGGTAATGCTATCATTTCACAGTGAGGTTAGGATGTCAGTGGTGAGGCTGTGATTTCAGAGGTGAATTATGATGTCACAGTGAGGCTGTGTTGTCACTGGCAATTCTGTGATGTCACAATAAGGCTGTGTTGTCACTGGTGATGTTGTGATGTCACTGGTGAGGCTGTGATATCAGTGGTTAGGCTGTGATGACAGAAGTGACACTGATGTGAGTGATGAGGCTATAATGCTGTGAGGTCAGAGTGAGGCTGTGATGTTAGTAGTGACAATGTGGTGTCAGAGAGAGGCTGTGGCATTGGTGAGGCATTAGTGAGTCTGTGGTATCACTGGTGAAGCTCTAAAATCACAGTGAGGCTGTCATGTCAGTGGCAATACTGATGTCACAATTAGGAAATGATGTAACAGGTAAGGTTGTCTCTGATGTCAGCATGAGGTTGTGAGGTTAAAGTGACACTGGTGTCACTGTGGAGGCTGTGAGGTCACAGTGAGTCTGTGATGTCACTGGGAAGTCTGATGTCACAATGAAACTGTGATGTAACAGTTGAGACTGCTCTTTCACTGGGGAGACTGTGAGGTCACAGTGAGGCTGTGATGTCACAATGAGACTGTAATATCATTGGTGAAGCTCTGGTGTCAAAGTGAGGCTCTGATGTAACAGAGAGGCTATGATATCACTAATAAAGCTGATGTCACAGAGAAGTTGTGGAGTCACTGGTGAGGTTGCAACATCATTGTGAGGCTGATTGCAGTAGCGAGGCTGATGGTAGAATGAGGCTATGATGTAACTGGTGAGGCTCTAATTTCATTGTGAGGCTGTGATGTTACCATAAAGGTGTGATGTCACTATGAAGCTGTCCTGTCACCGTGGGTTTGTGATGTCACTGTGGAAGCTGTGAGGTCACACTGAGGCTGCATTATAAGTGATGAGAGACTATGAAATCACATTGAGGCTGTGATATAACAGTTGAGAGTATGGTTTCACTGGGGAGGATGTGAGGTTACAGTGAGGCTATGATGTCATAATGAGGCTGTAAAGTCAGTGATGAAGCTCTGGTGTCAAAGTGAGGTTCTGATGTAACAGAGAGGCTGTGATATCACTGATAAGGCTAATGTCACAGAGGGGTTGTGAAGTCACTATTGAGGTTGTAACATCATTGTGAGGCTGTGATTTCAGTGGTGAGGCTGATGGCAGAATGAGGCTATGATGTAATAGGTGAGGCTTTGGTGTCATTGGGGAGGAAATGAGGTCAAAGGCAGTGATTTCACTGGTGAGGCTGTGACCTCAATGGCCACTCTAAAATGAGTGCAGAGGCTGATGTCTCACAGGAGAGGCTGTCGTATCACTGGTGAAGCTCTGATAACACAATAAGGCTGTTTTATCACACTGGGCCTGTGATGTCATAGTGAGGCTGTGATGTCAGTGGTGAAGCTATTGCATCACAGTGATGCTGTGATGTCACAATTAAGGTTGTAACATCACAGAGGGACTGTGATATCAGTGGCGATGCTGATGTGCTCATGAGGATGTGATGTCATTACTGAGGCTGTGGTGTCAATGGTGAAGCTGTGGTGTCACAGTATGGCTGTGATGGTACAGTACGACTATGATGTAACAGTGAATGTTTGAGGTCACCAGTGAGGCTTTTGTGTCACTGATGAAGCTGTGATGTTACAATGTAGCTGTGATGTCAATGTGAGGCTCTGATGTCACAATGATGCAGTGATGTCTCTGTGGATGCTGTGATGTCAATGTAGATGTTGAGATGGCACAGTGAGACTGTGATGTCCATGAAGAAGCTGGTGTCACAACGAGGCTATGAAATAACAGGTGTGTCTGTGGTGTCATTGGGGAGGCTACGATGTCAAAGGATGTGACTGTCACATTAAAGTGAACCTGTGATACCACTGTAAGGCTGTGATGTCACAGTGAGCTTATGATATCAGAGGTGAGGCTGTGATGACACCATGAGACTGTTATGTCAGTGGCAAGGTTGACGTCACAATATTTTTGTGATGTCAGAGTGAGGTATTTATGTCTCGGTGAGCCTGTGATGTCACTGCAGAGGTAGTGATGGCACAGTGAGCCTGTGATGTCACTGGCTAGGCTGATGTCACAATGAGGCTATTAAGTTACAGATGAGACTGTGATGTCAGTGGTCACACTCATGTCAGTGAAGCGGCTGATGTCACACATTAAGTTTTGGTGTCACTGGTGAGGCTCTGATGTCACAGTGAGGCTGTTGTTTCACACTGAGTCTGTGATGTCACAGTATAGCAGTGGTGCCACTGTTGAAGCTATATTTTCCAAGACTCTGATGTCACTTTTGATGCTGTGACATTAGTGGTCAGATTGTAATGTCAGTGGCTTCGCAGATGTCATAATGAGGGTATGATGTAACAGGTGACACTGTGGTGTCACTGTGAGGCTGTGATGTCACAGTGAGTCTATGATATCAGAGGTGAGTTTGTGATGACACCATGTTTTTACTCACGTGTGCCATTATTACTGTGAATTCCCAGGGTCACAGAACATCTCTGGGCCATTACACAATTCCCTGCCCTCCTCCTCCAGGTGGCCCAGGATAGCACTGTTTTCCCAGTAGTCTTCTCTTTGAATATAGACTTGGGATTGCGTTCTATGAACAAGGTCCCTGACCAACAAGACATTAACGGGACTTGGGGACTAAACAACACCCTGTGCTTTGCCACTGCATTTGCCCTTTTCCTAATAATTTTCCTGCTCCTATGTTGCATGCTGGCCTCCATTAAAAAAAGCCAATCCACCAAAATTTTGACCACACAGGTTCTGCCACCATTATTAAAGAGAAAAGGGAAGATGTAGGCAAGCATGGAGTCCAGGCCCAGGTGACTGAAGTGGCCAATTTGCTGAGTGAGCAAAAGCCACTCTCTTTACAAGCCAGTTAAGCACACTTAGTGGTTGTCTGGCCCATTACTAGTCAGACTCTCAGTGCCCCTACGCAATCTCCCTGCCTTTTTGTGCCTTAGAATGGCAGTCAGAACTGGTGATCTGGTTGGCCCCTTAAAAGGGCCTCCTGTGTACTTGCCCATAGTCGGTTTGGCCAGATCCCTCTATATGTCTTTCTTCCTGCACAAAAAGTTGACACTACCTTTCTACTGCATGGTGTCTCCAGTGCCTGGCTCTCTTTCTCTTAGTGGCACTGTCATCCTCACCCCTGTCATGTCCCATGAATAGCTCTAGCTTGGCCACTGCAATGAGCAGCAGAGTTGCTATTGTGCACTGTCCTGCAAGAATGTCAATGTGAGGCTATAGTGTCAAAACATACGATGACACTGGTGAGGCTGTTATGTCACAGTGAACCTGTGATAACAGTGGCGAGGCAATGGCATCATTGTGAGGTTAGGTAGTATGTCAGTGTTGAGGCTGTGATGTCCCAGAAAGGTTATGATGTCAGAGGTGAACCTGTGATGCTACTATGAGGCTGTGATATTGCAGTGAGTCTGTGATGTCAGAGGTGAGGAAATGATGTCACTGTAAGATTGTGATATCACTGGTAAGTTTATAATGTAAATGACTGTGATGAAACTGATGAGTCTGTGACATCAATGGTCAGACTGTGATGTCAGTGGTGAGGCTGTGGTTTCATTGGTGAGGCTCTGATGTCACAGCGAGTCTGTTGTGCCACACTAAGGCTGTGATATCACAGTGAATCTCTGATGCCAAGGGTGATTGAATGATAAAACAGCGAGGCTGTCATGTCAGTAGTGATGCTATAATTTCACAGTGAGGTTAGGATGTCAGTAGTGAGGCTATATCGTCACTGTGAGGCTGTGATCTCAAAGGGGAGGCTGTGTTATCACTAGTGATGCTGTGATGTCACAATGATGCTTTTATGTCAGTGGTGAACAACTATAAAATCACAGTGAGGCTGTCATCTCACAGTGAGGCTGTGATGACATCATGAGGCTGTGGTGTCATTGGTGAGGCTGTGATGTCACCATGAGCCCGTGATGTTAGTTGTGAGACTGTGGTTTCATAGTGAGGCTAGGTAGGAGGTCACTGGTGAGGGTGTAATGTAACACCGAGGCAATGATTTCAAAGTTAGACCTGTGATGTCATAATGAGCCTGTAATGTCACAGTGAGGCTATAATATCAGTGGTGAGGCTGGGATGCCAAATAAGTGATGTGATGTCACAGTGAAATTGTGATGTCAGTCGTGACACTATGATTCACAGGAAGGCTGTGGCATTGGTGAAGCTGTGGTGTCACTGGTAAGACTCCCATGTCACAGTGAGGCTGTTGCGTTACTTCAAAGTTGTGATGTCACAGTGAGGTGGTTATGTCAGAGGTGAAGTCGTGATGTCACCATTAGTCTATTATGAAAATGGCAAGACTGATGTCACAATGTGGTTGTGATGTTACAATGATGCTGTGATATCACAGTGAATCTGTGATGTCAATAGAGATGTTTTGATATCACAGTGAGGTTGTGATGTCAGTGACGAGACTGATGTCACAATGAAGCTGAGATGTCAGTGGTGAGAATGATGTCATAGTGAGGCTATGATGTCACTGGTGAGACTATGTTGTCACTGGTGAGCCTATTATTAGCAGTGATGGTGTGATGTCAGTGTTGAAGCTGTGATGTCAGTGGTGAAGCTGACATCCCTCCACTCCAGGAGAGAGCAACCAATCATTTAACTGTTTACTAGGTGTCCATTGCAGGGGCAGGTTCGATGGTCACTTCCCATTGGTTGATCATCCTTCTGCCCGCATGGTTCTCTATTGGGACATATTCAGAGCATGTCTGTATGAGTCCAGGTTTGTCTGTAGCTGTGAGCCTGGGCTAGGGCCTCCCTGAATTGATAGTGCCACATTTTCACCCTTTTATTTATTTATAAATTTTTATTTATTTTCACCCTTTTATTTATTTATAAATTTTCAGTGGGGACCATGATAGCTGGGGCGACCCTGAACCTCTTCTGCTGACCAGAACATACACCACCCTCGTGTGAAGCCTTACCCATCATTGACTACAAGAGAAGGAATCATGGTCCAAAAGGGGAACTCAAGTAGTGGGAGAGAACAGGTTTTCATCAGGGCAGGAGTAAGCAGAGAGTTTGTAGGCAGCACAGGTGCAGAAACAAACCAGAAGGGCTGGCAAGACAAATCAGAACCTAACAATTGTAAATTATTAAGGCATAGCTTAAATAGAGGACAGCCAGGCTTCCACGAGGCTTTGGTGGCCCTAGGAATGTCCAGAGCCTAAATGGATGCCCTGAGGACCTGTAAAACAAGCTTTTGTTGTAAATGCTGAGGAATGTCCCAAGCATGAATGGATGCCCTGAGGACCTGTGTAAAGCAAGCTTGTGTTGTAAGAGCTGAGACCTTACCACTTGCCATTTGCATCTAAATGAGACAATTAGCACTAAAAGGACAACTCCAAAAGGTAAACAAGTTACCAAATTTATGGGTGAAAAGAAAGCATATATCCTGTCCAATAATTGTTTGCCAAAGGACACAGCAGTAATAATTTGAACTCTAGTCTCATTAATTTTTGATATGTCAAAGGATAGTTTTAAACATTTCAGGTGACGTTAATATTGGTGGGTGAGACTAAGTTCACGAGGAAGACCAATGTTTCTGAAGTAGAAAGAAGCTAAGACTAAAGCTTCCTACCAAAATCTTCTAAGGCATATCGAGGGGCACATGAGGCAAGAACAAGCCTCTGACAGGTTTGTCATTGAATTTTCCCTCTGTCAAGTACTGAGTTTATTAGGCAAGCTTTTAGGATGAGAGCAAAACGTTATTAAACTTTCCATTGATACATGTCTGATTTTAACTCTATAGCACAAACTGTCTTTCTTAGGGCCTTTAAATTGTAGGCTTTCTGTTACATGCCTTCTGGATTCCTCAATATTCTGGAATCTATGATTTCCTCTCTCTAGCATCTTTGGTGCATCTAAAACCAGAACCAGCATTAGAATATTACCAGCATTAGAATATTACCAGCATTAGAATATTACCAGAAAGCATCACTATTAAGCATGTAGGGAATTTCAGTAGTTACTTTGTAAGTGACTGGTGAACCTGCCTCTCCTATGATCATAACTATTTTAGTTAAATCAAAGGTTGACAAAAGCCTAGGAAGGAAGTTAGCACTAAAATTTTGTGCTCCCTTGTCTATTAACATAGAAACAAAGATGCTTCTCATTTGCATGTTAAACCCAAGGTTTTAGTGAGATGCCATTACCTGTCTGGCATTTTTCAGGCTTTCATCAGATATCAGCCACAAAATCCTTTTTCCATCAGCGGGAACCTAAGACCCTCATGCCTTGTCATTGGTCCCCAGCAGAGGGGCTTGACCTATGGGCCTTGGGGTTCAGGGGGCAATCTTTCCTCCAGTGGAGATTCCCATAGTCAGAACATGGGCCCCATGGAGGTTGTTTGTGCTCAGGACACATTTAAAGCATTTTTTTCTTTCCCTGCGGGGAAGGGAATTTCAGGTTTGTCAGTTTGGGTGTGCCTCCTAGTATTTTATCTATCCCCTTAGACAGATGGATCCTCAGAGAAACTCCTTAAGTAACTTTTGAAACACAAAGCATACAACCTGAAAACACAGAACTTATAAACATACAAGCACATGAACAATTTACTGGCAACTTCACAATTTACCAGCAACTGTCTTAAAATTACCCTTGAAAGCTTTATCAAAGACAGATTAACATTTAGGAAAACCTTATTTAAAACAAGACCTCATATTAGTTAAGTCTGGCAGCTTTGCTTAAATATGAAAAACATCTAGTAAGGAAAAGCACCCTTATCCATAGGTCCGGTTCCCACCCATTCTCTGGGGAGATCCAAGGTGCTAAAACTGCAGCCTCATTCCAAAATTCCTCTAGGCCAGCAGTCTTAACCTTGAGGCCTCTAATCTCTAGGAGAGATTTGAAGACACATATCTGGGGCTCTTTACAGTGTGAGGAACAGAGATGAGATCAAAAGAGGAACATATGAGAAAAGGAATGTATCAGCCCCAAATGTCTTGTGATTGGTGGGGGACTTCTTGGGTTCGTTACTCCCCTTAGGCTGCATGCACATGTGGTGTCTCCGGGTCAGGCCTATTCAATGTAATCGAGCCTAGGCTCCATGTTCTGAGAGTATCAATCTCTCATGTAAACTTGCAGGGACAAGCCTTGGTTTAGAGGGGCTTGTGATTGTCAGGAAATTGAACGAGCAATTGTGTTCCTATCTTAAGGGGGGCTTTCTGAATGAGCAATTGTGTTCCTAATCTTACGAAGGGCTCTTTGATCCTCGGCAAATTGAGCAAGCTATTGTGTTCCTAACCTTCTGAGCACAAAGATGGACAAACAGGAAAATGGGAAGAAGAGGGGGCCACCTGCTCACCTTCAGGCACCCTAAGCACATGGAACACAAAACCAAAGGAAGGGGCCAAACTCACCAAACTTTACCAGAGAGGGTGTCTCGGCTACATCAAAGGTGGTACACATTTGAGCACCAAATGTTGCTGAATCCCCACTGGGCCAGCCAGGGAAAGTAGAGGGAAATGGTGGAGTCTCAGGGCTCGAGGCAAGGGGCCAAGCTGTCACAGGGTTACCACCCAGACCCCAGGAATCAGCAAGCAGTGGATGAGTTTGCTGCAGTTTCATTTTATTAAGGAGGTATTTGGGCTTACTTAGGGTCAAGGGTCCAATCAGCTGTTGCCATCCCTCCACTCAAGGGGACAGCCACCAATCATTTAACTGTTTACTAGGTGTCCACTGCAGGGACAGGTTAGATGGCTGCTTCCCATTGGTTGTTCATCTCTCCACCTGCATGGTTCTCTATTGAGGCATGTCTGTACATGTCCAAGTTTGTTCATAGCTGGGAGTCTGGGCTAGGGCCTCCCAGAATCAATAGTTCCACAACAGGTGAGGCTGTTGTTTCACTGGTGATTCTCTGGTGTCACAGTGAGGATGTTGTGTTACACTGAGGTTGCAATGTGATAATGAGGCTCTTATATCAGTGGCGAATCTATGATATTGACAGTGAGGCTGTGATGTCAGTGGTCAGAGATTGTGACATCACCATAAGGCAGTAATGTCATAAGTTAGGATCTGGTGTCAGAAATGAGTCTGATGTGAGTGATGAGGCTGAAATGTCATAGTGAAGCTGGATATCATTGATGACATTGGGATGCCACAGTGAATCTGTGATGTGAGGGTGTGGTGTCACTTTTCAGACTGTCACTTCACAGTGAGCCCCAGATGTCAGTGGTGAGTCTGGTGTTATAGTGAGCCTAGATAGGATGTCAGTGATGAAGGTGTGATATCACACTGAATCTATGATTTCAGAGGTAAGGCTGTGATGTCACAGTGAGGCTGTCATTTCACAATAAGACTATGATTTCAGGGGAAAGGCTGTGATGTCAAAGTGACACTGTGATGGCACAGTGAAGCTGTGAGATAACAGTGAGGTAGTAATGTAACTGGGGAGGTTGTGATGTGACAGTAACGTTGTAATTTCAGTAGTGAAACTGTGGTTTCACAAGGAGACTATGCCATTTTGAGGCTACGGTGTCACTGTAAGGCTCTAATGTCACAGTGAGGTTATTGTGTCACACGGAGGATGTGATGTCACAGTGAGGTTATGATGTCAGTGGTTATGATGTGACGCCATTGGGAGGCTGTGATTTCATGGTGAGTCTGTGATATCACTGAAATGTGTGATGTCACTGTGAGGCTGTGATGCCACTGGGAGGCTGTGATGTCACAGTGAGGCTGTGCCATCACTGTAGTGTCTGTAATGTCAGTGGAAAGGCTGATGTCACAATATGGCTATGATGTAACAGATGAGGCTGTGGTGTCACTGGGGAGGCTGTAAGATTACAGTTAGGCTGTAAGGTCAGTAGGGAGACTGATGTCACAATGAAGCAATGATGTAACATGTGAGGATTTGGTATCACTGGTAAGGCTATGATGTCAAAGGCTGTGATGTCGCTCATGAGGCTGTCATGTCAGTGGTGAGCCTGGGATGTCATAGTGACGCTAGATGGGATACCATTGGTGAGGCTGTGATGTCACCAGTGAAGCAGTGGTGTCACTGGTGAATCTGTGTTGACACTGGTGAGGCTATGATGACAAAGACAGTGATGACATTGTGAGGCTATGATGTCAAAGGCTGTGATGTCACTGGCGAGGCTGTCCTGCCACAGTGATCCTGTGATGTCAGTGCTGAGGCTACAGTGTCATTGTTGGCTATGCATGATGTCAACGGTGATGCTGTGATGTCACAGTGAGGTTAAGATATCAGAGATGATGATATGATGTCACCATGAGGCTGTTATATCAATGGCAAGGCTAATTTCCCATTGTGCTTGTGACTTCACAGTGAGCATGTGGCATCACAGTGAGGCTGTGAGTATACAATGAGTCTGTGATGTCACATTGAGGCTGTGATTTCCTGGAGAGGTTCTTATGACACTATGAAGTTGTGCTGAAACAGTGAGGCTGTGGTGTCACTGGTGAGGATGTGGTGCCACTGGCAAGTCTATGATGTCAAAGACTGTGAGGTCACTGTTAAGCTATGATATCATATAATATGATATGATGTCAAAAACTGTGATGACACTTGTGAGGCTGTCATGTCACATTGATCCTGTGATGTCATTGGTGAGGCTGTGGTGTCATTGTGAGGCTAGGTAGGATGACAGTGGTGAGGCTATGGTGTCACAGTGAGTCTGTGATGTCAGAGGTGAGACTGTAATGTAACAGTGAGCCTGTGTTGTCAGAGGAGAGGCAGTGATGTAACAGTGAGGCTGTGATGCTACCATGAGACTGTTTAATCAGTGGCAAGGCTGATGTCTCACTGAGTTTGTGACATCAGAGTGAAGCTGTTACATCACAGTAAGGCTCTGATGTCAGAATTGAGGCTGCCATGTCATAGTGAACCTGTGATATTAGTGGAGATGCTGTGGAGTCCCTAGTGAGGCTATTATAATCAAAGACTATGATGTCACTGGTGAGGCTGTGACATCAGTGCTCAGACTGTGATATCAGTGGCAACACTGAGGTGAGGCTATCCTTTCAATGGGGTGATGTGATTTCACACTGAGGATGTCATGTCATATTGAGGCTGTGATGTCACAATGAGGATTTTATATCAGAGGTGATTTTATGAGATGACTGTGTGGCTGAGAAATCAGAGGAGATACTGTGATTTCACAGTGAGGTTAGGATGTAAATAGTGAGCCTATATTATCACAGTGAGGCTATGATATCACAGCTGAGGCTATGATGTCACAGTGAGCCTGTAATATCAGTGGTGAAAGACTATGACATCACAATGAAGCTGTGATGTCAGTGGTTAAGCTATGATGTCAGAAGTGAGGCTGATGTGAGTGATGAGAGTGAGATGTCACAGTGAAGCTGTGATTTCACTTTGAGGCTGTAATGTCACAGTGAGCCTGTTACCTCAATGCTGAGGCAGTGGTGTCACACCTAGACTATATAGTATGTAAGTTCTGAGAGTGTAATATCAAACCGAGGCTATGATTTCAGAGATGAGACTTATGTCACAGTGAGGCAGTGATGTCACAGGAAGGATGTGGTTGCAGTGTGGCCATGATGTCGCAGTGAGTCTGTGATATCACAATGAGGTTGTGATGTCAGTAGTGATACTGTACTATCACAGGAAGGTTGTAGCATCGGTAAGGCTGTGGTGACACTTGTGAGGCTCTAATGTAACAGTGTTGCTGTTGTGTCAAACTGATGCTGTGATGTCACAGTCAGGCTATGATATCAAAGTGAGGCTGTGATGTAAAAAGTAAGGCTATGGTGTCAGAAGTGAGGATGAGATGACACAGTGTGGCTGTGATGTCACAGTAAGGCTGTAATTGGGGTTGTGATGTCACTGGGGAGGTAGTGATATCACAATGAGTTTGTGATGTCAGTAGTGACATTGTGGCATCATTGCGAGGCTATGACATTGATGAGCCTGTGGTGTCATTGGTGAGGCTCTAATGTCACATCGAGTCTGTGATGTCACAGTGAGTCTAGGCTGTCAGGGGTGATGCTCTGATGTCGCAGTGAGGCTATGATGTTAAGGTGAAGCTGTGAAATCAGAGGTGCGACTGTGATGTCACCATGAGTCTGTTATGTCAGTGGCAAGCAATGTTGATGTCATAGTGAGTTTCTGATATCACAGTAAGGCTCTGTTGTCACAGTGAATCTGTGATGTGACAGTGAGGCTGTGATGTCACTGTGAGAATGTGATGTTACAGAGAGGATGTGATGTCACTATGTGACTTTGGTGTCATCATGAAACTGTGATGTAAAAATGATGCTGTGATGTCAAAGTTGAAACTGTGATGGCACAGTGAGGCTCTGATGTCAGGGATGATTCTATGAGATGACAGTGAGGCTGTGACATAAGTGGTGATGCTGTGATTTTAAAGATAGATTAGAATCTCTGTGGTGAAGCTTTGCTGTCCTAGTGAAGAACTCATTTAACATGCAAAGCTTTGATTTCATTGTGAGGCTGTGATGTCACCATGAGGTTGTGATTTCACAGTGAAGCTGTGATGTCACTGTGGAGGCTGTGAGGTCACAGTAAAGCTGTGATTTCAGTTGTAAGACTGATGTCACGATGAGGTTACAATGTAACAGGTGAGGTTGTGGTGTCATTGGGGAGGCTATGAGGTCAAAATGAGGCTCTGATGTAATTGGACAGACTGGTGACACGATGAGGCATAGATGTAACAGATGAGGCTGTGGTATCCCTTGGGAGACTGTGAAGTCACTGAGGGTGTGGTGTCAATGGCTAGGATGATGTCACAATGAGGCTATGATGTAATAAGTGTGGCTGTAGTGTCACTGGTGAGGCTATGATGTCAAAGGCTGTGATGAAACTGGTGATATTGTGAAGATAGTGGTCAGACTAATGTCCTTGGAGAAGCTGATGTTACAGATGAGGCTGTGATATCAATGGTAAAGCTGGTGTCACAGAGAGGCTGCAAAGTTGCTGGTGAGATTGTACATCACAGAGAGGCAGTGAAGTCAGTGGTTAGACAGATGTCCACAATGGTTGTGATGACATTAGTGAGGCTGTTGTTTCAATGGTGAAGCTGTGGTGTCACAGTGAGGCTGTAATGGCACAGTGAGGCTATGTCACATTGAGGCTGTGATGTCAGTGAAAAGGCTGATGTCACAATGAGGCTGTGATGTCCCCAGTGAGGCTTTGGTGTCACCTGTGATGCTGTGGTGTCACTGGTGAGGCTATGATGTCAACGGCTCTGATGTAACAGTGAGGCTATGATGTCAAAGGTATGGATGTGATGTCACTGGTGAGGCTATAATGTCAAAGACTGTGATGTGACTGGTAAGGTTGTGATATCAGAGATCAGACTGTGATTTCAGTGGAGAGGCTGTTATCACAGGTGATGCTGTGGTTTCAATGGTGAGGTTCTGATGTCACAGTGAGTCTATTGTGTCATACTGAGGCAGTTATGTCACAGTGAGACTCTGATGTCAGGGGTGATTTAATGAGATGACCATAGAGCTGTGACATCAGTGGTGATTCTATGATTTCACAGTGAGTTTAGGATGTCAGTGGTGAGGCTATGCTGTCACAATGAGGCTGTGTTGTCAGAGGTGAGGCTATGATGTCACAGTGAGTGTGTGTTGTCACTGGTGATGCTGTGATGTCACAGTGAGGCAGTTATTCCAGTGGTGAGAGACTATGATGTTACAGAGAGGCCGTGATTTCACTGTTTAGGCTGTGATGTCAGAAGTGAGCTTGATGTGAGTTATGAGGCTGCGATGTCAATGTGAAGCTGTGGTGCCACTGTGGAGGCTGTTCTGCACAGTGAGGCTGTGAAGTCATTGTGTGGCTGTGATGTCACCATGAGGTTGTGATGTCACAGTGATGCTGGGATGTCACTGTGGATGCTGCGAGGTCACAGTGAGACTGTGATATCAGTAGTGAGGCTGATGTCACAGTGAGACTATGATATAACAGCTAAGGCTGTGATGTCACTGGTGAGTCTGCAATGTCTGTGGTCATACTAATGTCGGTGGCGATGCAGTTGTCCCAGGTGAGGTTGTGATGTCACTAATGAGGCTGTGATGTCACACTGAGGCTGTGATATAACAGTGGGGCTCTGAAGTCACTTGCGAGGCTGTGGTTTCACAGAGAGGCTGTGAGGTCACTGTGAGGCTGTGATTTCAGTGGCGAGGCTAATGTCACAATGAGGCTATGATGTAAGAGGTGATGTCGTGGTGTCACCTGTGAGGCTGTGATGTCATTCATCAGATTGTGATGTCAGTGGAGAAGTTTATGTCACAGGTGAACTTGCGGTTTCAATGGTGTTGCAGTCAGCATGCATGGCTGCTGATAAATGACAATCAAATGGCTTAAGGAACAAGAGATTTTTTTCTCTCTTACAATTACTGGTTACAGTTCTTAATCCAGCTTGATGGGAAAGCATGCACAAATACCAGGGTTGAGGGAACCAGCCACACTGTCACCACATAATGGCTAAGAGATGGATAATCCTTACTTTCCAGACCAGTATGTCTGACCAAGTATACAGAAGGATGCCAGACATGAGGCTGTGAAGTCACAGTGAGACTGTAATTTCAGTGGTAATTCTTTGATATCAGAAGTGAGGCTGATGTGAGTGATCATACTGAGAAGTCACTGTGAGGCTGTGATGTCACTGGTGAGGCTGAAATGCCACAGTGAGGTTGTGATTTTAGTGGTGAGTCTGTGATGTCACAGTGAGACTGTGAAGTCACAGTGAGGCTATGATGTCAGAGGTTAGTTTGTGATGTCACAATGAGTCTGTGTTGGCACAGTGAGGGTGTGATGTCATGGTGAGGTTATGATGTCACTTGGGAGGTTGTTATGTCACAGTGAGTTTGTGATGTCAGTAGTGACGTGATGTGTTACAGGGAGGCTGCGCCATGGATGAGGTTGTGGTGTCACTCTTGAGGCTGTCATCTCACAGTGAGCCTGTGATGTCAGTGGTGAGGCTGTGGTGTCATAGTGAGTCTAGGTATAATGTCAAAGGTGAGGATGTGATGGCATACTGCAGCTATGAATTCAGAGGTTAGCCTGTGATGTCACAGTGAGACTGTGATGTCACAGTGAGGCTGGGATATCACAATGGGGCTGTTAAGTCAGTGGCAAGACTGAAGTCACAGTGAGGCTGAGAAGTCACAGTGAGGTTGTGATTGTCTGGTGAGGCTGTGATGTCACATTGATGCTGTGTTATCACTATGAAGTGTGATGTCGCCTTGAGGCTATGATGTCAGAGGTGAGGTTGTGATATCAACATCAGGCCTTTATGTCAGTGGCAAGACTAATGTCACAGTGAGAATATGATGTCAAAATGAAGCTGTGATGTCACAGTGAGGTTGTAATGTCATTTGAGGCTGTGGGGTCACTCATGAGACTACCATGTCACAGGGAGCCTGTGATGTCAGTGGTGAGGCTGTGGTGTCACAGTGAGGGTAGGTAAAATGTAAGTGATGAGGGTGTGGTGTCATAGTGAGACTATGATTTCAGAGGTGAGCCTGTGATATCACAGTGAGGCTGTGATGTCATAAATGAGGCAGCGATGTCACAGTGAGACTAGGGTGTCAGTGGTGAGGTTTTGATGTTACAGTGCAGCTGTGATTTCCTGGTGATGCTGATGTCCCAGTGAGGCTGTGGTAACAATTTGAAGGTGTTGTGTCACTGTGAGGCTGTGATGTCACAGGTTAGACTGTGATGTCTCGGTGAGCCTGTGAAGACACTGGATGTCAGTGGAAAGGCTGATGTCACAAGGAGGATACCACGTAATAGGTGAGCCTGTGGTGTCTCTTGGGAGGCTGGGAAGTCACACTGGTGAGGCTCTATATGTCACAATGAGGCTGTTATGTCAGAAGAGAGGCTTATGTGATTGGTGAGGCTGAGATGTCACAGTGAGCCTGGGATGTTGCTGCTGAGGCTTTCATGGCACAGAATACTGTGATATCAGTGGTGAGCCAGTGGTGTCATATTGAGGCTAGGTAGTATGTCAGTGATGAGGGTGTGTTGGCACAATGAGGTGAAAATGTCAGAGGTGAGCCTATGATGTCACAGCGAGGCTGTGATATCACAGTGTGGCTATAATGTCAGAGGTGAGATTGTTATGTCACAGTGTGGCTGTGATGACACAGTGAGGTTGTGATGGCATCATGAGGCTATGATGGCACAGTGAGGTTTAGATGTCACCAGGAGACTATTATGTCAGTGGCAAGGCTGATATCAGAGTGACTTTGAGACATCACAGTTAGGCTCTAATGTCACTGTGAGGCTGTTGTGTCACTCTGAGGTAGTGATGTCACAGTGAGGGTATTATGTCAGTGGTAGTGTTGTGATTTCACAGTGAGGTTATGACATCAGTGGTTATGCTGTGATGTCATAGTGAGGCTCTGATGTGACTGTGAACGTGTGATGTGACTGTGAAGCTCTGATATCACTGTGATTTTGATGTCATTAGAGAGGTTGAGATGTCACAGTGAGGCTGTGACTTTGCTAGTGAGGCAGTAAGGTCAAAGTGAGGCTGTGATGTCAGAGGCGATACTGGGATGTCACAGTGAAGCTCTGTTGTCACTGGGGATGTTTTAATATCAAAGACTGTGATGTCACTGGTGAGATGGTGCAGGCCAGAGTTGTGGCCTTGAGACCAGGGCTCCCCAGGACAGGGTGGAGAATAGAACACATGTGACTCCCTTTTGTCCAAGTGAATTCTGAACCCATTTATTGAAACTTTCACGACAACTTTTATACAGAAAATTTTGGGGTAAGGAATGTTGCATATACAATAGACAATTTTCTAATCAGCAAAATCACCTTCAGGGTGGACCCTTTTTTTCAAGAACCTAACCTATTGCCTGAGGGTAAAGGCACTTAACCGAATTATTCTCTTATCTACTCTATAATGCTTCACTGGATAGCTATGGGGCTGAGCCCACATTTTAACAGAGACTGCTTTTTTAAAATACACAGAGGCAGAATGATCTCCTTTTGATTTTAGCAAGGAACATATTTTACAATTAACTATAGGAGTCCCCAACACCCCAGCATGAGCTTTTGCTGTTGTCCTCTCTAGATTGATCCTCTCCAGGTTGATACTCTCAGTCAGGCAGGTCGACATGGGCACCAGGCATGGCAGCAGGTTCTAACTTGGGAAGATGTATGCAGCTTATGCAGTGTCTACTATCCAAGATTGAACCACATCTCTAAGGGGACCTTGACTTGGATACTCAAGGCCCATAAGCTATAGCTGGTTCTGTCGATGGAGCACTACTGAGGTATGCACTGAAGAAAACACTTAAGCAATATAATTATTAAAAGAATAACTTCTCTTATAATAGCATCCTTCTATTCCTTTAATAGTAAGGTTGCTTATGTCTTCCTTTGTTTATTGCCATCAGTTAGATGACCCATCTGTGAGCCATGCATACTCCAAACCTGGGGTCCACTCAGGTCCCATATGCCAAGGGTGTCTCTTTCGGGGCAGAAGCAATCACTGGTGGGAATGCACTAGAATGGTCCATCTCTGTGATTTCTCCTAAGAGTGCTGTTTGGGATAGGAAAGACACAGCCCCCTTTGCTTCTGACATGGATTCTCCCAGTTTGGATTGCAAATACCATCTCCAGGGGGAGTCTTGGCATCTAGACTTTCTGGCATGATGGTCTCTTCCTTGGCCTTCAGCCAGGGTAAGAGGGTATCACAGTTTCTTTTAAAGTTCTAGTGGACTGATAGCATAGTCTTATACTTCTGGAATTTCTGAGTTAGTACATAGGTGGGAATTTTACCCACCTATGTTTTAAGACTTTAGAAGTTATTCTCTAATTTCCTTAAAATCAGTGCACACATTCTGGCTAACAAGTCTACTTATTGTAAGTGACTAGACATGAAATCTCTATTTAGTATTTGACTAAAACTTAAAAAGCAGGCTTCTTCTCTAGAACAGAGAGCAGAAAGCTAGTTCCAAAAAAACCCTAAGAGGAGATAAAGGGCAGTCCTAATTCCTAGAAGAATTCTTCCTGCCAGAGGCAAAACTTGAATTATCCCAAAAAAACAAAACCTAGGTAAAGGGCACTCCTAATTCCCACAGTTCTTCCTGCCTGAGGCAAAACCTGAATTATCTAGGAGAGAGTGTCCAGCCCCTGTTCATGGGTGTTACTGTGACCTTCCTCAGGGAACAGGCTTTAGGTCTGAGCTGGGAAGAAACACCAAGGCCTGACAATTCCCATATTTTTCCTTATTTCTCTTAAATAAAGCCATGTCCTTATCCCAAAACATGCTACTTTGAATCCATCTTTCCCAAACTGAGACATATTCTACCACATTAGTTGGATAGGGACATGGCAGTGAGACTGTGACATGAGTGGTGATGCTCTAATGTCATAGTGAGGCTGTTGTGTCACACTGGGGCTGTGATGTCATGAAGAGGCTGTGGTGTCACTGATGAGGCTATGATGTCAAAGGCTGTGATGTCACTGGTGAAAATGTGACATTATTAGACGTGATGTCAGTTGTAAGATTGATGTCACAGTTTAGACTGCAGTTTCAATTTTGACGCTCTGATATCACAGCAAGGCTATTGTATCACACTGAGACTGATTTTACAGAGAGGCTGTGATAACACTGGGAAGGCTGATTTCACAGAGAAGCTGTGAAGTCACACTGAGGCTGTGATGTTAGTGGTGAGAGAAGATGACATCACAGTGAGGCTGTGATTTCAGTGTTTAGGCTGTCAGAAGTGAGGCTGATGTGAGTAATGAGGCTGTGATGTCACACTGAGGCTAGGATATCACTGGTGAGGCTGTGATGCCACCGTGAGGCTGTGATAGCACCATGTGGCTTTGGTGTCACCATGAGGCTGTGATGCCAGTGTGAGGCTGTGATAAACCATGTGGCAGTGATGTCACCATAAGGTTGTGATGTCACAGTGAAGCTGGGATGTCACTGTAGAGCCTGTGAGGTCACTGTGAGGCTGTCATATTTCAGTAGTTAGGCTGTGATGTCAGAAGTGAGGCTGATGTCAGTGATGAGGCTGAGATGTCACAGTGATGCTGGGATGTTACTGGTGAGTCTGTGATGCCCCAGTGAGGCTATTGTGTTACTCTTGTGGCTGCCATGTGACCATAAGCCTGAGATGTCAGTGATGAGGCTGTGGTGTCATAGTGAGGCTAGGTAGGATATCAGTGGTGAAACTGTAATATCACAGTGAGTCTATGATGTCAGAGGTGAGCCTGTGATATCACCATGAGGTTGTGATGTGACAGCGAGTCTGTGATGTCACTGTGAGGTTATGATATGAGAGGTGAGGCTATGGCGTCACAGTGAGGCTGTGATGTCTTAATGAGGGTATAATGTCAAAGAGTGTGATGTGACTGGTGAGGGTGTAGTGTCACAGTGAGGCTGTGATGTCACAGTGTGGCTGTGTCACAGTGGTGTTGTGATGTCACTGGAGAGATTGTGATGTGAAAAAGTCTGTGATTTCAGAGGTGAGCCTGTAATGTAACAGTGAGACTGTGATGTCACAGTATGGCTATGATGTTAGAGGTTCGGCAGGCATGTCACAGTGAGACTCTGGTATCACTGGTAAGACTGTGACATCAGTGGTCACACTAATGTCAGTGGTGAGGCTGATGTCACAATTGAAGTGTTGATGTCAGTGGTCAAACTGTGACATCATTGTGAAAGCTGATGTCACAGATGAGTCTGTGATTTCAATGATGAGGCTCTGATATCACAGCGATCCTGTGCCATCGAAGTGAGGCTGTGGTGTCAGAAGAAAAGCTGATGTGAATGATGAGGCTGAGATATCACGGTGAGACTGTAATGTCAGAGGTGAAGCTATGATTCTCAGTGAGGCTGTGGTGTTGCTGGTGAAGCCGACATGTCACACTGAACCTGTATGATAGTGGTGAGGCTGTGGTGTCATAGTGAGGTTAGGTAGGATGTCAGTGGTGCTTGTGTGATATCACACAGGACCTATGATTTCAGAAGTGAGCCTGTGATGTCACAGGGAGGCAGTAATGTCACAATTAGGTTGTAATATCACCATGATGCTATGGTGTCACTTGTGAGGATTTCATCTCACAGTGAGGCTATGATTTCAGTGGTTAGGCTGTGATGCCAGAAGTGAAGCCAATGTGTGTACTGAGGCTGATATGTAACAGTGAGGTTGGGTTGTCACTGGTGAGGCTGTGATATCATAGTGAGGCTGGGATGTAAACATGAGGCTGTGGTGTCACTGGTGAGGCTGTCACATTATAGTGAGCCTGTGATGTCAGTGGTGAGGCTGTTTTGTCATAGTGAGGCTAGATCTGATATCACAGGTGATACAGTGATGCCACAGTGAGTTTGTGATGTCACTGTGAAGCTGTAATGTCACAGTGAGGCTCTGATGTCACAGTGAGGCTCTATTGTCACAGTGAGGTTCTATTGTCAGAGGTGAGGTTGTGATATCACAAAGAGGTTGCTTTGTCACAGACTTTGTGACATTACAGTGAAGCTATGATGTCAGTGGTGAGACTTTTAGGCCACAGTGAGCCTGTTATGTCAGTGGTGAGGCTGTGTGGCATAGTGAGGCTAGGTAAGATGTCAGTGGAAAGGGTGTGAAGTCACACACAGGCTATGATATGAGAAGTGAGACTGTGATATCACGGTGTAGCTGTGGTGTCACACAGAGGTTTTGATATCACATTGAGTATGTGGTGTAACTGGTGAGACAATAATGTCAAAGACTGTGATGAAGCTGGTGAGGCTGTGACATCAGTGATCAGACCATGATTTTTAGTGGTGAGGCTGCTGTCACAATGAGGCTTTTGTGTCACACTGAGGCTGTGATGGCACAGTGAGGCTGTGATGTCAATTGAGAAGATGTGATGTTATAGTCAGACTGTGACTTAATTGGTGAGACTGATATCATAAGAGGCTGTGATATCACTGGTGAAGGTTTGATGTCACAGTGAGGCTGTGATGCCCAAGGCAAGACCGATGTCATAGTGCAGCTATATTGACACTAGTGAGACTATGATGTCAGTGGTGAGTCTATTACATGACAGTGAGGCTGTGACATCTGTGGTGAATCTTTGATGTCACTTGAGAGGTTGGGATGGCAAAGTGAGACTGTGATGTCAGTGATGAGGCTAATGTCATCATAAGGCTATTGTGTCATGGGTGAGGCTATCACATCACAGTGAGACTATTATGTCAGTGGTGAGGCTGCGGTGTTTTAATGAGACTAGTTAGGATGTCAGTAGTAGGTCCCAGCCCCTCTGTCCTACCCAGGACAGGACTCGCTCATGGTCCTCCATCCCAGCCCCTCTGCCCCTCCGGCCCACCAGGGACCCTCACTCATGGTCCAGAGAGGAAACACTGCTACTCAGAATTCAACAGAGTCCAAAGGAAACAAAAGCAAAGATCTAGGGGACAAAGGCCATATATCTGAAGCCCTCTAAAATCATCCAGTCATATAGGAGAGATTCTTCACATCCACCCAAAGATAAGTAAACCCTCTTTTTACCATCCTGCTCCTTTCAATTATCAATTACTGTAGATTAATTTCCCCACATAGCCACACCCAAAACGTATACAACGTCAAGGATTATACCACACACCCTCACATATCACCAAGGTACTAAATCATAAAAGTGCACTACTATACTAATATTCACCCCCAGTCTATTAAACCCGACTTAACTGATGTACTAACAATTTAATACCCTCATCAAGGAAATAACAATAACAACAGACAAACATCCCCAACTCCAAGGCAAACACTAGCAATAACTACCTGAGAGTAGTAATACCAATTAAAACAGTTTAGTCAAAAACACACAAACTGAAAGATCTTAAGAGATAAAACAATAATGCCCAAGTCAAAGTACAGATCCATGAGAAACAAAACCCAAGAAGACAAATCTCCCACCAAAAGAATTAACCCCATAATGATGGATTCCAACCAGAACAAATTCACAGAAAATAGCCAAGAAAGACAGACCCAAGAAAACGACTTTCAAAGCATGATTATTACCATGATCAATATTATGAAAGAGGAAATCCAGGAAGAATTATACAAGTGCATCAACCACTTTGAACAGGAACACACAGTTGGAAGAGTTGATAAAAACAGTTCAAGAAACAGTCTCAGGCAGAGTTTAAAATAAACTAAAAGACAAGTTATCTTCAATAGAGAACTCAACAGTGAGTCTTATCAGCAGAATTAACAAAGCAGAAAATAGAATTTCAGATCTTGAAGACAAAGAGGAAGTATTAATCAGCTCAATGGAAGAGGTTGTTAAAGCCAAAAAGATACTTGAGAGAAATATTCAAGAGTTATTGGACACTCTGAAGAAGCCTAGCATGTGAATACATGGAATACCAGAGCAAGAATACCAAAATACCACACCTGAGGGAATTTTTCAAATTATCATCAAGGAAAACTTCCCTCATCTGAAGAAAGAGAGGCCCAACCAAATGAAAGAGGCAATCTGCACCCCAAACAGATATGACCAAAATAGAAACTCGCCATGGCAAATAATAGTCAAAACACTCCACATTCAAGACAAAGAAAAGGTGCTGAGAGCTTCAAGGAAAAAAAAAAAACAAGTCACTTTTAAAAGTAAACCTATTAAAATAACAAATGACTTCTCAATGGAAACAGTAAAAGCAAGAAGAGCTTGGAGAGTCATACTTCAATTATTAAATGAGCAAAAATGTCAACACAGGCTGATATACCCAACAAAACTATCTGTCATGATCGAGGGAGAAAGAAAAGTTTTCCAGCCCAAAGCCAACTTGAAAGTTTATATGTCTACCAAACCATGCCTTCAAAAAATACTAGAAATGATACACAAGCTTGAAGAAAAAAACAAGCATATCCAGGATGACAGAAGGAAAGTATAATACCACCAAAACCTAAAAGCCAAACAATACACTTACAAAAGCCACTAAACATAAAAAGTGTCCAGAATTAAAAATAATTTATCCATTATAACATTAAATGTAAATGGAATTAACTCACCAATCAAGAGACACAGATTACAAAGTTGGATTAAAAACCACAACCCATCAATCTGCTGTCTTCAGGAAACTCACCACAAAAGATAGGCACATCCTAAAAATAAAGGGCTGGTCCAAAATTCTGCAAGCTAATGGACCAATGAAACAGGCAGGGGTAGCTATCATGCTGTCAGACAAAGTGGACTTCAAGCCAAAAAAAATCATAAGAGACACAGATGGATACTACATTTTTGTCACAGGTACAATTCACCAGGAAGACTTCAAAATACTGAACATATATGCACCTAATACGGGACCCTCCACATTCATTAAGCAAACCCTACAGCATCTAAAGCAAGAAATCAATCCCCAAACAATAACTCTTGGGGATTTCAATAACACCCTCTTAACATGGGATAGATCAACAGGTCAAAAGCTTAGCAAAGACACTTTGTAACTTAAACAGGTCAAAAGCTTAACAGAGACACTTTGTAACTTAATCAAACCTTTACTTGAATGGACCATACAGATCTCTATTGAACTTTTCAACCATGCACCAAAGAATACACATTTTTATCAGCAGCACACGGAAACTTTCTCCAAAATAGATCACATATTGGGCCACAAAATGAATCTACACATATACAGGAAAGTTGAAATTCTAGCCTGTACCCAATCACACCATGGTCTAAATCTTGACATCCACAACACAACAAACAAGAGAACATTCACTAACTCCTGGAAACTTAACACTATGATGCTGAATGAGAATTGAATTCAGGAAGAAATTACAAAGGAAATTCAAGATTTCCTGAAAGTGAATGAAAATGAAAATACAACTTATGAAAATCTTTGGGACACAATGAAAGCTGTCCTAAGAGGTAAGTTCATACCTCTTAAGGCCTACATAAAAAAATGGAAACATCACAAATAAATAGCTTAACAATGGAACTTAAAGCTTTAGAGACACTAGAGCAATCTGATGCAAAAGGCAGTAGAAGACAGGAGATTAGCAAAATAAGGGGAGAAATATCCAAATTGAGATTAGGAAAATGATACAGAGAATAAACCAGTTAAAAAGCTAGTTATTTGAAAAAAATATATAAGATTGATACACCCCTAGCTAAATTAACCAAAAGCAAAAGAGAGAAAACACAAATTAACAAAATTAGAAATTATACCCAAGAAATTCAGAGTATTATAACAGTATTTCAAAAATTTATCCTCTGTGAAATTTGACAACACAAAGCAATGGATGAATTCCTAAGTAAGCACAACTTACTTAATTGAATCAGGAAGTTGTGAATTTAAATAGTCCTATAATGTATGAGGAAATCGGTGAAGTAATCTCAAATCTTCCCATCAAAAAATGTCCTGGACCAGATGGATTCCGCACAGAGTTCTACCAGACATTTAAGGAGCTAATAACACCAATACTCCTTAAACTGTTCCATCAAATAGCAAAGGAAGGAACACTACCAAATTCTTTCTGTGATGTTAATATTGTCTTAATCCCAAAACCTATAAAGATACACTTAAAAAAGAAAACTACAGGCAATCTCTTTGATGAACACAGATGCAAAGATTCTCAATAAAGTCTTAGCAAATCAGATTCAAAAACATATCAAAAAGATCATGAACAGGGATGAAGTAGGCTTTATCCCAGGCACACAAGGTTGGTTCAATATATGCAAATCAATAAACGTAATTTACCATATAAACCAGTCTAAAGTCCAAGACAACGTGATACTCTTGATAGATGCAGAAAAAGCTTTTGACAAGATCCAACAGCCCTTTATGATCAAAACCCTAGAGACAGTTGTAATGGAAGGAACCTTTATCAATACAATAAAAGCTGTATAAAACAAGCCAACAGGAATTATTATACTCAATGGGGAAAAACTTGAAGCATTTGCGCTTTGATCAGGAACTAGACAAGTCTGTCCACTCTTATCACTTCTATTCAATATTGTACTTGAAGTCTTAGCTGAAGCCATAATACAAGAAAGCGATATAAAAGGGATTCAAATCAGCAAGGAAGAAGTCAAGTTATCTCGATTTGCAGATGACATGGTCTTATACCTGAATGATCCCAAAAACTCCACCAGGAAGCACCTGGACCTAATACAGGAGTTCAGCAGGGTGGCAGGATATGAAATAAACGTACAAAAATCAGTGGCCTTCCTATATGCCCAGAATGAAAGAAGTGAAAAATCCCTGAAAGAAACAATCCCACTTACTATATCCCCTAAAAAATGAGATACCTAAACCTAACCAAGGAAATAAGAGACCTTTACAATGAAAACTTTAAAACCCTAAAGAAAGAAATTGCAGAAGACACCAGAAGGTGGACAGGCCTCCCATGTTCCTGAATTGGCAAAATCAATATCATAAAAATGACCATCCTCTCAAAGGCAATATACAGATTCATTGTTATACCAATCAAAATCACCAAGCAATTCCTTAAAGAAATTGACCAAACAATCTCAAAATACATATAGAAGCACAAAAGACCCAGGATAGCAAAAACAATCCTGAGTAACAAAAACACTGCTGGAGGTATCACCATACCAAACCTTAATCTATACTACAAATCTATAGTTATAAAAACAGCCTGGCAGTCGCCAGGAAGGAAGGAGCCTGAGTGAAGATGGTTTACATCTCGAATGGACAAGCGTTGGATAGCCGGAATCAGTCCCCATGGAGATTATCTTTGATAACAGATTTCTTTTGGGGAATAGCAGAATTTGTGGTTTTCTTTTTCAAGACCCTGCTTCAGCAAGATGTGAAGAAAGGAAGAGCCTATGGAAGCTCATCTAATTACAGATTTGATGATGGAAGAGGGCCGCCAGGAAACCCTCCCCGAAGAATGGGTCAAATCAATCATCTTCGCGGCCCCAGTCCTCCCCCAACGGCTGGTGGATGAGGAAGATAAATGTCTGCTCTAAGAAGCAGACAGCTAGACATACACATTCATAGGCGGAAACCATCACAAAGTGGAAAGGTGACCACAGTGGACAAGATGAAGAGACAGATGAAGGTGTATGTCTGAACAAGGATTGCTCTGTGTCCTCACAGACAAATGACATCATGCTGGGAATTCTCTGCAGGGATCTGGCCTGACTGACATGCAGTTCTATAAACGTATATGTTTGTCTCCTTATGTCTTTTGTATAGTTTACTAAAGTATTAATATAGTTTTAATAAGTAAATATTTTTAAATTGTAAAACTTGACTCCTCATCTTTGTATAATTAAATCAGAAAAGCATCCTGAAGAAACTAAAGGGCGCATGTTCAGTCTTGTAAGTACTGCCTTTTTTCAACTTCAGAAACATTTATTTGTTCTCATTTATAAATAAACTTCACCATATTTATTTCAGTAGTAAAACAACAAAACAAAACAAAACAAAAACAAAACAAAACAAAACAAAACAAAACAAAACAAAACAAAACAAAACAAAACAAAAACCAGCCTGGTACTGGCTCCAAAACAGACACACAGATCAATGGGTAAAGGTTGAAGGCCAGATATAAGCCCACACAATTACAGCCATTTTATCTTTGACAAAGGGGCCCAAATAATCCAATGGAAAAGTACAGCATCTTCAACAAATGGTGCTGGCAAAACTGGATGTCCACATGCAGAAGATTAAAGCTCTACCAGGTACAAGACTTAATTCCAAATTGATCAAGGACCTCAATATAAGGCCAGAGACTATAAAAACCCTCAGATGAAGGGTTAGGGAACTCCCTCAAGCTGATTGCACTAGGCCAACAGTTCCTAATCAGAAATCCAATAGCACAGTCAATACAACCAACACTCAACAGATGGGATCTTATGAAATTAAAAAGCTTCTGTTCAGATAAAGAGATTGTAACTCGAGCACAAAGGCAACCCATGGAATGGGAGAAAAATCTTCACTAACCACATATCTGATAGCACTCTATTATGCAGAGTGCACAAGGAAATTAGAAAACTAAACACCAAGGAAACAAATTGCCCAGTTAAAAAATGGGCCTTGAAACTTAAAAGAAACTTTACCAGGGAAGAAATTGAAATGCCTAACAAATATCTTAAATAATGATCTGCATCCGTAGCCATCAGGAAAATGAAAATCAAAACTTCCCTGAGATATCATCTCACCCCAGTCAGGATGGAAAAAACCCACAATAAAAACAACACCAAATCCTGGAGGGGATGTGGAAAGAAGGGAACTCTCCTACATTGCTGGTGGGAATGCAGGCTTATACAACCACTCCAGTGAACTGTGTGGCAATTCTTAAAGAAGTTAAAGATTGAAATGCCATATGACCCTACTACTCCACTTTTGAGAATAATCCCCCATACAGCAAAAATTCACCTTGATAGCACAAGCATGACCATGTTCATAGCAGCACTGTTTACAATAGCAAATTCATGGAATCAACCCAAATGTCCAACAGTTGACAAGTGGATAAGGAAAATGTGATACATTTATACAATGGAATACTACTCAGCCACCAAAAATGATGAATTAATGAAATTTGGTGGGAAATGGATGGAATTAGGAAGAAATTATATTGAGTGAAGTATCCCAGACACTGAAAATTAAGCTCTGTATGTATTCCCTAATCCTAGTACCTAGGATCCTAGTACAAAGTCACTTAGTGACACACTCAAAGATAAATCTCTGTAATACATACAGTAATTGAAAAGATTATAAGTAGGGAGGGAAGAGGAAGGAGGGCCCCGCCAGCAACAAGGAGAAAGGGCATCATGCTACAGCAGAGAAAATAAGTCACCATTACAGACTGCAAGTAAGTAATGAGACATCTGGTTGGGCTCGCAGATGGGGTATGATCTCACCAGAAAGGGAGGGCATATAGTCTGTCAGATAGATGGTAACCATCCTCCAATGGGAGACTGACCCTGACTCACAGTGGTCTCCTACTCTTATTCCATCTACCTTTGAATCTACTCTTATAATAAGACTCTATTTTAACAACATTTTATCTCTGGCCGGGGGGGGGTTATCCACTACCCATCAGGATGGAGCCAAGGGCAGTGCAGGAGCAGCAAACTGAAAAAAAATCAACAAACCATAATTCCGAAAATCAGAGACTCTACATTAACCACCTGGAACCAGGCCAGCCTAATATCTCCCCATCCTAAAGCTCAGGGAAATTTGCGGAAGAGGGGCCAATAAGATTGTAAGAGCCTGAAGATGGGGAGGAGCAACAATATGTAATATACTCCATACAAGTTAGGGCTGAAGCAATCATAATAAGACTTTGCATGACCTGTGCAATGACCAAAATATCATTGAACCCCCAAAGTCTAGCATTGATCACAGGCACTATGATCCTTAGGCAAGGGATTAACAGCCACAACAGTGTTCCTCTACTACAGGGGAACACAAAAAAGAGCTCTAGGCAATGCCACTGAGTTCTTACACCTCATCAGAGAGGAGGACCCAGAGGGAAGTATGACATGCACACTAAAGGATGCTCCAGGAATGGGGGGGAGGGAGCACTGTGAGAAAGGGAGGGAGGGAGAAAGGAAAGCCAAAAGGGGGAGGAAGTAAGGGGATCCAGGGATGGGTGGAGGGAGGGAGGGGAATGGGGTACTTGTCAACTTTGTATGAGTGGAAGAAATAAATAAATAAAGAAAAAAGTAAAAAGAGAAAACAGGATGTCAGTAGTGAGGCTGTGATTTCACTGTGAGGCTGTGACATCACCATGAGGTGGTTATGTCATACTGAGGCTGTGATGTTGCTATGGAGCTAGTGAGCTCACAGTAAGGCTGTGGTATTAGTGGCAAGGCTGATGTCACCATAAGGCATTGATGTAACAAGTGAGACTTTGGTGTCCCTGAGGAGACTGTGAGGTCACTGTGAGGCTGTGATGTCAGTGATGAGGCTGATGTCACAATGAGTCTATGATGTAACATGTGAGGCTGTGGTATCACTGGTAACATATGAAGTCAAAGGCTGTGATATTACTGGTGAGGCTGCAATGTCAGTGGTCACACTATTGTCAGTAGGGAGGCTGATGTCAAAGGTGAGGCTATGGTGTCACTCTTGAGGTTGCGAAGTCACAGTGAGGCTGTTGTATCACACTAAGTCTGTGATGTCACAGTTAGACTGTGATGTCAGTGGTGAAGCTGTGGTGTCACAGAAAGGCTGTGATGTCACTGGTGAGGTTTTTGTCACAATGAGGCTTTGATGAAATTAGTGAGGCTGTGGTGTCACTGGTAAAGCTGTGATGTCACAGTGATGCTGTTATGTCACAATGCTGTTGTGATGTCATTGGTGAATTTGTGATGTCATAGGGAGGTTGTGATGTTAGTAATGACATTGTGGTTTCACAGGGAGGCTGTGGCATTGGTGAGGCTTTGGTTGAAGGGGTGAAGCTCTAATGTCACAGTCAACCTGTGTTGTCACACTGATGCTGTGATGTTAAAGTAAGTCTATGACAGCTGTGGTGATGCTGTGATAACCGCCATCAGCCTCACTTCTGACATCACAGCTTATCCACAGACATTACATCCTCACTGTGATGTCACAGTCTCTTACCTCTGACATCACAGTCTCACTGTGATTTTACAGCCTCACTGTGACATCATAGACATACTGTGTCATCACATCCTCACTGTGAGATCACAGCCTCACCTCTGACAATGTAGCCTCACTCTGATGTCATAAACTCACTGTGACATCAGTCTCACCACTTATAAAACAACCTTATGGTGACATCGCAACCTCACTACTGACATAATAACCTCAGTGTGACATCACAGCCTCATGGAGATTTCATAGGCTCACTTCTTACATCATAGCCTCACTGCAACATCACAGCCTCACTGCAATGTTATAGACTCTTACTTACCGCAATGCTATAGACTCTTACCGCTGACATCACAGCCTCACTGTCATCTCTTAGAATCACCACTGACATCAGAGCCTCACTGTGACATCACAGCCTCAGTGTGACACAGCAGCTTTATTGTGATATCACAGCATCACCACTAACATCATAGCCTCACTGTAAGATCACAGCCTCAGCATGTGATCTAAAAGCCTCACTGTGACATTAGAGCCTCTCTTGTGACAAGACAGCCTCACCAATGCCACATCAACCCTCTGATATCACAGTGTCACTACTGACATCACAACCTAACTGTGTCATCACAGCTTCCCCAATGACATCACAAACTCATTGTGATATCACATCTTCACCTATGACATAATAGCCTCATTGTGATATCACAGCCTCACAAGGACATCACAACTTCATGGTGATATCTCAGGCTCACCTCTGACATCATAGCCTCACCAAAACCAAATACCACTGATATCCTACATAGGAGCACTATGACAACCCAATCTCACCACTGACATTACAGGACCCTTGTGATGTGACAACCTCACAGTGATATCACAGGCTCACCTCTGACATCATAGCCTCACCATAATAAAACAACCTTACCACTGATATCCTACCTAGCTGCGTTATGACAACACAGCCTCACCACTGATATCACAGGCTCATTGTGATATGACAGCCTCACCAGAGTCATCACAGACTTTGTTATCATAGCTTCACCAGGGACACCACATGCTCACCTGTTACATCATAGCCTCATTGTGACATCATCCACGCCATTGACTTTACAGTCTCACTCTGACCTTATGGCCACACTGTGACCTCACAGACTCCCCAGTGACACAACAGCCTCACCTATTACATCATAGCTTCATTGTGACATCAACTTTGCCACTGACATCACAGCCTCCATAGTGACCTCACGGCTTCACTGTGACATCACCCAAGCCTCACAGTGACATCACAGCTTCAAAATGACCTCACAGCATTACTGTGACATCACAGTATCACCACTGGCCTTATAGCTTCCCTGTGACATCACAGCCTCAGTGTGACACAACAGACTCAATCTGACCTTAGAGCTTCAGCAGTGACACCACAACCTCACCAATGCCATAGCTTCCCTGTTATACTCCAGTGTCACTACTGACATCACAAACTCACTGTGACATCATGACCTTGCAAGTGACATCACAGCCTCAGTGTGGCATCACAGCATCACTGTAACATCATAGCCACACTGTGCCATCACAGACTCACTGTGACATCACAGCCTCACCTCTGACATCATAGCCTCATTATGATATCACAGACTCACAGTGACATCACAAACTCCCTGTATATCAAAAACTTACTGTGACATCAGCCTTGCCACTGACATAACACCATCAGAGCATCACTAATATCACAACCTCACAGTGACATCACAGTGTCATCATTGATATCACAGGTCCACTGTGACACTAAAGCATCACTGGAGACACCACAGACTCATGGTGACATCAGAGACTCACTGTGGCATCACAGCCTCACCAGTGTCATCACAGCCTCCTCACTCACATCAGCCTCACTTCTGATTTCACAGCCTAAACACTGAAATCACAGCCTCACTATGACATCACAGCATCAGCAATGAAAACTCACTGTGACATTACAGCCTCACTGTGAAATCACAGGCTCACCTCTGAAATGAAAACCTCAATGTGACATCACACCCTCACAACTGACATATTATCTAGCTTCACAATGATACCACCGTGTCACCACTGATATCACAGGCTCACTGTGACATTAAAAATGTCACCAGAAACAATGCAGCCTCACTTCTGACATGATAGCTTCACAGTGATTGCACAGCCTCACCACTGAAATCCAAATCTCACGGCGAAATCTCATCATCACCATTGATTTCAGACACTCACTTTCTCCTCATAGAATCACCACTGACATAGGAGCCTCACTGTGACATCACAGCCTCAGTTTAACAAAACAGCCTCACTGTGACTTCACAGCCTCAACACTCACATCAGCCTCGTTTCTGACATCACAACCTAACCACTGACATCACAGCCTCACTGTGGTATCATAGTCTCTCACCACTGGTGTCACACCCTCACTGTTAAATCACAGCATCACTAGTGACAACACAGCTTCACTGTGACATCACAGCCTCAATTCTGACATCACAGCCTCACTGTGAAGTCACAGCCTCACCACTGACATCCTAACCTAACTGTAAAATCACAGCATCACCGCTGATGTCACAGCCTCACAGTCATCTGTTAGAATCACCACTGGCATAGGATTCTCACTGTGACATTACAGCCTCAGTGTAACATAAGAGCCTCACTGTGACATCGCAGTCTTTGACATCATAGCCTATCCAGTGACACCACAGCCTCACCTGTTACATCATACCCTCATTGTGACATTATCCTCGCCACAGAAATCACAGCCACTGCAGTGACAACATAGCCTCACCATTACATCATACCCTTGTCACTCATGGTGACATCAGCCTTGCCACTGACATCACAGCCTCACTGTGACCTCACAGCTTCTATAGTTATATCACAACCTCAGGGTGACATCACACTTTCACAGTGAAATCACAGTCTCACTATGACATCACAGCCTTAGCACTGACATCTTAGCCTCATTGTGACATCAAACCTTTACCACAGACATCATAGCCTCACTGTCACGAGAGGCTCATCACTGACATCATAGTCTCACCAGTGTCATCATAGCCTCACAATGACATTCTCACCACCGACATTGTAGCCTCATTCTGACATCATAAATTCACCAGTGACATCAAAACCTCATTGTGACATGAGCCTCACCACTGACATCACAGCCACACTGTGCCATCACAACCTCTCCAGTGACATTACAGGCTTACTATAATATCACAGTCTCAGTGTGACATCGCAGGCTCACTGTGACATCACAGCCTCATGGTGACATCACAGTCTCACTGTGGTGTCACAGCCTCACCAGTTACATCCCAGCCTCACTGTGACATATCAGCCTCATCACTCACATCAACTTCATTTCTGACATCACAGCCTAAACGCTGATATCACAGCCTCACTCTGATGTCATCATTTCTCACTACTGATATCACAGCCTCACTGTGAAATCACAGCATCACCAGTGACAACACATCTTCACCTCTGATATCACAAGCTCATAGTAATGGCACAACCTCACCACTAGCATATTAACCTCTCTGTGAAATCTCAGCATCACCACTGACTTCACAGCCTTACTATCTACTCATAGAATCACCACTGATATAGGAGCCTCACTATGACATCACAGCCTCGGTGTGACACAACAGCCTCACTGTAACATCAGAGCCATGCCATTGAAACCACAGCCTCACCTGTGACATCAGCCTCTCCATTGAAATCACAGTCTGACCAGTGATGTCACAACCTCTCCAGAGACACCAAAGTCTTTGACATCATAGCCTCACCAGTGACACCACTGCCTTTGTGTGACATAACAACCTCACTTTGATATAAGAGCCTCACCAGTGACACTGCAGCATCACCTGTGTCATTAGCCTCACCACTGACATTAGTCTGATCACTGACATTACAGCTTCATCAGTGACATCACAGCCTTTGACATCATAGCCTCAAAAATAACACCACAGTCGCAACTGTTATATCATATCTTCATTGTGACATCAGCCTTGCCACAGACATCACAGTCTCACAGTGACCTCACAGCCTTCACAGTGACACTACAGACTCACCTGTTACATCTTAGCTTCACGGTGACATCAGACTTGCCACTGACATCACAACCTCACTGTGACCTCACAGCTTCTACAGTGACATCACAACCTCTGGGCTAGTTAGAGACCCTGGTATGAAAAAGAAGTTATATATTTGCCATGAATGACAAACAAGGCTGTCCACGAACACAAAAACATAACAATAAGGTCAATAAAGTCAGGAGAAGCTTTATATAAAGGTGTGCATTCTCTAAGCCAGAGGTCAGAAACTCACACGCTGTTAACACTTCAAGATGCATTACTGTAGCAGAAAAGACAGGGAACAATCACTCCCAGTCTCCCCACCCCACACAGTGAAGGACCCACACAGTCAGGCACACTCACCTGAGACTCTTGACCGAGAAAAGAATCACATGGAGAAGGAAATATACCAATGGGAACAAGTGAAGCAAAGTTCCAGAGCTACTGATGCCCCTCGGCCTTTTCCAAGAGCCCACTGGCAAGAATTCCCACCAAGATAAAAAGAGCCATCCCAGGGAATAGGCTCACTGAGACTCTGACACTGAGGCTCAAAAGAGACTGAGGTCAGAACCATGTACTACGACCTCAGGATGAAGCACAGCAGAGACAAGGAGATAAACAATGACCTTCTTCAAAACTGGTTTTGGAGGATGTAGCTTGTAAGAAAAGCATTTGCCTGTTTTGTGAGAGGTCCTGTATTAGAACTACAAGAACAGATAGTGAGGAACTGGGGGAACCTGTAGGTAAGCTATTATAAAACCATGCCTAGACTCCTGCCTTTAACTGCAGCTCTTGGAAGGCTGAGGCAGGAGTGCCGCAAGTTCAATACCAGCCCAGGATCCACAGTGAGTTCTAGACCAGCAAACAAACAAACAAACAAGTAAATAAATAAATAAGATTTTTGGTTATTATTCTGTAAAAATATAACAACAACAAAATCCTGTCTATAGCAATCTTTTAACCTGGATGTGAAGACTAAGGAGGCCCAGGACACCCATAAAAGAATCCATTCCAAAGTCTATTTGAATGCACCCTGGAAACTCAAAGTCAATATCAACCTCCTACAGGGCAAAGCTCAGAGCCACTGAGATCAGATAAGGGAGCTAAAACTGTGACTCAGAGTACTGGAATTACTCAGCATGTTGCTGATAAAATCATGGCAAAACAACTTAAGGGAACAAGGGATTTTTTTTCCTTAGGACAGTCTGGTTATAGTTCCTGTGCAGCCTGGCAGGAGAACTCACACCAACACCAATCATCATGTCTGGCCAAGTGTATACAAGGATGTCAACTTTCTCCAACAGTTCCCTCCATTTTATTCACCTGCCTGGGGAATAGTGCTGCTCAACGAGGGTTGAATCTTCCCCATCAACTAGACAAATCGCCTGCAGGTTCGCCCTGGATGTAACTCAATTAATTATTTACAAATATGCCCCCAGAGCTCAAACCCTCAACCATCATGCTGACAGCTGTATCTATCACCAGGGAATCCTAAACAGGAAAAACAAAAAGAAAAACAACGTGCTTCACATATTCCAGCAAAAAGAATATTATTTTTACAAGTAGTACATTTAATTGCTAAGGATTAGCCACATTATGTTTCTTTTGATTCTTTTTCCCCACAATTCTAGGGCCAGTCCAGGGTCTCACTCATGGCAGGCAAATGTTTGGCTCTGAGCATCCTCCCAGCCCATGAGTCTTACCTTCCCTAAACCATCTGCCTTGCCACAATTCTCCCACACTGAGGACCCCTACACCTGGTGCTCTTGGAGAGAAAAATTTTCTTTTTCTTTGTGGTGACCAGACCGTGAGGAGACACAGCTGAGGGAGTTACAATACCCAGCTACTCTAGACTAGAATTCAGTGATGGGTTGGAGCACCATGGCTTCTTTTTGAAGCAGAAGGAACCCATGCTTTCTCAGAAGAGTGTGGACTGAGATTTAGGAAGCCATCCAGGCTGGTGGGGGGTTCAGACTGGAAGGTGTCTGCCAACATTAGATCCTCTCACTGTCTCTGTCAGAGAATTGTATCCTTGGGTTAGCCACCTGGCATTGTGACTTCTCTATGTCCATAGCAGCTGGGGTGCCCCTGTGACTCAATTCTGGACAAGGAGATGCAAACTAGAGTGTTGACCATGCTGGACAGACAGTGCCATACTAGATAGGGGAGAGCAACATGCTGGAAAGAGAGTGCCTTGCTGGACAGACAGTACCATAATGGACAGGGTGAGAACTATGCTGGAAAAAGTATGTGTGGGGTACTTTATGATAACCAGGCCCTGTGGGCAGCAGAGGGGAAATCAGAAACTCATATAGCACCCCCCTAGATGTCTTTCACACAAGAGGTGAAACTGCCTGTTAAATTTAAATCACCGTTATCTTTTATACGCAGAGAAAAAAAAAAACAAAGTGCACTGAATAAATGCAATAGATGACAGCCTTAAGTGGCAGCTGTCAGCAGAATTCCTGCTAGAAAAAGACCTGGGATGCTAGAAATAGACCTGGGTGACCAGAAACACTGTGAGTACAGTGACCTTTTCAGGATTACTGTCAGTATCAAAGTGACATCTATTGAGGGGTGACAAGCACCCTAAAAGAACACCTGTCTTCATGAATCGAGTGGTTTATTTAGAAGCTAAAAGGGCTAACATGAATTTGTTTCCTCTTGATTCTATCAGATTTCAATTCACAAGTGATGGTGTCCAAAAAAAAAAAAAAGTGCTTTCATTTGGAAGGTATCTGCTTTTATGCCAAATATGCTTCAGTTTAAAGTATTTATTATGTAAAGTGTCACAAAAAGACGTGAAAAGATGAAACGGATGTTGACAGCTTTCTTCCACATTCAGGAGTTCTTCAGAACTTTACGCATCTGTTCAAAAGAAATATTCTCTCATTTTAAACATATCTTCCTTTTATTATGAATTTTCTTTTATTTACAGATACTATTAAGTATGCTACAAAAATAATATGATTACTTTATGATAGATTATAATTTAACAACATGTTCTCCAGTAAGATTGGTATGAATGGTAACAAAAAATTGAGTAATGTTGAAATATATTATTGTACCATGCCTGTGATTATTATAATGTTTGAAACATTCAAGAAAAATTTGGAGGGTTTTTCACTTTTATGTATATTTTTCTATTTCTTCAAATACGGAGAACATAGTGGAAAATTACTAAATCACCTTTAAAGTAAATATATCAATAATGCTTTATTTTCCTAAACAAACAAATAAACGAAACTGCATGTGTGGCTGAAACTTCAGTTCTCCTACTTGTTGCCATGGTGCGATTCCTTGTTGCAATTTCTTTTGTTCCAAATGTTGGACAGCCTGGTGAGTGGAAAAAAAATCCTAATGTATTTATTTATCTGTTTATCTATTTATTTATTTATTTATTTTTATTTACTTATCCATCCATCCATCCATCCATCCATCCACCCATCCATCCATCCATTTATTAGTCATATGTGTGGCCTGAGACAAAGCATGACAAACAGAATAATTTTTTCCTAAGACAAAGCTATTTTAAGTCTAAAATCTCGATAAATGTTCTACAAACTTAACCTCAAGTACTGCTTGGGTGATCAGATGAGAATCTACTTCAACCACATCTTGTTTATCTTGAGATAGGTGCCTGGAAGGTTCTCAGGCGGACTTGTTGAAATTGCAAGGATCTAAGATGGCTGCCAGAGTGCTACCTGGAAGGTCGTCAGGTGGGCCTGTTGAAATTTCCAGGATCTAAGATGGTTGCCAGAGTGCTACCTGGCAACCTCTGGCCCCATCCTCACCCCATATGCATGCTAAGTACCATGATGGTGATGGAAGGAGCCATAAAAGGAGCAGGTGATGCTGAGTTCCAGAAGGTCTGTACTCAGTCCAGGAAAGACGCAGATATTAACCTCCCACACCTTACATTCTGTACTTATATGTTGTATGGCGTTTTCCTCCAAAGAGTTGCCATTTCATCCAAGACTGTTAAAATGACAATGTTGATGGTTGATGCTCTCCCAGAAGGGCTGGGACAGGCTAGATGAACCAAGTGTCCACCCACCTGCCAGCATGCAGGTGTCCACACATGTACCCATGCATATGCCCACACATTTACCCATGTACATGCCAACATATATGCCTACACATGTACCCACGCCATGCTCACACACATGCTCTTGCCTACACATGTGAGGTAGAGAAGGGCCCCAGGGTACATAGGCCAAGGAAGATGAGTTGGAAGGTTCCTTCTAGGCAGCCACAGGGAAGGCATCAGCCATGAGGGGTCCTCCCTGCTCCTCTAATTAACCTTCACGCCTACACCTGAAAGCAAGCTCATTAAACTCGCTGGGTGGTCAAGTCGCAGCATGGCGAAATCGTTACTTTGGTTTATGATGGACTTCCTGTCTGGGTTGTAAAGACAGCCGTACATGGCCTGTCCCTAGGAAAAGTATTCACCAGGCATTATAACTGCCCAAACCCAAGAGTTAAGAAGTGATCTGCCTGGGTTTGTATCCCATCCTATTTTGGGCCAGTAATAAGTGTGTATTTCACTGCTCATTGGTGCTCAATATCTTTGTGGCTTCACAGTTCCAAGAGGGAAAAAGGACCTAGTTTGGAAAGGACATGGTCTGATCAGCTAGTAGGGTTCCTTGTGCACGAGAAAGCTACCAATCGATGCAGGAGCATTCAGGGATGTTAGGTAACACTGTAAGGCTGTGCAGCATTGAGGACCCTGACTTCAGGAAGTGCTTGCACTTTATGGGAGGTTAAGAGTGACTCCTGGTGGGGGCCCTCCCACCACCTCCCCCACCCTTTTGGTTTCACCTCTGAGAGGTTAAAATATTGTAAAACCAGCTGTGATGAGACTGAGTGACATCTCCCCTGTGGACAGGCTGGCCACAGGGCTTCTGTGAGGCTGAGAGAATCTGCATTGCAAGCCAGGAGTTCCACACAGGGCCCTGGGAGTTAGTGGTCCTTAGATCCCTGGAACTGTTCTAGAATCAGGATCTGGCTTTGACAACATAGCCATGCAGTTCTCATGATTGACTGTATTTCCTGTCCAGTGGCACTTAGTTTTAGGTATCAAATTGACAAATTAGAACCAAATTTTTAGGCTCCTCCCCTGGCCCCGCCCCTCACTGAGCAGGTACCAGCACCCCAGGCCCCGCCCTTCCCTCTAAGCAGATGTCGGTAGGCACTCAGGCCCCACCCTTTCGACTGAACAGATGACAACACCCCAGGCCAAGCCCTTCCTGCTGAGCAGATGCCAGCAAGCACCCCAGGCCCCACCCTTCCGGCTGAGCAGATGCCATCATCCCAGGCCCCCCCCAGCCAAGCCTTGCCACTACCTGGTTCTGCTCTTGCTTCTGCACCTCCATCTGTTTGTGCTGTCTCTCTCTGCTTCTGAAGCATCTCTGCCTTCTTCTTAAGCTTGTTTTCTTGCAGGGCAGTGATATTTTCATATTCTTTTAACTCTTCCTCCATGAACAACTATTTTTAATCCTATGTATAGAAAATAAAGAGTAGTCTCAGAAACAATTATGTCTTATTTAGCTTTAAAATGCAAGGATCATGGGCTGGAGAGTCTGCTCAAGAACACATAGTGCCCTCTGATATGCACACACACACAACACACACACACACACACAAATAAATAAAATTAAAACTAAAGGATTATCCAAATACACAAGAGGACCTTGTAATATATTGTTTAGATAAGAAGGCAAAAATAAGAAAATGTGTACTAGCCAGCCACAGTGGCTAATTCCATAATTTGAGTACTGGGGAAGCTGAGGCAGGTGCATGGTCTTGAGTTCAAGGCCAGCCCAGGATACATGGTGCATTCCACACCAGCCTACAGTGTGAGACAGGCTGCAAAGAAAAAAGTGTTTATACCCAGGCAGTGATGTTCCAGGACACCTGAGTTACACAGCAAACTTGTCTCTAGGATGATGATGATGATAATAATAGGAATAAATTATGGAGCTGAGCATGTGGTGCATGCCTACAATTTCAGCATTTGGGTGGTGGAGGCAGAAATGACAGGAGTTCTAAGCAAGCCTCAGCTGTTTAAGACTGACTCAAAAGCAAAGGTTTTTTTTTTTTTAATAAAGATGCAATGTCACTTATATAGCATAAAGCCTTCTTCAAGTACAGAAATATGACCATCTGTGCATCCATGTAAGAAACAACAAAGCACATCTGCATGTGTTATGTTCTGCAGACATACACTACATGGGAGCTACACACTACTTCACATGCTTAATACAATGTCCTCCATTTCACGTGCATAACACAATGCTAAATGCACACTGCCTAACCTATGTACAGATGACAGATGGTTCTAATTAATTCTTCGCATATACATTTTTAAAATTTTCAAGGATGAGTGTCATTTTATACTTAGGAAAAAGTACAATTCTGCTACCTGGCCATAAACAAGATCAACTGCTACAATTTTTCCATTATATAACAAGATCATTATTTTATAGTAACATTTTATGTAAAAAAATAAGCCAGTTGGAGCACACAGATCAAAGCATAATACTGGAATGTTGGACCCCTCTGCCCTTCTGGCCATCAGCTGTATTATCTCCCAGCTCTCTTGCTCCAAGAATTCCTTCTTTTCTGTAGCTTTCAAAAATTCTTCTAGAGTCACCAATCGATCTTTGTTAGTATCAACCTGAGTAAAGGAAAACATGAGGCCTATATGAAATGCCTCTTATTTTCTTTAGACACTAGCAACTGTCTTCCCACAGATCCTACCATGTAAACATTCGACAACATGAGCACTCTACTTTTAACAGAACTAGAAATTATGTATCTGTTTTTTCTACATATTTTGAACAAAAATAGGAGAGAGGTTTTAATTAGGGTGGTCAAGGAGGTCGCCAGGCTGAAAAACAAACATCAGAGCAGTGACCGGCAGAAGTGAGACCCTCTGATGACACAGAGGAAGAAGAGGGAAGTTCTGCTACAAGAGGCAGCATGGCCGGGCACTGAGCTGCACACCATAATCCCACCTGGGAGACAAGCAGGCTTAATGCCACCTGGCCGACACAGAAAAACCTGTGCAAAACAAAACAGAACAGAAGGAAGAAAAGAAAGCAACAGCAGCCAACGTTGCCAGGGTGACAGAAATGACGTCACGACCTTTTGAATGTAAGACTCAGGCAAGTGAGTCAGTGAAAGTGCACTGAAGTGAGACAGCCTGAGTTCAAACCCCGAAACCCACAAGAGGGAAGAAGAGAACAGACTTCACAATGATCCTCCAACTGCCGCATGCACACCATGGCCTGCACTTGCCTGCACCCACACAGGCACATGCCCGACATAAGAGAAAAAAGAACAAGAAAAGAGGCAGTCTTGTGAGTAACCAAAGTGCTCTGAGCAAGACAGCAATGTGACCTAATAGATGCTTTATTTCTACAGAGCACATGCAAGTGCCTATGCATGTCTGCATGGGAGTGAGCATGCACTTGTGTGTAGGTGGTATCAGGAACCATTCTCACTAGCTCTTTTGCTTTATTATTGTGGGCCTGGGTCTCTAGGACACACTATTAGGGCTGCTCTGACTAGCCAGCTTGCTCTAGGATTCCCAGGTTCTGCCTCCTGGGCCAGGATCACAGGCAGACTACCCACTACACCCTCCTGGTTTTCCTAAATGGGATTTGGGGATCTGAAATCAGATACTTTTGCATCAGAGCAAGCAATTTTCCATGAGTCATCATCTTACCTGGCTGATCTATGGGAACTGGACTGAGCAGAAAAAGAGCCCAGTGAGCAAAAAGACTGGATTTGGAAGTAGCAGCACATCAGCGCATGTACACATCCACACACAGACACACATCCACACACAAAATAAAGAAATAAAAATCCATCTTAAAAAAAAGCAACAGCAGGCTAGAGAGATGGCTCAGGGGTTAAGACTCTGCCTCTCAAACAGAAAGTCCTGAGTTCAAATCCCAGATCCAAATAACAGAAACACCTATACTGGCTCTGGTGGGCAGAGCCTAGAAAATTCCAGAACGAACCTGACAGGAGTTAGAAACAATCCAGGATGATTCCCGAAGTTACCCTTGGTGCTCCACAGGGACATACAAGTGCCCTCTGATAGACACACACACACACATGCACGCGCGTGCACGCACACACACACACACACACACACACACACCCCTACACAAAAATAAAAAAATTTAAAAAACAACAACATGTACATTAGCTGTGTGCCAGAAGTCTCAGCTGTAACAAGGTGATTCCTTTCCTGAAATCAAGAAGGCCAAGGAGAAGTCAAGCATGGTGGCTTACAGCAGAGATCCCAGCTTTTTTGTGGGGGAAGGTGAAGCAAGAAGACAGCTGTGGGTTTGAGTTCAGCCTAGACTACATAGGGAGCCCAGCATGGCCTGCAATACAGGCTCTGACTCAAAAGAAGAGGGAAAAAGAGAAAGAGAGAAAGAAAGAAAGAAAGAAGAAGAAGAAAGAAAGAAAGAAAGAAAGAAAGAAAGAAAGAAAGAAAGAAAGAAAGAAAGAAAGAAAGAAAGAAAGAGAGAGAGAGAGAGAGAGGGAGGGAGGGAGGGAAGGAAGAGGGAGAGGGAAGGAAGGAAGGAAGGAAGGAAGAAAGGAAGGAAGGAAGGAAGGAAGGAAGGAAGGAAGGAAGGAAGGAAGGAAGGAAGGAAGGAAGGTGCTTGGGTCTAGGGCTTCTGATCAAGTGTAGTAAATACCTAAGGGGCCAAGACCAAGCTTGGAGACTCAGGAATAACTAATGGTAAATATCTAGAGGAAACCTGAGACACAGGATGTCACAAGTCACCTGAGGACAAATGAGAGCAGAAAGGTGAACCCAGCTGAGGTCAGATTCATGGCACAGTGATATTCAGGGCTCAGAAGGGACAGGTGGCAAGGCAAGGCTTCCAAAGGCCACAGGAAGCTTCTAAGTGGGAGAGCAAATTTTGTCAAGGTGCTGTGCAGAACATGAGATGAGATCACTGATTTGGCCAGAGTCAAGTGGTGAGATGGGCTGCCTAGACAGTGTTGGCCCTGTCAACATGGATTATGGAGAAATGAGCAAGAGGGAAGAAGAGCAGACAGTCCTGAAGACAGTCTCACTGTGGAGAACAGAAATAGAGCAGCCACTGAGGGTTTGCTGGGGGGTTGGTGGAACATGTAAGGTCATGCGAGCCTCCTACTGGCACGGATTCTCCAGCAGGGACACATGCAAAAGAGGAAGGGGGATGAGGGAAGGGACAAAGCCTGTGAAGAGGACTCAGGCCAGGACCCCTGCACTGGGGGACATAGGGCCTCGTGGAACAGCCACTGTGACCGCTACAAAGACAGAGGGGTGGGGGACTTGATGGGGAAAGATGAAGAGAGTCTTGTTACCTCTATTTTCTCAGTAAAATCAGGCACAAAGGCAGATGAGAAGGAGGAGGAAGACTTGAAAGTTTAAGGAGAGAAAAGAAAAGGAAAAACTTGTGACACTTCAGCGGGGAAATGAATGGGCCAGAGAATGAGAATCACCAGGCAAAGAGCTGAACTCGCTGCCTGACCACAGGGAGCAGAGTTACATCTTTCCATGCCCTCACCAGCACTCTCCACAGGACACAGCAGGGTCATGGCTGAGTACTGCACACACACTTAGGTCATCGGTCCACTTGCAAAGGGTCTCTTCTGCATGGACTTGTGTATTCTGGAAATTTTGATCAGAGGGCAAAGAAAAACTCACTGGATGAGCAGCAGGAAAACAGTCAGCTGTTTTGAAAGGAAGGAAATTTAAAACATTAGGAGTCTGAAGCAATGGGTTATTACTTTTGCGCTCCTATCTGTACAGGGATTCTGTTTCCAGGGTCTGTGCTCTGCAACCTGTGGGAAGTACAGTGCCCTCAACACCGCCTGGGGGCAGCACAGGACACACTTCAATCAGTGGGAAGCGAGCAGACAAGACTTGTACACTGTTCTGTGCTTGATTGGGTTTCTTCAGAGTTTCTTCAGAGAATGCATGAGAAGCCTGAGGATGAAAGATGCAGAGAGGCAACCCCGCTGAGGTCAAGCCTGACCTTGCTGTACCCCTAAAGCTCATGTAAGTAATAAGCATGACATATGTATTTGTCATAGCCAGTAAGGTAGCAAAACTTAGAGCTTTTCTGAGTATAGGCTGAGTGTCCCTCACTCAAAATGCTTTTGGATTTGTTATTAATTTTGGGGGGGGGATATTTGCACACTCAAAAGGATTCTTGTACCATAAAGGTAATTTTATATAATGTAAATAATCTGGTGCATGAAACAAAGGTTTGAGGAATGATATTTACTACTTGTGGCATTTTGTAAGTCATCAAAAAGTATGGTATTTTGGAGCGTTTTCAGAGGAAATGTCAAATACTAAACTGCATGATTTTTGCTAGTTAAAACAACTTCCTAGCTGATATGTAAGTCTATCTTAATCTTTTATGAGCTTTAAAATAGCTACAATTATTTTATTGATCCTGAAGATACTTAGGGTAATGTTATCAAAAATTCAAAATTAAGCATCTCCTCCGTACATTTATCCTTCTGACTGGGGTGAGATTTCTCAAGGTCTGGTGAGGACCACAAGCTGCTCACCTCGTTCATCATGTGTTCTTGCAGCTGCAGCTGTTCTTCCTCCATCTCCACCATGTCATCCTTTTCATTTTGGGGGTTGTACATTTTCTCCAGCTGGAAAGAAAATGCCAAGATCCAACGGGTAAGAAGAGGAGATGCTGGAAGAACAGAGGCAGAGGGGGGAAGCCTAGAGAATGGGTGACCACGTCATTTACCTCTTTAGTAAATAGTGCTTTGAGCTCCTGCTCACCCAGAAATCTGTCGCTGTTGACATCTAAAGTTCAAGAGTCACAGATGGAAAAAAGGAGGGGGATTTTAATACCTTGGAAAATAAAGGATGAAAATACCATTACGTATGGTTTGCAGATACTGACCTGACTCAAGCTCATACCACAGAGCAGAGACTACATCTGTTCATGATGCTCCAGGTTAGCCTGAGGGATGGTGATTCTATGTCTCATAATCATGTCTTAGAAAAATGCATGTTGGCTATTTATTTCCAAAAACATAAAACAATATGCTATAATTTTTTTTAATTTTGTGAGACAGAATTGTGCTCTGTTAGCCCAAGCTGGCCTTAAAATTGTAGCTGGCCTGAAACTTGCAGCAATCTTTCTGCCTCATCTCTCCTAACTGCTAGGAGTACAGATGTGCACCGTTGCATCCAGCTTAGGAAATTTTAGTTCATGGTATAACACTGCTAGCTGTGGCTCACAGAACTGCCTCCAGGTGACAGAGAACCTTGGAACCAGCCATATGGTACCTACTAGAAAAACACAACAACGGTTCTATCTTCACAGAGACCAACACAAGGACCACAATTTCCTCCAGGAGGAAAACTCTAGGTGTTTACTAAGAGCAGGGCTTGGTAGGACTCGATAGCACACTGTGGCAACAATCAATCAAGAGAAAAATAAATACAATTTTTCCAAACAGCAGATATAAACATCAAGATTTGATTCAAATCTGTTACCATGTAATTTGATAAATGTCTTGGGTCAAAGTCATTAAAGTCCAATCCATCGGCCTCTTCTTATATTTATATTAGTTGATCTTTGCTTCCCTGTGAACCAATTTTAAGACATTGCTCAAAACAAAATGTAATCTATGTAGGGAGACTCAAAAATCTAATAGTTTTGTGAGGCTTCTCAGAATTAAGACTCCAGGTTTACACACTAAAAGCTTAAGACAACATTCTACTCTCTGGCCCAGGACTTAGCTTCACAGTTTCCAAGAATTGCGTCCTTATGGGATGATTGGCTTTGGGGTGGTTTTTGTGCTTTTTCTTCATCGCTTCAAATCTGGACTCTTCTGCTTTTCTCTTTTCCCCATTCAGTGATTTTAAATGTTCTCTCCATTGACTTTGGTCGTAGTGTTCAAGATCGCTTGTCACCTACAGTGCAAGAGGACATGCAGAGAGCTTGCCATGTAGCCCAGGCTGGCCCTGAAGTCATGACTTTCCTGCCTTGGCCTCCCAAGCCCTGGGAATTGCAGGAATAAAATTAAGATTGGACTTAACGTTAACGGTTCCAAATAGTCGCCATTTAATTACCGTAAGATAAAATTAGCATGTTTGTTTCTAGCTATGTGAAAAATCTTTAAAATAAACATGGTAAGAATCTCAGGAGAATGTATCATGGGAACCCCAGTACAAGCACTCTGACTTGCCAACATCTCTATCTAGGTCCAGCAGAGAGAGACACAGCTTCATCATCAATAAGCTAAAAAGCACCCCTAATTATTAGACCTCAACTTAGGTAAAATCAATGCTTGGTTTTGAAAAGGATTTGATGGTGAGCTAATAGGAAGCAGAATTGGGGCTTATTAGAAGACATTTTTAATATAGTTTTAAGTACAAGGTCTGTGTTTAGGGCATAAGTATGGAGTGCATTGGTAGAGGGCCTGCCTAACATGTGAGACCCCAAGTTCTCTCCCTAACATTATATAGCTCACAGAGTGAGCTGCCTCCTGCCAAACTTGGGGACCTGAGTTTGATACCCAAAAGTGCCCACATGGTGAAAGGAGAAATCTGATTTCTGAGAGTTGTCCTCTGACCTGCACCTGTGCCTCACTTGTGCACTTGTGTACTTTCTGTGTGTGTCTGTGTGTCTGTTTTTCTCCTCTCTCTGAAATAAATAAATAAAATATTTTAAAAAGATTTTAAGTTTCAGGGTTGAGAGGAAAATAAAACACTCTGAAAGGGAGACAGGTAATAAAAACATCCTTCCACCCTTTGAAGATGGGGACCCATGTAGTCCAGGGTAGTCTTAAAGTTGCTATACAGTGGAGGATGGTCTTAAACTTCTGATCCTCCTGCCTTTACCTCTCAAGGGTGCGGCTACATGTATCATCACCACACTAAATTTATTCAGTTCTGTGGACAGAACTTAGGGTTTCATTGTGCGCTAAACTTGCACTCAGCCCACTAAGCCATATGTTCAGCCCCCTACCTATAGTGCCTTCTGTAGAAGTAGCACAGGAGAAAAGCATGGATTATTCCTATTAAATTCTACCTTTTCATTCAGTCATCAATATTTTCAGGGAAACACAGAGAATCCAGCCATACATTCAATGAAAGAGGGATTCGTGAAGAGAGGGAATCCTAGCACTGGGCAGCAGGTGACAGAAACTTAAGGAAGTACCTTTATCTGCAAGCCGAGCTCTGCCTGGTCCTTAGGGTCCTCTGTTGGAAAAGTAGCATCAAGCACAAATGATGCTGGTTGCTTTGTGTCCTCCAGTGTGACAATGAGGTTTTCTGTGTGCTTCTGTGAGTGTTGTATCTTGGGCTTACTTTAGGATGCATGGCAGTGACCATCTATAATACTCTGGAATGTTTCCTTTCCAGATGATGATTGGGAAGCAAATAATGATGATCATGATGATGACGACGATGATGATGATGATGATAATGATAATAATAATGATGATAATAATAATAATATGGCTGGAAAGGTGGCTCAGTAGGCTAAGCCTGAGGACTAAGTTCAACCTTCAGAACCCACACAGTGGAAGATGTCAATCAACTCCTTCCTGCAAGTTGTTCTCGTACCTCCAAACATGCACCATGCATTGACCCCACACATACAAGAGGAGGAAATAAATTTCAAACAATTAACTTTAAGGAAAGAGAAAGGGTGTCAGGCACCACAACAGAAACAGAACTTGACTGTTATCCAGGATTTTGCATTTTACACTTTTTACTTTGAATGGAGCATGCTGGGTGTCTTTACATTCTGTTCTTGTGACATTGCTGTTAATGATAACGACATGCTGCTTTTACTGGTCTTTTTATATAATAAACATATACATCATTTGAATGGTTAGAAACATTAGCTGTGCTGTCAAGTAAGTATCCCAGTATACCATGTTGAGTGGTATTATACATAAATTAACAGCTACATTAGTCGAAGAACATTAATTTTTCCATTGTACAGGGGTATATATTGTATTAAATATGCATAGTGTTATCTACATGGAACTAATAAAAAAAAGGATACCAGAGATGTAATATAAGTTTCCAAGGCTTCAACTTTAGAAACTTCATGGGAACAAGTGAACAATACAGTAGTCTCAGAAAGGAGGGAGAAAGGGACTGAATCAAATCTGGATGCTACACAAGCTGAGAATGGGTGATAACATTTATATAAAATTGCATAACTGGGCTGAAGAGGTGGCTCAGGGGTTAAGCCTCCGCCTTGCAGGCGGAAGGTCCTGTGTTCGGATCCCAGGTCCCACGTATAGATGCCAGGCGGAAGCAGGGGCGGCCTGCGCTTCTGGTCTTGGTAGGGCGGAGCCTGTGAATCCCGGGGCAGAAGGAGATGGAGGCGTCCATGGTGGTTCGCGAATTCGTCCGTGGTTCTACACATACACAGACACACACACAGACACACACAGGTTCGCGCACATAAACACGCACATGCGCACAGTTGAATAAATAATAATAATAATAAAAAAATAAATCTTATTAAAAATTGCATAACTTCCAGACCACAGCATGCAATGAGGTCCAAAATTTCTTTCCTAGAGAGTATGAAAAGTCACAAACTCTTATCTAAAGTCTCTAAGATCTGGGGCTGACAAGATAGCTGAGGGGGTAAAGGAGCTTGCTACACTAACAACCTAAGTTCGATTCCTGGAATTCATATAAAGGTAGAAGAAAGCTGTCTCCTCTGTCACATGAGCACAAAGACACTGGTGCACATTGATACAACACACATACATATAAGAATAAGCAAAGAAATAAAAGTTAGGGCTGGAGAGATGGCTCATTGGTTAAGACTCCACTTCGGAAGCAGAAGGACCTGAGTTCAGAGCCCATGTCCCATGTAAAAATGTCAGGCAGAAAACAGTGCCCTACATTTTTGGCCCTGGGGGACAAGCCTGGGAAATCCCAGTGCAAAGAAAAAGGATGTAGAAACAATCCAGGATGATTCCCAAAGTCAGCCTTGGTCCTCCACAAGGACACAGAGTTCTCTCTCTCTCTCTCTCTCTCTCTCTCTCTCTCACACACACACACACACACACACAATAAATAAATAAGAAAACAAATAAATAAATAAATAAAATTTAAAAAATAAAGTAGATCCTTAAGGTTAGCTAGGTATGTTAGCATTTAGGGATGTTGAGGCAGAAGGATTGTCATGAGTTGAGGCCAGCCTGGAGATAGTCTCCCTCTCAATCAGTCAAATCCCTGTGGTGGGATGTTTCAGAATTTTCCAGCTTTTAGAGCTGGAAGGAAACATTTGAGTAGTACACATAATTTTGGTTTGATCCCCAGCACCACACACAAAATAAATTGTGTATTTTAAAAAGGAAAGTTCCAGATTGTTTTAGGATATGGAGACATGCTCACAGGAAGGGCACATGGGATGGAGGGATCTGGTTCATTCGGCCTCAAGCCAGGGAGGGCCAGGAACTGTTGTCTTAGACCCTCTAGAGGGAGACCTTCACAACAGAAATACTCTAAGCAGATAAAAGCCACACATAGCATTATTGAAACTGGCTATGTCAGCCCAGGTTTTGCAGCTGTTTGGTAAAGCCATCCAGGATGATACCCGATGTCACCCTTAGACTTCTAGAGGCACACACAGTGCCCTCTTCTATACACACCCACACATGTACACACCACACATGTAAACACCTACACCTACAAATGAAAAAAAAAATGAAGGGCCCAGACTTGCTGCATCAACTCAAAACCTGGAAACTAGTTAGATGAAGCAAAAGAACCCAGAAAGGTGAGGAAGGAGAAGAAAGGTGCCAGGGTACTTCACAATGAAGCAGTCATTGACATCTCCCCAAAACAGGAGTGGTAGACCCTGGCGAGCCATCTGGCGATTCTTAAAGAAGTTAAAGATTGAAATGCCATATTACCCTGCTATTCCACTTTTGTGAATAATCCCCCATACAGCCAATATTCACCTTGATAGCACAAGCACGATCATGTTCATAACAGCACTGTTTACAATAGCAAAGTCATGGAATCAGCCCAAATGTCCAACAGTTGACAAGTGGATAAGGAAAATGTGGTACATTTATACAATGGAATACTACTCAGCCATCAAGAATGATGAATTAATGAAATTTGCAAGGAAATGGATGGAATTAGAAACAATTATATTGGGTGAAGTATCCCAGACACGGAAAATTAAGTGCCGTATGTACTCCCTAATAGGTGGATCCTACACCAAACCCACTTAGAGACATTCAAAGACAAATTTCTGTAATACCTACAGTAATTGTAAAGATTATGAATAGGAGGGATGGGGAAGGAGGGCCCCACCAGAAACAAGGAGAGAGGGGACTATGTTTCAGCAGAGAAAATAGGCCATCATCAAGGACTGCAGTAAGTAATGAGACATCTGGTTAAGTTCACAGACTTTTCTTCCTGATCATTTGCAACTGATGGGGTATGATCTTACCAGAAGGTGTGGGCATATAGGCTACCTGATAGAAAGTAACCATTTTGCAAATGGGTGATTGATCTCTCTCTCACTGCAGTCTCCTACTTTTATTCCATCTACCTTTGAATATACTCTTATAAAAAGACTCTAATTTAACATGTTTTTATCTCTGTCCAGGGGGTGGCATCCAATACCCATCAGGATGGAGCCAAGGTCATTGCAGGAGCAGCAAAACCAAAAAAAAAATTAACAAACCATAACTCAGAACATCAGAGACTCTATATCAACCACCTGGAACCAGGCCAGCCGGATCTCTCCCCATCCTGAAGCTCAGGGAAATTTGCGGAAGAAGGGGCGGTAAGATTGTAAGAGCACAAGGATGGGAAGAATAATGATATGCAAGATACTGCACACAAGTTAGGGCTGAAGCAATCATAATAGGACTTTGCATGACCTGCACTATGTCCAACACATTATTGACCCCACTAAGTCTAGCATGGACTAAAGGCACTAGGATCCTTGGAGGCTAGGGACTGACAGTCATAGTAGTGTTCCTAAGCTTAAGGGGAACACAGGAAAGGGTTCTGGGATATATCCCTGTGTCCTTGTACCTCATCGGAGAGGAGGACCCAGAGGAGAGTTTGGTATGCACAGTAAAGGATGCTTTGGGGATTGGGGGGGGAGACACTGGGGGATGGGGAGGGAGGGGAGGGGGAGCAGGGGGGTCGGGGGGAAGTGGAGGGAGGGAGGGGACCAGTGTACCTGTTAAGTTTGTATGAGCATTAATAATAATAATAAAAAAAGCAGGAGTGGTAGAAAGGAGAAGAAACCTCTCCAGCAAGGATGCTTGGGACTTAAGGAGACCTGGACTGACCTAGGTTCAACATGCCCAGTGAAGAAGGGACAGTCAAGCTGAAGATGTGAGTGCCCGTAGGGCACAAAGCCCCAAGTGCAGCCTGGCACTGCATAAACAAGCATGGTGATACACGTGGCAATGCTGGTTACGCCAGCACTCAGGAAGTGGAGGCAACAGGACTCATCTTCAGTGGCACAGTAAGTTCAAGGCCAGCCTGACACAACTTCTTGAAAGAACAAAAGAGGAAAAGACAAATCTTACTTTCCCCCATTTTTACTAAGAAAACTATTTGCTTGGCTACTCTTGATCATTCTATTGGCTTGGGTTTTGTGTGTGTGTGCATGTGCGTGTGCATGTGCGTGTATGTGTGTATGTGTATGTGTGTGTACAGGATTGTATTTGAGTGTGTGTGCCTGTGGAGGCCCAAAAGTGATGTTGGGAATCACCCTGGATTGTTTCACCTCCTTATTGCTTTGCCCTGAGTTTTCCATCTTTCAGGGCCACAATTACAAGCCACTGTCATATCCACCCAGCATTTTCACATGGGATCTGGGATCTGAATTCAGATGCTTCTGCTTGTGGGGCAAAGACTTCAACCCCTGAATCATCTCCCCAGGCTTAGTTATGGTTTTATTATCTGATTTTACTCATTTTTTCAGTGAATAATTGCTTAACTTTATTTTGGTTTATTTTTCTTCCCTTAATAGAGACTAGAAGTTGACTGGGGAAACAGTTACAAAAATATTCCCTGCATTAAACCAAGAGATTGATTGTCTTCTTTTTCTGAATATCCCCATAAGCATTTCCAAGAACCATGTTTCCTAATTCACCCCAAACAATGGTTGAAACCCTAACTTCAGGTGAGGAGACAGGTCAGATCAGTTCTTCAGAAGAGCAAGATCATCTGCAAGCAATTCAGAGGAATTATTGGCACCAAGCTGTCATGTTCCCCAGAACAGGTCATGTCTTCCAAGAGGAAAAGCTGTTGTCTTGATCATCCACATTATGCACCCCAACATATGTGCCACTATAATGTGAATCTGTCTCACAGTGGCTCTGCAGTAGGAACAGACTAGAATAAATAAATAAATTCTATTAAACACAGCTCTCTGATTCTTACTCTAGAAATATGCAAGATTTTTTAATTAATTGCAAAAGCAAACAAGTTATATAAGCAAGCGAAACTATCTTTGGAAGTAGAGCTGAACACTTTAAATGCAGCTTTTTACTTAAGTTTAAGGTGAACACCAGTGAGGGGCTTGGGATGTAGCTCAGTTGGCAGAGTGTTGCCTAGTGTTCATGAAGTGATGGGCCAAGTCCCACCACCACATAAAACCTGTAAGCACAGCACTCGGTGTTCGAAGCAGGAGGATCCCATACTGAAGGGCATCCTTGACTACATATGGAGTTCAAAGGTCAGCCTGGGACACAAGAAAACCTGTTTCAAATAAAAAGTAAGGAAGCAAAGAAATGGGAGAGGGAGGAAAGAAGAAAGAGAGGAAAGAAGGAAGAAAGAAAGGAAGAAAAGAAGGAAAGAAGGAAGAAAGGAAGGAAAGAAGGAAGAAAGGAAGGAAGGAAGGAAGGAAGGAAGGAAGGAAGGAAGGAAGGAAGGAAGGAAGGAAGGAAGGAAGGAACTATGAAGGTAGGAAGGGGGTAGGGAATGGGGGAAAGGGGGAGGGAGGGAGGGTATACATGCATGTGCTTTCTATTTCTCTCTCCAAAAATCAATGTAGAGCATTTTTAAAAGAGCTGGACCTGGCTTCACATGCCAGTTACCTCAGCCCTAGGTGTGTGAAGACAGGAAGACCAAAAGAGCTTGCCGGTTAGTAGCCTATCAGAAATGCAATTCAGTGACAGACCCTGTCTCAAAGTATGAGGCAGAGAGTGAGACAAGAAGACACTTGATGGCCTGCTCTGCCCTCCACATGTATGTGCGCTGATGTACACACATGCATCCATCACACATAGCACAGATGTACACACTCTAGTGAACACACACACACACATGCGTCTCATGTCAAAACTGCTCAGCACCTTCTTTTCTCTTTTCCATTTTCTTTTCTGTTTGTACATGTGTGCAGGCATGTGCCATGCAAGCATCTGACGACCAGAGGACAACTTTCAGGGGTCAGTTCTCTCCTTACACCATGGAGGCTCCAGGATCTAATTCAGGTCATCAAGTTTTCCCACAGCCTTACCCACTGCAAACATTTCCCTGGGACTTTTTCTTCCTCTGAGAGGGCATATCGATCTGGAGGAGGCTGGCTACATGATTCTGCCTCATCCTAAGTGCTGTGCTTTCAATGCTGGCCACTGTGCTTGGCTTACTTGCTGTGCTTACAATGACCAGCCACCCGCCCGGCTCACATGTTGTGCTTTCAGGCACCAGCCACCCCGCCCAGCTCACATGGAGGTTTACAGGCACCAGCCACCATGACCGGCTCACAGTTCCTATTCTCATTGTGTACTCTGAGGACCTGGCTAGAGCCAGGACTTCACACACAAAATCTTTTCATGACACAGGAAATGGATCCACCTGCACATGAACATACCAAATAGCCCACGGCCCCTTCTGCTAAATCTCAGCTGATCCAATACATGCCTGAACAGAAAGGTCTACAAGAAGTGAACTAAGTTAAAATATGATATTTAAATGCTTTTACACACACAGACTTCAAGTAGGGCTCAAATCAAGAACAATTCTAAGGACATGTGCAGCATCCAAAGCCATGGCCCAGCTCCAGTAGGGGACGGATTCAGGACACAGAGACCTGCAGCTTAGATCAGATCGAAGCCTTCAGTCACAGGCAGGGTACCTGAGGGTGACTGACACCAAGCCTGTCTTGCAGCCATAGCTCTCAAGTGTGGTTCCTGGGTCCAAAAGCTTCAGCTCATCCAGAAATTTGTGAGAAATGCAAAAATTGACTTCAGAACTTGTAAACCAGAGACCAGGGAATGAGTCCCAAAAGTAGGTTTTAATGAGGCACTATAAGTAATTCAGATTCATATTAACTGGAAACCACTGTTCCTGAACATACTGCCTCCTTCTGCCCTAGTATTTGCTATTTGTAAGCAAAGTGAATGTTTATCTCAAAGGCAGTTAGGAGATGGGGAAAGAGCTTAAGAGGTAGTGCACTTTGCCTTGTATGTGTGAGGCCCTGGTTTTATTTTTTTATTAAAAATGTAATTATACATTTAAAAATTTTTTACCAGTTCCCTCCCTCTCCCCTCCTCCCCCCGAACCCCCTCCTCCCCTCCTCTCCCTCCCCATCCCCCAGTGCCTCCCCCCCAATTCCCAGAGAGTCCTTTATTGTGTACGCCTGACTCTCCACTGGGTCCTCCTCTCCGATGACATATAAGGACCCAGTGGCATTTCCATAAGCCCTTTCTCTTGTTCCCCTTAAGCATAGGAGCACTACTATGGCTGTCAATCCCTTGCCTCCAGGGATCTCGGTGCCCTTAACAGATGCTAGACTTTATGAGGGCAACAGTGTGCTGGACATTGCGCAGGGCATGCAAAGTCCCATTATGATTGCTGTGGCCCCAACTATTGTTGAGAATCTTGCAAATCGTTGTTCCTCCCATCCTTTTGCTCTTACAATCTTACCGCCCCCTCTTCCGCAAATGTCCCTGAGCTCCAGGATGGGGAGAGATTAGGCTGGCCTAGTTCTATGTGATTGATATAGAGTCTTGAAGTTCTGGATTGTGGTTTGTTGATTTTCTTTTGCAGTTTTGCTGCTCCTGCAATGCCCTTCACTCCATCCTGATGGGCACTGTATGTCACCCCCTGGCCAGAGACAAAAAGCTGTTAAACTGAAGTCTTGTTATAATAGCACATTCAAGGGTAGATGTAATAAAAGTAGGAAACATCAGTGAGGGAGGGGTCCATCACCCGTTTGCAAAATGATTACTTTTTATCTGCTAGACTATATGCCCTCCCCTTCTGGTGAGATCAGGAAAGAATGTCTGTGAACTTAACCAGGTTTCTCATTACTTACTTGCAGACCTTGATGGAGGCCTATTTTCTCTGCTGTAACATGGTCCCCTCTCTCCTTGTTTCTGTTGTGAGGCCCTGGTTTTCATCCCTTAACTCAAAACAAATAAGTTTTATACTTAACAATAAAGCAGAATGAAACTTTAGTGTATATTCTAACACTAGCTATGGCCAGTTGTTATGTGATCACAAGTCAGTCAATGAACCTAGAACTTCTGATCCCCCTAACTCCACCCCATTTATGCAGGGCTGGAAACAGATGGGACTTTTCCAAAGTTAGGTAAGCACTAGGCCAAATAAGCTCTACCCCCAGTCCCCCATCAACATGCATATGCTTCAAGTGCCTAAATTCTATCACACCAACGGTAGACCATGGAGCTGTTCTGTCATCTAATCAGAAGTACTCACAAAATTGCTTTACTTAGCCAGTGTCTAAGATTATTAAGGTACCAGATTTAGAAAGGACTTTAATCTAAATGTTTAATTAAGTATCACTTATCCAGCAGCACAGATAAGGCAATCAGCAGTGTTCAGATACAAAGGATAACAGCAATGCAGCATCAATCAACTACAGAAGGATGTTCACATCCAGGTACAATAAAAAAGGAGGGAGATACAACAAAGAGTCTCACTTTGGATACATGTGAAAGGTTAGCTCTGCTTAGCCTCAGACCTTGCTTCCAGGGAAACAGTCACAATTGTTCCGGGACCATGAGAGCATTCATTCTGGCTGAGATTATTCATTAGCTTTTGCCCAAATGAGATAATTAATTGCTAAATGTCATTTCAAACCCAAAGGGTATTTTATTTTTAATAATTTTAGAGGACAGAAGAGTGCAATTTAAAAGAAGGAATCTGTTGTTTTAAAATCAAATACAGGTCCAGTGAAATAGCTCAGTAGGAAAGACTCCCGATTGCAAGCCTGATGATCTGAGTTCGATACCCAGAAGTCCACATGGTGGAAAGAGGCAACTGAATTCCATACATAGTTAGTTATCCCCAGGTCCCACATAAAAATGCCTGGAGGAAATGGTGTTGGCCAGCAACTCCACCCCTACAAGACAGAGGCTGGGAGACCCCAGGGTAAAGCTTTAAGATGCAAGAGCAAGCCAGGATGATTCTGATGTCACTCTTGTGCTTCCATAGGCACACAAACTCCAATGCCCTTTGGTACAAACATGTACACACACACACACACACACACACACACACACACACACACACTCACACACACATACACACAAGCAAAAAAAAGAATGAAACTTAGTTTTCCTTTGACCTACATACATGCATGTGATCACCTCTTTCTGTGTATCTCTCGTTTCCTTTCCCCATTCCCCCTCATGCCTCTCCTCTTCTTTCCTTTTTCTCTCAAATAGACAGAATATTTTTTAAAAAATCAAACATAATAATAAATAGAGTCAGGAGACAACAACATTTGACTTACATAAAATGTCCCAAATATTTGGATCCTCAGAGAAAAATTACTACCACCTAGGGATGTTAGGGGGAGCATAAAAGAGAAATAAATGCTTCTGAGGAGATTTTCATTGGTGGTGATGAAACCGTGCTAAGTCAGGAACTTGGGAGGCTGCATAGGATTATTGATGAATGATGAACCAGTGAACGTATGTTTGAAAAGTACAAGTTGTGGCTGTCTGTAGTGCCTGGAAGTCCAGCACTTTGGAGGACGAAAGCAGGAGGGCCAGCATGGGTTAAATGAGTTCCAGATCAGCCTAGGTTGCAGACTACATAGGTAGGGTAGAGTGGTTACCTATCCTATAGGTTGCCCAGTTTATTCAGTGCTGGGGATCAAACCCAGGGCTCCATGAATGCTACAGAGGCACTCTCCCAACTAAACTATATCTTCAGGCTGTGGAAGACTTTTTTAATTCATTGATTGGCTGTGTGTGTGTGTGTGTTTGAGTTCCAGGAAACCCATAAGTGTATGTGTGCCTGTAGGGGCTCAAGGGTGAACTTGGGAATCATCCTGGATTGCTTTCTAATCTTTTTGATTTGCTCTGAGGTTTCCCAGGAGACCTATGTTTTTATGTGGGTTCTAGGGCTCTGACCTCAGGTCCTTCTACCTGGACGGCAGAGTTCTTAACCCCTGAACCATCTTCAAGCCCGTGAACGACTTTTTAAAGGCATCCCACTGCACTCTAGCACAAATACACCTGCTACAGTAAATCTTAAACTACGAGATGATGCCCCATCTCATAGTTACTGTATGCCTTTGTGGAGATGGCTAAGCTAAAAGATGAGTGGCACATCTGACTTGCATGCTGAAGAGCCCTCCATTATGGGCCAGCCCAGGAAAAATGGTCTGGGAGGGTGTGAGCAAGGTGTGGCTAAGCATGGGAACAAAGATGGCACTGAGAGCTAGCGTGCTGGGCATAATCCTATTTAGATTATAGAGAGCCCTAATTGGCTTATAAGACTAGGCATGTCTCCCATACAGATATATGTTGAGTCTAACCTATGCAGCCTGCGTGCTGTCCTGACCATTAATATAATTGGCTGCACGTTTCACACCCTGCAGTCTTTTGTCTTTATAAGCTGCTTTACTGCCCCTAATAAACCAGTTAGGTTTGACAAATTCCCTGCTGCATTCATTAGTCTCCAGGGCTTGGAGACGGAGGACCGGCAGCACACTCACCTCCCCCGCCCCCAGACGGCCAAGAGCTGTCCCCCAGAATATGAGGTGCAGCAACATCTGGTGTAGGAGGAATGGACCAGTCACGCCTGTATTGTCTGTATGAGCCACATGCAACTTCCCCAAACTACCTGCTGCCATGCGTGGTGCTGATGCCAACCCGCCTGACTGAGAAGACCAACCCAGACAGGACAACAGCGAAAGCTCATGCTGGGACTTGTGGGATATTGTGCACACATATAGTTAATTGTAAAATATGTTCCTCATTGAAATCAAAAGGAGCTTGATTCTCCTCTGTATATTTTAAAATACAGTCTCTGTTAAAACAAAAAGGGGGAGATGTTGGGCCAGTCCAGGAAAAATGGTCTGGGAGGGAGTGAGCAGGGCGTGGCTAAGCACATGGGACCAAAAATGGTGCTGAGAGCTAGTGTGCTGGGAGTAACCCTGTTTACATTATAGAGAGCCCTAATTGGCTAATAGGAGTAGGCATGTCTCCCATACATATATATATGTTGAGTCTAACCTATGCAACCTGCATGCTGTGCTGGCCATTAATATAATTGGCTGCCCATTTTGTGCCCTGTAGACTTTTGTGTTTATAAGCTGATTTACTGCCCCCAATAAACGAGTCTTTCTTTGACAAACACCCTGCTGCATTCATTAGCCTCCGGGGCTTGGAGGCACAGGACCAGAAGCTCACTCACCTTTCTCCTTCCTGACGGCCAGGAGCTGTGCCCCAGAATTCAAGGTGCAGCATTCCATAAGCTCCCAACATGGTAAGTTTAGATTCTGATGCATACCAAACACTAACCCAGATCAGTTAGTCAACAAGTCATATAAAGTGAGTGTGGGGAAGAATATGAATGTGCAAACACTGTTGGCTTCTGGTATGAGCAAGAAAGTCCCAGCACCAAAACAAAACCAGAATCAGACAGCAGGGCTTGATGAAAACCAGAGAAAAACAGTCTCCTCTCCCAAAAACTTCCCCTGCCTCTCGCTGGCTCCCTTGGCTCCCACAGGCTCCTGCACACACCACACAGCCTCCCACAGTGCTAGGTGCTTCCTGCCCACACTCTGTGGATGTGGAGAGTCTCAAGAAGATCCTGGCTGACATCTCATTCTTCATTTCTTTTATTATTTATTTCTGCTCATCCAGACTTAATAGGTACATTGGTCCCCTCTCTCCCTCCACCCCTCCCTGGACCCCTAGCTCCATACCCCCTTTTCCTCTTCTTTCCCCCCCTCCCTCCCTATCTCCCAGTGTCTCCTCCCCTTCATCCCTGGAGCATCATTTAATGTGCATGCCAAACTCTATGATGAGGTGTAAGGACACAGTGGCATTTCCTAGAACTCTTTCTTGTGTTCCCCATAAGTATAGGAACAATAATATGGCTGTTAATCCCTAGCTTCTAAGGATCCTAGTGCCTTTAGTCCATGCTAGATTTTGAGGAGTCAATAATGTGTTGGTCATTGCGCAGGTCATGCAGAGTCCTGTTATGATTGCTTGGACCTATCTTGTGTTGAGTATCTTGCATATCATTACTCCTCCCCATCCTTGTGCTCTTATGATCTTACCACCCCCTCTTCCACAAATTTCCCTGAGCTTCAGGATGGGGAGAGATCCAGCTGGCCTGGTTCCAGGTGGTTGATATAGAGTCTCTGATGTTCTGAATTATGGTTTGTTGATTTTTTTTTCAGTTTTGCTGCTCCTGCAATGCCCTTCGCTACATCCTGATGGGTATTGGATGACACCCCCTGGACAGAGATAAAAACTTGTTAAAATAGAGTCTTATTATAAGAGTATATTCAAAGGTAGATGGAATAAAAGTAGGAGACCACGGTGAGGGGGGAGTCAGTCTCCCACTTGCACAATTGTTACTTTCCATCTGGCAGACTATGTGCCTTCCCCTTCTGGTGAGATCATATCCCATCAGTTGCAAATGGTCAGGAAGGAAAGTCTGTGAAGTTAACCAGATGTCTCATTACTTACTTGCAGTCTTTGATGGTGGCCTATTTTCTCTGCTGTAACATGATCCCACCTCTCTCTTTGTTTCTGGTGTGTTGCTCCTTCCCCTTCCTTTCTGTTTATAATCTTTGCAATTATGGAATATTACAGAGATTTATCTTTCAGTGTGTCTCTAAGTGGGTTTGGTACTAGGATCCACCTATTAGGGAGTACATACGGTGCTTAATTTTCTGGGTCTGGGATACTTCATTCAATGTAATTGTTTTAAATTCCATCCATTTCCCAGCAAATGTCATTAATTCATCATTTTTGATGGCTGAGTAGTATTCCATTGTATAAATGTATCACATTTTCCTTATCCACTTGTCAACTGTTGGACATTTGGGCTGATTCCATGACTTTGCTATTGTAAACAGTGCTGCTATGAACATGGTCGTGCTTGTGCTATCGAGGTGAAATTTGGCTGTATGGAGGGTTATTCCTAAAAGTGGAATAGCAGGGTCATATGGCATTTAAATCTTTAACGTATTTAAGAATTGCCAGAGAGCTCATCAGTGTGGTTGTATGAGCCTGCACTCCCACCAGCAATGTAGAAGAATTCCCCTCTCTCCACATCTTCTCCAGCATTTGGTGTTGTTTGTATTGTGGATTTTTGCCACCCTCACCAGGGTGAGATGATATTTCAGGGAGGTTTTGATTTGCATTTCCCTGATGGCTAAGGATGTGGAGCATTTTTAAAGATATTTGTTAGACATTTTAATTTCGTCCCTGGTAAAATTTCTTTTAAGTTCCAAGGCCCATTTTTTAATCGGGCCATTTGTTTGCTTGGTGTTTAGGTTTTTAAGTTCTTTGTGCACTCTGGATAATAGAGCTCTATCAGATATGTGGTTAGTGAAGGTTTTCTCCCATTCTGTGGGTTGCCTTTGTACATGAGTTACAATCTGTTTATCTGAACAAAAGCTCTTTAATCTCACAAGATCCCATCTGTTGAGTATTTGTTGTAGGGACTGTGTTATTGGATGTCCATTTAGGAACTGTTGGCCTAGTTCAATCAGCTTGAGGGAGTTCCCTACCCTTTCAACTATAGTTTTTATGGTCTCTGTACTTATATCAAGCAAGGTCCTTGATCCATTTGGAATTACGTCTTGTACATGGTGACAAGTATGGATCCACTTTTAATCTTCTGCATGTGGATATTCAGTTTTGCCAGCACCATTTGTTGAAGATACTGTTCTTTTTCCATTGGATTTTTTGGGCCCATTTTTGAAAGATCAAATGGCTATAGTTGTGTGGGCTTATATCTGAGTCTTCAACCCTTATCGATTGATCCATGTGTCTATTTTGGAGCCAGTACCAGGCTGTTTTTACAACTACGGATTTGTAGTACAGCCTAAGGTTTTGTATGGTGATACCTCCAGCCATGTTTTTGTTACTCAGGATTGTATTTGGTATCCTGGGTCTTTTGTGCCTCCATATGAATTTTGAGATTGTTTGGATAACTTCTTTCAAGAATTGCTTTGGGATTTTTATTGGTATAGCATTGAATCTGTATATTGCCTTTGGTAGGATGGTCATTTTTATGATGGTGATTCTGCAAATCCAGGAACATGGGAGGTCTTTCCACCTTCTAGTGTCTTCTGCAATTTCTTTCTTTAGGGTTTTACAGTTTTCGTTGCAAAGGTATCTTACTTCCTTGGTTAGGTTTATGCCAAGGTATTTCATTTTTTAAGGGATATAGTAAATGGGAATGTTTCTCTCAGGGCTTTTTCACTTATTTCATTCTGGGCATATAGGAAGACCACTGATTTTTGTACATTTAGTTTGTATCCTGCCACCCTGATGAACTTCCTTATTAGTTCCAGAAGTTTCCTGGTGGAGTTTTTGGGATCACTCAGGTATATGATCATGTCATCTGCAAATAGAGATAACTTTACTTCTTCCTTGCCAATTGGAATCCCTTTTATCTCCCTTTCTTGTCTTATGGTTTCAGCTAAGACTGCAAGTACAATATTGAATAGAAGTGGTGAGAGTGGGCAGCCTTGTCTAGTTCCTGATGGAAGCAGGAATGCTTCAAGTTTTTCCCCTTTGAGTATAATTCTTGCTGTAATCTTGTTTGTGTACCGCTTTTGTTATATTGATAAATGTTCCTTCCATTCCAACTTTCTTCTAGGGTTTTGGTCATAAAGGGCTGTTGGATCTTGTCAAAAGGTTTTTCTGCATTTATCAAGAGTATCATGTGGTCTTGAATGTTGGACTGGTTTATATGGTGAATTACATTTATTGATTTGTATATGTTGAACCAACCTTGTGTGCCTGGGATAAACCCTACTTGATCCACGTGCATGATCTTTGCTAAGACTTTATTAAGAATCTTTGCATCTGTGTCCATCAAAGAGATTGGCCTATAGTTTTCTTTTTTAAGTGTATCTTTATTAGGTTTTTGGATTAAGAAAATATTAGCTTCATAGAAGGAATTTGGTAGTGTTCCATCCTTTGCTATTTGATGGAACAGTTTAAGGAGTATTGGTGTTATTAGCTCCTTAAATGTCTGGTAGAACTTTGTGCTGAATCCATCTGGTTCAGTACACTTTTTGGTGAGAAGATTCGAGATGACTTCATCGATTTCCTCATAAGTTATAGGACTACTTAAATAATTCACAACTTCTTAATTCAATTTAGGTAAGTTGTGCTTACTTAGGAATTCATCCATTTCTTTTTTGTAGTCAAATTTCACAGAATAAAAGTTTTTGAAATAAGACGTTATAATACTCTGAATTTCTTGGGTATCAATAGTGATAACTCCATTTTCATTTCTAATTTTGTTAACTTGGGTTTTCTCTCTCTTGCTTTTGGTTTATTTAGCTAGGCGTGTGTCAATCTTATTGATTTTTTTCGAAGAACCAGCTTTTTGACTGGTTGATTCTCTGTATTGTTTTCCTCAATTTTGGATATTTGTCCCCTGAGTTTGCTGATCTCCTCTCTTCTACTGCTTTTGGGAATGGATTGCTCTAGTGTCTCTAAAGCTATAAGCCGCATTGTTAAGTTATTTAAGTGTGATGTTTCCATTTTTTTTGATGTAGGTATTAAGAGTTATGAACTTACCTCTTATGACAGCTTTCATTGTGTCCCAGAGATTTTGGTAAGTTGTGTTTTCATTAATATTCACTTTCAGGAAATCTTGAATTTTCTTTGTAATTTCTTCCTGAATCCAATTCTTATTCAGCATCACAGTATTTAGTTTCCAAGAGTTAGTGTATTTTCTGTTGTTTGTTGTGTTGTGGATGTCAAGCTTTAGACCATGGTGGTCTGATAGTGTACAGGCTAGAATTGCAACTTTCCTGTATATGTGGAGATTTGTTTTGTGGCCCAATATGTGATCTATTTTGGAGAACGTTCCATATGCTGCTGAGAAAAATGTGTATTCTTTGATGCATGGATGAAAAGTTTGATAGAGATCTGTAAGATTCATTTCAGTAATGGCTTGATTAAATTCCAAAGTGTCTCTGCTAAGCTTTTGACCTGTTGATCTATCACATGTTGAGAGGGCGGAATTAAAATCCCCAAGAGTTATCATTTGGGGGTTCATTTCTTGCTTTAGATGCTGTAGGGTTTGCTTAATGAATGTGGAGGGGCCTGTATTCGGTGCATATATGTTCAGTATTTTGAAGTCTTCCTGGTGAATTGTACCTGTGACTAAAATGTAGTATCCATCTGTGTCTCTTATGATTTTTTTTTGTTTGAAGTCCACTTTGTCCAATAGCATAATGGCTACCCCTACCTGTTTCCTGGTTCCATTAGCTTGCAGAATTTTGGACCAGCCTTTTATTTTTAGGATGTGCCTATCTTTTGTGGTGAGATGAGTTTCCTGAAAGCAGCAGATGTATGGGTTGTGATTTTTTTTTAATTTTTTATTATTATTGCCGCTCATACAAACTTAATAGGTAGACCAGTTCCCTCCCCCCCTCCTCCCCCCCGAACCCCCTGCTCCGCCTCCCTCCCTCCCCATCTCCCAGTGCCCCCCCCCCCCAATTCCCAGAGAGTCCTTTATTGTGTATGCCTAACTCTCCTCTTGGTCCTCCTTTCCGATGACATAAAAGGACCCAGTGGCATTTCCCTGAACCCTTTCTCGTGTTCCCCTTAAGCATAGGAACACTTCTGTGGCCATCAATCCCTTGCCTCCAAGGATCTTGGTGATTTTAGCAGATGCTAGACTTTGTGAGGTCAATAGTGTGACGGACATGGCACAGGGCATGCAAAGTCCTATTGTGATTGCTTCAGCCCTATCTAGTGTGGAGACTCTTCAAATCATTGCTCCCCCCATCCTTTTGCTCTTACAATCTTACCGCCCCCTCTTCCGCAAATGTCCCTGAGTTTCAGGATGGGGGGAGATTAGGCTGGCTTAGTTCTATGTGGATGATATAGAGTCTCTGAAGTTCTGGATTGTGGTTTGTTGATTTTCTTTTGCAGTTTTGCTGCTCCTGCAATGCCCTTCACTCCATCCTGATGGGCACTGTATGTCACCCCTTGCATTCCTTGGAGGTCTATTTTCTCTGCTGTAACATGGTCCCCTCTCTCCTTGTGTCTGGTGTGGCCCTCCAACCCCATCCCTCCTGTTCACAATCCTTGATCCAAGTTTGTAATCTGTGTCTCTTGATTGGTGAGTTAATTCCATTGACATTTAATGTTATAATGGATAAATTATTTTTAATTCTGGACACTTTTTATGTTTAGTGACTTTTGTAAATGTGTTATTTGGCTTTTACGTTTTGGTAGTATTATACTTCCCTTCTGTCATCCTGGATATGCTTTTTTTTTTCTTCATGCTTGAATATCATTTGTAGCATTTTTTGAAGGCCTGGTTTGGTAGACATATAAGCTTTCAAGTTGTCTTTGTGCTGGAAAACTTTTCTTTCTCCCTCGATCATATTGGATAGTTTTGCCTGATATATCAGCCTGGGTTGATATTTTTTGCTCATTTAATACTTGAAGTACATCTCTCCAAGCTGTTCTTGCTTTTACTGTTTCCATTGAGAAGCTATTTGTTATTTTAATAGGTTTACCTTTAAAAGTGATTTTTTCTTTCCCCTGGAGGCTCTCAGCACCTTTTCATTGTCTTGAAAGTGGAGTGTTTTGACTATTATTTGCTGTGGCGAGTTTCTATTTTGGTCATATCTGTTTGGGGTACAGAATGCCTCTTGTATTTGGATGGGCCTCTCATTCTTTAGTTGAGGGAAGTTTTCCTTGATGATAATTTGAAAAATTCCCTCAAGTGTGGTATTTTGGGATTCTTGCTCTGGTATTCCATGAATGTGCATGCTAGGCTTCTTCAGGTTGTCAAATAACTCTTGAATATTTCTCTCAAGTATCTTTTTGGTTTTAACAACCTCTTTCAATGAGCTGGTTAATACTCCCACTTTGTCTTCAAGATCTGAAATTCTGTTTTTTGCTTCTTTAGTTCTGCTAATAAGACTCTAGGTTGAGCTCTATGTTGAAGATAACTTGTCTTTTAGTTCAGTTTTAAACTCTGCCTGATACTGTTTGATCTATGCCTATTTTTGTTCCTTGAACTGTTTTTCTCAACTCCTCCAAGTGTCTGTTTTGTTCGTGTTCAAAGTGGTGGATGCAGTTATTTAACTCCTCCCGGATTTCCTCTTTCATAATATTGATCATGGTAATGATCGTGCTTTGAAAGTCGTTATCCTGGGCCTGGCTTTCTTGGCTATTTTCTGTGGATTTGTCTTGGTTTGAATCTATCATTATGGGGCTAATTCTTTCGGTGAGAGATTTGTCTTCTTGGGTTTTGTTTTTCATGGATCTGCGTTTTGACTTGGGCATTGTTGTTTTGTCTCTTAAGACCTTTCAGATTCTGTGTCTTTTTGAATGAACTGATCTAGTTGATATTAATATTCTCTGGCAGTTATTGCTTGTGGTTGCCTTCGAGGTGGATACGTTTGTCTGTTGTTATTATTTCCTGGGTGGGGGTATTATGCTGTTAGTACATCAATTAAGACAGGTTTAGTAGACTTGAGGTGAATATTAGTGTGATAGTGCACTTTTACAATTTAGTACCTTGATGATATGTGAGGGTGAGTGGTATAGTCCCTGATATTCTATAAGGTTTGGGGGTGGCTATATGGAAAAGTTAATCTACAGTGATTAATATTTGAAAGAAGCAGGATGGTAAAAAGGGGTTTAACTTATGTTTGGGCTGGCTGTGAAGAATCTCTCCCATGTGATAGGATGATTTTAGAGGTCTTCAGATGTATGGCGTTTGTCCCCTAGTGCTTTGCTTGGGTTTTCATTGTATTCTGTTGGTTCTGAGGAGCAGTGTGCCCTTCCTGAGATGCAGGGTGACCTGAAGCTTTCAGGGCCACTGGGCCGGTGGACCAGCAAAGGGGCTGGTGTCTTGCACACTGTGCACCTCACCTGGGACCCGGGAGTGACCTAGAGTTCCAGCCAACCCCAGGCAGGCTGGATGCTGCCCAGGCTGGCCTATGGGAGGAACTGGGATGGGCTGGTGGGGGTTACCTGAGATGCAGAATGACTGGGAGCATCCGGGCCAGGCAGGCAGGTGGACCAGCAAAAGGGCTGGTGGCACAGCGGGCTGTGCACCTCAACCTGGGACCTGGGGAGTGGCCTAGAGTTCCAGCCAACCCCAGGCAGAATGGATGCTGCCCAGGCTGGCCGGCAGAAGGACCTGGGAGGGGCTGGTGGGGGTTACCGGAGACGCAGAGTGACTGGGAGCATCCAGGCCCAGCGGGTGGGTGGACCAGCAAAAGGACTTTTCATTTCTTAGAAAGAGGTGTTTAAGGCTTTTTGAAGTGAACTTGGACTGGGTGTGACAAGGAGGTGTGTCCCTTGGTGGCATTCTTCCATGTGGCCCATACCAAGCTGTGTCTTCCTATCTATGGAGTCTTAGCACCTATGAAGCTCCAGAATCCTGACTTGAGTTACACACCCACCTTCTTCAGGGCTATCTAGCATCCTGCCTTTGGATAGGCATTCCCTCCCATTCCTTGTCTCTTTTTTTCTGGAAGACTGATGGAGACAGACTTAACAAAGCTTCCTTTCTGCAAACTTACTCTGACATTAAGGTGGACAATTAAACACTTACCTCGGTTCTTTCACAAAGTCCAGATAAATGTCAACTGGAAGCATAACAAAAGGAATGGAAAGTTTTCAAGAAGCTCAGGTGGGAGAGTAAAAACAGAAAAACATCTTTAAATGCCAAAATAGTGTCCAAGTGTCACACAGGTGTACAAACTCCTGACCAGGAGGAAGGCAAGCCCCGAGGGATAAAGAGGTGGGAAGCAGGGGAAGGTGGGAAGCAGAGAAGAGGGTGGAAAACCAGGGAGGATAAGAAGCAGAGAGGGGTGTAAAGCAGGGTGGGGCCTTGGGAAGTAGGGAGGGGCCCTGGGAAGCAACCTCCCCTCAAAGCATTGCTTAACTTCTCTCACCAACAGGTCATAAGAGCAGCTCTGTCCTTGATAGTCTTCCTCTCCACAAGGAAGGTTCAGATGGTGAGACCCTGCACTAAACACGCCAGGTGGCCAGTGATGCCCCCCCCAGCTGAAAGGTTACTCTCCAAGGGCAGGACAGTGAGAAATGTCTTTTTGTTGTTCTTTTGAGGCAAAGTTTTTAAACTCACTAGAAGCCCAGGCAGGTTTCAAATTCCAAGCAATTACTTTGTCTCAGTTTTCCCAGTGCTGGGGTTGCAGGCATGAGCCACAGAGCCCAGCATGATGCAAACTTCTTTACTACTATTGTTTTGTGGAGAGTAAATGATACATGAGATATGAGAGTGAGTACATATGTGACTACGGAGGTCAGAATGTGAAAACATGTGTATACAGAGCTCGGAACACAACTTTGTGGAGTCAGTTTTTTCTTTCTACCTTTTTTTTTTTTTATAAATGTTATCCATATGTCTTTATGATGTGGAGCACATCAACATCCTTGTCTGTATCTCTAAGCTCCATCTTTTACAAAAGCTAGCTTGATTGCCTCTACCTCTTTCTTGCTTCCTTCTGGGATTTCCCAGGCTCTGCTCACCAGGGCTGGAAGTGCATGCCGTCGTCATTTTCTACCTGGCATTTTTATGTAGGACCTGGAATTTGAATTCAGGACCTTGTGGAGACAGAATTTTAACTCCTGAGCCATTTCTCTAACCCTCCGTCTACCTTTTTATGGGAACTATTGGGATTGCACAACAAGCACCTTCATTTACTTTCTGAATTTTCTGAATGGTATTATTATTATTATTATTATTATTATGTGTGTGACACAGAGTTTCACATTGCCTAAATTGGCCTCAAACATGTAATACAGCCAAGGATGACCATGAATCCCTGTTCTTGCTTCTATCTCACTAGTGTTGATACTGCTAGAATGCACCAACTTCCCCAGGTTCCATTCATGCTAGACAGGTTTTCCACTAGCTGGACTGTATCCCAAGACTGAAAGTTTTGATCATTGCCTGATATCAGGACAAGGAATAATGCTCCCATCAGAAGGCATCAAAGCCTCAGGCACAGGTCCAAAGCAAGCCTTGTTTCTAAATCTCCTGGGCCAGTAGATACAAAACAATTCCCCTACACTTCCAAGACCTGAGAGGTCAAATCAGAATGGCCTCACCCACAGAAGCAAATTTTTTTTAATTGCAGATTAAATCCAGTAATTACCCAAGGGGAGAGAAAGAGAGAGAGAGAGAGAGAGAGAGAGAGAGAGAGAGAGAGAGAGAGAGAGAGAGAGAGAGAGAGAGATTCCTGTATTTATAGTAAGATAAGATGTCGTGGAAATGGTTGAAAGAATGATCACAGGGAAGAAGTGCAAAAGACAGAGCAGAAGCTGTCTGTCCATTCATCCGTTTGTCTATCTGTCTATCCGTCTGTCCATCTGTCTATCTCTCTGTCTGTCTTCTCCCTTTAAATAGTCTTTCTTCCTCCTTGAACCCAGTCTTTTGCTCCTTTTTCTTTTTTATGTTTGAGGTATGTTTTCCTTGAACAAATATTTATATAATTACCTACAAATATTATGTTAGAAAACAGAGGTGAGCCAGACATTTCACCACCGTCAAAGAGATTTAATACAGTGAGGAAGGCATCTGGAAAGGCTATCTGTAAGCAACTATAAATTGGAAAAGGAAGGAGCATAAGGGAAGAAGAAGGGAGGAGGGGTAGAAGAACAGGAGCCAGAAGAACAGGAGTAGGAGAAGGAGAAAGAGTGATGCTTAAACAAACAGCATAGTATGATGAGTTTCCTGATAATAAAGCTTTTAAATGGGTCTGGAGGCTTCTGCCCATAATCCCAGCACTTAGGGGAGGCGGAGGGTGGTCTTAAGGCCAACAAGTTTCTACGTAGTAAGTGAAAACTTTTTCAGGAATATATACATATATATTCAGTGAGGAAACTCATAATTTTAATGCTTTTTAAAAACACAAATAGGGGCTAGTAAGATGGTTCCCTGGGTGGGAATCTGGTTACCTGAGTTCTATTCCTGGAGTCCACTGACTTCAGAAAGTTATTCACTGACATTGACACACCGAACCTGGCTCACCAAGAATCTCTCTCATCTTCTCCCTCTGTACAAATAAAATATTTCTAAAGTAGTGTGGGCAAGGTGGCACATGCCTCTAATCACAGCACCTTACCAAAAAGTTGGTATGCTTAAAGAAGTTACACAAGGTCAAAAAAAAAAAGAGAAACATTCATAACAAATAAAAGTGAAGTAACTTTAAGCAAATGACCCAACTTGTGCCAACTAGCAAAAGTGTGTTCTGAACTTAATGCATGTGGAGATGGAGCATGCTTATCAACAGTGGTTTTCTGGCCATCAGTGGGCAACATCTGGGGATAGCTTGTCTGTATCATTTCGATGCTTCGCTTACAACTCAAAGCTCAGTTATTGTTAGCTCATTTTTATACAACTAGAAATTGTAACAACAAGAATCTGAATATTTATGGGAAATATTTTAAATTTTCATTTTTTTACTGCACATATATATGAGTATGCACATACTCCAACACACATATGGAGTTCAGAGGATAATTTTTGGGTTTATCTCTCCTACCCTGTGGCTTCAGAGATCAAACTTAGACAGTCAGACCTGAGCTGTAAGCACTTTTATCCACTAAATCCTCTCCCCAGGCTCTGGGCAATTTTTTGTTACTGTTTTTATAACCAGACTGAAGGTCAAACAACACAGAAATGCTTCTAAAATGAACCATGGGATAGAAATGTTTCTAAAATGAATCATGGGATAGAGGCAACACAGAGCCAAGCAAGGTGGCACATGCCCGTCAACCAGCTTTCAGAAGGTAGAAGCAAGGTATCTTGCCAGGAGTTCAAGCCAGCCTTGGCTACATGGCAAGACCCTGTCTTAAAAACAAATGAAACACTGAGGTTTCCTACTCTTATTACATCTACCCTTGAATGTGCTATTATAACAAGACTCCAGTTTAACAGCTTTTTGTCTCTGGCCAGGGGGTGACATACAGTGCCCAGCAGAATGGAGCGAAGGGCATTGCAGAAGCAGCAAAACTGCAAAAGAAAATCAACAAATCACAATCCAGAACTTCAGAGACTATATCAATCACATAGAACTAGGCCAGCCTAATCTCTCCCCATCCTGGAGCTCAGGGACATTTGCGGAAGAGGGGGCGGTAAGATGGTAAGAGCAAAAGGATGGGAGGAGCAACGATTTGCAAGATTCTCAACAATAGTTGGGGCCACAGCAATCATAATGGGACTTTGCATGCCCTGCGCAATGTCCAGCGCACTGTTGCCCTCATAAAGTCCAGCATCTGTTAAGGGCACCGAGACCCCTGGAGGCAAGGGATTGACAGCCATAGTAGTGATCTTATGCTTAAGGGGAACAAGAGAAAGGGCTTATGGAAATGCCACTGGGTCCTTATATGTCATCGGAGAGGAGGACCCAGTGGAGAGTTAGGCGTACACAATAAAGGACTCTCTGGGAATTGGGGGGGGGCACTGGGGGATGGGGAGGGGGAGGAGGGGGTTCGGGGCGAGGAGGGGGGAGAGAGGGAACTGGTAAAAAATTTTAAAATGTATAATTAAATTTAAAAAAAAAACAAATGAAACAAAACAAAAGCAGAAACACAGCCAGATAAGGATTGTTTCCCTCTCCAGCTGTGACCAGACATAAAGTGATTGATAAATATCAAATGTCCATCACAGTTCACGGGTCTGAGAGATGAAACCTTCTGCTGCCTACCGACAGCCAAGTCAGCTATAAAAGCCCCACTTTACTGGGGGCAGCCAAGCATCCAATTGTGTTTCACTGCTTCCATGCAACTTGAGCTTTGGCTCAGAAAGTCTGCAGAAAAAGAGGAGGCCGCCTTCTTTGCCTTTGCTTTGCTTCCCGGGTATTTGCTATGATGGTTTAAGACCTGGCAGCTCTCTTGGGACACATCTTATGACAGAAGAACAAAGAACTAATGATGATGATGATTTCATGAAGTCACTCTATGAGCAAGCGCTGTCTACTTCAAGGATTACTTTAAGCCAGGCCTGGTGGTGCATACTTGGAATCCCACCCCTCGGGGGTGGGCTAAGACAGGAGGATTGCTGCAATTGTGAGGACAGCCTGAGCTACATACTGAATTTGGGGTTATACAGTGGACCTATGTCTGCACCCCTCTCCTGGAAAAATCTAAGTACATGAAAATTTCGTGATTAAGCCTCTGTGACATCTGCTTTGTTTCTTATTTGGCAGTACCATTGAAAGTGACATTTTTTCTTTTTTAAGTTACCACAAAAGACAATTCTTAACTGAGCCCTTACTTCTAAGTAAAGAATTATTTTATCTCCCTTTGTACAGATGAGGTGACTGAGATCCAAAGGCATAACTTGATTTATACAATATTAAGTTTGTGGGTCTTGGTTCTTGTTCTGATTTTTTTTCCACAAAAAGCTGATCTTTAGATTCTAAATATAAATAGGGAAAGAGGAAATTAAGTATAACAGTGACTTATATATGCATCATTATTTGATAGCAACACTACACAACAGGTATACATTTAAATGCATGCATAAAATTAATGTGAAATTAAATCACCCAATTTTGTGAAGTGGCAGGCACAACATGACATGGTATTTCAGTGGGAAGGGAGATATAGCAAATGCAGACAAAAAGGAGAACCAGTGCATGCAAGTATACTGCAATCAAGCTGTATTTGGTTGGTCCCCCCTGAAGGACCATGAATTCAGATTAAACATTTATTTGTCTCAGCAATGACAGTTTTAGACACAGGATAACTCTCTTACTAAATTTCTACCAGGGTCAGATGTGACACATGCCTGCAGTCCAGCACTTTGTAGAAAAAGGAAAGTGCATCAAGGTTCTCCTTAGCTACACATCGAGTTTGAGGCCAGCTCAGGCTACATGAGACTTTGTATCAAAAATAAAATCTTACTTTACATTCACTGTCAATTTACAAAAGCATTCACTTGATCTCAGTTTGTTAAGGTACTGAACACAAATCAATGTACTTTGAGTTCTTTTCTGACAGCTCACTACATAATACAAGACAGTGAGCTCATGCACAAATTCACTGGTGAACACAATCTCCTGTTTCCAGGTGGTCTGCAAAGAAAATTAGCAAGGGCTGGTGAGATTGCTCAGCAGGTTAAGATACTGCTCAAAAACATCTGATGACCAGAGTTCAAGTCCCTGAAACACTCACATAGTGAGAGGAGAGAACTGACTTAATGACAGTTGTCCTCTGACCTCTGTCTATGCCCCTGTTCCCCATCATAATCTCTCTCTGTCTCTTTTATAAATTAATAAAAACAGAAAATAAGCAAATTAAGTTGCTTCAAATTGTAACAAAATGCCTTTAAGAGGTGTATTTAACATAAAATTGTCTAGGCAAAGGAGTGATCCTATCTAAGTTGCAGCTTGTGAATGGAAATAAATTTTTATCAACAAAGCTTGGTAAAAGACTTATTTGTGTGTAGATGTGTCAGTGCATGCAGGGAGGTCAGAAGAGGGTGCTGGTGTCCTCTTCCCAGTTCTCTAAGGCGAGGGCTCAGGAAAGCCTAGGATTTGCATTTCAGCCATGTTGGTGTGCCAGCTAACCCCAGTCATCCTCTTGCCTTCTCTCCTGTTGGAGCTGGGGTTACAGGAAGCCTTGTGGGGATGCCCAGTTTGTTACAAGGGTCTGGGACTTGAACTCTGGTCCTCACTATGCAGTGTAAATGCTGTTGACTACGGAGCCATCACCACAGGTCCAAAAAGCCAACTGAATCCCAACCTACCCCACTTATTTGTAAGTTACTTGCTTCTGTCTTTTCTTATTTATCCCCCCTCCTTACCCCATTCCCTTCTGGTGCTAGGGACTGAACTCAGGACCTCATACATGTTGAACAAGAACTCTACCATTGAAGACTTGATAGATCAAGGCTTGATTTTCCTACCTATAAAACTATAGGGCCAGTGATAGTTCAGTGGGTAAAGATGCCTACCACCAAACTTAATGGCCCGAGTTCAATTCCCAGAACCTGTGTGGTGAAAGGAGAGAATATACTCCTATAAGTTGTCCTCTGATATCCGCATGTATACCACAGTACTCACATAGCACATACAAAGTTAATTTTTTTATACAAAGTTAATTTTTAAAATCTGGATTAAGTCATGCATGGTGGCTCATATCTGTAATCTTAGAACTCAGAAGGGTGAATGAAGCAGGAGGATGCTATGAGTCAGAGGCCAGAATGAGTTCTAAGCCAGCCTGGGATGCAGAGACTCTGTCACAAACAAACCTGGAACCTGTACATCTACATCGTTGTGCTGGTGGGGTAAAAATAAGAATGAATATAAACTATAGAACATACTCAACAAACACTGAAGCCTGTCTGGACCTAACAATGAAATATAAGATAGGTGTGGCAACACATGCCTAAAATCCCACAGCTTGGAAAAGAGACTTCAAGGCCAGCCTGGGCTAATAGAAAGACCCTGCCTTGTAAACTGGGAAGAGGGGACCTAGGGACATGGCTCAGCAGTTAAAATAGCTGCCAGGAAAACAAAAGAACTGCAATTTGGCTCCTCAGACCCCATGAAAAGATTCTGAGTGGGTGTGGCAGCCGACATGTAATTCTAGCCCTGGAAGGCAGAGACTGGGAAACCCCAGAACCAGACTAACCTTTAGATGAACTCTGGGTTTGATTGAAGACCCTGCCTAAAATGATCAAGGTGGATCAAGGATGATTCTGAATATGATTCCCAATGATTCTCACCTCTGACATCACAGCCTCATGGTAACATCACAGCCTCACTTCTGATATCATAGCCTCACTGTGACATCACAGCCTCACCACTGGTATCCTACCTAGTCTCACTATGACACTGTAGCCTTACAACTGACATCATAGGCTCACTGTGATGTGATAGCTTCACCAGTGATATCACACCTTTGACATCATAGCCTCACCAGTGACACCACAGCCTCATCTACATCATAGTCTCACTGTCACTTGACACCTACATCACAGACTTACAGTGACCTCACAGCCTCACTGTGAACTCACAGCCTCCTCACTGACACCACAGCCTCACCTATTACATCATAACCTCACTGTGACATAAACCTTGCCACAGATATAACAGCCTTCACAGTAAACTCACAGCCTCACAGTGACATCAGTCCTTCACAGTGACATCACAGCCTCTCAATGACAACATGGCATCACCACTGACATCATAGCCTCACTGTCACATCACAACCTCATTGTGACACAACAGACTCACTATGACATTAGAGCCTCACCAGTGACACCACAGTCTCAACAATGCTACAGTCTCCCTGTGATACCGCAGTGTCACTACTGACATCACAACCTCACTGTGACATCACAACCTCCCAAGTGACATGACAACCTCACTGTGACATCGCAGCCTCAATGAGACATAATAGCCACATGGAGCCATCAGAGCCTCAAGGTGATATCACAGGCTTACCTCTGATATCATATCATCACGGTGCCATCACAGCCTCACTGCGACATCACAGGCTAATGTCTGAAATCATAGCCTCAGTTTGACATTACACACTCACCACTGACATCCTACCTAGCCTCACTATGATGCCACAGAATCACCACTGACATCACAGGCTCACTATGGTGTGACAGCCTCACCAGTGACACCACAGCCTCATGGTGACATCATAGTCTCACAGTGGCATCACAGCCTCACCTGTTACATCCCAGCTTCACTGTGACATCTCAGCCTCATCACTCACATCTACGACACTTCTGAAATCACAGCCTCCTCAGTGACCTCACAGACTCACTGTGGCATCACAAACTCACCATGACATCACAGCCTCACAATGACATCACAACTTCAATGTCATCACAGCCTCACTGTGACATTACAGCCTCACCCGGAAATCACAACCTCACTGTGACATCACAGCCTCAGTGTGACATAATAGCCTCACTTTGATATTAGACCCTCACAAGTGACATCAAGGCCTCACCAATGCCACAGCCTACCTCTGAAATCACAGTGTCACTACTGACACCACAATGTCACTTTGAATTCACGACGTACCCGGGAACATTACAACCTCATCATAACATCACAGCCACACTGTGCCATCACAACCTCAGATTTGAGGTTATAGCATCACGGTGATATCACAGCCTCACTATGACATCACAGGATTATCTCTGAAATCATAGCCTAACTGTGATATCACAGCATCAACTCTGATGTTATAGCATCACTGTTTCATCACAACCTCACTATGACATCATGGGCTCACCTCTGAAATCATAGCCTCAATGTGACATCACACTCCCTTCACTGACATCCTACCTAGCCACACTATGACACTACAGCCTCACCACTGACTTCAGAGGCTCACTGAAAGATGACAGCCTCCCTGTGACACCACAGTGTCACTATTGACATCACAACCTCACTGTGACATCACAACTTCGCCAGTGACATCACAGTCTCATTGTGACATCATAGCCAAACTGTGCCATCAAAGCATCAGTGGGACATAAAGCTTCTCCTCTGACATCATAGCCTGACTGTGACATCACAGCCTCAGGTTGACACAATAAACTCACAGTGACATTAGAGTCTCCAGAGTGACACCACAGTCTCACCAATGACATAGTCTCCCTGTGAAAGCACAGTCACTACTGACATCACAAGCTCACTGTGACATCACAAACTCACTGTGACATCACAGCCACACTGTACCAGCACAGACTCACTATGACATCACATCCTCACAACTGATATGACAGGCTCACCTTGATATTAAAGCTTCACTAGTGGCACCACAGCGTTATGGTGATATCATAGCCTCACTGTGGCATCACAGCCTTATCAGTTATATCACATCATCAATGCAACATCTCAGCCTCATCACTCACATCAGTCTCACTTCTGAAATCACAGCCTCACCACTGACCTCTCAGAGTCACTGTGACATCATAGAATCAAGAGCTTCAACACAGCCTCACTGTGGCATCATACCTTGACTCACAATGATACCACAGCCTCACCACTGACATCAAAGTCTCAGTGTGACATAATATCCTCACCAGTGACACCACAGCCTCAAGGTGACATGACAACCTCACAGTGGCATCACAGCCTCAACACTAATATCTGAGCCTCACCGTGACATCACAGCCTCATTGTGACATCAGCCTTTCTACTGATATCACAGCCTTCACATTGACCTCATTGCCTCATTGTGACACCATAGACTCACCATCAAATCATACCCACACTGTGACCACACAGCCTCATTGTCAGCCCTGACATCAGAGATGCACCATGACATCAGAGCCTCAGTGTGATACAACAGACTAACTGTGACATCAGAGCTTCACAATTGAAACTTCAGGCTCACCACTGACATCAGTCTGACCACTGACATCACAGTATCAACAGTGACATCACATTCTTTGACATTATAGCCTTACAGATGACACCAGAGCCTCTCTGTGACATCACAACCTCACCCCTGATATCACAGCCTCACCAGTGACCACACCCTCACTGTGGCATCACAGCCACACTATGACATCACAGGCTCACCTCTGAAATCATAGCCTCAGTGTGACATCACGGCCTTACCACTGATATCACAGGCAAACTGTGATAAGACAGCTTCACTTCTGATATCATACACTCACCGTGACATCACAGCTTCAACATGACATCACAAAACTCACTGTAACATCTGTCTTGCTTCTGATATAACTATCTTATGGTGACAACAGAGCCCCACTGTGCTATCACAGCCTCGCCACTGACATCATATTACTCTGCCACTACTGTCACACCGTGACACTGCAATCTAACCTCTGATATCACAGACTCACGGTGACATCACAATCTCACATAGACTTCACAGCCTCACAGTGATATCGCAGGCTCACCTGTCACATCATAGCCTCACTGTGACGTCACTGCTTCATCACTGACATCCTAACCTCACTGTGAAATCCAAGCACATGTTACATCATAGTCTCCTCATGACATCATACTTGCCACTGATATCATAGCCTCAGCATGACCTCACAGCCTTCACAGAGATATCACAGTCTCACTGTGACATCACAACCTCATGGTAACATCACAGCCTCACAATTAAATTAGAGCCTCACCAGTTACATCACAACTTCATGGTGACATCAGCCTTGCCACTTACATCACAGCCTCATTGTGATCTCTCATCTTCCATAGAGACTTTATATGCTCAATGCAACGTCACAGACTCACCTATGACAACACAGCCTCACTGTGCCATCACAGACTCACTGTTACATTATAGGCTCACCTCTGAAATCACAGACTCTTTGTGACATCACAACCTCTCCAGTGACATCACAGCCTCACCTCTGACATCACAACCTGTCATAGTTAGGCACAGGTGTCAACTTGATTGTTGAGGGTTTGAGCTCTGGGCACAGTTGTAGAGAGTTGATGGTTGAGTTAAGCCCAGAGCAAACCTGAAGGAGATTGTCTAGCTGCTGGGGAAGACCCAGCCCATGGTGGGTGGGATTAGGCCCTGGATAAATCACAGAAAGCTGGTTGAGAGAGTTGGCATTCTTCTGTATACTTGGCCAGACATACTGGTCTGGTAAGTAAGGATTGTCCATCTCTCAGCCGTTATGCAGTGATGGTGTGGCCAGTTTCCATGGCCTTGGTGTTGGTGTGTGCTCTCCCGTCAAGCTGGACTATGAACTGTAACCAGACTGTTGCAAGAAAATAAACTCCTTGTTCCCTTAAGCTGTTTGATGGTCATTTATCAGCAACTATGCAGGCAGACTGCAACACAGCCTCACTGTAATGGCACAGCCTCACCACTGTCATCCTAAACTCACTGTGATATCACAGCATCACCACTGATGTCACAGCCTCATTGTAATCTCAAAAAATCACCACTGACGTCAAAGCATCAGGGTGGCATCACAAACTCAGTGTGACATGACAGCCTCACTGTGACATCAGAGCATCACCATTGGAACCATAGCTTCACCTATGATATCGGCCTCACCACTGACATCACAGTCATTGACATTATAGCCTCAACAGTGACACCACAGCCTCACTGTGACATCAAAGCCTCACTCTGTGCTCATAACCTCACTGTGACATCATAGTCTTGGACATCATTGCTTCATAAGTGAGGTGTCACCGATGAGGCTATGATGTCAAAGGCTGTAGTGACACTGGTGAGGCTGACATGTCACAGTGAGCCTGTGATGTCAATTTTTAGACTGTGGTGTCATACTAAGGCTAGGTAGGATGTCAGTGGTGAAAGTGTGATTTCACAGTGAGACTATGATGTCAGAATTGAGGCTATGATGTCACCATGATGCTGTTATGTAAGTGGCAAGTCTGATGTCACAATGATTTTGTGATGTCACAGTGAGGCTAGGATGTCAGAGGTTAAGCTGTGATGTCACAGGGAGGCTGTGATGACACAGGTGTCTATGATGTCACAGTGAGGCTATGATGTCACAGTGAGACTATGATGTCATTGTAGAGGTAGTGATGGCACAGTGAGCATGTGATGTCAGTGGCCAGGCAGATGTTACAATGAGTCTATGAAGTTACAAGTGAGGCTGTGACATCAGTGGTCAGACTAATGCCAGTGGCACGGCTAATGTCACAGATGAAGCTTTGGTGTCACTGGTGAGGCTCTGATGTCACAGTGAGGCTGTGATGTCACAATGCAGCAGTGGTGGCACTGGTGAGGCTATATTGTCAGATTGTCATGTCAATGTTGAGACTGTGATATCAGTGTTCAGATTGTGATGTCCTGGTGAAGATGATGTCACAGGGGAGGCTGTGGCTTCAATGGTGAGGCTCTTTTGTCACAGTGAGGCAGTTGTGTCACAGTGAGGCTGTGATGTCACAGTGAGGCTCTGATGTCATTGGTGATTCTATGAGATGACAATGAGGCTGTGACATCAATGGTGATGCTGTGATTTCATGGAAAGTTTAGGATGTCAGGGGTGAGACTGTGTTGTCAATGGTGATGCTGTGATGTCAGAGGTGAGGCCGTGAAGTCACTGGACAAGTTGTGATATTACAGAGAGGCTGTGGTTTCAGTGGCAAAGCTGAGGGCACAATGTGGCTGCAATGTCCTCAGTGAGGCTGTAGTGTCACTGACGAGGCTTTGGTGTAAAAGGCGAGCATGATGTCACAATGAGGTTATGATATAACATGTGAGGGTATGGTAGCACTGGGTAGGCTATAATATCAAAGGCTATGATGTTACTAGTGAGGCTGTCAAGTCACGGTGCACCTGCGTTGTCAGTGGAGCCTGTGGTATCATTGTGAGCCTAAGTAGGATATCAATGGTGACGCTATGATGTCAGAGGTGAGCCTCTGATATCACCATGAGGCTGCAAAGCCACAGTGAGTCTGTGTTATCACAGTGAAGCCGTGATGTCACTGGAGAGGTTGTGATGTCAGTAGTGAGGCTGATGTCACAAAAAGGCTGTGATGTCATTGGCCAGGCTTATGTCACAATGAGGCTCTAATGTCACTGGTGAGGCAATGATGTCAGTGGTGAGGCTATGATGTGACTGTAAGTCTGTGATGTCTGTGGTGAAACTTTGATATCACAGTGAGGCTCGGATGGTAGTGGAGATGCTGTGACAGTGAGGTTGTGATGTCACTGTGAAGGTGTGATGTCACTGCGAGACCATGATGTCACCATGAGGATGTGTTGACACTGGTGATGCTATAATGTGAAAGAGTGTGATGTCACTGATAAGGCTCTAATATCACACTGAGGCTGTTGTGTCACACTGAGGCTGTGATGTCACAGTGAGGCTGCAGTGTCATTGGTGAGGCTGTCACAACACAGTGAGCATTTGGCGTCAGTGGAGAGCGTCTAATATCACCATGAGGCTGTGAAATCACAGTGAATCTGATCTGTGAAGGCCCAATGAGGCTTTGATTTCGCAGTGAGCCCATGATGTCACTGGAGAGGTTGTGATGTCACTGTGAGGCTATATCACTGTGAGGGTATGTGGATACTGGTGATGCTATAATGTCAAAGAGTGTGATGTCACTAGTGAGGCTTTAATGTCACAGTGAGGATGTTATGTCACACTGAGGCTGTGATGTCACAGTGAAGCTGGGGTGTCATTGGTGAGTATGTTTGGACACTGTGATTGTTTGACATCAGTGGTGAGGCTGTGGTGTCATAGTGAGGCTAGTTAGGATAACAGTGGTGAGGCTGTGATGTCACAGTATAGCTGTGGTATCACTGATGAGGTTGTCATGGTTTGAAATGTGTCCCCCACAGTCTCATGTGTTTGGCAAGGTCGTGGTAACTTGAGAGGTAGAGCCTTGTTGGATGAAGGCAGGCACAAGGAGTGGGCCTTGAGGCGGATTAGTCCCACCCTACCTCTAGAAAAAGTCTGTCTTTGCTGCAAGCAGTCTGCAGCTCTCAGCTTCCAAGGTGTCTGTGGTGACTTAGCCTCCTGCAGCTTTGGCCAGCCAGCCATGCTGCCTATGCCATGAGAAACTGTGCCTTCCCTCTGGAACTGTAAGATGAATAAACCTCCCTTTCTCTCTTAGGTTGGTTGATTTTTAGTGTTCTCTCACAGCAATAGTTAAGAGTAACTGTTACAAGGTTATAATGTCAAATACTGTGATGTTACTGTTGAGGATGTGATGTCAGTCCTCAGACTATTTTGTCAGTAGGGAGGCTGATGTCAGAGATGAGGCTGTGATTTCAATGGTGAGGCTCTAATGTCACAGTGAGTCTGTTCTGCCACACTGAGGCTATGATGTTATAGTGAGGCTGTGTTGTCACTGTTGAGAGTGTCACATCACAGTGAGGTGTGATGTTAGTGGTGAGGCTGTGCTAAGTGATATTATATAGTATATCAGTAGTGAAGCTGTGATGTTACAGCGTGGCTATGTTTTCAGAGTTGCTGCTGTGATGTGACAGTGAGGCTGTGGTGTCACTGGTGTGGCTATAATGTCAAAAACTTTGAATTCACTGGTGAGGATGTGACAAGCGAGGACAGACTCTGATGTCAGAGGTGAGGCTGATGTCACAGGTGAGGTTGTGGCTTCAATGGTGAGACTTTGATGTCACAGTTAGTCTATTGTGTTGCTGTGAGGCTGTGATGTCTCTGTGAGGCTGATATGAGTTATAAGACTGATGTCACAATGAGGCTATTATGTTACATTTGAGGCTGTGGTGTCAGGGATGATGCTATGATGTGAAAAGCAGTTATGTCACTGGTGAGGCTATCACATAACAATGAGCCTGTGATATCATTGGTGAGGTTGTGGTGTCATAGTGAGACTAGGTAGAATGTCAGTGATGAGGCTGTGACTACACACTGAGGCTATGATGTCAGACGTGAGGATGTGATGTCGTGGTGAAGTTGCTGTCTGTGGCAAGGATGATGTCATAATGAGTTTGTGATGTCACCAAGAGGCTATTACCTCAGTGGCCAAGGGTGATGTCACAGTTAGTTTCTGACATCACAGTGAGTTTGGGATTCCACAGTGAGGCTGTGATGACATGTTGGGCCTCATCAAGACCCTGGACAAGGCCTGTTGGAACTTCCTGAGCCTGGATAGAGTTTCATGATCTGTTTAAGCTGCGTCACCTGCATAATTCAGCACAGCCTTGTGGCTGATGCAATATAGCCTTAGGTAGCAACAGCAACTGGCCCATAGTAACGCCCCACTAGTCCATAATAATCTCATGAGACTACAAATCTCGCGAGACTACACCTTCTACAGTTGGTGCTGTTAAACTACCTAGCTGAGAGGGCCAATCAGCAAAGACTCACGCTAGGACTTATGGGATGTCGGGTGGGGTATATAAGGGCCTGACTGTTGGAATAAAGAGGCTTTTCCTGCTTTGACAGAACTCCCGGCCTGGTGTGTCTTTCCCCGGTGGTGAGGGGGGTCAGGGCTGGCGACACTCATCATCCTGTTCAGCCGGGTTGTGCCTGGCTAGACCAGCACTCCCTTCTGCACTAGCTGCCTAGAGCCCGGCAATGACCCAGTACGCCTATGTCAGAGTGAGGCTGTGATATCACAGTAAGTTTGTGATGTCACAGTGAGACTGTGATGACACAGGGTGGGTGTGATGCCACAGTGAGGCTATGATGTCACTGGGGAAGTTATGATTGCACAATGAGGTTGTGATGTCACTGGTTAGGTGTGATATCAGTGGTTAGAATGATATCAAAGTAAGGCTGTGATGTCAAAGTGATCATAGGGTGTCAGTGATTAGGCTGTGATGTCACAGTGAGGCGGTGACTTCACTGTGAAAGTATGATGTCATTGTGAGGATGTGATGTCATCGTGAGATTACAATGTCACTGTGGAAGCTATGAGGTCACAGTGATTTTGTGCTGTCAGTGGCAATGCTGAGGTGACAATGAGGCTATGATTTCATCATGAGGCTGTGTTGACACTGGAGGGGCTATAATGTCAGAGTGTGATGTCACTCGTGAGGCTGTTATATCACTGTTCAGACTGTGATGTCATTGGCAAGGTTGATGTCATAGGTGACCTTTGGTGTCACCAGTAAGGCTCCAATGTCACAGTGACGGTCTTGTGTCACACTGAGGCTGAGATGTCACAGTAAGTCTGTTGGGTCATTGGTGAGGTTTTCATGACACAGTGAGCCTTTGATGTTAGTGGTAAGGCTATGTTGTCACAGTGAAGCTAAGTTGGATACCAGTAGTGAGGGTGTGATGTTACAATGAGCTATGTTGTCAGAGGTGAGGCTGTGATATCACAGTGAGGCTTTTTAGTCACTGGTGATACTGTGATGTCACAATGAGACTGTGATTTCAGTCTTTTGGCTGTGATTTCAGAAGTGAGGCTGTTGTGAGTCATGAGGCTGAAATGTTCCACTGAGGCTGGGATGTCACCGTGAGGCTGTGTTGTTATAGTGAGGCTAGATAGGAGGTCAGTGGTGAGGGTGTGATGTCACAGTGAGGCTATGATTTCAGAAGTGAGCATGTAATGTCACATTGAGGCTATGATGTCAAAGGTGAGGCTATGAAATCACAGTGAGACTATGATGGCACAATGTGGCTGTAATGTCACAGTGAAACTGTGATGTCGCTGGAGTAGTTGTGATGACACTGGGGAGCATATGATTTCACAGTGACGTTGTGCTGTCAGTAGTGACACTGTGGTGACACAGAGAGACTGTGGCATTGGTAATGTTGTGCTGTCACTGGTGAGGCTCTAATGTCACAGTGAGGCTGTGGTGTCAGGGTGAGCCTATGTTTTCACTGGAGATATTGTGATGGCATAGTAAGTCTGTGATGTCAGTGGCAATACTGATGTCACAATAAAGCTGCAATGTCATTTGTGAGGCTGTGGTATCACTAGTGAAGATGTGATGTCACAGTGAGGCTATGGTGTCACTGGGGAGGCTGAGATGTAATGTGAGACTGTGATGTCTGTGGCAAGGCTTAAGTAACAATGAGGATCTAACAGGTGAAGCTGTGGTGTCACTGGTGAGGCTAGGATGTCAATAGCTGTGATTTAACTGGTGAGACTGTAACATCAGTGGTCAACTTGGTGGCGAGGCTGATGTCACATGTGAGGCTATGGTGTCAATGGTAAAGCTCTGTTGTCACAGTAAGGCTATTATTTCACACTGAGTCTGTGGTGTCACTGATGAGGCTATAATGTCAAAGACTGTGATGACATTGGTGAGGTTGTGATGTCAGTGTTCACACTGCGATGTCAGTGGTAAAGCTGATGTTACAGGTGAGGCTGTGGTTTCAATGGTGGGTGTCATAGTTAAGCACAGGTATCAACTTGACTCTTGAGGGTTTTGGCTCTGGGCATAGTTGTGGAGAGTTGATGGTTGAGTTAAGCCCAGAGCAAACCTGAAGGAGATTGTCTAGCTGCTGGGGAAGACCCAGCCCATGGTGGGTGGGATTAGGCCCTGGATAAATCACAGAGAGTTGGTTGACAGAGTTGGCATCCTTCTATATACTTGGCCAGACATGCTGGTCTGGCAAGTAAGGATTGTACATCTCTCAGCCATTATGGTGGCCAGTTCCCTCAGCCCTGGTGTTGGTGTGTGCTCTCCCATCAAGGTGGACTATGAACTGTAACCGGACTATCGTAAGAAAGTAAACTCCTTGTTCCCTTAAGCTGTGTGATGGTCATTTATCAGCAACCATGCAGGTGGACTGCAACAGAATTTGGTACCCAGGAAGTGGGGTGTTGCTGATAAATCTGACCATGTGGATTTTGTGGCTTTTGAATGGTTCTGATGGACAAAGTCGTAAATGCTGGAGAATTTTCACTTTGTGCATTTACAAATACCGTTCTTCAGAGTTTAGTGGGCCAATTGCTGAGAGATATTGTTTGGGCCCAATTTGTGATGAGGGAAACAAGGACTTTGGTAAAGCTGAATATAAAGACGATGGACTGGTTTGCTTGACAGAGGAGAGCTGTGTTGGCAGCCTTAAAGATTTGGATGTGCAAAGGGCAGGCAGCAGAATATCTGCTGCTTTTGGACAAATGAGTATCAGTGAAGGAAAACCTAGTGACTTGCACTGAGACGGTGGAAGACGTGAAAACCACCGTATGGCAAGTTCGTGGTTTGGAAACTCAAATTCCTTCAGGGGCCGAAAGCCCAAGGTAAAGCTGTTTCTTGCCCTTTGCAAATTTGGTTGCCTAGAAAAGAGGCTTTTCCAGCGCTACCTTGTTAAAGTTTGTACAGCTGTAGCTCCAGTGGACTAAGCTACGTTTCAACCTTGCTTCGGAATCAGGCAGCGTCCCTCAGGTGATACTGGTTTGGGCATACTACCGAGGGGTTCATGGAGAGCAGCAAAAGCTTGGCACCAAGTGGCAGGTGTAGAGTTCCTGCAGCTTAAAGCTGCAGAGGAGAACCCAGAATGGTGTTTGAGATGCCAGAATTGTGGGACTGCTGCTGAGGACGACTGCAAGTGGAGATTCATCCTGGTTCAAAGAAGTCTGCTTTTATAACTTTGAGCTGCAAACAGGGACTGGGAATGCCTAGAATCTTTGCACCACCTTGACTACATTGATGAGCAACAGAAGATGGACATTGAAGTGAAGGATTCAGTATTTGATTTTCTGGACCTTGACCTTTTTAATGTTTTCTTATTGGTTAAGATCCTTATGTTTTAATGTTTTATCTGTTTTAAAGTATTTAACTTATTCTGACTTAATACTCTTAAGGTTAAATAACTTTGAACTTTTAAAATGTTGGAACTGAAGTTGTAATGAGAAAACATTTTAAATTTGTCCATGAAATGTATTTGTATTTTTAAGATAACTTTTAACATCTGTGAGGACAAGGAAAGGTTATAGTTTAAAAGTGCTATTGTTTTTGTGTCAAGTTGACAAGGGGTGGAGTGTCATAGTTAAGCACAGGTGTCAACTTGACTCTTGAGGGTTTGGGCTCTGGGCACAGTTGTGGAGAGTTGATGGTTGAGTTAAGCCCAGAGCAAACCTGAAGGAGATTGTCTAGCTGCTGGGGAAGACCCAGCCCATGGTGGGTGGGATTAGGCCCTGGATAAATCACAGAGAGTTGGTTGACAGAGTTGGCATCCTTCTATATACTTGGCCAGACATGCTGGTCTGGCAAGTAAGGATTGTACATCTCTCAGCCATTATGGTGGCCAGTTCCCTCAGCCCTGGTGTTGGTGTGTGCTCTCCCATCAAGGTGGACTATGAACTGTAACCGGACTATCGTAAGAAAGTAAACTCCTTGTTCCCTTAAGCTGTGTGATGGTCATTTATCAGCAACCATGCAGGTGGACTGCAACAGTGGGTATCTGATGTCACATTGAGGCTGTTGGGTCACACTGAGGCTGTGATATCACAGTGAAAATATGATGTCAGGGGTGATTCTATGAGAATACAGTGAGTCTGTAACATCAGTGGTGATGTTGTGATTTCACAGTGAGGTTAGGATGTCAGTGGTGAGGTTGTGCCGTCACAATGAGGCTGTGATGTCAGAGATGAGTCTGTGAAGTTACAGTGAGGCTGTGGTGTCAGTGGTGATGCTGTGAAATTACACTAAGGTTGTGGTGTCAGTGGTGATGTGACATCACAGAGAGGTTATATCTATATTTTAGGCATTAACAATTTTTTCTTTTCCATTCCTCTATACCCAACCAACAAAAAATACTTTGCTTTTACCATTCCCTCTATAAACCATGCAGTTACCTCACAAATGTGTCAATGGACTGTCCTACAGGGGATGAAAAAGAGCCCTACCATCTGCCAACACTGTGTCGCCCATGCTGTTTAGCCTTCACAAGATCTATGTTGTATCATCCACTACATGGATGATATCTTAGTCACCCATAGAGATAAGGCCAACCTTAACTCCTTGATCCCACACTTATTGGCTAATATTGAATCAATAGGGCTCACTATAGCCTCTGATAAAATTAAGACTGTTCCTCCTTATGTGTTTTTAGGAGCTTCCATTTCCTCCTTGGTCAGAACTAGGCAACTGACTGTCTCACTTTAGAAAGTCCTTATGCTCACTGAGCCTCAACAGCTCTGTGGAACAATTAATTGGCTCTTTGTTACTGATGCTCAACTCCAGCATCTTTTTTCCTGCTGGAGGAGGCCCTCACCCCTCGTCCTCATGGACCATGACCTCTGGGGCCCATGAGGCCATCATCCACATAAATGACACCATTAGGCATGCCTCCTTGTGGAGATATGACCCTTCCATATCCCTCCTCAACATTGTTCTTACCACCTCATCACTTCTCCAGTGCTTATCTGACAGGAGGGGCTTCTCCAATGGTGCCACACTACCTAGTCACATCTGCCCAAAATAACTTCCCTGATTGAATCCATCTTGCCACTGGCAATCCAATGCTGCCAGTGCACCCTTATGACCTATGGCACTGAGCCTTCCTCCATCATTACCCCCATTATGGCTGAGCTATGTCCTTCCTTGCTTGCTGATAATCCTACTGTTTTTGCCTTGCTACAAGGGTTCGTGTGCACATTGGACTCCTACCTCCCTTCTCACAGACTGCTTCAAGCTTTGCCTACCCTGCCTTTAAAATTTCACTCGTATGCTTATCCTTATTCACATGGCCCATTCATCATGCTGCTACCACTTCCACTGATGCCAATAAACATTTTTATGCCCACCTCCTTAGAAAGCCTCCTAAGCTGGATGTCTTCTCCTGGACCCCCAAATCCAGCCTCTGTCCAATTGGGTGAATTCCTTGCTGTGGATGCAATTTTGGAGGCCTACCCAGAATTTTTAAATATTTTCTGTGACAGTCAATATGTGGTACAGACTGCTCATGTCACCCCTAATCAAACTTTTGCCCCTCTATCAGTCATCTCAATAGAGCATTGTGAGCTCTTAAGGAGACTGTAGAGGCACACACAACCCCTTTCTTTACTCAGCACTCTAACTTCCACTATAACTTACCCAGTCTTTTGGCGACTAATAATGCCACCATTGATTCTTTTTTTTTTTTTTTCAGTTCTGAATCTTTTTTTTTTTATTATTTTTCCACTCATGCAAACTTGATAGGTACCCCATTCTCTTCCTTCCCTCCACCCTTCCCTGGATCCCCTTGCTCCCTTCCACGTATTCCCCTTCCTTTTCCCCCTCTCTCCCTTTCTCCTGTGCCCCCCTTCCCCCCCATTCCTGGAGCATCCTTTACTGTGCATGTCAAACTTTCCTCTTGGTCCTCCTCTTCTGATAAAGTGTAAGGACTCAGTAACATTGCCTAGAGCTCTTTTTTGTGCTCCTTTTAGTATAAGAACACTATTGTGGTTGTTATTCCCTTGCCTGTAAGGATTCTAGTGCTGTTGGTCCATGTTAAACTTTGGGGGAGGTCAATGATATGTTGATAATTGAATTGATGTTGATAGTTGATATTATGATTACTTCAGCTATAACTTGTGTGGAGTATCTTGCATATCATTGCTCCTCCCCATCTTTAGGGTCTTACAATCTTACCACCCCCTCTTCCACAAATTTCCCTGAGCTTTGGGATGGGGAGAGATTAGGCTGGCCTGGTTCCTGGTGATTAATGTAGGATCTCTGATGCTCTGAAATACGGTTTGTTGTTTTTTCTTCTTCCAGTTTTGCTGTTCCTGAACCGCCCTTGGCTCCATCCTGATGGGTATTGGATATTATCTCCTAGGCAGAGATAAAAGGCTGTTAAAAAAGAGTCTTATTATAAAAGTAGATTCAAAGGTAGATGGAATAAGAGTAGGAGACCATGGTGATGGGGTTCAGTTTACCATTTGCAGGATGGTTACCTTCTATCTTCCAGACTCTCATTTCAGTCTTTGACTCCGAACACAAGAACCTGTGTGATAGACATACCATGTCCTATAAAAATATTCTTGGGGGCTGGAGAGATGGCTCACATATTAAGACTCTGTGTCCCAAGCAGAAATTCCTGAATTCAGATCACTGGTCATACATAAAATCACCAGGCAGCTCCCAGAAACAGAGAGAGAGGAGATCAGACTACAGCAGAAAAAATAGGTCACCATCAATTTCTTCAAGTAAGTAGTGAGACATCTGTTTAAGTTCACAGACTTTCCTTCCTGGTCACTTGCATCTGATGGGGTTTGGGCTCACCAGACAGCTAGGGCAGGGCAAAGAGTCTGGCAGATAGAAGGTAACCATCCTGCAAGTGGGAGACTGCCCCCCCCACCATTGATTCTTTTATCCAAGTTCTTTCTGTCTCTCCTTTACAGCAAGCCCAAAACCTACAACATATTCTTTACCTTATCCCTTCTTCATTAGCCTGGCTGTTTCCTGACCTGTCTATTCAAGCTTTCAAGCACCTCAATAAGACTTGTTCCAAATGTGCTTCACTTTTCCCTTTAGGGCCCTTACAGCCACAAGGGGTCAACCCTTGTGGCCTCAAGCCTAATGGCCTCTGGTAAATGGACATTACCCACATCCCTTCCTTTGGCAAACAAAAATATGTCCAAGTGATTATTGACACTTATTCCAAATTCATCTTTGCTTGTGCTGCCTTGTTCGAAACTGCTTCTCAAGTCATCACTACACTGCTTGCAGCCATGGCCTCTATGGGTATACCCTGGGCCATTAAAACTGATAATGGCCCTTGTTTTGCCAGTAGTCATTTTCGCTCCTTTTGCACTTTTTAGCACATTACACACAACACCACCTGTATCCCTCATAACCCCCAGGGGCAAGCTATCATGAGTGCTTCAATCACACCCTCAAAAGAGTTAATAAAAAAGGAAGAAGTAAAAGGAAATACTTTCTTTTGTTGTCCTAACAAAGGCCCTCCTGACCCACAACTTTTTTACATTTAATCCTACACTAGGGAGGCCTTTTCATGTACCCTCACCCCTTCCCCAGGTGCAATGGAAGGATGCCCTTACATATTCTTGGGAGGGTTCTGACCCTCTACTAACCCAAGGCAGAAGATATGTTTGTATCTTTCCAGGAGGAAACAACACCTCAATTGTGAAGCTGTGATATCACAGTTGGGCTGTAATGTCACTATGAGGCTGTGATATTATTGGTGAGGTTATGGTGTCATAGAGAGGCTAGGTAGGATGCCAGTGGTAAGGCTGTGATATCATAGTGAGGCTATGATGTCAGAGATGAGCTTGTGATGTCACCATGAGGCTGTGATGTTGCAGTGAGGCTGTGATGTCAGAGGTGAAGAAATGTTACAGTGAGGCTATGTTGTCACCATGAGGTTATGTCAGTGGCAAAGTGGATGTATTAATGAGTTTGTGATATCACAGTGAGGCTGTGATGTCATAGTGAGACTATGAGGTTGGAGGTGGGGCTGTCACATCACAATGAGCCTGTGATCTCATAGTGAGGATCCATATGATGTCAGTGGTGAGAGTGTCATGTTACACTGAGGCTATGATTTCAGAGGAGAAACTCTGATGTCACAGCATGGCTGTGATGTCACAGTGAGGCTATAATATCAGAGGTGAGGCTGTGATGTCACTGGAGGCCATGGTATTACTGGTGATGTTAGGATGTCAAAGACTGTGATGTCACTGGTGAGGCTGTGACATCAGTGGTCAGAATGTGATATCAGTGGAGAGGCTGATGTCACAGGTGAGGCTGTGGTTTCAATGTTGAGGCTTTGATGTCACAGTGAGGCTGTTGTGTCACACTGAAGCTGTGATATCACAGTAACTATCTGATTTCAGGGTGATTGAATGAGATAACAATAAGGCTGTGACATCAGTGGTGATGCTGTGATTTCACAGTGAAGTTAGGATGTCAGTGGTGAGGCTATACCTTCATAGTGAGGCTGTGATCTCAGAGTTCAAATTGTGTTTTCACTGGTGATGCTGTGATGTCACAGTGACACTGTTATTTCAGTGGTGGGTGACTATGAAATCTCAGGGAGGTTGTGATATCACAGTAAAGATGTGGTATCACCATGAGGCTGTCAATGGTGTCACTGGTGTAAATGGTGATGCTGTCAAGTCACAATAAGTATGTGATGTCAGTTGTGAGGCTGTGGTATCATAGTGAGGCTAGGTAGGACGTCTTTAGTGAGGGTGTGATGTCACACTGATGCGATGATTTCAAATGTAAACCTCTGATATCATGGTGAGTCTGTGCTTTCCAAGGTGAGGCTGTGATGTGTCACAGTGTGGTGGTGATATCACTGTGATATTGTGATGTCAGTAGTGACACCACGATTCACAGGAAGGATATAGCATTGGTGAGGCTATGATGTTACTGGTGAGGCTCTCATGTCACAGTGAGACTGTTGTGTTATGCTGAGGCTGTGATGTCACAGTGAGGTGGTGATGTCATAGTGAGACTATGATGTCAGAGATGAGGCTGTGATGTCACCATGAATCTGTTATGTAAATGGCAAGACTGATGTCATCACAGTGTGTTTGTAATGTCACAATGAGGCTGTGAGGTCACTGGAGACGTTTTGATGGCACAGTGAGGCTGTGATATCAGTGGCGAGGCTAATTTCATAATGAGGCTGTGATGTCACTGGTGAGCCTATTATGAGCAGTGATGGTGTAATGTCTTCAGTGAAGCTTTGATGTCACATTGAAGATAGGATGTAAATGTTGAAGCTGTGATGTCACTGTGAGGCTGTGATGTCACCATGACACTGTGGTGACATTGGCCAGGCTATCACAGCACAGTGAGCCCGATATGTCAGTGGTGAGGCTGTGGTGTTATAGTGAGGCTAGGTAGGATGTCAGTAGTGAGGGTGTGATGTCACACTGAGGATATAATTTGAAAGGTGAGGTTGTGATGTCACAGTCAGGCTATGACATCAGAGGAAAGGCTGTGATGTCACAGTGATGCTGCGATGGCACAGTGTGGCTGTGATGTCACAGTGAGGCTATGATATCAGAGGAAAGGCTATGATGTCACAGAGATGCTGTGATGGCACAGTGTGGCTGTGATATCACAGTGAGGCTATGAGATCACAATGAAGTTGTGATGTCACTGGGGAGGTTGTAATGTGACAGTGATATTGTAATGTCAGTAGAGACACTGTGGTGTCATAAGGAGTCAGTGCCATTGGTGAGGCTATGGTGTCACTAGTAAGGCTCTAATGTCACAGTGAGCCTATTGTGTCACAATGAAGCTGTGATGTCACAGTGAGGCTATGATGTCTGTGGTGATAATGTGATGCCACAGTGAGGCTTTGTTTTACTGGTGAGGCTTTGATGTGACTGCAAAGGTATGATGCCACCTTGAGGCTGTGATGGCACTGTAAGGTTGTGATGTCACAGTGAGGCAGTGAGGAAACTGTGGAGTCTGTGTTGTCAGTGGGAAGCTGATGTCACAATGAGTTTATGATGTAAAAGGTGAGGTTGTGGTGTTACTAGGAAGGCTATGAATTCACTGAGACTGATTTCAGTGGTGAGACTAATCTCACAATGAGGCAATGATGTAATATGTGAGGGTGTGGTGTCACTGGTAAGGCTGTGATGTCACTCAAGAGGCTCTCATGTCAAGACTGAGTATGGGGTGATGAGACTGTGATGTCAACAGTTTGGCACTTGTGTCACTGGTGAAGCTATTGTGATACCAGTGAGGCTATTTAGGATGTCAGTGGTGAGAGTGTGATGTCACACTGAGGCTATTTCAGAGGTGAGGCTGTGATGTTGCAGTGAGGCTCTGATGTCACGATGAGGCTAAGATGTCAAATGTGAGGATGTGATGTCACAGTGAGGATGTGATTGCACTTTGGCTCTTATGTCATAGTGAGTCTGTTATATCACAGTTACATTGTGATGTCAGTAGTGTCACTGTACTGTTACAGGGAGGCTGTGGCATTGGTAAGGCTGTGGTGTCACTTGTGAGGCTCTAATGTAACAGTGAGGCTGTTGTGCCACATTGGCGCTGTGAGATCACAGTGAGGCTGTGATGTCACACTGAAGCCATGATGTCAGAGGTGAGGATGTGATGTCACAGTGAGCCTGTGATGACACAGTGTGGCTGTGATATCACAGGGAGTCTGTAATGTCACAGTGAGTTTGTGATGTCAGTAGTGACACCGTGGGGTCATAGGAAGGCTATGACATTGATGAGTCTGTGCTATCACTGGTGATACTCTAATGTCACATTGACCCTGTGATATCACAGTGAGACTATGCTGTCAGTGGTGTTGATGTGATGTTACAGTGAGGCTATGATGTCACAATAAGGCTAAGATATCAGAGGTGAGGCTGTGATGTTACCATGAGGTTATTACATTAGTGGCAAGGCTGATGTCACAGTGAGGCTATGATATCACATTGAGGTTGTGATGTCAGAGTGAGGCTGTGATGTAAGTGGTAAGGATGATGTCACCATGAGGCTATGATGTCACTCATGAAGGTACAATGTTATAATGAGGTTGTGATGTCACTGATGAAGGTATGATGTCACAATGAGGCTGTGATCTCTGTGATTAAGCTTTGATATCACAGTGAAGTTAGGATGTCTGTGATGAAGATGTGATGTCACAGTGAGGCTGTGATGTCATTGCGAGGCTGTCATGTCAGCATGAAGATGTGATTTCACTGTGGAAGCTGTGTGGTCACAATGTGGTTGTGATGTCAGTGGCAAAGCTAATGTCACAAAGAGGCTATGATTTAACAAGTGAGACTGTGGTTTCACAGGGTAGGCTGTGAGGTCACTGTGAGATTATGATGTCTGTGGCGATGCTGATTTCACAATGAGGCTGTGATGTAACAGATGAGGCTGTGGTGTCAATGGTGAGGCTATGATGTCAATGGCTGTTATGTCTCTTGTGAGGCTGTGACATCAGTGTATAGCCTAATATTACTAGCTAGACTGATGTCACATGTGAGACTATAGTGTCACTGGTGAGGCTTTGATGCCACAGTAAGACTATTATATCACACTGAGGCTGTGATGTCACAGTGAGAATCTTATGCCAGGGTTGAGTCTATGAGATAAGAGAGTCTATGATGTGAGATCACTGTGAGGCTATGATGTCAAAAGCTGTGATATCACACTGAAGCTATCATTTCAGAGATGAGGCTGTGATATCCACAGTGAGACTGTGATATCAGATGTGAGGCTGTGATATCAGATGTGAGGCTGTGATGTGAAAGTTAGGCAGTGATAGCACAGTGTGGCTGTGATGTCATTTCTAGGCTGTGATGTCACAGTTAGGCTATACTGTCACAGTGAGGCTGTGATTTCCTGATGATGCTGTGATGTCATAGTGGGGCTTTAATATCACAATGAGGCTATGATATCAGAAGTGAGGCTATATGAAGTCACCATAATTCTTTTATGTCAGTGGCACAACAGATGTCAATTTGTTATGACACAGTGAGGCTGTGATGTTACTATGAAGCTGTCATGTCAGCACGAGGTTGTGATTTCACTGTGTAAACTGTGGGGTCACAGTGAGCCTGTGATGTCAGTGGCAAGGTTGACGTCACAGGTAAGGCTACGTTTTCAATGGTAAGGCTCTGGTGTCACAGTAAGGCAGTTGTGTCACAATGAGGCTGTTATGTCACAGTAAGGCCCTGATATCAGCGGGCATTCTATGAGATGACAGTGGGGCTGTGGCATCAGTGATGATGCTTTGATTTCACAATGAGGTTAAGAAGATGGTGGTGAGGCTGTGCAATCACTGTGATGCTCTGATGTCGCAGTGAGGTTGTGATGTCAGTGGTCAAAGACTATGATATCACAGTGAGCCTGTGATTTGAGTGGTTTGACTGTGATGTCAGAATTGAGGCTGATGTGAGTGTTCAGGCTGAGATGTCACAGTGAATTTGAGATGTCACTGGTGATGATGTGATGCCACCGTGAGGCTGTGATGTCATTGGTGAGGTTGTGGTGTCATAGTGAGCCTAGGAAGGATGTCAGTGGTGAAGCTGTGATGTCACAGTGAGGCTCTGATGGCACAGTGTGTCTGTGATGTCACACTGAGGTTATGAAGTCAGTAATGACAATGTGGTGTCACAGGGAAACTGTGGTTTTGGTGAGGCTATGATGTCAGTGGTGATCCTCTTATGTCAGAGGGAGGCTGTTTTGTCACTCTCGGGCTATTTTGTCAAACCCATGCTGTGATGTCCCGGTGATACTGTGATGTCACAATGAGACTGTGATATCACAGTAAGGCATTAATGTCACAGTGTGTCTGTGATGTCACATGGAGGCTGTGATCATAGTGGTGATGCTGATGTCACAATGATGCTGTGATGTCACTGGTGAAGTTATGATGTCACAACGAGGCTGAGATATCACTGGTTATGTTATGAGGTCAAAGCTATGAGGTTTTAGTGAGGCTGTGATGTCAATGGCAAGGCTGATGTCATAATGAGGCTATGATATAATAGGTGAGGCTGTGGTGTAATAGATGAAACTGTGAGATCTATGAGGCTGTGATGCCTGGGGCGAAGCTGATGACACAATGAGGCTATGATGTGACAAGTAAGGTGGTGGTACCACTGTTGAGGTTATGATGTCAATGGCTGTGAAGTGACTGGTGAGGCTATAACATCAGTGGTCAGCCAAATGTAGTGGTGAGGTTGATGTCACATGTGAGGTTATGGTGTCACTGCAGAGGCTCTGATGTCATAGTGAGGCTATTATATCACACTGAGGCTGTGGTATCACTGGTGAGCCTATAATTTCAAAGACTGTGATAAAACTGGTGATGCTGTGACGTCAGTGGTCAGATTGTGATGTCAGTGGTGAGGGTGATGTCACAGGCGAGGCTGTGGTTTCAATGGTGGGTATCTGATCTCACACTGGGGCTGTTGTGTCACACTGAGGCTGTGATGTGACAGTGAGAATCTGATGTCAAGGTGATTCTATGAGATGAGAGTGAGGCTGAGATGTCAGTGGTAATTTGTGATTTCGCAGTGAGGTTAGGATGGCAATGGTGTGGCTGTGCCATCACAGTGACTCTGAGATGTTAGAGGTGAGGCTGTGATGTCATAGTGAGGCCGAGATGTCACTGGTGAGGCTTTCGAGTCACACTCAGCCTGTGATGTAAGTGGTGAGGCTGTGCTGTTCGCAGTGAAGCTATCATGTCAGTGGTGAGGCTGTGATGTCATAGTGAGGCTGTGATTTCAGAGTGTGGTTATGATAGTACAGTGTCGCTGTGAAGTCCTTGGGGAGGTTGTGATGTCACAATGAGGTTGTGGTATCAGTACTGACACTGTGGATTCACAGTGAGGTTGTGGCATTGGTGAAGCTATGGTGTCAAACTGAGGCTGTGGTGTCATGGTGAGGCTATGATGTCAGTGGTGATACTGTAATGGCACAGCATGATAGTTAAACCTGGGTGTCAACTTGACACACCTGGTATTAACTAAAATGGGTTGAGACCATATTTGGAAGGATCAACTGAGACCACTTGAAAGGATTATACCTGCCCTAGATACTATCAGAACCTCCTAGGTAGGATGCCAGTTCTGAGCCTGTGATGTCAGAGTGAGGCTATAATGTCAGTGGCAAGGACAATGTCACAATGAGGGTTTTTTTTTTTTGGCACAGTGAGAGTGAGAAGTCAGAGTGACTCTGTGATATCACCTGAGTGATTATGATGGCACAATGAGGCTGTGATGTCCGTGGGAAGGATGATATCACAATGAGGCTAAGATTCACTGCTGAGGTTATGATGGTAAAGGTGAGCCTTTGATATGGTGAGGGTATAGTGTCATAGCGAGGCTAGTCAGGATGTCAGCATTGAGGGTGAGATATCTCAGTGAAGATGTGATGTCACATTGAGGCTGTCCTGTCACAGTGAGGATACAATGTCAAAGTCTGTGATGTCATGGGTGAATCTGTGATGTTAATGGACAGAAAGTGATGTCAGTGGTGAAGGTGATGTCACAGGCGAGACTGTGGCTTCAATGGTGATGGTTTGATGCCACAGTGAGGCTATTGTGTTACACAGAAGTTATGTGAAAGTGATGCTATGATGTCACTGGTGATGCTGTGATTTCACAGTGAGGTTAGGATGTCTATGGTGAGGCTATGCCATCACAGAGGGGCTATGATGTCAGAGGAGAGGCTGTGATGTCCCAGTGAGGCTGTGATATCAGTGGCAAGTCTGATGTCACCACGAGGCCATGATGTTGCAGGTGAGGCTGTGATTTCTCTGCAAGGCTCTGATGTCATTGTGACATTGTGATGTCACCGTGAGGCTGTGATGAGTCTATGATGTTACAGGTTAGCCTGAGATGTCACTGTGGGGTGGTGATGTCAGTGGCAAGACCGATGTCACAGTAAGGCTATGATGTAGCCAGTGGTGTTGTAGTGTCACTGGTGATTTGAGGAAGCCAAAGGCTGTGTTGTCACTGGTGAGGCTGTGAAATCTATGGTCACACTAATGTCAGTGGCAAGGCTGATGTCACAGTGCTTTGCTGAAATCATAGTGAGGCTGTGAAATGACAGTGATGTCAGTGGCAAGTCTGATATCACAAAGAGGCCATGAGGTAACAGATGAGGCTGGGATGTCACTGTAAGTCTTTGATGTTACTGTGAGGTTGTGAGGTCACTGTGAGGCTGAGGGATTAGTTCTGCACTGTTGTCACTGGTGAGATTCTAAAGTCACAGTGAGGCTGTTTTGCCACATTGAGCCTGGGATATCACAGTATGGCTGTGATATTACTCTGAAGGTGTGATGTCACTATGAGGTTGTGAGGTCTCAATGAGTTTTTGATGTCACTGTGGAGGCTATGATGTCACAGTGAGGATATGATGTCAGTGCAATGTCATAGCACTGTGGATGCTATGAGATCACTGTGGAGGATGCAATGTTGTTGGCAAGGCTGATGTGACAGTGATTTTGTGATGTCACAGTGATGTTGTGATGTTAGAGTGATAATGTGATGTCACAGTGATGCTGTGATATCACATTTGTGATGTTAGAGTGATAATGTGATGTCACAGTGATGCTGTGATATCACATGAGTGGTTGTGATGGCCCAGGGAGGCTATGAGGTCACTGTGAGGTTGTGATATAAGGATGAGGTTGTGATGTCACAGTAAGGCTGTGAGGTTACTCTGGAGGCTGTGATGTCAGTGGCCAGACTGATGTCAAAATAAACGATGAGGCTGTAACATCACATCACTGTGAGGCTGTGATGTCAAAGTGAGGCTATGATGTCAAATGTGATGTCACAATGTGGCTGTGATGTAACAGGTAAGTCTGCGGAATCACTGGTGAGACTGTGATGTCATAGATGGCCTGTGAGGTCAGTGGTGTGGCTTTGGTGTCATAGTGAGTCTAGTTAGGATGCCATTGGTGAGACTGTGATGTCACAGTGAGGCTGTGATGTCATTCACAAGGATGATGTCACAATGAGTTTGTGATGTCACAGTGAGAGTGTGAAGTCACAGTGACTCTGAGATATCACCTGAGTCATTGTCAATGAGGCTGTGTTGTCAGTGGCAAGGATGATGTCACAATGGGGCTAAAATGTCACTGATGAGGCTTTGATGTCACAGGTGAGCTTTTGATATCATGCTGAGGCTGTGCTGTCATTGGGAGGCTAGGAAGGATGTCAGTGTTAAGAGTTAGATGACACAGTGAAGAAGGGGTGTCACATTGAGGCTGTGATGGAACAGGGAGGCTGTAATTTCAGTGGCAAACTGATACCACAATGAGTCTATGATGTGACAGTTTAGCCTGTGGTGTCAATGGAGGGCTCTGATGTCAGTGGCAAGACCGATGTCACAGTGAAGCTGTGATGTAACTGCTGATGCTGTAGTGTCACTGTTGAGGCTATGATGTCAAAGGCTGTGTTGTCACTGGTGAGGCTGAATTACATCAGTGGCAAGGCTGATATCACAAAGAAGCCATGACATAACAGGTGAACCTGTGATTTCACTGTAAGTCTCTGATGTCACCATGAAGTTGTGATGTCACTGTGAGGCTGTGATGTCACTGTGGTGGACGTGCGAATAGTGAGGCCCTGTTGTCACTGGTGAGACTCTAAAGTCACAGTGAGGCTGTTTTATCACACTGAGCCTGTGATATCACAGTATGGCTGTAATATTACTGTGTAGGTGTGATGTCACAGTGAGGTTGTGATGGAACAGTTAGCTTGTGATGTCACTGTGCACGCTATGAAGCACTGTGGAAGCTGTAATAGTATTTGCAAGGCTGATGTGACAATGAATTTGTGATGTCACAGTGATGTTCTGATGTCAGAGTGATAAAGTGATCTCACAGTGATGCTCTGATATCACATGAGTGGTTTTGATGTCACAGTGAGCCTGTGAGGTCACTGTGAGACTGTAATATAACAATGAGATTGTGATGACACAGTGAGGCTGTGAGGTCACTGTGGAGGCTATGATATCAGTGGCAGGACTGATGTCAATGTCAATGGTGAGGCTGTTACATCACAACACTGTGAGCCTGTGATGTCACAGTGAGGTGCAGAGGTCAGACGTGATGTCACAATGAGTCTATGATGTAACAGGTAAGGCTGTGGTATCACTGGGGAGCCTGTAATATCACAGTGAGCCTGTGATGAGAGTGGTGAGGATTTAGTGTCAGAGTGTATCTAGGTATGATGCCATTTGTGAGCCTGTGATGTCAGAGTGAGGCTGTAATATCAGTGGCAAGGGCGTTGTCACAATGAGTGGTTTTTTTGCAAAGCGAGAGTGAGAAGTCAGAGTGACTCTGTGATATCACCTGAGTGATTATGATGGAGCAACGAGGCTGTGATGTCCGTGGCAAGGATGATATCATAATGAGGCTAAGATGTCACAATGAGGCTATGATGGTAAAGGTAAGCCTTTGATATTGTGAGTGTATGGTGTCATAGCGAGGCTAGTCAGGGTGTCAGCATTGAGGGTGAGATATCACAGTGAAGATGTGATGTCACATTGAGGCTGTCCTGTCACAGTGAGGATACAATGTCAAAGTCTGTGTTGTCACGGGGGAATCTGTGATGCTAGTGGTTAGATCATGATATCAGTGATGAAGATGATGTCACAGGTGAGGCTGTGGCTTCAATGGTGATGGTTTGATGCCACAGTGAAGCTATTGTGTCACATGGAAATTGTGATGTGAAAGTGATGCTGTGATGTCACTGGTGATGCTGTGATTTCACAGTGAGGTTAGGATGTCTATGGTGAGGCTGTGCCATCACAGAGGGGCTATGATGTCAGAGGAGTGATTGTGATGTCCTAGTGAGGCTGTGATATCAGTGGCAAGTCTGATGTCACCACGAGGCCATGATGTTGCAGGTGAGGCTGTGATTTCTCTGCAAAGCTCTGATGTCATTGTGACATTGTGATGTCACCGTGAGGCTGTGATGTCAGTGGCAAATCTTATGCCACGATAAGTCTATGTTACAGGTTAGCCTGAGGTGTCACTGTGGGGTGGTGATGTCAGTGGCAAGACCGATATCACAGTGAGGCTATGATGTAACCAGTGGTGCTGTAGTGTCACTGGTGAGGTGAGGAAGCCAAAGGCTGTGTTGTCACTGGTGAGGCTGTGCAAACTGTGATCACAATAATGTCAATGTTATGTCAGTGGCAAGGCTGATGTCACAGTGTGTTGATGAAATCATAGTGAGGCTGTGAAATGACAATGATGTCAGTGGCAAGTCTGACATCACAAAGAGGCCATGAGGTAACAGGTGAGACTGGGATTTCACTGTAAGTCTCTGATGTCACCATGAGATTGTGAGGTCACTGTGAGGCTGCGGGATTGGTTCCGCACTGTTGACACTGGTGACACTCTAAAGTCACAGTGAGGCTGTTTTGTCACACTGAGCCCAGGATATCACAGTATGACTGTGATATTACTCTGAAGGTGGATGTCACAGTGGGGTTGTGATGTCACCATGAGTTTTTTATGTCAATGTGGAGGCTATGATGTCACAGTGAGGATGTGATGCCAGTGCAATGTCATAGCACTGTGGATGCTGTGAAATCACTGTGGAGGCTGTAATGTTGCTGGCAAGGCTGATGTGACAATGAGGTTGTGATGTCACAGTGATGTTATGATGTCAGAGTGATAATGTGATGGCACAGTGATGCTGTGATATCACTGTGTGGCTGTGATATAATGATGAAGTTGTGATGTCACAGTGAGGCTGTGAGGTCACTTTGGAGGCTGTGATGTCAGTGGCATGTCCAATGTCAATATCAACGGTGAGGCCATTACATCACATCACTGTGAGGCTGTGATGTCAAAGTGAGGCTATGATGTCAAATGTGATTTCACAATGTGGCTTTGACATAACAGGTAAGGCTGCGGTATCACTGGTGAGACTGTGATGTCACAGTGAGCCTGTGATGTCAGTGGTGTGGCTTTGGTGTCTGTATTAGGGTTCTCTAGAGTAACGGAATTCACAGAATGAATATGTATATATATATATGAAATATATATAGGAATTTTATTGAGTTGGCTTACAGATATGGCCGAGGTAGTCCAACGATGGCTACCAGTAGCCCAGGTAGTTCCAACAATGGCTGCCAATAGCTAGCTGCTCAGTTTGGTAGTCAAGTCGGTGATTGCTGAAGGCTAGAGAATTCCTAGAGTCTTAGTCTAATGGAAGGCTAGAAGGTCAAAGAAACTGGGTGACTGGAAGGAAGAACAATTCCTAGCACAGCTGCAAGAAGACATCTGTTCTCCTTGGTTGCTTCTTTTTATATGATGCAGTATTGGGAAAATCCTTTGAGATCTGATAAGATCTAGAGCGTGTAAAATCCTTTCAAGTAGTCTCAGTTGATCCTTTCCAGAGGTGGTCTTAGCCCAGGTTAGTTAATACCGGGTGTGTCAAGTTGACACCCAGGCTTAACTGTCACAGTGTCATAGTGAGTCTAGTTAGGATGCCATTTGTGAGACTGTCATGTCACAGTGAGGCTGTGATGTCATTCGCAAGAATGATGTCACAATGAGTTTGTGACATCACATTGAGAGTGTGAAGTCACAGTGACTCTGTGATATCACCTAAGTCACTGTGATGGGTCAATGAGGCTGTGATATCAGTGACAAGGGTGATGTCACAATGAGGCTAAAATGTCACTGATGAAGCTTTGATGTCACAGGTGAGCCTTTGATATCATGGTGAGGCTGTGGTGTCATTGGGAGCCTAGGAAGGATGTCAGTGTTAAGGGTTAGATGTCACAGTGAAGATGTGATGTCACATTGGGGCTGTGATGGAACAGGGAGGCTGTGATTTCAATGGCAAAACTGATACCACGATGAGTCTATGATGTTAGTTTAGCCTGTGGTGTCAATGGAGGGTTGTGAGGTCAGTGGCAAGACCGATGTCACAGTGAGGTTGTGACGTAAATGCTGATGCTGTAGTGTCACTGTTGAGGCTATGATTTCAAAGGCTGTGTTGTCACTGGTGAGGCTCCGACATCTGTGGTCACACTAATGTCCGTGTTATGTCAGTGGCAAGGCTGATATGACAAAGAGGCCATGATGTAAAAGGTGAGGCTGTGATTTCACTGTAAGTCTCTGATGTCACTGTGAGGTTGTGATGTCACTGTGAGGCTGCGATGTCACTGTGGTGGCTGTGGGATTGGACAGGCCCTGTTGTCACTGGTGAGTCTAGGGTTTTTTTTTGGCTCAGTGAGAGTGAGAAGTCAGAGTGACTCTGTGATATCACCTGAGTGATTATGATGGCACAATGAGGCTGTGATGTCCATGGCAAGGGTGTCACAATGAGGGTAAGATGTCACTGCTGAGGCTGCGCTGGTAAAGGTGAGCCTTTGATATGGTGAGGGTATGATGTCATAGAGAGGCTACTCAAGATGTCAGCGTTGAGGGTGAGATATCTCAGTGAAGTTGTGATGTCACATTGAGGCTGTGGTATCACAGTGAGGATACAATGTCAAAGTCTGTGATGTCATGGGTGAATCTGTGATGCTAGTTGTCAGAACGTGATGTCAGTGGTGAAGCTGATGTCACAGGTGAGGCTTTGGCTTCAATGGTGATGGTTTGATGCCACAGTGAAGCTATTGTGTCACATGGAAGTTGTGATGTGAAAGTGAGGCTGTGATGTCACTGGTGATGCTGTGATTTCACAGTGAGGTTAGGATGTCCATGGTGAGGCTGTGCCATCATAGAGGGGCTATGATAACAGAGATGAGACTGTGATGTCCCAGTGAGGCTGCGATATCAGTGACAAGTCTGATGTCACAATGAGGCCATGATGTTGCAGGTGAGGCTGTGATTTCTCTGCAAGGCTCTGATGTCATTGTGACGTTGTGATGTCACTGTGAGGCTGTGATGTCAGTGGCAAATCTTATGCCACGATGAGTCTATGATGTTACAGGTTTGCCTGAGGTGTCACTGTGGGGTGGTGATGTCAGTGGCAAGACTGATGTCACAGTGAGGCTGTGACATAACCGGTGATGCTGTAGTGTCACTGGTGAGGCAAGGAAGTCAAAGGCTGTGTTGTTACTGGTGAGGCTGTGAAATCTATGGTCACACTAATGTCAGTTTTACGTCAATGGCAAGGCTGATGTCACAGTGCTTTGCTGAAATCATAATGAGTCTATGAAATGACAGTGATGTCAGTGGCAAGTCTGATATTACAAACAGCCTATGATGTAACAGGTGAGGCAGGGATTTCACTGTAAGTCTCTGATGTCACCATGATGTTGTTAGGTCATTGTGAGGCTGCAGGATTGGTTCTGCACTGTTGCTATTGGTGAGACTCTAAAGTCACAGTGAGGGTGTTTTGTCACACTGAGCCCGGGATATCACAGTATGGCTGTGATATTACTCTGAAGGTGTGATGTCACCGTGAGGTTGTGATATCCCTGGGAGTTTTTTATGTCACTGTGAAGGCTATGATGTCACAGTGAGGATGTGATGTCAGTGCGATGACATAGCACTGTGGATGCTATGAGATCACTGTGCAGGCTGTAATGTTGCTGGCAAGGCTGACGTGACAATGAGTTTGTGATGTCACAGTGATGTTGTGATGTCAGAGTGATAATGTGATGTCAGAGTGATGCTGTGATATCACAATAGTGGTTATGAAGGCAAGTGAGGCTGTGAGGTCACTGTGAGGCTATGGTATAACAATGAGGTTGTGATGTCACAGTGAGGCTGTGAAGTCACTCTGGAGGATGTGATGTCAGTGGCAAGGACGATGTCACAATGAGGTTTTGATTTCACAGTGAGAGTGAGCAGTCAGTGTGACTCTGTGATATCACCTGTGTGATTGTGATGGCACAATGAGGCTGTGATGTCAGGGGCAAGGATGATGTCACAATGAGGCTAAGATGTCACAATGAGGCTACGATGTCAAAGGTAAGCCTTTGATATGGTGAGGGTGTGGTATCATAGCAAGGCTAGGTAGGATGTCAGTATCAAGGGTGAGATGTCACCATGAAGATGTGATGTCACATTGAGGCTGTGATGTCACAGTGAGGATAGAATATCAAAGTCTGTGCTGTCACTGGTGAAGCTGTGATGTTAATGGTCAGAACGTGATTTCAGTGTTGAAGCTGATGTCAAAGGTGAGGCTGTGTTTGCAATAGGGTGGTTTGATTTCACAGTGTGGCTATTGTGTCACACTGAGGTTGTTTTCTCAAAGTGATGCTGTGATGTCAGTGGTGATGCTGTGATTTCACAGTGAGGTTAGCATGTCAATGGTGAGACTGTGATATCAAGGTGAGTCTGAGATATCAGTGGCAATTCTGATGTCACAATGAGGCCATGATTTTACAGGTGAGGTTGTGATTTCACTGTAAGACTCTGATGTCACTGTGAGGTTGTGATGTCACAGTGAGGATGCTATATCAGTGGTAAAACTGATGCCACGATGAGTCTATGATGTTACAGTTTAGCCTGTGGTGTCACTGAGGGGCTGTAATGTCAGTATTATGTAAGTGGCAAGGCTGATGTCATGGTGCATTGATGAAACCATAGTGAGGCTTTGATGTGACAGTGATGTCAGTGGCAAGTCTGATATAAAGAGGCCATGATGTAACAGGTGAGGCTGTGATTTCATTGTAAGTCTCTGATGTCACCATGAGGATGTGATGGCACCGTTAGGCTGTGATGTCACTGTGGAGGCTGTGGGATTGGTTAAGCTCTGTTTTCACTGGTGAGACTCTAAGTCTAAGTCTAAGACAAAATAGTGAGGCTTTTTTATCACAATGTAGTTTCCCAACAGACACTTGGAGGAGTTTAGAAAAACAGTTTAAGAAACAAAAATAGACATAGAGCAGTTAAAACAGACACAAGCAGAGTTTAAAACTGAACTTAATGATAAGCTATCTTCAACCCTGAACTCACTAGAGAGTCTTATCAGCAGAACTAATGAAGCAGAAAATAGAATTTCAGACCTTGAAGAGACAAAGTGAGAGTATTAACCAGATCAACGGAAGAGGTTGTTAAAGCCAAAAATATATTTGAAAGGAATATTCGAGAGTTATGGGCCATCCTGAAGAAGCCTAACATGCATATTCATGGAAAACCAGAGCAAGAATCCCACAATACCACACCTGAGGAAATTTTTCAAATGATTAACAAGGAAAACTTTCCTCATCAAAAAAAGAGAGACCCTGGTCCCTTTTTTTCACCCCACCCCGCTCCGCTGGTCAGGACGCGTACATGAGATCCAGCCGGGCTTCACCGCGCGCTCTAGGACCCCAGGTCAGCCCACAGGGACCCGGCTCCGACTCCCGCCATCCAGCCGGAGCCGCGCGGGGGCGGAGGGACGAGGAGGACCTGCCCCTGCGCCCGGGCCCCGCCCCAGCTGCCCTCGGGTTAAATAGCTCCACGCCGACGCTCCCATCGTCCCTTTTTTCACCCCACCCCGCTCTGCAGGTCAGGACACGTGCGAGGTCCACCCGGGCCTCACCCCGCGCCCTAGGTAAGTCCCCTGTTCGGGCCCCACCCACCAGTACCCCAGGCCAAATAATTCAGTTTAGTGAAATTGAGAGATCTTAAGAGTTAAAATGACAATGCCAAAGTCAAAGTGCAAATCCATGAGAAGCAACACTCAAGTAAACAAATTTCCCACTGAAGGAATTAATCCCATAATGTTAGACTCCAACAAGAACAAACCCGCGGAAAAAGGCCAAGAAAGCCTGACCCAGGATAACGACTTTCAAAATATGATCATTACCATGTTCAATACTATGAAAGAGGAAATCCGGGAGGAATTACATAATCGAATCAATCGCTTTGAAGAGGAACACAACAGACATCTGGAGGAGTTGAGAAAAACAGTACAAGAAACAAAAAGTGGCATAGAGCAGTTAAAACAAACTCAAGCAGAGTTTAAAACTGAGCTAAAAGACAAGTTATCTTCAACCCAGAACGCCACAGAGAGTCTTATCAACAGAACTAATGAAGCAGAAAACAGAATTTCAGACCTTGAAGATAAAGTGGGAGTACTAACCAGCTCAATGGAAGAGGTTGTTAAAACCAAAAAGATACTTGAGAGAAATATCCAAGAGATATGGGACACCCTGAAGAAGCCTAACATGTGTATTCATGGAATACCGGAGCAAGAATCTCAAAATACAACCCCTGAGGAAATTTTTCAAACGATCATCAAGGAAAACTTTCCTCATCTAAAAAAAGAGAGGCCCATTCATATACAAGAGGCATTCCGCACCCCAAACAGATACGACCAAAATAGAAGCACATCGCGGCAAATAATAGTTAAAATGCTCCACATTCAAGATAAAGAACAGGTGCTGAGAGCTTCAAGGGAGAAAAAACAAGTCACTTTTAAAGGCAAACCTATTAAAATAACAAATGACTTCTCAGTCGAAACAGTAAAAGCAAGAAGAGCTTGGAGAGACATACTTCAAGTATTGAATGAGCAAAAATGTCAACCCAGGCTGATTTACCCTGCAAAACTATCAGTCATGATCGAGGGAGAAAGAAAAATTTTCCAGCACAAAGACAACTTTAAGGGATACATGGCCACCAAACCAGGCCTTCAAAAACTGCTAGAAATGATACTCAAGCGTGAAGAAAAAAACAGGCATATCCAGGAGAACAGAAGGCAAATATAACACCATTAAAAGCGAAGCAATATACTTATAAAAGCTACTAAACATAATAAATGTCTGGAATTAACAATAGTTTCTCCATTATAACACTAAATGTTAATGGACTTAATTCACCGATCAAGAGACACAGATTACAAACTTGGATTAAAAATCACAATCCATCAATCTGTTGCCTGCAGGAAACCCATCTCACCACAAAAGATAGGCATGCTCTAAAAATAAAAGGCTGGTCAACAATTCTACAAGCAAATGGAAGCAGAAAACAGGCAGGGGTAGCCATTATGCTATCAGACAAAGTGGATTTCAAACCAAAAAAATTATAAGAGACACGGATGGATACTACATTTTAGTCACAGGTACAATTCACCAGGAAGACTTCACAATACTGAACATATATGCATCCAATACGGGCCCCTCCACATTCATTAAGAAAACCCTACAGCGTCTAAAGCAAGAAATCAACCCCCAAACGATAATTCTTGGGGACTTCAACACCGCCCTCTCTACATGGGATAGATCAACAGGTCAAAAGCTTAACAGAGACACTTTCGAACTTAATCAAACCCTGAAAGAAATGGACCTCACAGATCTCTATCGAACTTTTCACCCACGCACCAAAGAATACACATTTTTCTCAGCAGCACACGGAACTTTCTCCAAAATAGATCACATATTGGGCCACAAAATGAATCTACACATATACAAGAAAGTTGAAATTCTAACCTGTGCCCTATCAGACCACCACAGCCTAAAGCTGGACATCCACAACACATCAAACAAGAGAAAATACACTAACTCCTGGAAACTTAACACTATGATGCTGAATGAGAACTGGATTCAGGAAGAAATTAAAAAGGAAATTCAAGATTTCCTGAAAGTGAATGATAACGAAAATACAACTTACCAAAATCTCTGGGACACAATGAAAGCTGTTCTAAGAGGTAAGTTCATAGCTCTTAATGCCCACGTCAAAAAAATGGAAACATCAGAAATAAACAACTTAACAATGCAGCTTAAAGCTTTAGAGAAACTAGAGCAATCTGATCCCAAAAGCAGTAGAAGAGAAGAGATTAACAAAATAAGGGGAGAAATATCTGAAATCGAGACTAAGAAAACGATAGAAAAAATCAACCAATCAAAAAGCTGGTTCTTTGAAAAAATCAACAAGATTGATACACCCCTAGCTAAACTAACCAAAAGCAAGAGAGAGAAAACCCAATTAACAAAATTAGAAATGAACATGGAGTTATCACTACTGATACCCAAGAAATCCAGAGAATTATAACATCATATTTCAAAAAATTATACTCTGTGAAGTTTGACAACACAAAAGAGATGGATGAATTTCTAAGTAAATACAACTTACCTAAATTGAATCAGGAAGTTGTGAATTATTTAAATAGTCCTATAACATATAAGGAAATTGAGGGAGTAATCTCGAATCTTCCCACCAAAAAATGTCCTGGACCAGATGGATTCAGCACAGAGTTCTACCAGACATTTAAGGAGTTAATAACACCAATACTCCTTAAACTGTTCCATCAAATAGCAAAGGAAGGAACACTACCAAATTCCTTCTATGAAGCTAATATCGTTTTAATCCCAAAACCTAATAAAGATTCACTTAAAAAAGAAAACTATAGGCCGATCTCCCTGATGAACACAGATGCAAAGATTCTCAACAAAGTCTTAGCAAATCGGATTCAAAAACATATCAAAAAGATCATTCACGGGGACCAAGTAGGCTTCATCCCCGGCACACAAGGTTGGTTCAACATACGCAAATCAATAAATGTAATTCATCATGTAACCAGTCCAAAGTCCAAGATCACATGATACTCTCGATAGATGCAGAAAAAGCTTTTGACAAGATCCAACAGCCTTTTATGATCAAAACGCTAGAGACAGTAGGAATGGAAGGAACCTTTATCAATATAATAAAAGCTGTATACAACAAGCCCACAGCAAGGATTATGCTCAATGGGGACCAATTGGAAGCATTCCCACTTCGATCAGGAACTAGACAAGGCTGTCCACTCTCACCACTTCTATTCAATATTGTACTTGAAGTCTTAGCTGAAGCCATAAGACAAGAAAGGGACATAAGAGGGATTCAAATCGGCAAGGAAGAAATCAAGCTATCCCTATTTGCAGATGACATGATCTTATACCTGAGGGATCCCAAAAACTCCACCAGGAAGCTCCTGGAACTAATTGAGAAGTTCAGCAGTGTGGCAGGATACAAAATAAATGTGCAAAAATCAGAGGCCTTCCTATATGCCCAGAATGAAAGAAGTGAAAAAGCCTTGAGAGAAACCATACCATTTACTATAACCCCTAAAAAAATGAAATACCTTGGTATAAACCTAACTAAGGAGGTAAAAGACCTTTACAATGAAAACTTTAAAACCCTAAAGAAAGAAATTGCAGAAGACACCAGAAGGTGGAAAGACCTCCCTTGTTCCTGGATTGGCAGAATCAACATTGTAAAAATGACCATCCTACCAAAGGCAATATACAGATTCAATGCTATACCAATCAAAATCCCAAAGCAATTCTTCAAAGAAGTTGACCAAATAATCTCAAAGTTCATATGGAGGCACAAAAGACCCAGGATAGCAAAAACAATCCTGAGTAACAAAAACACAGCTGGAGGTATTACCATACCAAACCTAAGTCTATACTACAAATCCATAGTTATAAAGACAGCCTGGTACTGGCTCCAAAATAGACACACAGATCAATGGATAAGGATTGAAGACCCAGATATAAGCCCACAAAGTTACAGCCATTTGGTCTTTGACAAAGGGGCCCAAAGAATCCAATGGAAAAAGAACAGCATCTTCAACAAATGGTGCTGGCAAAACTAGATCTCCACATGCAGAAGATTAAAGCTGGACCCGTACTTGTCACCATGTACAAGACTTAATTCCAAATGGATCAAGGACCTTGATATCAGGCCAGAGACTTTAAAAACCATAGTTGAAAGGATAGGGAACTCCCTCGAGCTGATTGGGCTAGGCCAACACTTCCTAAACAGACATCCAATGGCACAGTCACTGCTACCAACTCTCAACAGTTGGGATCTTGTGAAATTAAAGAGCTTCTGTTCAGATAAAGAGATTGTCACACGAGCTCAAAGGCAACCCACAGAATGGGAGAAAATCTTCACTAACCACATATCTGACAGAGCTCTACTGTCCAGAGTGCACAAAGAACTTAGAAAATTAAACTCCAAGGAAAACACTGGCCCAATTAAAAAATGGGCTCTGGAACTTCAAAGAAACTTTACCAGAGATGAAATTAAAATGTCTAACAATTATCTTAAAAATTGCTCCACTTCCTTCGCCATCAGGGAAATGCAAATCAAAACTTCCCTGAGATATCATCTCACCCCGGTCAGGATGGCAAAAATCCACAATACAAACAACGACAAATGCTGGAGAGGATGTGGAGAGAGGGGAACTCTCCTACATTGTTGGTGGGAATGCAGGCTCATACAGCCACTCTAGCGAGCCGTCTGGAGATTCTTAAAGAAATTAAAGATTGAAATGCCGTATGACCCTGCTATCCCACTTTTGGGAATAACCCCCCATGCAGCAGAGGTTCGCCTCGATAGCACAAGCTCGACCATGTTCATAACAGCACTGTTTACAATAGCAAAGTCATGGAATCAACCTAAATGTCCAACAGTTGACGAGTGAATAAGGAAAATGTGGTATATCTATACAATGGAGTACTACTCAGCCATCAAAAATGATGAATTACTGGAATTTGCTGGGAAATGGATGTCATTAGAAAGAATTATATTAAGTGAAGTATCCCAAACCCAGAAAATTAAGCACGGTATGTACTCCCTAATAGGTGGCTCCTAGTACCAAACTCACCCAGCCCACATTGAGACACTCAAAAGTAAACCTATGTAACACAGTAATTGCAAGGATTATGAACAAGAGAGATGGGTTAGGAGGGCCACACCAGAAACAAGGAGAGAGGAGACCATGTTACAGCAGAGAAAATAGGCCTCCATCAAGGTCTGTAAGTAAGTAATGAGAAACCTGGTTAAGTTCACAGACGTTCTTTCCTGATCTCACCAGAAGGGGAGGGCATATAGTCTAGCAGATAAAAAGTAATCATTTTGCAAATGGGTGATGGACCCCTCCCTCAGTGAGGTTTCCTACTCTTATTACATCTACCCTTGAATGTGCTATTACAACAAGACTCCAGTTTAACAGCTTTTTGTCTCTGGCCAGGGGGTGACATACAGTGCCCAGCAGAATGGAGTGAAGGGAATTGCAGGAGCAGCAAAACTGCAAAAGAAAATCAACAAACCACAATCCAGAACTTCAGAGACTCTATATCAATCACATAGAACTAGGACAGCCTAATCTCTCCCCATCCTGGAGCTCAGGGACATTTGCGGAAGAGGGGGCGGTAAGATTGTAAGAGCAAAAGGATGGGAGGAGCAACGATTTGCAAGATTCTCAACAATAGTTGGGGCCAAAGCAATCATAATGGGACTTTGCATGCCCTGCGCAATGTCCAGTGCACTGTTGCCCTCATAAAGTCTAGCATCTGTTAAGGGCACCGAGACCCCTGGAGGCAAGGGATTGACAGCCATAGTAGTGATCTTATGCTTAAGGGGAACAAGAGAAAGGGCTTATGGAAATGCCACTGGGTCCTTATATGTCATCGGAGCGGAGGACCCAGTGGAGAGTTAGGCGTACACAATAAAGGACTCTGGGAATTGGGGGGGAGGCACTGGGGGAAGGGGAGGGGGAGGAGGGAGGAGGGAGGGAACTGGTAAAAAATTTTAAAATGTATAATTAAATTTTTAATAAAAAAAAGAGAGACCCATCCATATAAAAGAGGCATTCCGTACCCCAAGCAGATATGACCAAAATAGCAACTTGCCATGGCAAATAATAGTTAAAACACTCCACATTCAAGACAAAGAAATTGTGCTGAAAGCTTCAAGGGAAAAAATTCACATTTAAAGGTAAACCTATTAAAATAACAAGTGACTTCTCAATGGAAACATTAAAGAAAGAAGAGCTTGGAGAGACATACTTCAAGTATTGAATGAGCAAAAATATCAACCCAGGTTGATATGCCCCACAAAACTATCCGTCATGATCGAGGGAGAAAGAAAAATTTTCCAGCACAAAGACAACTTGAAAGGATACATGTCCACCAAACCAGGCTTTCAAAAAATGCTAGAAATGATACTCAAGCTTGAAGAAAAAAAAAGTGTATCCAGGAGGACAGAAGGGAGTATAATATCACCAAAACCTAAAAGCCAAACAATACACTTACGAAAGCCACTAAACATAAAAATGTCCAGAATTGAAAACAATTTCTCCATTATAACATTAAATGTTAAGGGAATTAACTCACCGATCAAGAGACACAGATTACAAACTTAGATTAAAAATCACAACCCATCAATCTGCTGCCTGTAAGAAAATCATCACACCACAAAAGATAAGCATATCCTAAAAATTAAAGGCTTGTCCAAAATTGCGCAAGCTAATGGAACCAGGAAACAGGCAGGGTTATCCATTATGCTGTTGGACATAGTGGACTTCAAACCAAAAAAAATCATGAGAGACACAGATGGATACTACATTTTAGTCACAGGTACAATTCACCAGGAAGACTTCACAATACTGAACACATATGCGCCCAATATGGCCCCTCCCACATTCTTTAAGGAAATCCTACAATGTCTAAAGTGAGAAATCAACCCCAAAACGATAATTCTTGGGGATTTCAATACCGCCCTCTCAACATGGGATAGATCAACAAGTCAAAAACTTAACAGAGACACTTTGGAACTTAATCAAACTCTTACTGAAATGGATTTTACTGATCTCTATCGAACTTTCCATGCACCAAAGAATACGCATTTTTCTCAGCAGCACATGCAACTTTCTCTAAAGTAGATCACATATTGGGTCACAAAACTAATTTCCGCATATACAGGAAATTTGAAATTCTAGCCTGTACTCTATCAGACCACCATGGTATAAAGCTTGACATCGACAGCCCAACAAACAACAGAAAATACATTAACTCCTGAAAACTTAACACTATGATGCTGAATGAGAATTGGATTCAGGAAGAAATTAAAAAGGAAATTCAAGATTTTCTGAAAGTGAATGATAATGAAAATACAACTTACCAAAATCTCTGGGACACAATGAAATCTGTCCTAAGAGGTAAGTTCATAGCTCTTACTGCCTACATCAAAAAAATGGAAACGTTATAAATAAATAATTTAACAATACAGCCTTAAACTTTAGAGACAATAGAGCAATCCAATCCCAAAAGCAGTAGAAGAGGGATTAGCAAAATAAGGGGAGAAATATCCGAAATGGAGATTAGGAAAATGATACAGAAAATCGAGCAGTCAAAAAGCTGGGTTTTTGAAAAAAGCAATAAGACTAATATACCCCTAGCTAAATTAGCCTAAAACAAGAGAGAGAACACCCAAATTAACAAATTAGAAATGAAAATGGAGTTATCATTACTCATACCCAAGAAATCCAGAGAATTATGATGTCATATTTCAAAAACTTATTGTAGGGCCCACCCAGGATTTGCCCCAGGGCATGGCCGAGCACACGGGACTAAAGATGGCGCTGAGGGCAAGAGTCTTGGTCGTAACCTGATCATTTCACAGAGAGCCCTAATTGGCTTTCAGGTATCTACCTGCCCCCTGTGCTGAGTGACATTGAACTTGACCATTAGCACCTGTAGGATGTGTTGACCTTGTGACACAATTGGATGCCTGTTTCGCGCCTTGGTGGCCTTTGTCTATAAAAGTTCCTTTTCTCCTCCCAATAAACTGAGATATGCTTCTGCCAATCTCCCCATCCCGTGGCGAGTCTCTGGGGGTAGAGGCGGAGTTGGGGATGGCTGGAACCTGCTTTCATCACAGCCAGCAGCTGTGTGTTTGAGTGACTGAATGGATGAGTGAGTGGGAACTGGTTCCCACACGTATACTCTGTGAAATCTGACAACACGAAAGAAATGGATGAATTCCTAAGTAAACATAACTTACCTACATTGAATCAAGAAGTTGTGAATTATTTAAATAGTCCTAAAACATATGAGGAAATCGATGAAGTAATCCCGACTCTTCCCACCAAAAAATGTCCTGGACCAGATGTGTTCAGCACAGAGTTCTACCAAACATTTAAGGAGCTAATAACACCAATACTCCTTAAAATGTTCCATCAAATAGCAAAGGAAGGAAAACTACCAAATTCCTTCTATGAAGCTAATATTGTCTTAGTCCCAAAACCCAATAAAAATACACTTAAAAAAGAAAATTAGGGCTGGAGAGGTGGCTCAGGGTTTAAACCTCTGCCTTGCAGGCAGAAGGTCCTGAGTTCAGATCCTAGACCCCACGTATAGACGCTGGGCAGAAGCAGGGGCGGCCTGTGTTTCTGGTCCTGGTAGGGCGGAGCCTGTGAATCCCCAGGCAGAGTAAACAAGGAGGAGATGGAGGCAGTCAATGGTGGTTCCCGAATTCGCCTGTGGTTCTAAACGCACACACACACACACACACACACACACACACACACACACACACACACGCGTGCGCACGCACGTGCACACAGACACGTGCACACACGTGTGCACACATGCACAATTGAATAAATAAAATAAATAAATAAAAATTAAAAAAGAAAATTATAGGCGAATCTATCTGATGAACAGAGATGCAAAGATTCTCAATGAAGTCTTAGCAAATCAGATTCAAAAACATATCAAAAAGATCATTCATGGGCATCAAGTAGGGTTTATCCCAGGCACACAAGGTTGGTTCAACATATGCAAATCAATAAATGTAATTCACCATATAAACCAGTCCAAAATCGGAAACCACATGATATTCTCGATAGATGCATAAAAAGCTTTTGACAAGATCCAACAGCCCTTCATGATCAAAAACCTAGAGAAGGTTGGAATGGCAGGAACTTTTATCAATATAATAAAAGCAGTATATAACAAGCTTACAGTAAGGGTTATACTCAATGGGGAAAAACTTGAAGCATTCCCGCTTCAATCAGAAACTAGACAAGGCTGCCCACTCACCTATTCTATTCAATATTGTACTTGAAGTCTTAGCTGAGATCATAAGACAAGAAAGTGAAATAAAAGGGATTCAAATCTATTTGCAGATGACATGATCTTATACCTGAGTGATACCAGAAACTCCACCCAGGAAACTCCTGTAACTAATACAGAAGTTCAGCATGGTGGCAGGATATGAAATAAATGTACAAAAATCAGTGGCTTCCTATATACCCAGAATGAAAGAAGTGAAAAAGCCTTGAGAGAAACAATCCCATTTACTATAGCCCCTAAAAAAATGAAATACCTTGGCATAAACCTAACCAAGGAAACAGGAAAACTTTACAATGGAAACTTTAAAACCCTAAAGAAAGAAATTACAGAAGACACCAGAAGGTGGAAAGACCTCACATGTTCCTGGATTGGCAGAATCAACATCATAAAAATGACCATCCTACCAAAGGCAATATACAGATTCAATGCTATACCAATTAAAATCCCAAAGCAGTTCTTTAAAGAAGTTGACCAAACAATCTCAAAATTCATATGGAGGCACAAAAGACCGAGGATACCAAATACAATCCTGAGTAACAAAAACACTGCTGGAGATATCACCATACTAAACCTTAGTCTATACTACAAATACATAGTTGTAAAAACAGCCTGGTAATGGTTCCAAAATAGGCACACCGATCAATGTATAAGGGAAGAAGACCCAGATATAAGCCCACACAACTACAGCCATTTGATTTTTGACAAAGGGGCCCAAAAATCCAATGGAAAAAGAACAACATCTTCAATAATTGGTGCTGGCAAAACTGGATATCCACATGTAGAAGACTAAACTGGACCCATACTTGTCACCATGTACAAGAATTAATTCCAAATGGATCAAGGACCTCGATATAAGGCCACAGATTATAAAAATCATAGTTGCAAAGGTAGGGAACTCCCTCGAGTTGATTGAGCTAGGTCAACAGTTCCTAAATGGACATTCAATACCACAGTCACTACAACCAACACTCAACAGATGGGATCTTGTAAAATTAAAGAGCTTCTGTTCAGATAAAGAGATTGTAACTTGAGCACAAAGGCAACCCACAGAATGGGAGAAAATCTTCACTAACCACATATCAGATAGATATTATCCAGAGTGCACAAAGCACTTAGGAAACTAAACACCAAGGAAACAAATGGGCCAAATAAAAAATGGGCCTTGGAATTTAAAAGAAACTTTACCAGGGAAGAAATTGAAATGTCTTACAAATATCTTAAAAAATGCTCTGCATCTTTAGCCATCAGGGAAATGCAAATCAAAACCTCTTTGAGATATCATCTCACCCCAGTCAGGATGGCAAAAATTCACAATACAAACAAGACCAAATGCTGGAGAGGAGGTGGAGATAGGGGAACTCTCCTACATTGCTGGTGGGAATGCAGGCTCACACAACCACTCTGGTGAACCATTTGGCAATTCTTAAGTTAAAGATTGAAATGCCATATGACTCTGCTATTCCACTTTTTGGAATAACCCCCATACAACAAAAATTCACCTCGATAGCACCAGAATGACCATATTCGTAGCAGTGCTGTTTACAATAGCAGAGTCATGGAATCAACCCAGTTGACAAGTGGATAAGGAAAATGTGGTACATTTATGCAATGGAATACTACTCAGCCATCAAAAATGATGAATTAATGAAATTTGCTGGGAAATGGATGGAATTAGAAACAATTATATTGAGTGAAGTATCCAAGACACAGAAAATTAAGCACCGAATCTATTCTTTAATAGATGGATCCTAGTACCAAACCCACTTAGAGACACACTCGAAGATAAATCTCTAGAATACCTACAGTAATTGTAATGATTATAAACAGGAAGGAAGGGGAAGGAGGGCTCCACCAGAAACAAGGAGAGAGGGGATCATGTTACAGCAGAGAAAATAGGCCAACATCAAGGACTGCAAGTAAGTAAAGAGACATCTGGTTAAATTCTGTGAACTTCCTTCCTCATCATTTGCAACTGATGGGGTATGATCTCACCAGAAGGGGAGGGCATATAAAGTAATCATTTTGCAAATGGGAGACTGACCCCTCCCTCACTGTGGTCTCCCCCTTTTATTTCATCTACCTTTAAATCTACTGTTACAATAAGACTCTAATTTAACAGCTTTTTTATCTCTGGCCATTGGGTGACATCCAATACCCATCAGGATGGAGCCAAGGGCATTGCAGGTGCAGCAAAACTGAAAAAAAAATCAACAAACCATAATTCCGATCATCAGAGATTATATATCAACCACCTGGAACTAGGCCAACCTAATCTCTCCCCATCCTGAAGCTCAGGGAAATTTTCGGAAGAGGGGGCAGTAAGATTGTAAGAGCACAAGGATGGTAGGAGCAACAATATTCAAGACACTCCACAAAAGTAAGGGCCGAAGCAATCATGATAGGACTTTTTATGACCTGCACAATGACCAACACATTATTGACCCCTCAAAGTCTAGCATGGACTAAAGGCACTAGGATCCTTAGAAGCTAGGGATTAACAGCCTCATTAGTGTTCTTATAATTCAGAGGAACCCAAGAAAGAGTTCTAGGAAATGCCACTGAGTCCTTACACCTCACAGAATGGAGGACCCTGAGGAAAGACATACACATTACAGTATGCTCCAGGAATGAGGGGGAGGAGGCACTGGGAGATAGGGAGGGAGGGGGAAAGGAAGAGAAAAAGGGGGGAAGCAGAAAGGGGGTCCAAGGAGAGGAGGAGGGAGGTAGGGGTCCGGTGGACCTATTAAGTTTGCATGAGTGAAAATAAAAGTTAAAAACGGATGTAACAGGTGAGGCTGTGGTATCACTGGTGAGCCTGTAATGTTACAGTGAACCTGTGATGAGAGTGGTGAGGCTTTGGTGTCATAGTCTATCTAAGTAGGATGTCAGTTGTGAGCCTGTGATGTCAGAGTGAGGCTGTAATGTCAGTGGCAAGGATTTGTCACAATAAGGTTTGGATTTCGCAGTGAGAGTGAGCAGTCAGTGTGACTCTGTGATATCACCTGTGTGATTGTGATGGCACAATGAGGCTGTAATGTCAGGGGCAAGGATGATGTCACAATGAGGCTAAGATATCACTGCAGAGGCTATGATGTCAAAGATGAGCTTTTGATATGGTGAGGGTGTGGTATCATAGCAAGGCTAGGTAGGATGTCAGTGTCAAGGGTGAGATGTCACCATGAAGATGTGATGTCACATTGAGGCTGTGATGTCACAGTGAGGATAGAATATCAAAGTCTGTGCTGTCACTGGTGAAGCTGTGATGTTAATGGTCAGAACGTGATTTCAGTGTTGAAGCTGATGTCAAAGGTGAGGCTGTGTTTGCAATAGGGTGGTTTGATTTCACAGTGTGGCTATTGTGTCACACTGAGGTTGTTTTCTCAAAGTGATGCTGTGATGTCAGTGGTGATGCTGTGATTTCACAGTGAGGTTAGCATGTCAATGGTGAGACTGTGATATCAAGGTGAGTCTGAGATATCAGTGGCAATTCTGATGTTACAATGAGGCCATGATTTTACAGGTGAGGCTGTGATTTCACTGTAAGGCTCTGGTGTCACTGTGAGGTTGTGATGTCACAGTGAGGATGCTATATCAGTGGCAAAACTGATGCCACGATGAGTCTATGATGTTACAGTTTAGCCTGTGGTGTCACTGAGGGGCTGTAATGTCAGTATTATGTCAGCAGCAAGGCTGATGTCATGGTGCGTTGATGAAACCATAGTGAGGCTTTGACATGACAGTGATGTCAGTGGAAAGTCTGACATCACAAAGAGGCCATGATGTAACAGGTGAGGCTGTGATTTCATTGTAAGTCTCTGATGTCACCATGAGGATATGATGGCACTGTGAGGCTGTGATGTCACTGTGGAGGCTGTGGGATTGATTAAGCACTGTTGTCACTAGTGAGACTCTAAAGTCACAGTGAGGCTGTTTTTCACGCTGAACCTATGATATTACAGTATGGCTGTGATATTACTGTGATGGTGTGATGTCGCAGTGAGGTTGCGATATCACCATGGGGTTGTGATGTCACTGTGAACGCTTTGAGGTCCCAGCAAGTCTATGATATAACAGCGAGTTTGTGATGTCACTGTGTAGTTGTGATGCCACTGTGGACGCTATGAGGTCACTGTGGAGGCTGTAATGGTGTTGGCAAGGCTGATGTGCGAATGAGTTTGTGATGTCACAGTGATGTTGTGATGTGTGAGTGATAATGTGATGTCACTATGATGCTGTGTTATCACATTAGTGGTTTTGAATGCACAGTGAGTCTGTGAGGTGACTTTGAGGCTGTGATATCAGTGGCAAGACAGATGTCAAGGTCGATGGTGAGATTGTGACATCACATCACTGTGAGGCTGTGATGTCACAGTGAGTTTATCATGTCAGACGTGATGTCACAATGAGGCTATGACATACTAGGTAAGGCTGTGATATCACTGGTGAGCCTTTGATGTCACTGTGAGCCTGTGATGCAGTGGTGAGGCTTTGGGGTTATAGTGAGTCTAGGTAGGATGCCAGTTGTGAGCCTGTGATGTCACAGTGTTGCTGGAATGGAAGTGCCAAAGATGATGTCATAATGATGTTGTGACATAACATAGAGGCTGTAATGTCACAGTGACTCTGTGATATCACCTGAATGATTATGATGGCACAATGAATCTGTGATGTTGGGTGCAAGTATGAGGTCACAATGAGGCTAAGATGTCACTGATGAGGCTATGATGTCACAGGTGAGCCTTTGATATGGTGAGGCTGTGGTGTCATAGTGAGGCTATGTAGGTTGGCAGTGTTGATGGTGAGATGTCACAGAGATGTGATGTGACATTGAGGTTGTGATGTCCCAGTGAGTATATAATGCAAAGTCTGTGATGTCACTGGTGAAGCTGTGATGTTAGTGGTCAGACAATGATGTCAGTGGTGAAGCTGATGTCATAGGTGGATCTGTGGTTGCAATTGGGTGGTTTGATGTCACAGTGAGGCTATTGTGTCACACTGAGGTTGTTTTTTCAATGTGATACTGTGATGTCACTGGTGATGCTGCGATTTCACAGTGAGGTTAGTATGTCAATAGTGAGTCTGTGCCATCACAGTGGGGCTGTGATGTCAGAAGTGAGGCTGTGATGTCACAGTGAGTCTGACATGACCGTGGCACGGCTGATGTCACAACATGGCCATGATGTTACAGATGAGGGTGTGATTTCACCTAAAGGCTGTGATGTCACTGTGAGCTTTTGATGTCACAGTGAGAATAGGATGTCAGCGGCAAAACTGGTGCCATGAGTCTATGATGTTACAGGTAGCCTTTGGTGTCACGGGGGGTGTCTGTATGTCAGTGGCAAGACCTATGGCACAGTGAAGCTGTGATGTAACCATTGATGCTACAGTGTCACTGATGAGGCTATGATGTCAAAGGCTGTGTTTTTACTGGTGACGCTGAGAAATCTCTGGTCACACTAGTGACAATGTTATGTCACTGGCAAGGGTAATGTCATAGTGTGTTGATGAAATCACATTGAGGCTGTGATATGACAGTGATGTCAGTGGCAAGTCTGATATCACAAAGAGGCCATGATGTAACAGGTGAGGCTATGATTTCACTGTAATTCTCTGTTATCACCGTGAGGTTGTGATGTCACTGTGAGGCTATGATGTCACTGTGGAAGGTGTGGGATTGGTTCTGTACTGTTGTCACTGGTGAGACTAAATTCACAGCGAGGCTGTCTTATCCCACTGAGCCTGTGCTATCACAGTATGGTTATGATATCGCTGTGATGCTGTGCTGTTGTAGTGATGTTGTGATGTCACTGTGAGGTTGTGATGTCACTGTGGATGCTATTATGTCACAGTGAGGCTGTGATGTCACAATGACGTAACAAGTAAACCTGTGGCATCACTGGAGAGCCTGTTATGTCACAGTGAGCTTGTGATGTCAGTTGTGAGGCTTTGGTGTCATAGTGAGTCTAGGTAGGATGGCAGTTGTGAACCTGTGGTGTCATAGTGAGGCTAGGTAGATTGTCACTGTTGAGGGTGAGATGTCACTAAGAAAATGTAATGTCACATTGAGGCTGTGATGTCACAGTGAGGATAGAATGTCAAAGTCTGTGATGTCACTGGTGAAGCTGTGATGTTAGTGGTCAGACTGTGATGAGAGGTGAACCTGATGTCATAGGTGAGGCTGTGCTTTCAATGGTGATGATTTGATGTCACAGTGAGGCTATTGTGTTACACCAAGGTTGTTATGTCAAAGTGATGCTGTGATGTCAGTGGTGATGCTGTGATTTCACAGTGAGGTTAGGATGTCTATGGTGAGTCTCTTCCCTCAAAGTGGGGTTGTGATGTTAGAGGTAAGGCTGTGATGCCACAGTGAGACTGTGATGTCAGTGGCAAATCTGATGTCACAACGTGACTGTGATGTTACAGGTTAGGCTGTGATTTCACTGTAAGGCTCTGATATCACTGTGAGGTTGTGATGTCACAGTGAGTCTGTTATGTCAGTGGCAATACTGATGTCATGATGAGTCTATTATGTTACAGGTTAGCCTGTGTTGTCACTGGGATCTTTGATGTTAGTGGCAAGACCAATGTCACAGTGAGGCTGTGATGTAACCAGTGATGCTCTAGTGTCACTGGTGAGGCTATGATGTCAAAGGCTGTGTTGTCACTGGTGAGGTTGCAACATCTGTGGTCACACTAATGTCAGTATTATGTCAATGGCAAGGCTGATGTCACAGTGCATTTATGAAATCATGGTGAGGCTGTGATGTGACAGTGATGTCAGTGGCAAGTCTAATATCCCAAAGAGGCCATGAGGTAACAGGTGATTCTGTGATTTCACTGTAAGCCTCTGATGTCACCATGAGATTGTGATGTCACTGTGAGGCTGTGATGTCACTGTGGAGGCTGTGGGATTGGTTAAGTCCTGTTGCCCCTGGTGAGACTCTAAAGTCACAGTGAGGCTGTTTTGTCACACTGAGCCTGTGATATCACAGTATGACTGTGATAGTACTTTGAAGTTGTGATGTCGCTGTGAGGTTGTGATATCACCATGTGTTGCTGTATCCCCCGCTGGGCTAACCATGGAGAGGAGGGGAAACAGCAGGGCCTTGGGGCTTGAGGTGAATGGGCGACCTGGGGATAGGGTCACCACCAGAACCCGGGATCAGGTGAGAAGCAGCAGTGGATGCGATTCCACAGATTCAGAGTCATTAAGGGCATTTGGGCTTATATAGGCTTAGGGTCCAATCAGGTGAGGGTCTCGAGAGGGGGTGTTGGTCCTTTGTAAACAGTCCTTTAATGTCCTGTTTGTACTTTCAATTATAACTTGTCCCTAAGGATTATATGGGATGCCAGTAGCTTGTTTATACTCCAAGATGAGAGAAGGGAGAGAAATTGAGCAGATGTGTAAGCAGGGCCATTTTCTGTTTTTATGGCCCAAGGCACTCCCATAACCAGCATAGCCATTTTTACAGCCTTTACAGCATGGCTAGCCTTTTCTCCTGTTGAAGTGGTGGCATAAATAAACTTGGAATACATATCTGTGATGATGTGTATAAACTTGAGTATTCCAAATGAAGGAAAGTGTGTCACATCCATCTGCCATAAAGAATTATGTGAAAGTCCCCTAAGGTTAACTCCCTGAGGTTGCACAAGGAGCACAGTTACCTGCACAAGTGATTGCGCTGAGTAAAAGTTAGTTCAGGATATAGTTTGTGGAGGTTGGAAGGGGACATGTGAAATTTTTGATGGAGAAGCCTAGCTTGTTCTAATAATGTGATAGAGGTTGTCATGATAAGTCTGTCTACCTCATCGTTGCCTTGTGTTATGAACTCTGGTAATCTTGAATTAAATCTTACGTGTTCAATAAAAAAGGGATGTTTATTCTCTAGGAGCATTTTAAGCATCTGTAAGGCAATATCAACAAAAGATGATGAGCCCCTAAAGCTGGAGAAGGAAATAACCTTAGTAGCCTGTACACCATAGCGACTGTCAGAGACAATGTTAATGGGCTGATTTTGGGTTTCCTCCAAGGCTTTGATAATGGCATATAGTTCACCAATTTGGATAGATCCTTTATTGGGCTATATAAAAATTTTGTCAGGCTTATGAGGGGCTTTGATTATCACCCCTTTTTGATGGGTGTTGGCATCAGTAAAGGCACATGGAGCATCAGAGATGGGTAGGAAGAGGGGAAGGCATGAGAATGGGACTGTATCATGAGGTGTTGTAAGGTCTGAAGGAGCTTATAAGGAGGAAGGTGATTATCTAAGTCACATTTAAAACCTGCAAGTGTAGCTTGGAAAAGGAAGTTATCTCTCATCAAAAATTGAATTTCTGTCAGGGAAATAGGCAAGATCATTTTATCAGGTTCCCTGTTGAAAATTCTGTTACAATATGTGCACACCTTATGTGCCAGAAGGAGGACAGCCTCAAGTCTGCGGGTTATTTTATGAAAGGTGAACCATGAGGGATGGACCCAAAAAAGGGTCCTTGTTTTTGCTAGATGAGGCCCAATGGGGCCTCCCTCATGGAGAGGATGATTTCCCATAAGAGTTCCTGGGTGTTTATCCTATGGATGTTTAGAGTGTCTAACGAAGCCAATACAGAATGAAGGGCCTTTGTAGCATCAGGGGACAAAGTTATGGTTTTGTGGGGGTGATTTGAAAGTCTTAATAGATTAAAGAGTGGTAATAGATCCCCGGGGGGAAGAGACAAGAAGGGTTTAAGCCAATTGATCTGACCACATAGTTTTTGTAGCTCATTTAATGAGTATTCCTTCTTTATTAGTAACTGTGGGGACAAGGGCCTAATGTTTGAGGTAATTTTATAACCTAGAAATCCATTGGGAGGGACCAGCTGTACTTTATCATTAGCAATGTAAAGGCCAATGCTATTAAGATTCTGAAGGAGTTCTGAAAGTAGAGATTTTAATGTTTCTTGTGATTTGTGGGCTAAGAGTAAATCATCCATATAATGGATAAGTAAGCATTGAGTCTTAATATATTTTGTCGCTGTAGCAATGTAACGTTGACATATCATTGGGCTGTTTTTCATTTCCTGGGGTAGAACTTTCCAATGAAATCTCTTTGCGGGGGTTTGATAATTGGCTTCCCAAATGGTGAAGGCAAAAACAACCTGCCTGTCATCCTCATGTAAGGGAATTGAGAAAAAAACAGTCCTTGATATCTATTATAGCTAGATAGTAATTCAAGAGGATGGAGCTGGGATGTGGGATGCCAGCCTGGAGTGGGCCCATTTTTGTCGTGTGCTTATTAACCTGGCATAGATCTTGTAATAGGCAATATATTCCTGATTTTTTTAACAAAGATAGGAGTGTTATGAGGGCTTATGAGGGTTCAGTATGTCCCAGTCTTAATTGTTCTGTTACCAAAGACTTAAGAGCAGAAAGTTTTGGTTCTAATATTGGCCACTGCTCCACCCATATGGGGCCCATGTGAGTACACTTCAGTTTAATGGGCTCTGGTTTTCTTAGCACAGGAGCAGTGGCCCTTAGAATTGGGGGTTCTGTGTAACCTGTGAAGAAATGGCATTTGATCTTCCAGATAGCTCAGTGGCGTCCTTTACTAAGATGAATTCGTAAAAGGCTTGGTCATCTGTTGTTAAGATGACACCCATGTCAGTCTTCGAATCTGTGTCCCACAGAGTGGTAGTAATATCTACTACTAATGGATTAATATGGCCAATATTGCTATCATGGTCTTTCCAGGTTACATTGTTTGTAACTTTTTTGGTTGGTTGGTTAACTCCTACCCCTTTTATGGGGGGGGACTTGCTTGTATTCCCAACTGTGACATTTGTCTAGTATCATTTTCTGTGAATATGGTGACAACTCCCGTATCTAATATGCCTTTGATTGGTGTCCCATCCAAGGAGACTGTCATTCAAGGTACATTGTCATACACAGGGAGCATCCATTGGATGCTAGGTGACACTCTTTGTCAATGGGGAAACTCTAAAGTCAGAGTGAGGTTGTTTTGTCACACTGAGCCTGTGATATCACAGTATGGCTGTGATATTACTGTGAAAGTGTGATGTCACAGTGAGGTTGTGATGTCATTGTATTCTCTATGAGGTCACAGTGAGGCTATGATGTCACAGTGAGGCTCTGATGTCACTGAGAGGTTGTGATGTAACTGTGGATGAGGTCACTTTGGAGGCTGTAATGTTGTTGGCAAGCCTGATGTGCAAATGAGTTTGTGGTGTCACAGTGATGTGATAATGTGATGTTCTAGTGATGCTGTGAAATCACATGAATGGTTGTGATGGCACAGTGAGGCTATGTGGTCACTGTGAGTCTGTGATGTCAGTGGCAAGACTGATGCCAATGTCAATAGTGAGACTGTTACATCACGTCATTGTGAGGCTCTGATGTCACAATGAGGCTGTGATATCAGACGTGATGCAACAATGAGGCTATGATGTAACAGTTAAGGCTGTGATATCACTGGTGGGCCTGTGATACCACAGTGAGCCTGTGATGTCAATGGTGAGGCTTTGGTGTCATAGAAAGTCTAGGTAGGATGCCAGTTGTGAGCTTGTGATGTCATCATGAGATTGTAATGTCAGTGACAAGGATGATGTCGCAATGAGTTTGTGACTTCACAGTGAGTGTGTGAAGTCAAATCAAATCTGTGATATCACGTGATTGATTGTGATGGCACAATGAGGCTGTGATGTCAGTGGCATGGATGATGTCACAATGAGGCTAAGATGTCACTGGTGAGGTTATGATGCCACAGTCAGCCTGTGATGTCGGTGGTGAGGCTTTGGTGTCATAGTGAGTCTAGGTAGGATGCCTGTTGTGAGCCTGTGATGTCACAGTGAGACTGTAATGTCAGTGACAAGGATGATGTCACAATGAATTTGTGACCTCACAGTGAGAATGTGAAGTCACAGTGACTCTGTGATATCATCTGAGTGATTGTGATGGCACAGTGAGTCTGTGATGTCAGTGGCAAGTATGTCACAATGATATCAAAACCTCATGGTGACATCAGTGACTTACAGGGAAATCACAGCCTCACCTGGTACCTCATGGCCTCTTTGGGATATCAGATTTGTCACTGACATCACTGTCAAATTACAACCTCACTATGATTTCATCAACGCAATGTGACATCAGCTTTGCCACTGACATAACACTGACATTAGTATTACCACAGATGTCGCAGCCTCAACAGTGAAAACACTGCCTTCGACATCATAGCTTCACCAGTGACACTAGAGCATCACTGCTTACATTGCAGCCTCACTGTGATATCACTCTTGCCATTGACATCACAGCCCCCCCATTGACATTGACATCAGTCTTGCTACTGACCTCACAGATTCCACAGTGATCTCAGAGCCTATTACATCACAACCACTCATGTGACACCCCAGTATTACTGTAATATGCCATTATCACTCTGACATCATAACATCACTGTGACATCACAAACTCATGATCACATCAGCCTTGACAACATTACAGCCTCCACAGTGACCTCGTAGTGTCTACAGTGACAACACAACCTCACAATGACATCACAGCCTTACTGTGATATCATAACCTCACCGTGACCTCATAGTGTCAACAGTGACATCACAACCTCACAGTGATATCACAACCTCACTGCAACATCATAACATCATAGTAATATCACAGCCATACTGTGATATCACAGGCTCAGTGTGGCAAAACAGCCTCACTGTGTCTTTAGAGTCTCACCATTGACAACAGTGCATAACAAATTCCACATCCTCACAGTGACATCACAACCTCACAGTGACATCACAGCCTCAAGGTGTCATCAGAGACTTACATTGAAATCACAGCCTTACCTGTTACTTTATGACCTCTTTGTGATTTCAGACTTGCCACTGACATCACTGTCACATCACAGCCTCACTATGATTTCATAAACACACTGTGACATCAGCCTTGCCACTGACATTAGTGTGACCACAGATGTCGCAGCCTCACCAGGGACAACACAGCCTTTGACATCATAGCCTCACCAGTGCCACTACAGCATCTCTGGTTACATCACAGCCTCCTTGTGACATTGGTCTTGCCACTGACATCACTGCACCCACAGTGACACCACAGACTAACCTGTAACATCATAGACTCATTATAGCACCAGTTTTGCCACTGACATCACAGTCTCACTATGACATCACAATCTCACAGTGACATCAGAGCCTTGCAGTGAAATTGCAGCCTCACCTGTAACATCATGGGCTCGTTGTGATATCAGAATTGCCACTGACATCACAGCTTCACTGTAACATCACAGCCTCACCTCTGACATCTCAGCCCCACTGTGATGGCACAGCCTCACCATTGACATCCTAACCTCACTGTGAAATCACAGCATCACCACTGATATCATGGCATCACTTTGACAAATCAACTGCAGTGTGACACAATAACCTTACTGTGGCATCAAACCATCACCATTGATACCACATCCTCACATATGACATCGGCTTCACCACTGACATCACACTCTGACCAATAACATCACAGCTTCACCAGTGACATCACAGATTTGGCATTATATCCTCACTTCACATCACAGCTTCAATGTGACATCACATCTTCATGGTGACATTTCACCCTTGACACTGACCTCCTACCTAGCCTCACTATAACACCACAGCCTCGCTATGATATCAAAGGCTCACCTGTGACATTATAGCCTCACCAGTGGCATCTTATCCTCATTGTGACATCATCCTTGCCACTGACATCACAGTCTCATTGTGCCATCATGTTGCAGTCTGCCTGCATGGTTGATGATAAATGACCATCAAACAGCTTACAGGAATGAGGGGGTTATTTCCTTATGACAGTTTGGTTACAGTTCTTAGTCCAGCTTGATGGGAGAGCTCATACCAACTTCAGGGCTGAGGGAACTGGCCACACCATCACCGCATAACGGCTGAGAGATGGAAAATCCTTACTTTGCCAGACCAGTATGTTTGGCCAAGTGAACAGGATGCCAAAACTCTCAACCAGCTTTCTGTGATTTATCCATGGCCTAATCCCACCCACCATGGTCTGGATCTTCCCCATCAGCTAGACAATCTCCATCAGATTTGCTCTGGGCTTAACTCAACCATCAACTCTCTACAACTGTGCCCAGAGCTCAAAAACTCAACAATCAAGCTGACACCTGTGCTTAACTATGACACTCCACCCCTTGTCAACTTGACACAAAAACAATAGCACTTTTAAACTGTAACCTTTCCTTGTCTCCACAGATGTTAAAAAATATAAATACATTCCATGGAGAAATTTAAATGTTCTCATTAAAACTTCAGTCGAACTACTTTAAAAGTTCAAAATTTTTTAACTTTAAAAAGGTATTAAATCAGAGTAAGTTGAATACTTTAAAACAAATAAAACATTAAAGCAGAAGGATCTTGATACAGCAAGAAAACATTTAAATTGAGATCGAAGTCCAGGAATTACCGCATCCTGTACTTCAATATGCATCTTCTGTTGCTCATCATGTAATCACGGTGGCTCAAAGATTTCAGGAATTTCCAGTTCCTGTTTGAAGCTCAATGTTGTAAAAGAGTTCCTTTGAACCAGGCTGAATCTCCACTCGCAATGGTTCTCAGCATACACTCCATGGTTCTGGCATCTCCAACACTCCGTGTTCACAGCTGCAGCTATAAGCTTCACCTTCTCTCACAGGAACTCTATGCCTGCCACTTGGTACCAAGCTTTTTCTGCTTTCCATGAACACCTCAAACTGTTCACCAAAGGCAGTACCACCTGGGGATGCTGCCAGATTCTGAAGTGAAGTTGAAATGTAGTTTAGTCCATTGGAGCTACAGCTGTACCAACTTTAATGTGCTGACACTGGAAAAGCCCCTTTTAGGCAGCCAGTCATCCAAAGGGCAAGAAATGGCTTAACTTGGGCTTTCAGCCCATGAAGGAATTTGAGTTTCCAAACCACAAACTCGCCATATGGTGGTTTTCACATGTTCCACCATCCCAGTGCAAATCACTAGGCTTTCCTTCACTGATACACATTTCTCCAAGAGCAGCAGATATTCTGCTGCCTGCCCTTTGCACATCCAAACCTTCAAGGCTGCCAACACAGTTCTCCTCTGTCAACCAAACCAGTCCATCATCTTTAAATTCAGCTTTACCAAAGTCCTTGTTCTCCTCATCACAAATTGGGCCCAAACAATCTCTCTCAGCAATTGGCCCATTAAACTTTGAAGAATGGTATTTGTAAATCCACAAAGTGAAAATTCTCAAGCATTTCCAACTTTTTCCAGTGAAACAGTTCAAAAGCTACAATATCCACATAGTCAGATTTATCAGCAATATCCCAGTTCCTGGGAACCAAATTCTGTTGGAGTAGGCCTGGATGGTTGCTGATAAATGAACATCAATAAGCTTAAGGGAAAAAGGGGTTTATTTCTTTACCACAGTCTGGTTACAGTTCTTAATCCAGCTTGATGAGAGAGATCACACCAACATCAGGGCTGAGGGAACTGGCCACACAATCACTGCATAAAGGCTGAGAGATGGAAAATCCTTACTTGCCAGGCCAGCATGTCTGGCCAAGTGAACAACAGAAGGATGCCAACTCTCTCAACCAGCTCTCTGTGATTTCTCCAGGGCCTAATCCCAGCCACTATGGGCTGGATCTTCCAAATCAGCTAGACAATGTCCTTCAGGTTTCCTCTGGGTTTAAGTCAGCCATAACTCTCTACAACTGTGCCCAGAGCTCAAACCCTCAACAGTCAAGTTGACACCTGTGCTTAACTATGACACATCACAATTACTCAGGCGATATCTCAGCATCATTGTGACTTCACACTCACTGTGACATCACAAAATCATTGTGACATCATCCTTGCCACTGACATTACAGCCTCACTGTGACATCACAGGCTCACAACTGGCATCCTATCAAGACTTTTTATGACACCAAAGCTACACCACTGTCATCACAGGCTCACTGTGACATCATAGGCTCACCAGTGATACCATAGCTTTACCTGTTATGTAATAGACTCATTGTGATATCACGTCTGACATTATAGCCTCACTGTGAAATCACCCTCACAATGATGTGATGTAACAGTCTCACCATTGACATTGTCATGAGTCTTGCCCATGACATCACAGCCTCCACGGTGACCTCACAGCCTCACTGTGCTATCACAATCACTCATGTGATAACATAGCATCACTGTGTCATCACATTATCACCCTGACCTCACAACATCACTGTGACATCACAAACTCATTGTCACATCAGCCTTGCCAACAACATTACAGACTCCACAGTGACCTCACAGCATCCACAGTGCCACCACAACCTCAATGTGGCATCATACCCTACTGTGACCTCTTTGCGTCCACAGTGACATCACAACCTACTACAACATGACATCTTCACAGTAATATCACAGCCATTCTGTGATGTCACAGACTCAGTGTGACAAAACAGTCTCACTATGACTTTAGAGTTTCACCAGTGACAACAGTGCCTTACCAATCCTAAAGCCTCTGCAAAGACATCACATCCTCACAGTGACATCACAACTTTTTGGTGACATCAGAGACTTACAGTGAAGTCACAGCCTCACCTGTAACATCATGGCCTCTTTGTGATATCAGACTTGCCACTGACATCACTGTCACATCACAGCCTCACTATGACTTCATCAACGCATGGTGGCATCAGTCTTGCAACTGACATAACACTAACATTAGTGTGAGCATAGATATCGCAACCTCACCAGTGACAACACGGCCTTTGACATCATAGCCTCACCAGTGACACTACAGCATCACCGATTACATCACAGCCTCACTGTGACTTTGTTCTTGCGACTGACATCAGAGCCCCCGAGTGACATCGCAGGCTAACCTGTAACATCATGGATTCAACGTGGCACCAGTTTTGCCACTGATGTCACAACTTCACTGTGACCTAACAATGATATTCTGAGCTTTACAGTGAAATCACAGCCTCACCTGAAAAACCATAGCCTTGTTTTGACATCAGATTTGCCACTGACATTGCAGACACACTGTGACATCACAGCCTCACCTCTGACATCACAGCCCCACTGTGATGGCACAGCCTCACCATTGACATCCTAACCTCACTGTGAAACCACAGCATCACCTCTGATATCACAGGATCACTTTGACATAACAAACTCAGTGTGACACAATAGCCCAACTGTGGCATCAAAACATTACCATTGAAATCACAGCCTCAAACATGACATCAGCTTCATCACTGACATCACAGTCTGACCACTAAAATCACAGCTTCACCAGTGACATCATAGACTTTGACATTATATCTTCTATGTGACATCACATCCTCAATGTGACATCACATCTTCATTGTGACATCTCACCATCGACACTGACACCCTAGCTAGACTCACACCCACAGCTCCAGAGTGATATCACATCATGGTGACCTGACAGCCCACAGTGACATACAACCCTCATAGGAACATAATAGCCTCACTGTGACATCACAGCCTCACCTGTAACATCAGCCTCGCCATTGACATTAGTTAGAACACCGACATCACTGCCACACTAGTGACAACACAGCTTTTGACATCACAGACTCAACAGTGACACTGTCACCTAATAGGTTCACCACTGACACCATAGCCTTACCAGTGACATCACAGAAGACTCAATATGACATCTTTCTCACCACTGACATTCAAGCCTTATTGTGCCATCATACTTTCACCAGTGACATCACAACCTCATTGTGATATCACCCTCATCACTAACATCACAGCCTCACTATGTCATCTAATACTCTCCAGTGATATCACAACATCACTCCGTCATCTGAGCCTCACTGTGACATCATAGCGACAGTGTCCTCACAGCCTCACTGTGAAATTACAAGTTGACAGTGACATCACAGCCTCGCTGTGACATCACAAACTCACTGTGACATCAGCATTGCCCCTGACATGTTGATATTACACACACCTCTGACATAGCCTCCCTGTGACATCACAGCCTTAGTTTGACATCACCACTGACATCATAGCCTCACTGTGACATCAGACTTTCCACTGACATCACAATCTCCCTGTGACCTCAAAACCTCCACTGTGACATCACCAAGTGCCTGTGATATCATGGGCTCATGATGACACCACAGCCACATGGTGACATGAAAGCCTGAAGGTGGCATCACAGGCTCACCAGTGACATGCACACCTCACTGTGACATCATACCCTCATCACTCACATCAACATCAGCCTCATTTTGATATCACAGCCTAACCTCTGAAATTACATCCTCACTTCGATGTCATAGTCTCACTCAACTGACAACACAGTCTCACTGTGACATCACAGCCTCATTTCTGAGGTTACAGCCTCATTGTGAGGTGACAGCCTCACTATGACATCACAGGCTCACCTCTGAAATCATTGCCCAACTGTGACATCACTGCACCGACTCTGATGTTATAGCCTCACTGTTTCATCAGAGCCTCACTATGACATCACAGGCTCACCTCTGAAATCATAGCTTCAATGCGACATCACAGCCTTATCAATGACATCCTGCAAAGCCTCACTATGACAACAAAGCCTCACCACTGACCTCACAGTTTCAATATAACCTGTCAGCCAGCCTGTGCCACCACAGTGTAACTATTAACATCACATCCTCACGGTGACATCACAACTTCTCCAGTGAAATCACAACCTCAAAGTGACATCACAGCCTCATTGTGATTTCACAGCCATTCCGTGCAATCAAAACATCACTGTGACATAAAGCTTCACGTCTGACTTCATACACTCACTGTGACATCACAGCCTCAGTTTGACACAATAAACTCACTGTGACTTTCGAGCCTCACTAGTGACAATACAGCCTCACCAGTGACACAGTCTTCCTGTGAAAGCACAGTGACTACTGACATCACAACCTGATTGTGATAACACAGCCACACTGTGCTAGCACAGCCTCACTGTGACATCACATCCTCACCACTGATATGACAGGCTCACCGTGTTATTATAGCCTCATCAGTGATACCACAGCCTCATGGTGACATCATAGCATCACTGTGGCATCAGAGCCTCACCAGTTATATCACAGCATCAATGTGACATCTCAACCTCATCTCTCTCACATCAGTCTCACTTCTGAATTCTCAGCCTAACCACTGATCTCACAGGCTCACTGTGACATCACAGGCTCACTGTGATATGACTTCCTCACTGTGACATCACAGCCCCATGATGACATCACAGCCACACTGTGACATAACCCCACCACTGGTATCCTAACTAGCCTTACTACAACACCACAACTCACCACAGAGAGCACAGTCTCACAGTGACGTGACAGCCTCAGCAGTGTCATTGTAGTCTTTGACATCATAAATCCTCATACCACTGCCTCTTATGTTACATCACTGCCTCATTGTGACTTCAGTCTTCCCACAGATATCACAGCATCACAGTGACCTCACAGCCTCCCTGTGACCTTACAGTCTGAAATGTTATATCATAGACTCACCTGTTATATCATAGCCTAATTGTGAAATCAAACTTGCCACTGACATCACATCTTTCACAGTTACCTCACAGCCTCACTTGACATCACCACCTCTCTGTGATGTCACAGTCTCATAGTGACATCACAGCTTCATAGTGATATCACAGCCTCACTGTAGCATTATAGCCTCATTTCTGACATCACAGTCTCACTGTGATGTCACAGCCTCATATCTGACATCACAGCCTCATGGTGTAGTAACAGGCTAACCTCAGAAATTATAACATCAGTGATACCACGGACTTCCTGCCTAGCCTTGCTAAGACACCACAGCCTCATCACTGACAACTCAGGCTCACGATCACATGACAGTCTCAACAATGACAATACAGCCTCGCTGTGACTTCACAGCCTCACCAGTAATATCCCAGCCTCACTCTGAGATCTCAGCCTCATCACTGACATCAGCCTCACTTCTAAAATCACAGCCTAACCACTGAAATCACAGTTGAACTATGATGTCATCATCTGCCGCCACTGATATCACAGCCTTACTGTGATATGACAACCTCACAGTAACATCACAACCTCTTTTCTGACATTACAGTCTCTCCTTTGACATCACAGCTTCACTGTGACTGCACAACCTCACCACTGACATCCTAACCTCACTGTGAAATCAAAGCATCACCCCTTATGTCACAGCCTCACTGACATCTCTTAGAATCAGCCCTGACATCAGAGCTTCACTGTGACATCACAGCCTGAAAGTGATCTCACAGCCTGCCCAGTGACATTACGGCCTCTCCTGTTACTTCATAGCCTCATTGTGACATCAGCTTCACCATTAACATCACAGTCTGAAGAATGATATCACAGCCTTACCTGTAAAATTACAGCCTTTGATATCATAGCTTTGGCAGTGATACCACAGCCTCACCTGTTAAATCATAGACTCCTTGTTACATGAACCTCACCAAAGACATCACAGTCTTACAGTGACCTCATACCCTACCCAGTGACACCACAGCCTCACCTGTGACACCAGAGCCTCAACTTTTACATCATCACCTCATTGCGACATCAACCTTGCCACAGACACAGACTCACTGTGACCCTAAAGCTTCCACATTGACATCACAACCTCACTGTGACTTCACAGCCTTACAGTGACATCACACATTTGGATCTTTATTGTGATATAACAGACATCCTCACAGTGACATCACAACCTCCCCAGTGATATCACAGTCAAATTGTGACATCACAGGCTCACCTCTGAAATCATAGCTTCAGTGTGACAGCATGCCCTCATCACAGAAATCCTACCTGGCCTCACTATGACACCACAGCCTCACCACTGACAATACAGGCACACTGTGATGTGATAGCCTCATCAATTATATCACAGCCTCACTGTGACATCACAAAATCACCCTTGACAACACAGCCTCATTGTGATGTCATAGTCTCTCACCACTGACATTACAACATCACTATTATTGCACAGCTTCACCACTGACAACCTAAACTCATTGTGAACTCACAGCATGACCACTAACATCACAGCCTCACTGTCATCTCATAGAATCACCACTGACATCAGAGTCCCACTGTGACAACACAGCCTCAGAGTGACACAGCAAACTCACTCTGACATCCAAACCTCACCATTGAACCCACCAACTCACTGTGACCTCATGGCCTCACTGTGACATCATAGCCACATGGTGGCATCATAGTCTCATAAGTGACATCTCAGAGTCACTGTGATATTACAGCCTCATCATTCACATCAGATTTACTTCTGACATCACATTCTACACACTGAAATCACAGCCTCATTGTGATGTCATAGTTTCATATCACTGATATCACAGCCTCACTGTGACATCACCAGTGACAACATAACCTCTCCTAGCCTCACTGTGACAGCAAACCTTCACCACAGCATCGCACACTCATTGACAGATAACAGGCTCAACAACAACATCATAGCCTCGCCAGTGACAACATAGCCTCACTAGGACCTCTCTCTCACCACTGACATAGCAACCTCATTGCAAAATCATACGCTCACCAGTGATATCACAGCCTCATTATGACATCAGCCTTGCCACTGTTATCACAAGCTCATTATGATGTGACAGCCTCACCTCTGACATCATAACCATACTGTGACATCATAGCCCGACCACTGACATCCATCTAGCCTTACTGTGACACCACAGCTTCACCTGTGACATTAGCCTCGCCACTGATATTAGTCTGACCTCTGATGTGCCAGCCTCACCAGTGACATCACAGCCTTTGACATCATAGCCTCACCAGTGACACCACAGCCTCACCTGTTACATCATAGCCTCATTGTAACATCAGCCTCTCCATTGACATCACAGCCACACCTGTAACATCACTGCCTCTATGACATATGCCTTGACACTGACATCACAGCCTTACTGTCACCTCACAGCCTCCACAGTGACATCACACCTTCAAAGTGACATCACAGTTTCACTGTGTCATCACAGCATCACCACTGTCATCCTATCCTCACCATGACATCAAAGCTTCACCACAGACATTGCAGACTCATTGTCACATAATAGGCTCACCAATGACATCATAGCCTCACCAATGACATCATAAGCTTACTTTGACGTCATTCTCACCAGTGATATCACAACCTCATTGTGACATCATACCTTTATCAGTGATATCACAGCATCAATGTGACATCATCCTTGCCACTAACATCACAAACTCACAGTGACATCATTGTGGCACCATCAATCAGGGATGCCCTAGCCCCGGCTCCCAGCAATCAGGGATGCCCTAGCCCCGGCTCCCAGGAGGTCTGGTTACAGACAAGTCCGGACAAGTACTGACATGCCCTGGACATGTCCCAATAGAGGAACCATACAGGTGGAGGGATAAACAACCAATGGGAAGGAGGGATGAACAACCAATGGGAAGCGACCATCTAACCTGCCTCTGTAATGGACACCTAGTAAACAGGTAAATGATTGGTGGCTGCTCTCCCCCTCCCCCTGAGGGGAGAGATGGCCACACCTGATTGGACCCCTGACCCTATATAAGGTCAAACACTTCCTGAATAAAGGTGAATCTGCAGCAACTCGTCCACTGCTTGCTCCTAACCTGATTCCCGGGGTCTTGTTGGTGAACCTGTTGCCAGCTCACCCATTTGCCTTGAGCCTCAAGGCCCTGCCATTTCCCCCTCCTTTCCCTGGCTGGCTCAGTGGGGATTTGGCAACACATCATAACCCTTTGAATGACATCACAGTCTCACTGTGACCTTACAGACTCACTTTGAGGTCACAAACTCTCAATGACTTTGGAGCCTCACTGTGACATCATAGCCATAGTGTGTCATCACAGCCTCACTGTGACATCCCAGCCTAACTGTGATCTCACAGCCTCTGCAGTGACACTACAGCTTCATCTGTTACATCATAGCCTCACTATGAAATAAGTTTTGCCGCTGACAGAACAGCCTCCACAGTGACTTCCCACCCTCACTGTGACATCACACCATCAAAGTGACATGACACCTTTATATCAGTGGTGACAGTCTATGACATCACAGTTCAGCTGAGATTTCAGTGGTTAGGCTGTGATGTCAGAAGTGAGGCTGATGTCAGTGATGAGGCTGAGATGTCAGAGTGAGACTGGGATGTTACTGGTGAGGCTGTGAAGCCACACCATGGCTATGGTGTCACAGCTTAGGCTCACTAACATCACAAACTCACAGTGACATCATTGTGGCACCATCAATCAGGGATGCCCTAGCCTGACCGTGAGCCTGAGATGTCAGTGATGAGGCTGTGGTGTTGTAGTGAGGCTAGGCAGGATGTACACATTGTCATGGATGCTATGATTTCAGACGTTAGCCTGTTATGTCACAGTGAGGCTGTGATGTCAGAGGTGAGGCTGTGATGTCACAGTGAGGCTGTGATATCAGAAATGAGGCTATAATGCCACAGTGAGGTTGTGATATCACTGTGTAGCTGTGATGTCACTATGAAGCTGTGAAATCACAGAAAGGTTGTGAGGTTACTGTGGAAGATGTGATGTCAGTGGCAAGGCTGATTTCACAATGAGGGTATCATGTAGCGGGTGAGTCTATGATGAAACAGGTTAAACTATGAGGTCACAGTGAGGCTGAGATATATGTGGGAAGATTGATGTCACAATGAGGCAGTGATGAAACATGAAAGGCTGTGGTGACACTCTTCATGATGTCAAAGGCTATGATATCACTGTTGAGGCTGTCATGTCACTGTGAACCTGTGCTATCTGTGGTGAGGCTGTGGTGTTGTAGCAAGGCTAGGTAGGATACCAGTAGTGAGGCTGTGATGTCACCGTGAGGAAGTGATGTCACAGTGAGGCTGTGATGTCACAGTGCAGCTGTTAGGTCGTGGTTAGGCTGTGATTTCAGAAGTGAGACTGATGTGAGTGATTAGGTGGAGATATTGCATTGATGCTGTGATATAACTGATGAGGCTGTGATGTCACAGTGAGGTTATGATGTCACCATGAGGCTGTAATATCACAGTGAGCCTGTCATAACAGTGGTGAGGCTATGGTGTCACAGTGAGTCTGTGATATTACTGTGAAGCTGTGATGTCACTATGAGGCTGTGACATTACAGAGAGATTGTGATGTCACAGTGAAGCTGTGCTGGCAAGGTGTGACTGTAATGTCACAGTGAGGTTGTGATATTACTAGTGACTGTGCTTTCCTAGGGAGACCATGTCATTGGTGAGGCTGTATGGTCACTAGTGAGACTCTAAAATCACAATGCATTTATTGTGTCAAACTGAGGCTGTGATGTCACAGTGAGGATATGATATCAGATGTGTAGCTTTATGTAACAGTGATGCTTTGATGGCATGGAATGTTTGTGATGTCACTGTCAGGTTGTGATGTCACTGGGGATGTTGTTATGTTACAGTGAGGTTGTGATGTGAACAGTGACACTGTGGTGACACAGCGAGGCTGTGATGTTTCAGTGAGCCTGAGAGGTCAGCAGTGAGGCTGTGGAGTTATTGTGAAAGTAGGTAGGATGTCAGTGATGAGGGTGTGATGTCGCATTGAGGCTACGATTTCAGAGGTAAGCCTGTGATGTCATAGTGAGGCTGTGATTTTACTATGAGTTTGTGATATCACAGTGAGGCTGTGATATCAGTGGTGATAGACTATTACATCACAGTTTGGCTGAGATTTCAATGGTTAGGCTGTGATATCAGAAGTGAGGCTGATGTCAGTCATGAGGCTGAGATGTCACAGTGAGGCTGGGATGTTACTAGTGAGGCTGTGATGCCATGGCGAGTCTGTGGTGTCACTGTTGAGGCTGTCATGTGACCGTGAGCCTGAGATGTCAATGATGAGGCTGTGGTGTTTTAGTGAGGCTAGTCAGGATGTCTGCGGTGTCACTGATGGTAGGATTTCAGTGGTTAGCCTGTTATGTCACAGTGAGTCTGTGTGGACAGTGTGGTTATGATGTCACAGTGAGGATCTGATGACACATTGATATTATGATGTCACTGGAGAGGTTTGGATGGCACAGTGAGGCTGTGATGTTAGTGGAGAGGCTGATGTCACAATGAGGCTTTGATGTCACTGGTGAAGGTAGGATGTCATAATAAGGCTGGAATGTCAGTGGAGAGAAAGATATCATGGTGAGTTTATGTCACTGGTGAGACTATGGTGTCAGTGGTGAACCTATTACGTGACAGTGACACTGGTGAGGCTGTGATGTTAAAGGCTGTGTTGTCACTGGTGTGGCAGTGAATTCAGTATTCTAACTTATGTCAGTGGTGATGCTGATGTCATAGGTGAGGCTGTGCTGTCACTGGTGAGGCCGTGATGTCACAGGGAGGCTATGATATTACTATGAAGGTTGTATGTCACTGTGGTCTGTCATGTAACCGTGAGGTGATATCACTCTGGAAGCTGTGAAGTCACAGTGAGGCTGTGATGGCAGTGGCAAAGCTGATGTCACAATGAGGCTATGCTGTAACAGGTGAGGCTGTGATGTCACTGGGCAGGCTGTCAGGTCATTGTGAGTCTGTGATGTCACAGTGAGACTCTGATGTCAAGACTGATTCTATGAGATGTCAATGTGGCTGTGGCATCTGGGGTGATGCTTGGATTTCACAGTGAGGTTAGTATGTCAGTGGTGAGGCTGAGCAGTCACACTGAGGCTGTGATGTCACAAGACAGGCTGTGATGCCACTGTGAGTCTGTGATATTACCATGAGGTTGTGATATTACAGTGAGGCTGAGATATCCATGGTGATAGACTGTGACATCAGAGTTCGGCTGTGGTTTCAGTGGTTAGGCTGTGATGTCAGAAGTGTGGCTGATGTCAGTGATGAGGCTGTGGTGTCACTGTTGAAGCTGTCATGTGACCATGAGCCTGAGATGTCAGTGATGAAGCTGTGGTGTCATTGCGAGTCTTTAAAAGAGAAGTTGTGAAGGCACAGTGAGGCTGTGCTGGCACAGAGTGGCTGTGATGTCACAGTTAGGTTGTGATGTCCCAGTGAGGTTATGATGTCCGTAGTGACTGTGTTTCACAAGGAGACTATGTCATTGGTGAGTCTGTATTGGTACTGGTGAGGCTCTTATGTCATAGTGAGTTTACTGTGTCAAATTGAGGCTGTGATGTCACAGTGAGGCTATGATATCAGGGGAGAAGCTTTATGTCACAGTGATGCTTAGATCGCACAGTATAGCTGTTGTGTCACTGGGAGTTTGCAATGGCACAGTGAGGTTGTTTTGTCACTGTGAGGCTGTGATGTCGCAGTGAGACTATAATCTTAGATGTGATGCTGTGATGTCACAGCGAGGCTGTGTTGTGACCAGTGATGCTGTGTTATCACAGTGAGTCTGTGATGTCAGTGGAATGAGACTATGACATCACAGTGAGTATGCATTTCAGAGGCTAGGCTGTGATATCAGAGTGATGCTGGTGTGAGTGATGAGGGTATGATTTTCCAGTGAGGCTGGCATGTCACTGGTGAGGCTGTGATGCCACCTTCAGGCTTTCATGTCACCATGTGGCTATGGTGTCACTGTGAGTCTGTGATGTCGCAGGGAGTTGGTGATGTCATGGTGAAGGCTGTGAGGTCACAGTGAGTCTGTGATGTCAGTTGCAGGGCTGATGTCAATGTGTGTTTTAATGTCACAGTATGGCTGTGATGTAACTGGTGAGGTTATGATGTCACAGTGATGCTATAAGGTAATTGTGAGGCTGTGATATCTGTGGGAAGATTGATGTCACAATGAGGCAGTGATGTAACATGAGAGGCTGTGATGTCACTCTTTATGATGTGGAAGGCTATGATGTCACTGCTGAGGCTGTCATGTCACTGTGAGACTGTGTGTTGAGGCTGGGTGTCATAGTAAGGCTAGGTAGGATTCCAGTGGTGAGGCTGTGATGTCACAGTGTGGCTGTGATGTCACTATGAGGCTGTGATTTCACAGTGAAGAAGTACTGTCACAGTTCAGCTGTGAGGTCTTTGGTTAGGCTGTGATTTCAGAAGCGAGACTGATTTGAGGGATGAAGCTGAGATGCCACATTGATGATGTGATATAACTGGTGAGGCTGTGATGCCATAGTGAGGTTATGATATCTCCAAGAGTCTGTGGTGTCAGTCTGAGGCTGTAATATCACAGTGAGTCTGTCATATCAGTGATGTGGCTGTGATGTTTCAGTGAGGTTGTGATGTCAATAGTGATTGTGCTTTCATAGGGAGACTATGTCATTGGCAAGGCTGTATTGTCACTGGGGGTAAGTCTCTGATGACACAGTGATGTTGTGATGTCACTGGAGTTATATGGATGGCACAGTGAGGCTGTGATGTTAGAAATGAGGCTATAATGCCACAGTGAGGCTGTGATATCACTGTGAAGCCATGATGTCACTATGAGGCTGTGACATCACAGAGAAGTTGTGATGTCATAGTAAAGCTGTGAGGTAACTGTGGAAGATGTGATGTCAGTGGCAAGGCTAATTTCACAATAAGGTTATGATGTAACAGGTGAGTCTATGATGTAACATTTTAGACTGTGAGGTCACAGTGAGGCTGTGAGGTCACTGTGCTGCTGTGATATTTGTGTGAAGATTGATGTCACATTGAGGCAGTGATATAAAATGAGAGGGTATGTTGTCATTGTTTATAATGTCAAAGGATATGATGCCACTGCTGATGCTGTCACGTCACTATGAACCTGTGCTATCTGTGGTGTGGCTGTTGTGTTGTAATACGGCTAGATAGGATACCAGTGGTGAGGCTGTGATGTCATAGTGTGGCTGTGATGTAACAATATGGCTGTGATGTCACAGTGAAGAAGTGATGTCACATTGAGGTTGTGATGTCACAGTGCAGCTGTAAGGTCAGTGGTTAGGTTGTGATTCAAGAAGTGAGACTGATGTGAGAGATTAGGCTTAGATGTCACATTGACAATGTGATATATCTCGTGAGGCTGTGATGCCATCGTGAGGTTATGATGTCACCATGAGACTGTGGTGTCACTGGTGAGCCTGTAATATCACGGTGAGCCTTTCATCAGTGGTGAGGGTGTGCTGGCACAGTGTGGCTGTGATGTCACAGTGAAGTTATGATATCACAGTGAGGTTGTGATATCAGTAGTGACTGTGCTTTCACAGGGAGACTATGTCATTGGTGAAGCTGTATTGTCACCAGTGAGGCTCTAATGTCACAATGAGTTTATTGTGTCAAACTGAGGCTGTGATGTCACAGTGAAGCTATGATGTCAGAGATGAAGTTTTGTGGCAGTATAGATTCAGGGAGGCCCTATCCTGGGCTCCCAAACCGAGGACGTCTGGCTACTGACAAGCCTGAACACGTTTGGACATACCCCAGACATGCCTCAATAGAGGAACCACAATGGGAAGGAGGGATGAACAACCAATGGGAAGGAGGGATGAACAATGAATGGGAAGCGGCCATCTAACTTGGACACCTAGTAAAGAGCTAAATGATTGGTGGCTGCTCTCCCCCTCCCCCTGAGCATTGAGTTGGACACACCTGATTGGACACCAACCATATATAAGCCCAAATACTTCCTGAATAAAGCTGAGTATGCAACCAACTTGTCCTCTGCCTGCTGCTTTTTGCCTGACTCCCGGGGAATGGGTGGTGACCCCGTCGCTGGCTCGCCCATTGGCTTCATGCTCACGAGGCCCCCGCTGTTTCACCTCTTCCCCCCGGCTGGCCTGGTGGGGATTCAGCCACATCTGTCATTCCAATCTGAGGTGGTGTTGACTTCGGTGTAGACAAATCACCCATTCTGGTAAAGTTTGGTGAGTGACCCATTTAGTTTTGTGTTCCTATGCTTAAGGTAGCTGAAGGTGAGCAGGTGGCCCACTTCTCTTTCCCTTTCCCTGTTTGTCTTTATGAATACAATCACTCGCTTAATTTGCTGATGATCAAGTAGCCCCTCTTAAGGTTAGTAATGCAATAGCTTGTTTGATTTCCCCATGATCAAAGAGCCCCTCTAAATCAAGGCTTTTCCCAGTGAGTTTACTTGAGAAATTGGTCCCCTCAGAATTCGGAGCTCAGGTTTGATTATATTGAATCAGCCTGACTGGGGGCATACAGCCCGGGGGAGTAAAGAAACCCTGAAATCCCTCACTAAGCACAGGATGCTTAGATGCAAAACACCTCTGCATATATCTTGCACTAGGTCTCTCCTTGGATGTTGGTTACCCTTTAAGGAGTTGTTTTAACTTTCACTTTGGATTTGGTCATTGCTTTTTATTTCTGCGCTTTTTTGCCTTGTCTGCTCACGTCCTAGTCATCTGTGCTCCATTAGGGAACCTAGCCTCTCCATAATGGTTAATTTAGTGTCCCATCAGAAGGCACCCCAGCTGACTGCCCTTAAGGCTCTACTAGACTTACATAGGATCAAAGTGACGCTGAAGGGCTTAAAAGATTTTTGGGTGAAAACTTTAATCTTAGCTCCTTGGAGGTTTTTTCATATATTCCCAAAATAACAAAGCTTGCTTTCCAGGTCCTCAGGGTATCCATTCAGGCCTCGGACATTCCTACAGGTCACCAAAGGTGCATTGTAAGCCTGGCTGTTCTCTACTGAAGCTATTCCTTACTAATTTACAATTGTTAGGTTTTGATTTGTGTTTCACCAGCTCTTCTGGATCATTTCTGTGCCTATGCACCTACAGCCCCTCCGCCTGCTCCTGCCCTGACAAAAACCTCCTTTTCCCTGCCATACTTGAGTTCCCCTTTGGGACCATGATTCCTTCTCTGTGATGGTCTCATGACTGGTAGTTAATGATGGGTAAGGCTCCAGACAAGGGTGGTGTCCTACCTAAGACAGGAACAGTCACTTATATTCTGTGCAGATGAAGAGGCTTAGGGTTGCCCTGGCTATCATGGTCCCACCTAAAAAATTTATAAATAAATAAAAGGGTGAAAATGTGGCACTATCAATTCAGGGAGGCCCTAGCCCGGGCTTTTGAATCCTGGAGGTCTGGCTATAGACAAGCCTGACAAGTTTGGACATGCCCCAGACATGTCCCAATGGAGGACCCATACAGGCAGAGGGATGAACAACCAATGGGAAGGAGGGATGAACAACCAATTGGAAGCAGCCATCTAACCTGGACACAGTTAAATGATTGGTGGCTGCTCTCCCCTTCCCCCTGAGCCTTGAGGTGGCCACATCTGATTGGACCCCAATCTTATATAAGCCCAAACACTTCCTGAATAAATCTGAGTCTGCAGCCAAATCGTCCTTTGTCTGCTGCTTCTTGCCTGAATTCCAGGGTCTGGGTGGTGACCCAGTCACTGGCTCACACATTCACCTCGAGCACACGAGGCCCCTGCCATTTCTCCTCTTGCCCCTGGCTGGTCTGGCAGGGGATTCGGCAACAAAGCTTTATGTTACAGTGATAGTTTGATGGCACAGTAAGGCTGTGATGTCACAATGAGACTGTCATGTCACTGAGAAGTTGTAATGTCACTGAGGGTGTTGTGATGTCACAGTAAGGTTGTAATGGCAATAACAACACTGTGGTGTCAGAGGGATGCTGTCATGTTTCAGTGTGTCTGCGAGGTCAGTGGTGAAGCTGTGGTGTCATAGGGAGGCTAGGTAGGATGTGAGTGATGAGGGTGTGATGTCCAATTGAGGCTATGGTTTCAGAGGTGAGCCTGTGATGTCATAGTGAGGCTGTGATGTCACAGTTAGACTATAACCTCATTGGTGAGGCTGTGATGTCACAGTGAGGCTGTGTATTCTCCATGCTGTGATATCACAGTGAGTCTGTGATGTCAGTGGAGCGAGTCTATGACATCACAATGAGGTTGTGATTTCAGTGGTTAGGTTGCGATATCGGAATGAGGCTGATGTGAGTGATGAGGGTATGATGTCACAGTGAGGCTGGCATATCACTGGTGATGCTGTGATGCTACCATGGGGCTTTGATGTCACCGTGTGGCTATGGTGTCATCATGAGCCCATGATGTCACAGGGAGTTGGTGATGTCAGAGTGAGGCTATGATATCAGTGGTGATGCTGCGATGTCATATTGAGGCTATGATGTCTGAGGGAGGCTATATCAGTGATGTGTGTGTGATGTCACCATGAGCCTATTATGTCAGTGGCAAGGCTGATGCCACAGCAAGTTTGTGATGTCACAGTGAGTCTCTGATGTCATGTCATGTTGTAATATCACAGTGATGCTCTGAGGACACAGTGTGGTGAAGGTGTGATGTCACAATAAGTCTGGAATGTCAATGGTGAGAAAGATGTCACAGTGTGTCTATGATGTCACTGGTGAGGCTATGGTGTCAGTGGTGAACCTATGTCATGACAGTGACACTGGTTTGGCTGTGATGTCAAAGGCTGTCTTGTCACTGGTTTGGCAATGATGTCAGTGTTCTGACTAATGTCAGTGTTGATGCAGATGTCACAGGTGAGGGTGCGTTATCACTGGTGAGTCTGTGATGTCACAGTGAGGATAGGATGCCACTGTGGGGTTGTATGTCACTCTCGGCTGTCATGTCACCGTGTGGTGATATCACTCTGGAAGCTGTGATGTCACAATGAGGCTGTGATATCAGTGACAAGACTGATGTCACAATGAGTCTATGATGTAACATGTGTGGCTGTGGTGTCAGTGGGCAGGTTGTGAGGTCACTGTGAGGCTGTGATGTCGCAGTGAATCTCTGATGTCAGGTCTGATTCTATGAGATATCAGTGAGACATCAAGGATGATGCGTGGATTTCCTAAGTGAGCTTAGGATGTCAGTGGTGAGGCTGTGCAGTCACACTGCAGCTGTGATGTCACAGGAGAGGCAGTGATGTCACTGTGAGGCTGTGATATTATCATGAGGTTGTGATATCACAACGAGGCTGTGATATCAGGGGTGATAGACTATGACATCACAGTTTGCCTGTGATTTTAGTGGTTAGATGTCACTATTGAGATTGTCACGTGATCGTGAACCTGAGATGTCAGTGATCAGGATCTGGTGTCATAGTGAGTCTAGGCAGGATTTCTGTGGTGTCACTGATGCTATGATTTCAGAGGTTAGCCTGTTATTTCACAGTGAGGCTGTGATATCAGAGGTGAGGATGTGATGTCACAGTGAGGATGTGACATCAGAAATGAGGCTATAATGCCACAGTGAGGCTGTGATATCATTGTGAGTGTCCTGTGTCATTGAGGGCTGTCAGGTCAACGTGAGGTGTTATCACTCTGGAAGCTGTGATGTCACAATAAGGCTGTGGTGTCAGTGGGCAAGCCGTGATGTCACTGTGCTGCTGTGATATCTGTGGGAACATTGATATCATAATATGGCAGTGATGTAACATGAGAGTCTGTGGTGTCACCATTTATGATGTTTTTTTATTATTATTATTTCTGCTCATACAAACTTAATAGGTAAACCGGTTCCCTCCCTCCCTCCTCCTCCCCCCGAACCCCCTGCTCCACCTCTCCTCACCCCTCTCTCCCCATCCCCCCGTGCCTCCCGCCCCAATTCCCAGAGAGTCCTTTAATATGCATCCCTGACTCTCCTCTGGGCCCTCCTCTCCGATGATATACAAGGACCCAGTGGCATTTCCCTGAACCCTTTCGCGTGTTCCCCTTAAGCATAGGAGCACTACTGTGGCTGCCAATCCCTTGGCTTCAAGGATCTTGGTGCCTTTAGCAGATGCTAGACTTTGTGAGGTCAATAGTGTGTTGAAAGATAAGGATTTCACTGCTGAGGCTGTCACGTCACTGTAAGCATGTACTATCTGTGGTGAGGCTGTTGTGTCATAGTAAGGCTATGTAGGATACCAGTGGTGGGGCTGTGATGTCACAGTGTGCCTGTGATGTCACAATGAGGCTGTTATGTCACAGCGAGGTTGTGATGTCACAGTGCAGTTATGAGGTCAGTGTTAAGCTGTGATTTCAGAAGTGAGACTGAGATGAGAGATGAGGCTGAGATGTCGCATTGACAATGTGATAGAACTGTTGAGGCTGTGATGCCACCATGAGTTTATGATGTGATCATGAGGCTGTGGTTTCATTGGTGAGGCTGTAATATCATGGTGAGCCTGCCATATCAGTGGTGAGTCTGTGATGTCACAGGGAGTTGGTGATGTCACCTTGGAGGCTTTGAGGTCACAGTGAGAGTGCAATGTCAGTGGCAAGGCTGATGTCACAGTGAGTCTATGATGTCAGTGGTGATGCTGTGATATCACATCGAGGCAGTGATGTCACAGTGAGGTTATGATGTCAGAGGTGAAGATTTGTGTCACAGTGATACTTTGATGGCACAGTATGGCTGTGATATCACAAAATGTCACTGTGAGGTGTCACTGGGGAACTTGTGGAGTCACAGTGAGGTTGTGATATCAATTGTGACACTGTGTGCCACAGGGAGATTGTCATGTTTCAGTGAACCTGTGAGGTCAGCTGTAAGGCTCTGGTGTCATAGGTAAGATGTCAGTGATGAGGGTGTGATGTCACTGTGAGGCTATGATTTCAGAGGTGAGCCTGTGATGTCAGAGTGAAACTATCATGTGACAGTTAGGCTATAACCTCAGAGGGGAGGCTGTGATGTCATTGTCAGGCTGTGAGATTACTGTCAGGTTGTGATATCACAGAGAGGTTGTGAAATCAGTGGTGGTAGACTATGACATCACAGTTCAGCTGTGGTTTCAGTGGTTAGGCTGAGATGTCAGAAGCGAGGCTGATGTCATGATGAGGCTGAGATGTCACAGTGAGGCTGGGATGTTACTGGTGAGGCTGTGATGCCACAGCGAGGCTGTGGAGTCACTGTTGAGGCTGTCATGTAACTGTGAGCCTGAGATGTCAGTGATGAGACTGTGGCATCATTGCGAGGCTAGCCAGGATGTTGGTGTTGTCACTGATGCTGATTTCAGATTTCAGCCTGTTAGGTCACAGTGAGGCTGTGATGTCAGAGGTGAGCCTGTGATGTCACAGTGAGACCATGATGTCAGAATTGATGCTATATTGCCATAGCGAGGCTGTGATAATACTGTGAAGCTGAGATGTCACTATGAGGCTTTGACATCACAAAGAGGGTGTCATGTCACAGTTAGGCTGTGCTGGCAGGGTGTGACTGTGATGTCTCAGAGAGTATGTGATGTCACCGTGAGGCTGTGATATCAGTAGTGACTGTGCTTTCACTGGGAGACAATGTCATTGGTGAGGCTGTGTTTTCACAGGTGAGGCTCTAATGTCACAGTGAGTTTATTGTGTCAAACTGAGGCTGTAATGTAACTGTGAGGTTGTGATGTCAATAACGACACTGTGGTGTCACAGGAAGGCTGTAATATTTTAGTGAGCCTGTGATGTCATAGTGAGGCTGTGATGAAACAGTGAGGCTCTAACGTCAGAGTTGATGCTGTGATGTCAACATTGGGCAATGATTTCAGAGGTGAGCCTATGATGTGACAGTGAGGCTCTGATGACACAGCAAGGTTATAACATCACAGGTGAAGCTGTGATGTCAGAGTGAGGCTGTGTTGTCACCAGTGATGCTGGGATATCACCACGAGGCTGTGATGTCCATGGAGCGAGACTATGACATCACAGTGAGGCTGTGATGTCAGTAGTGACTGTGCTTTCACAGGGAGACTATATCATTGGCGAGGCTGTATTTTCATTTGGTGAGGGACTAATGTAACTGTGATTTTATTGTGTCAAATTGAGGCTGTGATGTCACAGTGAGGCTGTGATATCAGTAGTGAGATTATGATATCACAGTGCAGCTGTGATTTCAGCGGTTAGGCTTTGATGTCAGAAGTGCAGCTGATGTCAGTGATGAGGCTGACATGTCACAATGAGGCTGGAATGTTACTGGTGAGCCTCTGGTGCCACAGCGACATTCTGGTGTCAGTGTTGAGGCTGTCATGTGGCCATGACCCTGAGATGTCAGTGATTAGACTGTGGTGTCTGTGGTGTCACCGATGCTATGAAAGGTTAGCCTGTTATATCAGTTAGGTTGTGATGCCAGAAGTAAGGCCGTGATGTCATAGTGAGGCTGTGATGTCAAGGCTGATGTCACAGTGTGGCTATGATGTCAGTGGTGATGCTGTGATGTCACAGTGATACTTTGATGGCACGGTATGGCTGTGATGTCCCAATGAGGCTGTGATGTCACTGCGAAGTTGTGATATCTGTGGGAAGATTGATGTCACAATGAGGTAGTGATGTAACATGAGATGCTGTGGTGTCACTGTGATGTCAAAGGCTATGATGTCACTTCTGAGGCTGTCATGTCACTGTGAGCCTGTGCTATCTGTGGTGAGGCTGCTATGTCATAGTAAGGCTAGGTAGGATACCAATGGTGGGCTGTGATGTCACAATGTGGCTGTGATGTCACCATGAGGCTGTAATGTCACAGTGAGGAAGTGATGTTACAGTGAGGCTGTGATGTCACAGTGAAGCTATGAGGTCAGTGGTGAAGCTGTGATTTATGAAGCGAGACTGATGTGAGAATTAAGGCTGAGATGTTGCATGGATGATGTGATATAACTGCTGAGGCTCAGATGCCACTGTGAGGTTACGATAACAACATGAGGCTGTGATTTCCCTGGTAAGGCTGTAATATCATGGTGAGTCTGCCATATCAGTGGTGAGGCTGTGATGTCACAGTGAGGTTGTGATGTCAGTAGTTACTGTGCTTTCACAGGGAGACTATGTCATTGATGAGGCTGTATTGTCACTGGGGAGGCTGTAATGTCACAGTGAGTTTATTGTGTTGAACTGAGGCTGTGATGTCACAATGAGGCTATGATGTCAGAGCCGAAGCTTTATGTGACAGTGATGCTTTGATGGCACGGTATGGCTGTGATATCACAATGAGGCTGTGATATCACTGTGAGGTCATGATGTTACAGTGAGGTTGTGATATCAATAACAACACTGTGGTGCCACAGGGAGGCTGAAATGTTTCAGTGAGCCTGTGAGGTCAGTGGTGAGGCTGTGGTGACATGATGAGGCTAAGTAGTATGTCAGTGATGAGAGTGTGATGTTGCATTGTGGCTACGATATCAGAAGTGAGTTTGTGATGCTATAATGAGGCTGTGATGTCACAGTGAGGTAATAACCTCACAAATGAGGCTGTGATATCACAGTGAGGCTGTCATGTCCTTGGACTGAGACTATGACATCACAGTGAGGATGTGATTTAAGTGGCTAGGCTGTGATATCAGAATGAGGCTGATGTGAGTGATGAGGGTATGATGTCACAGTGAGGTTGTGATGCCACTGTGAGGCTTTGATGTCACAGTGTGGCTGTGGTGTCACCATGAGCCTGTGATGTTACAGGGAGTTTGTGATGTCACTGTAGAGGCTGTGAATCTGTGATGTCAAAGGCAAGGCTGATCTCACAGTGAGGCCATGATTTCAGTGGTGATGCTGTGATGTCACACTGAGGCTGTGATGACATAGTGAGGCCATGTCAGATGTATGTATGTAATGTCACCATGAACCTATCATGTCAGTGGCAAGGCTGATGTCACTGTGAGTTTGTGATGTCACAGGGAGGCTGTGAGGACACAGTGTGGCTGTGACATCACAGTTAGACTCTGATGACACTGTGATGTCACCGGAGAGGTTTGAATGGCACTATGAGGCTGTGATGTTAGTATTGAGCCTGGGGTCACAATGAGGCTATGATATCATTGGTGAAGTTGTGCTGTCACAACAAGCCTAGAATATCAATGGTGAGAAAGATGTCATAGTGATTCTATAATGTCACTGGTGAGGCTATGATGTCAGTGTTGAATCTATGACGTGACAGTGACACTGGTGAGGCTGTGATGTCAAAGGCTGTATTGTCACTGGTGTGGCAGTGATGTCAGTGTTCTGACTAATATCACTGCTGACGCTGATGTCTGAGGTTAGGTTGTGCTGTCAGTGGTGATGCTGTGATGTCACAATGCGACTGTGAAGTCACAGTGATGCTATGTTGTCAGACCTGATTCTATGTGATGTCTGTGAGGTTTTGATGTCAGGGGTGATGCTTAGATTTCACAGTGACATTAGCATGTCAAGGGTGAGATTGTGCAGTCACACTGAGGCTGTGATGTCAGAGGAGATGCTGTGATATTACTGTGAGGCTGTGAAGTTACTGTGATGTTGTGATATCACAGTGAGGATGTGATTTCAGTGTCTAGGCTGTGATATAAGAATGAGGATGATGTGAGTGATGAGGATATGATGTCTCAGTGAGTTTGTGATGCCAATAGCGACCTTGTGGTGCTACAAAGAACTGGTCATGTTTCAGTGAGTCCGTGAGGTCAGTGGTGAGGCTGTGGTGCCATCTGGAGGCTAGGTATAATATCAGTGATGAGGGTGTGATGTCGCATTGAAGCTATGATTTCAGAAGTGAGTCTGTAATGTCATAGTGAGGCTCTGATTTCACAGTGAGGCTATAAACTCAGAGGTAAGTCTGAGATGTCACAGTGAGGCTGTGTTTTCACCAGTGATGCAGTGATATCACAGTGAGGCTGAGATATCAATGGAGAGAGACTATGACATCACATTGAGGATGTGATTTCAGTGTCTAGGCTGTGATATCAGAATGAGGCTGATGAGAGTGATGAGCGTATGATGTCAGTTAGGCTGGCATGTCATTGGGGAATCTGTGATGCCACCGTGTGGGTGTGTTGTCACCATGGTGCTGTTTTGTCACCATGAGCCTGTGATGTCACAGGCAGTTTGAGGTGTCATGGTGGAGTCGTGAGGTCACAGTGAGATTGTAATATCAGTGGCAAGGCTGATGTTACAGTGAGGCCATGATGTCAGTGATGATGCTGTGATATTACATTGAAGTTGTGCTGTCATAGTGAAGCTATGTCAGTAGTGTGTATGTGATGTCAACATGAGGCTATTATGTCAGTGGCAAGGCTGATGTCACTGTGAGTTTGTGTTGTCACAGGGAGGCTGTGATATGACTGTCAAGGTTTTAATGTCACAGTGAGGCTGTGGGGACACAATGTGGCTATGATGTCAAAATGGCAACAGTGATGTTGTGATGTGACTGAAGAGTTTTGGATGGCACAGTGAGGCTGTGATGTTAGCGATCAGGCTGATGTCACTATAAGACTGTGATGTCACTGGTGAAGTTATGATGTCAGTGGTGAACTTATGATATAACATTGACACTAGGGAGGCTGTGATATCAAAGTCTGTGTTGTCACTGGTGACAATGATGTCAGTGTTCTGACTAATGTCAGTGGTGATGCTGATGTCTCAGGTGAGGCTGTGCTGTCACTGGTGAGGCTGTGATGTCACAGTGAGGCTGTGATGTCTGTGTCAAGACTGATATAACAATGAGGCTATGATGTAACAGGTGAGCCTGTCATGTCAGGGGCAGACTGAGAGGTCACTGTGAGGCTGTGATGTGGCAGCATGGCTATGATGTCAAGGATTATTCCATGAGAAGTCCGTGAGGCTATGATGTCATGGTTGATGCTTGAATTTCATAGTGAGGTTAGGATGTCAGTGGTGAGGCTATACAGTAACGCCGAGGCTGTGATGTCAGAGGGGAGGCTGTGATGTCATTGTGAGTCTGTGATGTTACTGTGAGGTTGTGATATCACAGTGAGTCTGTGATATCAGTGGTGATAGGCTGTGACATCACAGTTCAGTTGTGGTTTCAGTGTTTAGGCTGGGATGTCACAAGCGAGGCTGATGTCATGATGAGGCTGAGATGTCTTAGCAAGGCTTGGATACTACTGGTGAAGCTGTGATACCACAGCGAGGCTGTGGTGTCACTGATGAAGCTGTCCTGTGACTGTGAGCCTGAAGTGTCATTGATGAGGCTGTGCTGTTGCAGCATGGCTAGGAAGGATGTCTGTGTTGTCACTGATGCTATGATTTCAGAGTTCAGCCTGTTAGGTCACAGTGAGGCTGTAATGTCACAGTGAGGCTGTGATGTCTGAAATGAGGCTATAATGCCACAGTGAGGCTGTGATATCACTGTGAAGCTGTGATGTCACTATGAGGCTTTGACATCACAGAGAGTTTGTGATGTTATAGTGAGGCTGTGCTGGGACGGTGTGGCTGTGATGTCACAGTGAGGTTGTGATGTCAGTAGTGACTGTGCTTTCATAGGGAGACTCTGTCATTGGTATGGCTGTGTTGTCACTGGTGAGGCTTTAATGTCACAGTGAGTCTATTGTGTCACAGTGAGGCTGTGATATCAGAGATGAAGCTTTATGTCACAGTTATGCTTTGATGGCATGGTATGGCTGTGATGTCACAATGAGGCTGTGATGGCACCGTGAGGTTGTGATGTCACAGTGAGGTTGTAATGTCAATAGAGACACTGTGGTATCACAGAGAGGCTGTAATGTTTCAGTGAGACTATGAGGTCAGTGGTGAAGCTGTGGTGCCATTGTGAGTCTAGGTAGGATGTCAGTGATGAGGGCGTGATGTCGCACTGAGGCTATGATTTCAGAGGTGAGCCTTGATATCATAGTGAGGCTATGATGTCACAGTGAGGCTATAATCTCAGAGGTGAGGCTACGAAGTCAAAGTGAGGCTGTGTTGTTATCAGTGATGCCGTGATATCACAGTGAGGTTGTAATGTCTGTGAGTGAGACTTTGACAGCACAGTGAGGATGTGATTTCAGTGTCTAGGCTGTGATATCAGAATGAGGCTGATGTGAGTGATGAGGGTATGATGTGACAGTGAGGCTGGCATATCAGTGGTGAGGCTGTGATGCCACCATGAGGCATGCATGTCACCATGTGGCTGTGATGTCACAGGGAGCTGGTGATCTCACAGGAGAGGCTGTGAGGTCACAGTTAAACTGTGATGTCAGTGGCAAGCCTGATATCCAGTGAGGCCATGACAAGTGTTGATGCTGTGATGTCACATTGAGACTGTGATGTCACAGTGAGACTATGTCAGTGTTGTGCATGTGATGTCCCCATGAGGCTATTATGTCAGTGGCAAGGCTGATGTCACAGTGAGTTCGTGATATCACAGGGAGGCTGTGATGTCACTGTCAGGTTGTAATTTCACAGTGAGGCTGTGAGGACAAGTGTGGCTATGATGTCACAGTGAGTCTCTGAATACACAGCAGTGTCGTAATGTCACTGGGGAGATTTGGATGGCACAGTGAGGCTGTGATGTTAGTGGTGAAGCTGATGACACAATTAGGCTCTCATGTCACTGGTGAAGGTATCATGTCACAATAAGGCTGGAATGTCAGTGGTGAGAAAGATGTTATAGTGAGTCTATGATGTCACTGGTGAGGCTATGATGTCAGTGGTCAACCTATGACATGACAGTGACACTGGTGAGGTTGTGATATCAAAGGCTGTATTGTCATTGGTGTGGCAGTGATGTTAGTGTTCTCACTAATGTCATTGGCGACGCTGATGACTCAGGTGAGGCTGTGCTGTCACTGGTGAGGCTGTCATGTCACAGAGAGACTGTGATGTCAGTGGCAAGACTGATGTCACGATGAGACTATGATGTAACAGGATCGCCTGTGGTGTCAGTGGGCAGGCTGTGAGGTCAGTGTGATGCTGTGATGTCACAGTGTGATTTATTGTCAGGGCTGATTCTCTGAGAGGTTCGTGAGACAGTGATGTCAGCGGTGATGCTTGGATTTCACAGTTAGGTCAGGATGTCAGGGGTGGTGCTGTGCAGTCACACTGAGGCTGTGATGTCAGAGGAGAGGCTGTGATGTCACTGTGAGTCTGTGATGTTACTGTGAGGTTGTGATATCACAGTGAGGCTGTGATATCAAGATCGACACTGTGGTTTCACAGGAAGGCTATCATGTTTCAGTGAGCCTGTGAGGTCAGTGTTGAGGCTGTGGTGCCATCATGAGGCTAGGTAGGATGTCAGTGATGAGGGTGTGATGCTGCATTGAGGCCATGATTTCAGAGGTGAGCCTGTGAAGTCATAGTGAGGCTGTGATGAAACAGTGAGGATCTAACGTTAGAGTTGATGCTGTGATGTCACAGCTGGGCAATGATTTCAGAGGTGAGCTTGTGATGTCATAGTGAGGCTGTGATATCACCGTGAGGTTGTGCTGTCACCAGTGATGCCGTGATATCACAGTGAGGCTGTGATGTCAGTGCAGAGAGACAATGATATCACAGTGAGGATGTGATTTCAGTGGCTAGGCTGTGATATCAGAATGAAGCTAATCTGAGTGATCAGGGTACGGTGTCACAGCAATGCTGGCATGTCACTAGTGAGGTTGTGATGCCACCATGAAGCTTTGATGTCATCGTGTGGCTGTGGTGTCACCACGAGCCTGTGGTGTCACAGGGAGTTGTTGATGTCACGATGGAGCCTGTGACATCACAGCGAGACTGTGATGTCAGTGGCAAGGCTGATGTCACAGTGAGGCCATGATGTCAGTCATGATGTGACCTCACATTGAGGCTGTGATGTACAGTCAGGCTTTGTCATTGGTGTGTATGTTATGTCACCATGAGCCTATCAAAATAAAGGCAAGGATGACACGGTGAGTTTGTGATGTCACAGGGAGGCCGTGATGTCACTGTCAGGTTGTAATATCACAGTAAGGCTGTGAGGGCACAGTGTGGCTATGATGTCACAGTAAGTCTGTGATGACATAGTGATGTTGTGATGTCAATGGAGAGATTTGGATGGCACAATGAGGCTGTGATGTTATTGGTGAGGCTGAGGTCACAAGAGGCTGTGATGTCACTGGCGAAGGTGCGATGTCACAATAAGGCTGGAATGTCAGTGGTGAGAAAGGTGTCATATAGTGAGTCTATGATGTCACTGGATAGCTTAAAATGTCAGAGGTGAATCTCAGACATGACAGTGACTGGTGAGGCTGTGATGTCAAAGGCTGTGTTGTCACTGGTTTGGAGTCATTGGTTTGTTGTCACTGCTTTGGAGTGTTGTCACTTGTTTGGTTGGAGGTTTGGCTGGAACAGTGAGGCTGTGATATCACTGGCAAGGCTGATGTTACACTGAGGCTGTGATGTCAGTGGTGAAGTTATAATGTCACAATGAGACTGAGATGTGAGTGGCAAGTATGATATCATACTGAGGCTATGATATCACTGGTTAGGCTATGATGTCAATGATGAGCTTATTACATGAATGAGGCTGTGATGTCACAGTAAGGCTATGATGTCAGAGGTGAGGCTATGATGTCACAGTGAGGCTGGGCTGGCACTGTGTGACTGTTTTGTCACATTGAGGCTGTGATGTCATGTGGGACATTATGATGTCATAGTGAGTTTGTGATGTCAGTATTGACACTGTGGTGTCACAGGGAGACTGTGGAATTGGTGAGGCTATGATGTCACTTGTGAGGTTCTAATATCACAGTGAGGTTGTTGTGGTGTCACAATGAGTCTGTGATGTCACAATCAGGATACAATGTACATGGTGATGCTGTGATGTCACAGTTAGGCTGTGATGTCACAGTGAGGATATGATTCCTGGTGAGGCTGTGATGTCATTGTGAGGCTGCAAGGTCACTGTGGAGGCTGTGATGTCAGTGGAAAGGCTGATGTCACAATGAGACTATGATGTAACTGTTGATGTTGTGGTTTCACTGAGGAGGCTATTAGGTAACTGTGAGGCTGTGAGCTCACTGTAATGCTGTGATGCCATAAGTGAGGCTGTGTTTTCACTGTTAAAGCTGTGGTGTCACTATTTTGCTGTGATGGCACAGTTTAGCTATGATGTAGCAGTGAGGCTGTGATGTCACAGAGGGGCTGTGATCTCAGTGGAAAGGCTGATGTCACAATGAGTTTGTGATGTCACCAGTGAAGCTGTGATGTCACTGGTGAGGATGTGGTGTTGCTGGTGATGCTATGCTACCAAAGACTGTGACTTTACTGTGGGGATATGATGTCAAAAGCTGTGATATCACTGGTGAGGCTGTCATGTCACAGTGAGCATGTCAGTGGTGAATATGTGGTGTGAGGCTAGATAGCATGTCAGTGGTGAAGTTGTCATGTCACAGTGAAGGTATGATACGAGAGGTGAAGCTGTGATGTCACCTTATGGCTCTGATGTCACAATGAGGCTGTGACTTCAGATGTGAAGTTGTGATATCACCATGAGGCTGTGATGTCAGCAGCAAAGCTGATGTTGGAGTGAGTGTGTGACATCACAGTGAGGCTGTGATGTCACAGTGAGGCTATGATATAAGAGGTGAGGTCTTCATGTCATAGCGAGCCTGTGATGTAAGTGTCAAATCTGTGGCGTCATTGTGAGGCAACACAGGATGTCAGTAGTTAGTGTGTGATGTCACACTGAGGCTATGATTTCAGAGTTGATCCTGTGATATCACAGCATGGCTGTGATGTCACAGTCAGGCTATAATGTAAGATGTGAGGCTGCGATGTCACATTGAGGCTGTGATGTCACTGGTGAGGATATAATTTCAAAGACTGTGATGTCACCAGTGAGGCTGTTGTGTCACTGGTGAGGATTTGGTGTCCCTGGTGAGGCTATGCTGTCAAAGACTGTGACTTTAGTGTAAGGCTATCATGTCAAAAGCTGTGATATCACTGGTGAGGCTGTCATGTAACAGTGAGCATGTCAGTGGTGAGTATGTGGTATCGGTGTGAGGCTACTAGGTAAGATGTCAGTGGTTGGTGAGGCTGTCATGTCACAGTAGGGGTATGATGTCAGAGGTGACCCTGTGATGTCACATATGGCTCTGATGTCACAGTATGGCTATGATGTGACAGTATGTCACAGTGAGGCTGTGATGTCAACAGTGAGGCTTTGGTGTCACTGTTCAAGCTGTGCTGCCAATGTGATGCTATGATGTCACTGTGAGGCTGTGGTTTCACTGCTGAGGCTGTGATGATACAATGTGGCTATGATGTCACCATGAGACTGTGACATCACAATGACACGATGATGTCTCTCTGGAGGCTGTGGTGTCAAAGTGTGATATCTCTGGTGAGGCTATTATGTCAGTGGTAAGATGGTGATTTCATTGGTGAGTCTTATTTCACAGTTAAGGTTCTGGTTTCAATGGTGAGGCTCTGGTGTCACTGTGAGGATGTTGTGTCACACTGTAGCTGTGATGTCACAGTGAGGCTCTGATATCAGTGGTGATTCTATGAGATGACAGAGAGGCTGTGACATCAGGGGTGATGTTATGATTTCATAGAGCATTTAGGATGTTAGTGTTGAGGTTGTACCATCACAGTGATACTATGATGACAGATGTGAGGCTATGATGTCACTGTGAGTCTTTATTGCCACTTGTGATGCTGTGATGTCACAGTCATACTGTGATGTCAGTGGTGAGACACTGTGAAATCACAGTGAGGCTATAATTTCAGTGGTTAGGCTGTGATGTCAGAAGTGAGGAGGATGTGAGTGCTGACACTGTTATGTCACAGTGAGGCTGAGATGTGGCTGGTGTGTCTATGATGCAACAGAAGCTGTGATTTCACTGTGAAGCTGTGATATCACCTTGAAGTTATTATGTAGGTTGTGAGGTCACATGAGGCTTTGATGTCAGTGGTGAGACTGATGTCACAATGAGGCTCTGATGTAACATGTGAGGTTGTGGTGTCACTGGTGATGATATGATGTCCAATGCTGTGATGTAAATGGTGAGGCTGTCATGTTCCAGTGAGCTTGTGATATCACCATGAGGCTGTGAAGTCACAGTAAGGCTATGATGGCAGAAGTGAGCCTGTTATATCCTCATGAAGCTGTGATGTCACCATGAGGCTGTTATGTCACTGGAAAGGTTGATGTCAGAGTGAGGCTGTGATGTCACAGCGAGTCTGTGATGTCACTGGAGAGATAGTGATGGCACAGTGAGCCTGCGATACAGTGGCCAGGCTGATGTCACGAGGGTATGAAGTCACAGGGGAGGCTGTGCCATCATTGGTCAGACTAATATCAGTGGCGAGGTTGATGTCACCATGAGGGTATCATGTAATAAGTGAGGCTGTGGTTTCACTGGGGTGGCTGTGAGGTCACAGTCAAGCTGTGAGAACATTGTGAGGCTGTGATGTAAGTGGCAATTCTGATGTCACAATGAGGCTATTATATAATATGTGAGATTGTGCTGTCACTTGTGAGGGTATGATGTCAAAGGCTGTGTTTTTATTGGTGAGGCTGTCACATTACAGTGAGCCTGTAATGTCATTGGTGAGGTTGTTGTGCCATAGTGAGGATAGGTAAGATATAGGTTGTTAGGCTGTGATGTTATGATGATGCTATGATGTCAGAGGTGAGCCTGTGATATCCCCATGAAGCTGTGATGTCACAGTGAGCCTATTATACCAGATGTGAAGCTGTGATGTCACCATGAGGCTGTTATATAAGCAGCAAGGCTGATGTCACAATGAGGCTATGTTGTCAGAAGTGAGGCTGTGATGTCACAGTGAGGCTATGATGACACAATGTGTCTATGATATCACAATGAGTCTGTGGTGTCGCAGTGAGCTTGTGATATCACTGGAGAGGTAGTGTTGTCATAGTGAATCTGTGATATCAGTGGCCAGGCTGATGTCACAATGAGGATATGAATTACAGGTGAGGCTGTGATGTAAGTGGTCAGACTAATGCCAGTGGCGAGACTAATGTCACAGTTGAGGCTTTGTTGTCACGGGTGAGGCTCTGATGACAGTGAGAATGTTGTTTCACTCTGAGCCTGTGATGTCACAATGCAGCAGTGGTGTCACTGGTAAGGTTATTGTGACAGTTACTCTTAACTATTGCTGTGAAAGAACACTCAAAGTCGATCAACTTAAGGGAGCAAGGTAGGTTTATTCACCTTATGGTTCTAGAGGGAAGGGACAGTCTCTCAAAGCAGAGGCGGCATGGCTGGCTGGCCAAAGCTGGAGGAGGCTAAGTCACCACAGACATCTTGGAAGCTGAGAGCTTCAGACTGCTTGCTGCAAAAGCCAACTTCTCCAAGAGGTAGGGTGGGACTGATCCACCTCAAGGCCCACCCCTTGTGACTGCCTTCCTCCAGCAAGTTTCCACCTCTCAAGGTACCATGACCTTGCCAAACACATGACACTGTGGGGGACATATTTCAAACCATGACAGTTATATATTGTCAAAACTGCAATGTCACTGCAATGACTGTGACATCAGTGTACAAATTGTGATGTCACTATCAAGGATGATGTCATAGGTGAGGCTGTGGTTTCAGTGTTGGGGCTCTTTTGTAACAGTGAGGCAGTTGTGTCACACTGAGGCTGTGATTTCATTGGTGATTCTATGAGATGACAGTTTGGCTGTGAGGTGAGTTGTGATGCTGTGATTTCACAGTCAGCTTAGAATGTCAGTGGTGAGGCTGTGTTGTCACTGGAGAAGTTGTGATGTCACAGAGGGGCTTTTATTTCAATGGCAAGGCTGATGGCACAATGTGGCTGTGAGGTCCTCAGTGAAGCTGTAGTGTCACTGGTGAGGCTATGGAATCAATGGTGAGACTGATGTCACAAAGAGGCTATGACTTTACAGGTGAGGCTGTGGTGTCACTGGGTAGGCTATGATATCAAAGGCTGTGATGTCTCTAGTGAGGCTATCACATCACAGTGCACATGTGATATCAGTGTTGAGGCTGTGGTGTCACAGTGAGGCTAGGTGGGATATCACTGGTGAGGCTATGATGTCACAGTAAGGCTGTGATATCACACTGAGACTATGATGCCAGAGGTGAAGCTGTGATGTCACAATGAGACTGTGATGTAACTAGTGAAAGTATGATGTCACAATGAGGCTGCAATTTCAGTGGTGAGAATGATGTCAAAGTAAGGCTATGATGTCACTGGTGATAATATGATGACTCTGATGATCCAATTTTGTGACAGAGAGACTGTGATGTTTGTTGTGAAATGTTGATGTGATTGTGAGGCTATGATGTCAGAGGTGAGCCTGTGAAGTCACAGTAAGGTTGTGATGTCTTAGTGAAGCTGTGATGGTATAGTGTGGCTATGATATCACAGTGAGGTTATGACATCACAGTAAGGCTGTGAGCTCATTGTGGAGGCTACAGTGTCAGTGAAAAGCTGATGTCACAATAATGCTATGATGTAATAGGTGAGTTTGTGCAGTGCCTGAGGAGGCTGTGAGGTCACAGTGAGGCTATGATGTCAGAGCAAGGCTCCAAAGTCAAAGTGAGTTTGTGAGTCACAGCGAGTCTGCAATGTCACAGTGATACTGTGATGACGCAATGTGGTTTTCATGTCACAGTGGGACAGTGATGTCACTTGAGAGGTTGTGATGTCATAGTGAGCCTATGATGTCAGTGGTGAGGACGATGTCCCAATGAGGCTGTGAAATCACAGGTGAAGGTATGAAGTCACTATGAGGCTGTGATTTCAGTCATTAGAATGATGTCAAAGTAAGTCTATGATATCACTAGTGAGGCATTGATGTCAGTTTTGAGCCTGTTATGTGACAGTGAGGCTGTGATGTGTTTGGTGAAGCTTTGATGTCACAATGAGGCTAGAATGTCAGTGGTGAGGCTGTGATGCCACCATGAGGCTGTGATGTCACCGTAACAATGTGTGTCACTGTTAAGGCTGTGATGTCACCATTTGGCTGTGATTTCACCATCAGGCTGTGATGTAACAAGTGAAGCTATGATGTCACTGGGGAGGCTGTGAGGTCACAGTGAGTCTGTGATGTCTGTGGCAAGGCTTTTTTCACAATGAGGGTATGATAAAACAGGTGAGGCTCTGGTGTCACTGATGAGATTACGATGTGAAAGGCTGTGATGTCACTGGTGAGGCTGTGACATCAATGGTCAGAGTGTGATGTTAGTAGCTAGGCTGATGACACAGGTGAGACTGTGTTGTTACTGGTGAGGCTCTGATGTCACAGTGAAGCTGTGATGTCTCTATGGAGGTTGTGAGGTCACAGTGAGTCTGTTATGTCAGCAGCAAAACTTCTGTAACAATGAGGCTATGCTGTAACAGGTGAGGCTGTGATTTCACTGTGATGATGTGATGTGATGGTGAGGTTGCAATGTCACAGTGAGGCTGTGATGTCGCTGTGGATGCTGTGAGGTCACACTGAGGCTGTGATGTCAGCGGCAAGGCTGATGTCATATTGAGACTATGAAGTAACAGGTGAGGCTGTGGTGTCACTGGGCCAGCTGTGAGTTCACAGTGAGACTGTGATATCACTAGTGAGGCTGATGTCAAAAAGAACATATGATGTAATTGGTGAGGCTGTGATTTCAGTATGAGGCTGTGATGTCACCATGAGAGTGTTATGTTACAGAAAGGCTGTGGTATCACTGTGGAGACTGTGAGGTCACAGTGAGGCTGTGATGTCAGTGGCAAGGTGGTGATGTCAGTGGCAAAGTTGGTGTCATAATGAGTCTGTGATGTAACACTGAGGATGTGGTGTCACTGGAAAGGCTGTGAGGTCACAGGGAGACTGTGATGTCACGGTGAGGGTATGATGTCACTGGTGAGGCTGTAAAGTCAGTGTTCAGACTAATGTCATAAGCAAGGGTGATGTCAGAGTTGAGGCTGTGGTGTCACTGTTGAGACTCTGTTGTCAAAGCGAAGTTTTGGTGTCATACTGAGGCTGTGATGTTTCAGTGAGGCTGTGGTGTCATAGGTGAGGCTGTGATGTCACTGTGAGGTCATGATGTCACCATGAGGCTGTGAACTCAGGGGTAACACTCTCATGTCAGTGGTGATGCTGATGTCACACATGAGCCTGTGGTTTCAATGGTGAGGCTCTGATGTCACAGTGAGGATGTTATTCCACACTGAAGTTGTGATGTCACAATGAGGCTATGATGTCAGAGGTGATTCTGAGTTGACAGTGAGGATCTGACATTAGTGGTTGTGCTGTGACTTCACAGTGAGTTTAAGATGTTGGTGGTGAGGAGTGCCATCATAATGAGGCTGCCATGTCAGTGGTGAGGCTGTGCCATCACAGTGATGCTGTTATGGCAGAAGTGTCGTTGTCATGTCACAGTGAGGCTGTGTTATCATGGTGATGCTGTGATGTTAGAGGTGAGCTTGTGATGTCAGAGTGAAGATACGATGTTAGAGGAAAGGATGTGATGTCACAGTGAGGCTGTGATTTCACAGTGAGGCTCTTTTGCGACATTAAGATTGTGGTGATACTGCTGGGGCTAAAAGATCAAAGACTGTGATGATACTGTTGAGGCTCTGACATCAGTGGTCAGACTGTGATGTCAATGGAGAGGCTGATGTCACAGGTGAGACTGTGTTGTCACTGATGAGGATCTGATGTCACAATGAGGCTGTTATGTCACACTGACACTGTGGTGTCACTGATGAGGCTATATCAAAGTCTTTGATGTCACTCGTGATGCTGTGATGTGTTCAGACTGTGATGTCAGTGGCATGGCTAATGTCACAGGTGAGGCTGTGGTTTCAATGTGTAGCTCTGATGTCATAGTGAGTGTGTTGCATCATACTGAGGCTGATGAAACGATGAGGCTATGGTGCAACAGGTGAGGCTGTGATGTCACTGAAGAGGCTGTGAAGTCACAGTGAGGCTGTGATATTAGTGACAAGATTGATGCCACAATGAGGATGTGATGTAACAGGTGAGGCTGCGGTGTCACCTGTGAGGATATGATATCAAAGGCAGTGATATTACTGGTGAGGCTGTGACATCAGTAGTCAGACTGTGTTGTCTGTGGTGAAGCTGATGTCAGAGTTGAAGCTGTGGTTACAATGGTGAGAATCTGATGTCACAGTGAGGTTATTGTGTCACAATAAGGCTATGATGTTGCAGTGAGATTGTTATGTCAGTGGTGAAGCTGTTGTGCCACAGTGAGGCTCTGATGTCACCAGTAAGACTGTGGTGTCACAGAGTGGCTGCCAATTCACTGGTAAAGCTGATGTCACAGAGAGTCTGTGACGTCACTGGTAATTTGAGACATCACAGTGAAGCTTTGATGTCATTAGTGAGGCTGTGGTGTCACTGATGAAGCTGTGGTTTCACAGTGAGGCTGTGATGTCATAGTGAGGTTGTGATGTAAGTGGAGTTGTGATGTCACAAAAAGCCTGTGATTTTAGTGGCAAGGCTGATGTCCCAATTAGGCTGTGATGTCACCAGTGAGCATGTAGTGTCACTAGTGAATAGTGAGGTTGTGGTGTCATTAGTGATGCTGTGGTGTCACTGGTGAAGCTGTGGTGTCACAGTGAGGCTGTGATGGCATACTGTGTCAATGATATCACAGTGAGGCTGTGATGTCACTAGAAAGGTTGTGATTGCACACTGTGCCTGTGATGTCACTGGCGAGGCTGATGTTACATTGAGTTCATTATGTCACTGGTGAAGGTATGATGTCACAATGAGGCTGTGATGTCAGTGGCTGGAATGATGTCCTAGGGAGGCTATGATGTCACTGGTGAGGCTACGATATCAGTGGTGAGCTTATAACTTGACAGTGAGCCTGTGATGCCTGTTTTGAAGCTTTGGTGGCACAGTGAGGCTAAGAAGTCACTGTGAGGCTGTGAAGTCACCATGAGATTGTGATGTCTTTGTGGAAACCATGTTTTCACAGTGAGGCTGTGATGTCAGTTTCCAGGCTGATGTCACAATGATGCTATGATGTAACAGGTGAGGCTGTGGTGTCACTGGGGAGGCTGTGAGGTCACAGTGAGTCTGTGATGTCAGTGGCTAGAATGATGTCACAATGAGGCTATGATGTAACAGGCGAGATAGTAGTGTCACTGGTTCTTCTTTGACATCTGAGGTCACATTAATATCAGTGGTAAGTCTGGTTTCATAAGTGAGGCTGTGGTTTCAATGGTGGGGCATTGATGTTACAGTGAGGGTGTTGTGTCACACTGAAGCTGTGATGTCACAGTGAGGCTCCGTTGTCTGGTATAATTCTATGAGATGATAGTGACACTGTGACATCACAGTGAGGCTATGATGTAACCGGTGAGGCTGTGGTCTCACTGGTGATGATCTCATGTTACAGGGAGAGTGTTGTATCACAGTGAGGCTGAGATTTCGGTGGTGAAGCTCCTGTTTCACAGTGAGGCTCTGAAGTTACTGGTGACGCAGTGGTTTTACTGGTGAGGATATGATGTCAAAGACTTTAATGTCATGTGAGGCTGTTATGTGAAAGTCTGTGATGTCAATAGTGAGGTTGTTGTGTCACACTGAGGCTGTAATGTCATAATGAAGCTCTGATGATATGAGATGACAGTGAGGCTGTGACATCAGCGGTGATTCTGTGATTTTACAGTGAGACTGTGTTGTCAGTGTTAGGCTGTGATGTCAGAATTGAATCTGATATGAGCGATGAGGCTGACATGTCACAGTGAGGCTGAGATGTCACTGGTCAGGCTGATGTCAAAGTGAAGCTATGATGTAACAGGAGAGGCTGTGGTGTCACTGGTGAGGTTATAATGTCAAAGGCTGTGATGTCACTGGTGAGGCTGTGATGTCAGTGGTTACATTAATGTCAGTGGTGAGGCTGATGCTACAGGTGAAGCTGTGGTGTCACTAGTGAGGCTGTTGTCACAGTAAGGCTGTGATGGAACAATGAGTCTGTGATGTCAGTGGTTAGGATGTGATGTCTGAAGTGAGGCTGATGTGAGTGATGAGGTTGAGATGTGACTGTGAAGCTGAGATGACACTGGTGAGGCTATGATGACACAGTGAGGCTGTGATCTCACCATAAGGCTGTGTTGTCACTGGTGAGGCTATCACATCACAGTAAGCCTGTGATGTCAGTGGTGAGGCTGTGTTGTCATAGTGATGCCAGGTAGGATGTCAGAGGTGACAGTGTGATGTCACAATGAGGCTATGATTTCAGATGTGAATCTGATGTCACAGTGAGGCTGTGATTTCACAGTGAGCTCTGATGTCAGAGGAGAGTCTGTGATGATTGGCAATGCCGATATCCCAATGAGACAGTGATGTCACCAGTGAGGCTCTGGTGTCACTGGTGAGGCTGTGATATCACCATGAGTTTTTATTGTCACTGGTGAGGCTGTGATGTCACCATGAGAGTGTGTTACATCAATGGCAAGGCAGATGTCACAGTGAGGCTGTGATCTCAATGGAGAAGATGTGATGGTACATTGAGGCTGTGATTTCAGTGGCAAGGCTTTGTCACTGGTGAAGGTGCTATGTCACAATGAGGCTGTGATGTCAGTGGCGAGGCTTATGTCACGATGAGGTTATGATGGAACAATAGAGGCTGTGGCATCACTGGGAAGGCTCTGAAGTCACAGTCAGTCTGTGATGTCAGTGGCAATGGTGATGTCACAATGAAGCTGTGATGTAACAAGTGAGACTCTAGTGTCAGTGGTGAGTCTCTATTATCACAGAGAGGCTGTTGTGTCACACAGAGCCTGGGATGTGACAGTGAGGTGGTGGTATCACTGGTCAGCCTATAATGTCAAATACTGTGATGTCACCGGAGAGTCTGTAACTTCAGTGATGAAAGTGGGGTCATAGATAAGACTGTGGTTTCAATGATGAGGTTCTGATATCACAGTGAGGCTGTTGTGCAACACTGAGGCTTTGAGGACCCAGTGAGGCTCTGATGTCACAGTGAGGCTGTGATGCCGCAGACCAGAGTCGCGGCCTCGAGACCAGGGCTCCCCAGGACCGGGTGGAGAACAGAACACACGCGGCTCCCTCTCATCCGAGTGTATCCTGAACCCGTTTATTGAAACTTTCATGACAACTTTTATACAGAAAATTTTGGGGTAAAGAATGTTGCACCTACAACAGACATATAATTTTTTAGTCAGCAAAAATCACCTTCAGGGTGGACATTTTTTCAAGAACCTAACCCATTGCTTCAGGGAAAAGGCACTTAACAGAAACATTCTCTCAGTATTTCCAAACTTATCTAATCTATAATGCTTCACTGGATAGCTATGGGGCTGAGCCCACATTTTAACTGCTTTTTTAAAATACAGAGGCAGAATGATCTCCTTTTGATTTTAGCAAGGAACATATTTTACAATTAACTATAGGAGTCCCCAACACCCCATAAGTCCCAGCGTGAGCTTTGGCTGTTGTCCTCTCCAGGTTGATACTCTCAGTCAGGCAGGTCGACATAGGCACCAGGCATGGCAGCAGGTTCTAACTTGGGAAGATGTATGCAGCTCATTCAGTCTCTACTATCCAAGCTTAAACTACATCTCTAAGGAGGCCTTGACTTGGATACCCAAGGCCCATAAGCTATAGCTGGTTCTGTCGATGGAGCACTGAGGTATGCACTGAAGAAAAACACTTAAGCAATATAATTATTAAAAGAATAAGTTCTATAATAGCATCCTTCTATTCCTTTAATAGTAAGGTTGCTTATGTCTTCCTTTGAGGAATTCCAGAAGTGTATTGCCATCAGTTAGATGACCCATCTGTGAACCATGCATACTCCAAACCTGAGGTCCAGTCAGGCCCCATATGCCGAGGGTGTCTCTTTCGAGGGTGTCTCTTTTGGGGTGGAGGCGATCATTGGTGGGAGTGCACTCAGATGGTCCATCTCTGTGATTTCTCATAAGAGTGCTGTTTGGGGTAAGAAAGACACGGCCCCCTTTGCTTCTGACATGGATTCTCCCAGTTTGGATTGCAAATACCATCTCCAGGGGCAGTCTTGGCATCTAGACTTTCTGGCATGATGCTCTCTTCCTTGGCCTTCAGCCAGGGTAAGAGGGTATCACAGTTTCTGGACTGAGAGCATAGTCTTGTACTTCTGGAATTTCTGAGTTAGTACGTAGGTGGGAATTTTACCCACCTATGTTTTAAGACTCTAGAAGTTATTCTCTAATTTCCTTAAAATCAGTGCACACATTTTGGCTAACAAGTCTACTTATTGTAAATGACTAGACATGAAATTTCTATTTAGTATTTGACTGAAACTTAAAAAGCAGGTTTCTTCTCTAGAACAGAGAGCAGGAAGCTAGTTCCAAAAAACCCTAAGAAAGGGCACTCCTAAATCCCAGAAGAATTCTTCCTGCCAGAGGCAAAACTTGAATTATCCCAAACAAAACCTAGGTAAAAATGCTTAGCACCTGTACATGGGCTTTATTGTGACATACCGAGAAATTCCTAGCACTTGCCCATGGGGTTACTGTGACCTTCCCAGGGAACAGGCTTTAGGCCTGAACTGGGAAGAAACACCAAGACCTGACAATTCCCATATTTTTCCTTATTTCTCTAAAATAAAGCCATGTCCTTATCCCAAAACATGTTACTTTGAATCCACCTTTTCCAAACTGAGACATATTCTACCAGATTAGTTGGATAGGAGCGCGTCATTGTGATGTCACCGTGAAATTTTGATGTCACTGTAGAGGTTGTGAGGTCACAATGATGCTGTCATCTCAGTGGCAAGGCAGATGTCATGATGCAGCGATGATGTATCAGGTGAGACTGTGGTGTCAGTGGGTAGGCTATGTCGTCACTTTGAGGCTGTGATGTCACAGTGAGGCTATGATATCAAATATGAAGATGTGATATCACCATGAAATTCACTGTGATGTCACATCCTCACTTTGATGACATAGTTTGGCTATGATGTCAGAGTGAGGCTGATTCGTCACACTGAGATTGTGATGTAACCATGAGACTGTGATGTTACAATGTCACTTTGCAAGCTGTGAGGTCACAGTGAGCCTGTCATGTAAGTTACAAGGTTGATGTAACATGTGAGGCTGTGGTTTCACTGTGGAGGCTGTGAGGTCACAGTGAGGCGTTGATGTCAGTGGTGATGCTGATTTCTATGATGTCACAGGTGAGGCTGTGGTGCCACAGGTGAGGCTCTCATATCACAGTGAGACTTTTGTGTCACACTGAGGCTGTTATGTCAATGTGAAGCTGTAATGTCAAAGACTGTCATATCACTGTTTAGGCTGTGGCGTCAGTCGTCAGACTGTGATGAAAGTGGCAAAGCTGATGTCACAGGTAAGGTTATGGGTTCAATGGTGAGGCTCTAATGTCACAGTGAGGCTGTTGTGTGTCACACTGAGCCTGTGGTGTAACAGTGAGGTTGTGATGTCACTGTGGAGGCTGTGATGTCACTGAGAGTTTGTGATGTCAGTGGCAAGCCTGATGTCTTAATGAGGTTATGATGTAATGAGTTTATGATGTAACAGGTGAGAGTGTGGTGTCACTAGGGAGGATGTGATGTGACAGTGAGGTTATGAGATCAGCATTTAGACTGTTATGTCACAGTAAGCTTGTGATGTCAGTGGTGAGGCTAGGTAGGATGTCAGAGGTGAGGGTGTAATGTCACAATGAGGTATGATTTCAGAGGTAAGCCTGTGATTTCACTGTGATGCTGTGATGTATCAGTGAAGCTATGATGTCAGAGGGTATGATATCAGAGATATGGCTGTGATGTCACAGTAAAGTTGCGATGCCACAGTTTGCCTGTGTTGTCAGTGGTGAGACTGCGATGTCACAGTGAGGCTATGATGTCAGAGGTGAAGCTTTATGTCACAGTGGTGCTTTGATGGCACAGTATGGCTGTGATGTCACAATGAGTCTGTGATGTCAGTAGCAAGATTGATGTCACAATGAGGCTATGATGTAACAAGTGAGGCTGTGGTGTTAGTGGGAAGGCTGTTAGGTCACTGTCAGGCTGTGATTTCATAGTGAGGCTCTGATGTCAGGGCTGATTCTATAAGATGTCAGTGAGGCCGTGACATCAGGGTGATGCTTGGAATTCACAGTAAGGTTAGGATGTCAGTGGTGAGGCTGTGCAGTCACATTGAGGTTGTGATGTCAGAAGAGAGGCTGTGATGTCACTGTGAGGCTGTGATATCAGTGGTGATAGACTGGGACATCACAGTTCGGCCGTGATTTCAGTGGTTAGGCTGTGATGTCAAAAGTGAAGCTGATGTCAGTGATGAGGCTGGGACATTACTGGTGAGCCTGTGATGCCACAGCAAGGCCGTAGTGTCACTGTTGAGGCTCTCATGTGACCATGAGCCTGAGATGTCAATGATGAGGCTGTGCTGTCATAGTGAGGCTAGGCAGGATGTCCATGTTGTCACTGATGCTATGATTTCACAGGTTAGCCTGTTACGTCACAGTGAGGCTATGATGTCAAAGTTGAGGCTGTGATGTCACAGCGAGGCTGTGATGTCAGAAATTAGGCTGTAATGCCACTATGAGGATGTGATATCACTGTGAAGCTGTGATGTCACTATGAGACTGTGACATCACAAAGGTGTTTTGATGTCACAGTGAGGCTGTGAGGTCACTAGAAGATGTAATGTCATTTGCAAGGCTGATTTCACAATGAGGCTATGATGTAATGGGTGAGTCTATGATATAACAGGTTAGACTGTGAGGTCACAGTGAGGCTGTGAGGTCACTGTGAGGATATGATATCTGTGGGAAAATTTATGTCACAATTAGGCAATGATGTAACATGTGAGGCTGTGGTGTCACTGTTTATGATGTCAAAGGTTATGATGTCACTGCTGTGGCTGTCATGTCACTGTGAGCCTGTGCTACCTGTAGTGAGGCTGTGGTGTCATAGTAAGACTAGGTAGGATACCAATGGTGAGGCTGTGATGTCACAGTGTGGTTGTGATATCACAGTGAGGCTGTGATGTCACATCGTAGCTGTGAGGTCAGTGGTTCGGCTGTGATTTCAGAAGTGAGGCTGAAGTGAGTGATGAGGCTGAGATGTCACATTGATAATGTGATATAAATGGTTATGCTGTGATGCCACAGTGTGGTTATGATGTCACCATGAGGCTTTGGTGTCACTGGTGAGGCTATTATATCACAGTGAGCCTATCATATCAGTGGTGAGACTGTGATGTCACAGCGAGGCTGTGCTGGTACAGTGTGGCTGTGATGTCACAGTGAGTTTGTGATGACATGGCGAGGTTTTGATATCATTAGTGACTGTACTTTCACAGGGAGACTATGTCATTGGTGAGGCTGTGGTGTCACTCTTGAGGCTCTAATGTCACAGTGAGTTTATTGTGTCAAACTGAGGCTGTGATGTCACAGTGAGGATATGATGTCAGAGGTGAAGCTTTATGTCACAGTGATGCTTTGATGGCACAGTGTGACTGTGATGTCACAATGAGGCTGTGATGTCACTGTGAGGTTGTGATGTCAATAGCGACACTGTGGTGACACAGGGAGGCTGTCATGTTTCAGTGAGCCTTTGAGGTTAGTGGTGAGGCTGTGGTGTCGTAGTGGGTCTAGGTAGGATGTCAGTGATGAGGGTGTGATGTCGCATTGAGGCTATGATTTCAGAGGTGAGCCTGTGATGTTATAGTGAGGCTGTGATGAAACAATGAAGACATACCATCACAGTAGATGCTGTGATATCACAATTAGGCTATGATTTGAGAGGTGAACCTGTGATGTCATAGTGAGGCTGTGATGTCACAGTGAGGCTATAACCTCAGAGGTGAGGCTGTGATGGCACAGTGTGGCTGCGATGTTATGGTGAGGTTGTGATGTTCCCGGGTATGTTGTGATTTCAAAGTGAGGTTGTGATGTCAATAGTGACACTGTGGTTTCACAGGTAGGCTCTTGCATTGGTGAGGCTTTGGTGTCACCGGTGAAGGTCTAATGTCGCAGTGAAGCTATTATGTCACACTGGTGCTGTATTGTCACAGTTGGGTTTTGATTTCCTGGTGAGACTGTAATGTCACAGTGAAGCTGTGAAGGGGTGATGTCATTGTGAGGCTGTGATATCATGGTGAATTTGCGAGGCCACAGTGAGTCTGTGAAGTCACTGTGGAGGCTGTGATATCAGAAGTGTGGTTGATGTGAGTGATGAGGATGAGATGTCACAGTGATCCTGGGATGTACCTGGTGAGTCTGTGATGCCACTGTGAGACTATGATGTCACCGTGAGGCTGTGGTGTCACTGGTGAGGTTGTCACATCATAGTGAGCCTGTGATATCAGTGGTGACTCTGTGGTGTCATAGTGAGTCTAGGTCGCATGTCAGTGGTGAGGGTGTGATGTCAAACCAAGGCTATGATTTCAGACATTAGCCTGTGATATTAAAGTGAGGCTGTGATGGGACAGTGAACCTATTATGTCAGAGTTGAGCCTGTGATATCACCTTGAGGCTCTCATGGCTCCATGTGGCTGTGATGTCTCATTGAGTCTGTGATGTCACAGTGAGGTTGTCATATCACTCAGGAGTTTGTGATGTCACAGTGAGGATTTGATGTCAGTAGTGACACTGTGGTATCACAGGGTAACTGTGGCATTGTTCACACTGTAGTGTCACTGGTGAGGCTCTAATGTCCTGGTGAGTCTGTTGTGTCACACTGAGGGTGTGAAGTGACAGTGAGGCTATGATGTCAGTGGTGATTCCATGGTGTCGCAGTGAAGCTGTGATGTCACTGTGAAGGTGTGATGTCACTGTGAGGCTGTGAGGTTACTGTGAAGGCTGTGGTATCAATGGCAAGGATTATATCACAGCGAGGCTATGATGTAACAGGTGAGACTATGATATCAGTGAGGAAGCTGTGAGTTCACAGTGAGGCTGTGAGGTCACTGTGAGTCTGTGATGTCAGTGTCGAAACTGAAGTCACAGTGAGGCTATGATGTAGATGAGGCTGTGGTGTCACTGGTGAGACAATGATGTCAAAGGTGTGATATCACTAGTGAAGCTGTCACCTCACAGTGAGCCTATGATGTCAGCTGTAAGGTTGTGGTGTCATAGTGAGGCTAGATAGGATACCAGTGGTGAGGCTGTGATGTCACAGTCAGGCTATGATATCAGAGGTGAGATTGTGATGTTACCATGAGGCTGTGATGTCAGAAGTGAGAATCATTAGGAATCATATTCAGAATCATCCTTGATTGTTCTTCCACCTTGATCTTTTTAGACAGGGTCTTCAATCAAGCCCAGAGGTCATCATAGGGTTAGTCTGGCTATTAAACTTCCTCTGGGGTTTCCCAGTCTCTGCCTTCCAGGGCTAGAATTATAAGTGGGCGGCCACACCCACCCAGAATTTTTTCATGGGATCTGAGGAGCCAAACTCTAGTTCTTTTGTTTTCCTGGCACCTGTTTTAACTGCTGAGCCATGGCCCTAGATCCCCTCTCCCCAGTTTACAAGGCAGGGTCTTTCTATTAACCCACGGAGGCCTTGAAGTCTCTTTCCCTAGCTGTGGGATTTCAGGCACGCATTGCCATACCTGTCTTATATTTCATTGTTAGGTCCAGACAGGCTTCAGTGTTTGTTGAGTATGTTCTATAGTTTATGTTCATTCTTATTTTTACCCTACCAGCACAACGATGTAGATGTAATGGTACCATGTTTCTTTGTGACTGCATCTTACTCTGCATCCCAGGCTGGCTTAGAACTCACTCTGGCCTCAGACTAATAGCAATCCTCCTGCCTCATTCACTCTTCTGAGTTCTAAGATTACAGACATGAGCCACCATGCATCATTTAATACAGTTTTTAAAAATTAACTTCGTATGTGTGATGTGAGTACTGTGGTGCATGTGTGGATATCAGAGGACAACTTTCAAGAGTATATTCTCTCCTTTCACCACGTAGGTTCTGGGAATTGAACTTGGGCCATTAAGTTTGGGGGCAGGCATCTTTACCCACTGAACCATCTCACTGGCCCTAAGGTTTTATAGGTAGGAAAATCAAGTCTTGGACTATCACATCCTCAGTGGTAGAGCTCTTGCCCAACATGCATGAGGTCCTGGGTTCAGTCCCTAGCACCAGAAGGGATTGGGGTGGGGAGGGAGCATAAATAAGAAAATACAGAAACAAAGTAGCCTACTAATAAGTGGGGTAGGTTGGAATTCAGTTGGCTTTTTGGGGCTGTGGTGATGGCTCCATGGTCAACAGCATTTACTCTGTGGTAGTGACCAGAGTTCAGGTCCCAGACTCTTGTAACAAACTGGGAATTCCCACAAGGCTGCTTGTAACCCCAGCTGCAGCAGGGGAGAAGGCAGGAGGATGACCGGGGTTTCCTGGCTCCCCAACATGGCTGAAATGCAAGTCCTAGGCTCTCCTGAGCCCTCACCTCAGAGAACTAGGAAGAGGACATCCCACATCCTCTTTTGGCCTCCCTGCATGCATTGACAACATCTACACACAAATAAATCTTTTACCAGGCTTTGTGGATAAAAAGTTATTTCCTTTCACAAGCTGCAACATAGATGGGATCAATTCTTTGCCCAGATAATTATATATTAAATACAACTCCTAATAGGCATTTTGTTACAATTTGAAGCAACTTAATTTGCTTATTTTCTCTTTTTATTAATTTATAAAAGAGACACAGAAAGAGAGAGATTGTGATGGGGCACAGGGGCATAGACAGAGATCAGAGGACAACTATTGCTAAATCAGTTCTCTCCTCCCACCGTGCGAATTTCAGGGACTTGAAATCAAGTCATCTGGCATTTTTGAGCAGGGTCTTAACCTGCTAAGAAATCTTGCCATCCCTTGCCAATTTTCTTTGCAGACCACCTGGAAACAGTTGATTGTGTTCAGTAGTGAATTTGCACATGAGCTCACTGTCTTGTATTATGTAGTGAGTTGTCAGAAAAGAACTCAAAGTACATGGACTTGTTTTGGTGACTTGACAAACTGAGATCAAATGAATGCTTTTGTAAATTGACAGTGAATGTAAAGTAAGACTTTTTATTTTTTATTTTTTCCACTCATACAAAGTTGATAAGTAGTCCATTCCCCTTCCTCCCTCCTCCCCTCCCTGACCCCCTCCCTCTTCCCTTTCTCCCTTTCCCCTTCCTTTCCCCCCTTCCTCCCCTTCTCCCAGTGCCCCCTCCATTCCTGCAGCATCTTTTAATGTACATGTCGAACTTCCCTCTTGTCCTCCTCTCTGATGAGGTGTAAGGATTCAGTAGTATTGCTTAGAGCTCTTTTTTGTGTTCCCCTTTAGTATATGAACACTATTGTGGCTGTTAATTCCTTGCCTCTAAGGATCCTAGTGCCTGTGATCCATAATATACTTTGGGGGTTGAATGATATGTTGGTCATTGTGCAGGTCATGCAAATTCCTATTTTGATTATTTCGGGCCTAACTCGTGGAGTATCTTTAGGCTCCCCATCTTTAGGCTCTTATATTCTCACTGCCCCCTCTTCTGCAAATTTTCCTAGGCTTTAGGATGGGGAGAGTAAGACTTTTTTTTTGAGACAAGGTCTCATGTAGCCTGGGCTGGCCTCAAACTCGATGTGTAGATAAGTATAACCTTGATGTGCCTTCCTTTGTCCACCAAGTGTTGCATTGCAGGCATATGTCACATCTGACCCTGCTAGGAATTTAGTAAGAGAGTTATCCTGTGTCTAAAACTGTCATTGTTGAGACAAGCAAATGCTTAATATGAATTCATGGTCCTTCAAGGGGGACCAAGCCAATACAGCTTGGGCACAGTATATCTGCATGCACTGGTTCTCCTCTTTGTCTGCATTTATTGTATCTCCCTTCCCACTGAAATACCATGTTATGTAGTGCCTGCCACTTCAAAAATCTGGTGCTTTTATTTCACATTAATTTTATGCATGTATTTAAATGTATACCTGTTGTGTAATTTTGCTGTCAAATAATAATGCATGTACAAGTCACTGTTATATTTAATTTCCTCTTTCCCTATTTATATTTAGAATCTAGGTATCATTTTTTGTGAAAAAAATTGGAACAAGAGCCAAGACCCACTACTCATAAACTTAACATTGTATAAATCAAGTTATGCCTTTGGATCTCAGTCATCTCATCTGTAAAAACGGAGATAAAAAAATTCTTTACTTAGAAGTAAGGGCTCAGTTAAGAATTGTCTTTTGTGGTAAGTTAAAAAAGAAAAAATGTCACTTTCAACAGTACTGACACATAAGAAACAAAGAAGATGTCACAGAAGTTTAACACGAACTTTTCATTGTACTTAGATTTTTCCAGGAGAGGGGGTTGAGACATAGGCCCACTGTATAACCCCAAACTCAGTGTGTAGCTCAGGTTGTCCTCACACCTGCAGCAATCCTCCTGTCTTAGCTCCACCGAGGGGTGGTATTCCAAGTATGCACCACCAGACTTGGCTTAAACTAATCCCTGAAGTAGACAGTGCTTGCTCATAGAGTGACTTCATTAAATCATCAGAAAGCTAATCATTGTAGTTCTTTGTTCTTCTGTCCTAAGGTTTGGCCCAAGAGAGCTGCCAGGTCTCGAACCATCATAATGAGTATCCGGGCAGCAAAGCAAAGGGAAAGAAGGAGACTCCTTTCTTTCTGGAGACTTCCTGAGCCAAAGCTCAGGCTGCATGGAAGCAGCAAAACACAACTGGATGCTTGGCTGCCTCCAGTAAAGTGGGTTTTTTACAGCTGGCTTGCTGTCCATAGGCAGCAGAAGGTTTCAACTCTTAGACCCAGGAGCTGTGATGGACACTTGAGACTCGTCAGTCATTTTATGTCTGTCCACAGCTGGAGAGGGAAACAATCCCTATCTAGTTGTGTTTCTGTTTCTGTTTTGTTTCATTTGTTTTTTAAGACAGAGTCTTGCCATGTAGCCCAGGCTGGCTTAAACTCCTGGCAAGATACCTTGCTTCTACCTTCTGAGAGCTCGTTGACAGGCATGTGCTACCTTGCTTGGGTCTGTGTTGCCTCTATCCCATGATTCATTTTAGAAGCATTTCTGTGTGGTTTGAGCTTCATTAAGTTTGGTTATAACAACAACAATAACAAAAAATTACCCATTGCCTGGGGAGAGGATTTAGTGGATAAAGGTGCTTACAGCTCAGGTCTATCTGCCTAGGTTTGATCTCTGAACCCACAGGGTAGGAGAGACGACCCCCAAAATTATCCTCTGAACTCCATATGTATAATGGAGTATGTGCACACTCATATATATGTGCAGTAAAAAAATGAAAATTTAAAATATTTCCCATAAATATTCAGTTGTTTGTTGTTACAATTTATAGTTGTGTAAAAAATGAGCTAACAGTAACTAAGTTTTGAGCTGTAAGCAAAGCATTGAAATGATACAGACAAGCTATCCCCAGATGTCACCCACTGATAGCCAGAAAACCACTGTTGATAAGCACATTCCATCTCCACATGCATTAAGTTCAGGCCACACTTTTGCTAGTTGGCGCAAGTTGGGCCATTTGCTTAAAGTTACTTTACTTTTATCTGTTATGAATGTTTCTCTTTCTTTTGGGCCTTGTGTAACTTCTTTAAGCATACCAATTTTTTGGTATGGTACTGTGATTAGAGGCATGGACCACCTTGCCCACACTACTTTAGAAATATTTTATTTATTGAGGGGGAGAGCATGAGAGAGATTCTTGGTGAGCCAGGCTTGGTGTGTCAATATCAATGAACAACTTTCTGAAGTCAGTGGACTCCAGCAACAGAACTCAGATAACCAGATTCCCACCCAGGGATCCATCTTACTAGCCGCTATTTGTGTTTTTAAAAAGGCATTTAAAATTATGTATTTCCTCACTGAATACATATGTATATATTCCTGAAAATGTTTTCATTGACCTGGAACTTACTATGTAGAAACTTATTGGTTTAAAGAATGCCCCCCCCCCTTCCCCCAAGTGCTGGGATTATAGGCAGAAGCCTCCAGACCCATTTGCAAGATTTATTATCAGGAAACTCATCATACTATACTTGGTTTTTTAAAGCATATTTCTTTCTCCTTCTCATTCTCTTGCTCTTCTGGCTCCTGTTCTTCTCCCCCTCCTCCCTTTTTCTTCCTCTCTTCTCCTCCTCCTTCCTTTTCAAATTTATAGTTGCTTACAGATAGCCTTACAAGCTGCCTTCCTCACTATAATAAAACTCATTGAGGGTGGTGAAATGTCTTGCTCACCTCTGTTTTCTAACACAATATTTTGTAGGTATGTCACGAGCACACCTGGGGGGCCTGTGCCACTGACTTCTACCTCCCCAGAGGTCTATGCCACCCAGCCATAACCACACCACACAGGGGCTTACTGATTGACATATTCCAGGACGCAGGTCTTGAGCCAGGGCCTGGGCTGGATGAAGGGCCGTTTCTGCACATTGCCAGAACTGAGGGGTGCTGGATGATCAATGGTCACATCCTCAGGGTAGCAGGGCGTACTTTGGCTGAAGCTGCACCGGGGAGTTCGGGTGCCAACTGGACAGAGTCTCCAGATGCTCTGTCCCTACCAAACTGAGGTCCTGGTTCTCGGCCTGTCCCTTAAATACTGTTTTATTCCACATTACATCATCGGGGTACATGTATGTTTACAGTTACAATACAGTTGTTTTTCCTCATTTTGATATTACACATTTTCATTTATTATGTCCTCCACAGTTCATATCACACCACAGCTAGGCTGACGCAGAGACCCATTTATCTATCCCAGTATAGGCTCACACAGGGGCTCACATATCTATCACACACAATTACATACAGTTGTTTTCACATTCTTTTAATATTACACATAGGCTTTTTCATTTACTAGCCTTTCCACATTCATTTCTTCCTCACTGAAACTTTCCTCATGCTCTCCACAAGGTACTTATATAAATATTTGTTCAAGGAAAACATACCCCAACCATAAAAAGATAAAGGAGCAAAAGAGTGGATTCAAGGAGAGAAAAAGCCTATTTCAAGGGAGGAGACAGACAGACAGATGGACAGACAGATCAACAGCCAGATGGACAGATAGACAAATGGATGGATGGATGGACAGCTTCTGCTGTGCCCTTTACACTCCTTCCCTGTGATCATTCTTTCAACCATTTCCATGACATCTTACCTCACTATAAATACAGAACCTCTCTCTCTCTCTCTCTCTCTCTCTCTCTCTCTCTCTCTCTCTCTCTCTCTCCTTGTGAATCTAATCTGGGTAATTACTGGAGTGAATCTGCAACTAAGAAATCTGCCTCTGTGGGTGAGGCCATTCTGATTTGACCTCTCAGGTCTTGGAAGTGTAGGGGAATTGTTTTGTACATACTGGCCCAGGAGATTTAGAAACAAGGCTCGCTTTGGACCTGTGCCTGAGGCTTTGATGCCTTCCGATGGGAACTTTCTTCCCTGTCCTGATATCAGGATATGATTAACTATTTCAGGCTTGGAATGCAGCCCAGCTAGTGGAAAACCTGCCTAGCATGCATGTAACCCTGGAATCCATCAACTGCATCTTATAACCTGCGGAGGGTGGTGCATTCTTGCAGTATCAACACTAGTGAGATAGAACCAAGAACATGAGGTATTCATGGTCATCCTTGGCTGTATAACATGTTTGAGGCCAATTTGGGCAATGTGAAACTCTGTGTCACACACAGAATAACAATAATAATACCCAGAAAATTCAGAGGGTAAATGAAGGTGATTGTTGTGCAAGCCCAATAGTTCCCATAAAAAGGTGGATGGAATGTTGGAGAGATGGCTCAGGGCTTAAAAATCCATCTCGCAAGTGTGGAAGAAAAAGAAATTTTAGACAGACCCAAAAGCAGAAATGTCTATGTCCTTGAGCTTGGTGGTCAGCAGTTTTCAGAGTTCTGAAAACAACAGGTGGCTAGAGACTGAAAAACATCTCCCCTCTCAAGGTCCCTGTAAGAGGGCCAGATGCCAAACCACCCAGACCTCCCCCCAAAGTTGGTTCCAGAAATCTTCCCCCTTCAAGGTCTCAGAGAAATGTTTTCAATATGCTGTCTAAGCCCGTTTGCCCCCTCCCCACACAGAACTCCGGGAAATGCTCCCAAGACGTGCAGTTATGCCAAACACCACCAACGCCTTAGTATTATTATTGTAACTATGACCGAAGCTTCACCCCAAGCCCACTGCTATCTTGCACAAACAAGTCAGCTCTGTCACGGACGTGCAGACCGAGACCTCGACCAAAACATCTGATGGTCATCCTTGGCTGACTCAACTTCTTTGTGTGCTGTAGAAAGTGTGCCAAAGAGTGCTATAGAAAAATATGTTTTGCTACCCTATAAAAATCCTACCCCGACCTCAGTCGGGGCCGCTCTTCTCTTGCTTGCAAGAAGGAGGCGGTCCTGGCATGCCAGAATAAACTCGCCTATTGCCATTGCAGCAGCCTCTCGGTCCTCGTGTCTCCTTTTGGGGTCGGGGCGGGTGACTTGGAGGAACTTCGGTTCCAACAGCAAGGTTCTGAATTCGGATCACAGGTCCTACATAAAAGCACCAGGTAGAAAATTATGGCAGCCTGCACTTCCAGCCCTGGTGGGCAGAGCCTGGGAAATCCCAGAGGAAAGCAAGAAAGAGGTAGATGCAATCAAGCTAGCTTTTGTAAAAGGTGGAGCTTAGAGATACAGATAAAGATGTTGATGTGCTCCACATCATAAAGACATATGGATAACATTTAAAAAAAAGTTTGAAGGAGAGAACTGAACCCCAGCACTGGGAAGACCGAGACAAAGGAATTGCTTGGAATTTGAAACCCACCTGGGCTACTAGTGAGTTTAAAGACTCTGTCTCAAAAGAACAACAACAAAAAGTAATTTCTTACTATCCTGCCCTTGGAGAGTAACCTTTCAGCTGGGGGGGGCATCATTGGTCACCTGGGGTGTTTGGTGCAGGGTCTCAACATCTGAATCTTCCTTGTGGAGAGGAAGACTATCAAGGACAGAGCGGCTCTTATGACCTGCTGGTGAGGGAAAGTAGGCAATGCCTTGAGGGGAGGTTGCTTCCCAGGGACCCTTCCTGCTGACCAAGGCCCCTCCCTGCTTTCCATCCCCCTCTGTGCTTCCTACCCTCTCCTGCTTTCCACTCACTTCTCTGCTTCCCACTCTCCCCTGCTTCCCACCCCTTCACCCTACAGGGCTTGTTTTCCTCTGTGTAAGGCTTGTGTATTTTCCTGGTCATAAATCTGTACACCTGTGTGACACTTGGACAATATGTTGGCATTTAAAGAGGTTTTTCTGTTTTTACTCTCCCACCTCAGCTTCTTGAACACTTTCCATTCCTTTTGTCATGCTGCCTGTTGACATGTATCGAGACTTTGTGAAAGAACCGAGTTAGTGTTTAATTGTCCACCTTAATGTCAGAGTAAGCTTGCAGGAAGGAGGTTTAAAGTCTCTTGCCATCAATCTTCCAGAAAAAATGAAACAGGGAATGGGAGGGAATGCCTATCCAAAGGCAGAATGCTAGATGGCCCTGAAGAAGGTGGGTGTGTAATTCAAGCTGGTATTCTGGAGCTTCATAGGTGCTAAGACTCCATAGATAGGAAGACACAGCTTGGTATGGGCCACATGTAAGAATGCCACCAAGGAACACACCTCCCTGTCACACCCAGCCCATGTTGACTTGAAAGAGCCTTAGACACCTCTTTGTAAGAAATCAAAAGTGAGATGTTGGCCGGGATCTTCCTGAGACTCTCCACATCCACAGAGTTTGGGCATGAAGCACCTAGCACTGTGGGAGGCTGTGGGGTGTGTGCAGGAGCCTGTGGGAGCCAGGGAAGCCAGGGGGAGGCAAGGGAAGTCTTCAGGAGAGGAGACTGGTTTTCTGTGGTTTTTGTCAATCCCGCTATCTGAGCATCTGATTCTGGTTTTATTTTGGTGCTGTGACTTTCTTGCTCATATCAGAAGCCAAGTGTGTTTGCAGATTCATATTCTTCCTCACACTCGCTTTAAATGACTTGTTGACTGAAGTCGCTGCTGGCTGATCTGGGTTAGTGTTCGGAATGCATCAGGAACTAAACTTACCATGTTGGGAGTTTATGGAGGTCTTTTCAGCATCCAAGCCAGATGTAGCCACCCATATTTCAGCTTAGCCACCCCCAGAAGGGTATACAGTAACTACGATATGAGGCATCATCTCGTAGTTTAAGATTTACTATAGAGCGTGTATTTGTGCTACAGTGCAGTGGGATGCCTTTAAAAAGTCATTCATGGGCTTGAAGATAGTTCAGGGGTTAAGGACTCTGATGTGCAGGTAGAAGGACCTGAGTTCAGATCCCTAGAACCCACATAAAAACATGGGCGTAAGTGGCATCAGCCTATATTTGTGGACCTGGAAGGTAGAACTTGGGAAACCTCAGAGCAAATCAAAAAGATTCAAGAGCAATCCAGGATGATTCCCAAGGTCTACCTTGAGCCCCTACAGGCACACACACACACAAACTTATGGGCTCCCTGGTACTCAAACACACACACACACACACACACATTCAATCGGTGAATTAGAAAAAAACCTTCTACACTCTGAAGATGTAGTTTAATTAGTAGAATGTCTCTGCAGCATGCATGGAGCCCTGGGTTTCATCCACAGCACTGAATAAACTGGGCAACCTATGGGATAGCGCTCTACCCCAACTACGTAGTTCACAACCTAGGCTGATCTGGAACCCGTGTAACCCATGCTGGCCCTACTGCTTTCATCCTCCAAAGTGCTGAACTTCCAGGGACTACAGGCAGCCACAACTTGTCCTTTTCAAACACACGTTCACTGGTTCATCATTCATCCATAGTCCTATGCAGCCTCCCAAGTGCCTGACTTAGCACAGTTTCATCACCACCAAGGGAAATCTCCTCAATAGCATTTATTTCTCTTTTCCCCTCCCCCCAACATCCTTAGGTGGTGGTAATCTTTCTCTAAGGATCCAACTATTTGGGATATTTAATGTAAGTCAAATCATGCATTAAATATTGTTTTCCTCCTGACTCTATTTATTATTATGTTTGATTTTTTAAAAAATATTTTGTCTATTTGAGAGAAAAAGGAAAGAAGAGGGGAGGCATGAGGGGGAAAGGGGAAAAGAAAAGAGAGATACACAGAAAGAGGTGATCACATGCATGTATGTAGGTCAAAGGAAAACTAAGTTTCATTTTTTTTTGTCTGTGTGTGTGTGTGTGTGTGTGTGTGTGTGTGTGTGTGTGTGTACACATTTGTACCAGAGGGCACTGGAGTTTTTGTGCGTGTGGAAGCACAAGAATGACGTTAGAATCATCCTGGCTTGCTCTTGCATCTTATTGCTTTACTCTGGGGTCTCTCAGCCTCCGTCTTGTAGGGGTGGAGTTGCTGGCCACCACCATTTCCTTCAGGCACTTTTATGTGGGACCTGGGGATAACTAACTATCTTTGGAAGTCAATTGCCTCTTTCCACCATGTGGACTTCTGGATATCGAACTCAGATCACCGGGCTTGCAAGCTGGAGCCTTCCCTACTGAGCTATCTCATTGGATTTGTATTTGATTTTAAAATAGATTCCTTCTTTTAAATTGCAGTCTTTTGTCCTCTAAAGTTATATTTTTATTTATTCAATTGTGTGTGTGTGTGTGTGTGTGTGTGTGTGTGTGTGTGTGTATGTGGGTGTGTATATGTAGAACCAAGGGTGAATTTGGGAATCATCGTGGACTGTGCACAGTGATTCACAGGCTCCGCCCACCAGGACCAGAAGCACAGGCCACCACTGCTTCCGCCTGGTGTTTGTACATGGGATCTAGGATCTGAACTCAGGACCCTCTGCTTGCAAGGCAGAGGCTTAACCCTGAGTCATCTCCCCAGCCCTTGTCCTCTAAAACTATTAAAAAATAAAATACCCTTTGGGTTTGAAAGGACATTTAGCAATTAATTATCTCATTTGGGCAACACCTGACAAATAATTTCAGCCGGAATGAATGCTCTGATGGTCCTGGAACAATTGTGACTGTTTCCCCAGAAGCAAGGTCTGAGGCTAAGCAGAGCTGACCTTTCACATGTATCCAAAGCAAGACTCTTTGTTGTATCTCCCTCCTTTTTTCTTTTTTTTTCTTTTTTTTCTTTTTTTTTTTATTTCAGCTCATACAAACTTATTAGGTACACCAGTTCCCTCCCTTCCTCCTCCTCCCCCTGTACCCCCTGCTCCCCCTCCCCACCTCTCTCCCTCCCCGTCCCCCAGTGCCTCCCACCCCAATTCCCAGAGAGTCCTTTCTTGTGTCTGTCTGATTTTCCTCTGGTCCCTCCTCTCCGATGACGTACAAGGACCCAGTGGCCTTTCCCTGAACCCTTTCCCGTGTTCCCCTTAAGTATAGGAACACTGCTGTGACTGCCAATCCTTTATCTCCAAGGCTCTTGGTGCCTTTAGCAGATGCTAGACTTTGTGAGGTCAACAGTGTGTTGGACAATGTGCAGGGCATGCAAAGTCCAATTATGATTGCTTCAGCCCTAACTAGTATAGAGTATCTTATATATCATTGCTCCTCCCATCCTTTTGCTCTTACACTCTTACCGCCCCCTATTCCGCAAATTTCCCTGAGCTTCAAGATGGGGAGAGATTAAGCTGGCCTAGTTCTAGATGGTTGATATAGAGTCTCTGAGGTTCTGGATTGTGGTTTGTTGATTTTCTTTTGCAGTTTTGCTGCTCCTGCAATGCCCTTCACTCCATCCTGGTGGGCATTGTATGTTACCCCCTGGCCAGAGACAAAAAGCTGTTAGGGTCTTGTGATAAAAGCACATTCAAAGGTAGATGTAATAAAAGTGGGAAACCATACTAAGGGAGGGGTCTATCACCCATTTGCAAAATGGTTACTTTTTTATTGTACCTGGATGTTAACATCCTTCTGTAGTTGATTGATGCTGCACTGCTGTTAATCTTTGTATCTGAACACTGCTGCTTGTGTTACCTGTGCTGCTGGACAAGTGATACTTAATTAAACATTTAGATTAAAGCCTTTCTAAATCTGGTACCTTAATAATCTTACACACTGGCTGAGTAAAGCAATTTTGTGAGTACTTCTGATTAGAAGACAGAACAGCTCCATGTTCTACCTGTTGCTGTGATAGAATTTAGGCACTTGAAGCATATGCATGTTGGTGGGGAGCTGGGGTTAGAGCTCATTTGTCCCAGTGCTTATCTAGCTTTGGAAAAGCCCCATCTGTGTCCAGCCCTGCATAAGTGGGGTGGAGATAGGGGGATCAGAAGTTCTAGGTTCATTGACTGACTTGTGATCGCATGACAACTGGCCACAGCTAGAGTTAGAATATAGACTTAAGTTTCATTCTGCTTTATTGTTTAGTATAAAACTCATATCTTATTATTTTTGAGGCAGCAATACTTATTTTTTTGAGTTCAGGGATGAAAACAAGGGACTCAAACATACAAGGCAAAGTGCACTACCTCTTGAGCTCTTTCCGCATCTCCCAACTGCCTTTGCGATAAACATTCACTCTGCTTATAAATAGTAAATACTAGGGCAGAAGGAGGCAGTATGTTAGGAACAGTGGTTTCCAGTTAATATGAATCTGAGTTAGTTATAGTGTCTCATTAAAACCCATTTTTGGGACTCATTCCCTGGTTTCTGGTTTACAAGGTCTGAAGTGAATTTTTGCATTTTTCACAAATTCCTTAATGAGCTGAGGCTTTTGGACTCAGGAACCACACTTGAGAGCTATGGCTGCAAGACAGGCTTGGTTTCAGTCACCCTGTATATGACTGAAGGCTTCTATCTAATCTAAGCTGCAGGTCTCTGTATCCTGAATCCACTCCTTGCTGGAGCAATGCCATGGCCTCGGATGCTGCACATGTCCTTAGAATTGTTCTTGATTTGAGCCCTACCTGAAGTCTGTGTGTGTAAAAGCAGCTAAATATCAGATTTAACTTACTAACCTTCTTGTAGACCTTTCAGAGCTACCAGGATAAGTATTATTAGGTAATTTAATAGTGGCAAGAGAATATTCATAGCTTTATTTGTTTAACTATTATTTGCCGTGGCATGCTTCTGTTTTGGTAGTATCTGTTTGGGGTGCGGAATGCCTCTTGTATATGAATGGGCCTCTCTTTTTTTTAGATGAGGAAAGTTTTCCTTGATGATCGTTTGAAAAATTTCCTCAGGGGTGGTATTTTGAGATTCTTGCTCTGGTATTCCATGAATACGCATGTTGGGCTTCTTCAGGGTGTCCCACATCTCTTGGATATTTCTCTCAAGTATCTTTTTGGCTTTAACAACCTCTTCCATTGAGCTGGTTAGTACTCCCACTTTATCTTCAAGGTCTGAAATTCTGTTTTCTGCTTCGTTAGTTCTGTTGATAAGACTCTCTGTAGAGTTCTGGATTGAAGATAACTTGTCTTGTAGCTCAGTTTTAAACTCTGCTTGAGTCTGTTTTAACTGCTCTATGCCAGTTTTTGTTTCTTGCACTGTTTTTCTCAACTCTTCCAAATGTCTGTTGTGTTCCTCTTCAAAGTGATTGATTCGATTATGTAATTCCTCCCTGATTTCCTCTTTCATAGTATTTTTTAATTCTTTTTTTATGAATACATTTTTATTATTATTTCAGCTCATACAAACTTATTAGGTACACCAGTTCCCTCCCTCCCTCCTCCTCCCCCCGTACCCCCTGCTCTCCCTCCCCATCCCCTCCCTCCCCATCCCCCAGTGCCTCCCGCCCCAGTTCCCAGAGAGTCCTTTCTTGTGCATGTCTGATTTTCCTCTGGTCCCTCCTCTCCGATGACATACAAGGACCCAGTGGCCTTTCCCTGAACCCTTTCCCGTGTTCCCCTTAGGTATAGGAACACTGCTGTGGCTGCCAATCCTTTGCCTCCAAGGATCTTGGTGCCTTTAGCAGATGCTAGACTTTGTGAGGTCAACAGTGTGTTGGACAATGCGCAGGGCATGCAAAGTCCAATTATGATTGCTTCAGCCCTAACTAGTATGGAGTATGTTACATATCATTGCTCCTCCCATCCTTTTGCTCTTACACTCTTACCGCCCCCTATTCCGCAAATTTCCCTGAGCTTCAAGATGGGGAGAGATTAAGCTGGCCTAGTTCTAGGTGGTTGATATAGAGTCTCTGAAGTTCTGGATTGTGGTTTGTTGATTTTCTTTTGCAGTTTTGCTGCTCCTGCAATGCCCTTCACTCCATCCTGGTGGGCATTGTATGTTACCCCCTGGCCAGAGACAAAAAGCTGTTAAACTAGAGCCTTGTGATAAAAGCACATTCAAAGGTAGATGAATAAAAGTGGGAAACCACAGTGAGGGAGGGGTCTATCACCCATTTGCAAAATGGTTACTCTTTATCTGCCAGACTATATGCCCTCCTCTTCTGGTGAGATCACACCCCCTCAGTAGTAAATGATCAGGAACAAAAGTCAGTGAACTTAATCAGATGTCTCATTACTAATTTGGGGCCTTGATGGAGGCTTATTTTCCCTGCTGTAACATGGTCCCTTTTCTCCTTGTTTCTGTTGTGGCCCTCCTACCCCATCCCTCCTGTTCATAATCCTTGCAATTACTGTATTGCAGAGATTATTCTATGAGTGTCTCTAGGTGGGCTGGGTGGGTTTGGTACTAGGAGCCACCTATTAGGGAGTACATACGGCGCTTATTTTTCTGGGTCTGGGATACTTCACGTAATATAATTGTTTCTAATGACATCCATTTCCCGGCAATTTCCAGTAATTCATCATTTTTGATGGCTGAGTAGTACTCCATTGTATAGATGTACCAGTTTCCTTATCCCCTCGTCAACTGTTGGACATTTGGGTTGATTCCATGACTTTGCTATTGTAAACAGTGCTGCTATGACCATGGTCGTGCTCGTGCTATCAAGGTGAACCTCTGCTGTATGGGGGGTTATTCCCAAAAGTAGAATAGCAGGGTCATATGGCATTTCAATCTTTAATTTCTTTAAGAATCTCCAGACAGCTCGCCAGAGTGGCTGTATGAGCCTGCATTCCCACCAGCAATGTAGCAGAGTTCCCCTCTCTCCACATCCTCTCCAGCACTTGTTGTTGTTTGTATTGTGGATTTTTGCTATCCTGACAGGGGTGAGATGATATCTCAGGGAGGTTTTGAATTGCATTTCCCTGATGGCTAAAGAAGTGGAGCATTTTTTAAGATATTTGTTAGACATTTTAATTTCATCCCTGGTAAAATTTCTTTTGAGTTCCAGGGCCCATTTTTTAATTGGGCCATTGGTTTCCTTGGTGTTTAGTTTTCTATGTTCTTTGTGCACTCTGCACAGCAGAGTTCTATCAGATATGTGGTTAGTGAAGATTTTCTCCCATTCTGTGGGTTGCCTTTGAGCTCGCGTTACAATCTCTTTATCTGAACAGAAGCTCTTTAATTTCACAAGATCCCAACTGTTGAGAGTTGGTAGCAGTGACTGTGCCATTGGATGTCTGTTTAGGAAGTGTTGGCCTAGCCCAATCAGCTCGAGGGAGTTCCCTACCCTTTCAACTATGGTTTTTATAGTCTCTGGCCTGATATCAAGGTCCTTGATCCATTTGGAATTAAGTCTTGTACATGGTGACAAGTATGGGTCTAGCTTTAATCTTCTGTATGTGGAGATCCAGTTTTGCCAGCACCATTTGTTGAAGATGCTGTTCTTTTTCCATTGGATTTTTTGGGCCTCTTTGTCAAAGACCAAATGGCTGTAATTTTTTGAGCTTATATCTGGGTCTTCAATCCTTATCCATTGATCTGTGTGTCTATTTTGGAGCCAGTACCAGGCTGTCTTTATAACTATGGATTTGTAGTATAGACTTAGGTTTGGTATGGTAATACCTCTAGCAGTGTTTTTGTTACTCAGGATTGTCTTTGCTATCCTGGGTCTTTTGTGCCTCCATATGAACTTTGAGATTGTTTAGTCAACTTCTTTGAAGAATTGCTTTGGGATTTTAATTGGTATAGCACTGAATTTGTATATTGCCTTTGGTAGGATGGTCATTTTTACGATGTTGATTCTGACAATCCAGGAACAAGGGAGGTCTTTCCACCGTCTGGTGTCTTCTGCTATTTCTTTCTTTAGGGTTTTAAAGTTTTCATTGTAAAGGTCTTTTACCTCCTTGATTAGGTTTATACCAAGCTATTTCATTTTTTTTAGGGGCTATAGTAAATGGGATTGTTTCTCTCAAGGCTTTTTCACTTCTTTCATTCTGGGCATATAGGAAGGCCTCTGATTTTTGCACATTTATTTTGTATCCTGCCACCCTGCTGAACTTCTCAATTAGTTCCAGAAGCTTCCTGTTGGAGTTTTTGGGATCACTCAGGTATAAGATCATGTCATCTGCAAATAGGGATAGCTTGACTTCTTCCTTGCCGATTTGAATCCCTCTTATGTCCCTTTCTTGTCTTATGGCTTCAGCTAAGACTTCATGTACAATATTGAATAGAAGTGGTGAGAGTGGACAGCCTTGTCTATTTCCTGAAAGATCATGTCATCTGCAAATAGGGATAGCTTGACTTCTTCCTTGCCGATTTGAATCCCTCTTATGTCCCTTTCTTGTCTTATGGCTTCAGCTAAGACTTCATGTACAATATTGAATAGAAGTGGTGAGAGTGGACAGCCTTGTCTATTTCCTGATCGAAGTGGGAATGCTTCCAATTGTTCCCCATCGAGCATAATCCTTGCCGTGGGCTTGTTGTATACATGTGTGTATATATCTTAAATTTGTACATATATATGTGTATATGTCTGCTATGGTTTGAAATGTGTACCACACAGTCTCATGTGTTTGGCAAGATCATGGCACCTTGAGCGTTGGAGCCTTGCTGGAGGAAGGCAGTCATAAGGGTTGGGCCTTGAGGAAGATTAGTCCCACCTTGCCTCCAGGAGAAGTCTGCTTTTTGCAGCAAGCATTTGGCAGCTTTCAGCTCTCCAAGACTACTGCAGTGACCTAGCCTCCTCCAGCTTTGGCCAACCAGCCATGCCGCCTCCACTTTGAGAGACTGTTTCTCACCCTCTGGAACCATAAGCCGAATAAATCTCCCTTTCTCCTTTAAGTTGCTTGACTTTGGGTGCTTTCTCACAGCAATAGTTAAGAGTAACCATTACAGTACCATAACCATATATATACTACATATGTGTGTATTTATCATAACTTTGTACATATATATATATTATTTGTATATTTTATGACTATATATAGATACATATATAGGTCTGCTATCTATCATTTATTGATTATCTATCAATCACCTAGCTATTTGTCATCTGCCTATTACTTTAAGTATAGATTCCTCAAGTGAGAACAAGCAAACAGTGTTTACTCTCCCCATCATTTCCATCATGTGTTCCCCTCTTCTTCCTCCCTTTAGTCCCCTTGACATGTCTCCCCCATAATCTGTATGGCAACTTATTTTTTTTTTTTTTTACATTTTGAAGCAGGGTCTTGCCATGTGGCTCAGGCTGGTCTGGAACTTATTATCCTCTTGCCTCTTCCTCCACAGTGCTTGGCTTGTGGCTCTGTGCCACCCACTTGCTTGCCCCTGTTTCTCGTTAGTGGCTTATAATTAAGTTTTAATCTATTTTGCCCCTTTTCTTGGATCTTTGATATTACATCTCCTGAGACTGACTATGTTATTAGTGAGGTGCTGGGAATACACTTGCATAGCCTACAGCATCTTCTCAGGATCTCACTGCACTTATTCCTTTATTTCAGATCAGGTGGAGGACCATCTGCCTTCCATGATGCTTTCTCTTGGTTTCCTGTATACTTACTACTCTTGAGGCTGTGCCCATAGACATAGACAAGATCAAGGTGAAAAATTCTGAGCTCGTGGAGAGTACAAAGATAGAACCACCAGTAAGTACAACGGATGACTGACTGCTAAGCCAAGCAAGTTATGATTTTAACTAACACTATGTAAGAGCTAAATGAAACAAAGTCTAGCATCTGTTAAGGGCACCAAGATCCCTGGAGGCAAGGGATTGACAGCCATAATAGTGATCCTATGCTTAAGGGGAACAAGAGAAAGGGCTTATGGAAATGCCACTGGGTCCTTATATGTCATCGGAGAGGAGGACCCAGTGGAGAGTCAGGCGTACACAATAAAGGACTCTCTGGGAATTGGGGGGGAGGCACTGGGGGATGGGGAGGGAAAGGAGGGGGAGAAGGGGGTTGGGGGGAGGAGGGGGGAGGGACGGAACTGGTTAAAAAGTTTTTAAAATGTACAATTAAATTTTTAATTAAAAAATATAATAAAAATAAATGAAACAAAGGGAAATTACAACTGGTAAAGGGGGTGGAAAAACTAGAACTCAAATATTGCTAGTTCCAATATTCTGAAAAAGTGAAGAGTCTGCTTCTTAACACTGACCAGTGTTTACCTAATGCAGTTTGTATGCAGAAGAATTTATCAGCACATTCCAGTGCACAGTCAGCCAAGGAGGGTAGGTGCCTATGGGGAGGAAGCAGTTAAGGTGGTTCGTTAGTGCTTGGAGTGGGCCCAGAGCCTCCAACATGCTAGGTAAGCACCAAGCTGCACCTCTAAACCAGAAGCCTTCATTTTCCAAATCATACAGGCAGTCTCTCCTGACTTTATGAGAAAAGATTTATTATGCTGATTCAAAACTCTTCACTGACTGTCAAAGCCATAATGAAGATTCGGTCTTGCTCCCATTTTTCTAGGAGTTCTTTTTCAGGATTCAGCTGTTTATATGAAACCAGGAAAAACTTTCTCAACTATCATTGTTTCTTAGTTTTCAGGATACTGGACTTTATTATGATGAATACCTCAATCAAGTGATTGAAGTTCTGGAAACAGATAAACATTTCAGAGAAAGGCTCCAAAAAGCAGACATAGAGGAAATCAAAGTTAGTGGAATTCATCTAGAGTCTTGTTGTAAGAGCACATTCAAAGGTAGATGTATTAAAAGTAGGAAACCACAGTGAGGGATGGGTCTATCACCCATTTGCAAAATGGCTAACAGCTTTTTGTCTCTGGCCAGGGGGTGACATACAATGCCCATCAGGATGGAGTGAAGGGCATTACAGGAGCAGCAAAATTGCAAAGGAAAATCAACAAACCACAATCCAGAACTTCAGAGACTATATCAACCACCTAGAACTAGGCCAGCCTAATCTCCCCCCATCCTGAAGCTCAGGGAAATTTGCGGAAGAGGGGGCAGTAAAAGTGTAAGAGCAAAAGGATGGGAGGAGCAATGATTTGCAAGATACTCCACACAAGTTAGGGCCGAAGCAATCATAATTGGACTTTGCATACCCTGAGCAATGTCCAACACACTATTGACCTCACAAAGTCTAGCATCTGCTAAAGGCACCAAGATCCTTGGAGGCAAGGGATTGGCAGCCACAGCAGTGTTCCTATACTTAAGGGGAACACGGGAAAGGGTTCAAGGTATGGCCACTGGGTCCTTGTACGTCATCAGAGAGGAGGGCTCAGAGGAGAATCAGGCATGCACAAGAAGGGACTCTCTGGGAATTGGGGCGGGAGGCACTGGGGGATGGTGAGGGAGGGGTGAGGGGAGGGGAAGCAGGGGTTTCGGGGGGAGGAGGAGGGAGGGAGGGAACTGGTGTACCTATTAAGTTTGTATGAGCTGACATAATAGTAAAAAATGTAAAAAAAAAGTTAGTGGAATTCAGTCATTAGCAAACCTTCGAACATGCAGGACACTGAGCTAAATGCTGGAGATGCGAGGATGAGACCTTTGGGAAATATCATGTCCAGATATTGAGTGTACACTTTTGACATGAGATGCGCGCTCGAGTGCGTGCGTATATATGTTCATGAGTGTGTGTGTGTATGCATGCATGTGTATCTGCATTTATATGTATGTATGTGTGTTTGTGCATGTATGTGTGCATGCCTATGTGTATACATGTATACACATATGTATGCATGTATATACATGTGTGTGTATGCATGCATGTTAAGTCATATTGCAAAGATGTGGAGGTCAGACACATGACCCAGTGTGATGCAATGGAAGGGTGGGCAGGCATTCTCTTGACAGAGAAAGGCTATGACAGAGGGTAATGATGTACCTACAGAAAGACTGGGTGGCAGTTTCACCAAAGGTAAGGAAGGGTTGCGATGCAAGTGGTGTATCGAGAACAGGAAGTTTGTTGGATCCAGAATAGAATGGAGAAACAGAGGCGAAAAGTGACCAAGGGACAGCTTGGATGGAGCCAAGGGCTGGTTGCAGAGAGCAAGGGACTTGGGTTAAGGTCTGAGAAGCAGGAAGCTGCTCACTGGCTCTGAGTTTGTCAGGTTTGCGCTTTGATTACCTGAGATTAGCAGAAGGGGCCGTAGGCTATTTGGTATGTCCGTGTGCAGGTGGATCCATTGCCTGTGTCATGAAAAGGTTGTATGTGTGAAGTCCTGGCTCTAGCCAGCTCCACAGAGAATGCAATGAGAATAGGAGTTGTGACCCGGTCGAGGTGACTGGTGCCTGTAAACCACCATGTGAGTTGGGAGGGTTGGCTGGTGCCTGAAAGCACAGCACGTGAGCTGGGCACGTGGCTGTTCATTGTAAGCATAGCAAGTAAGCCTGGCACAGTGGCTGGTATTGAAAGAACAGCACTTAAGGTGAGGTGAGAGCATGTAGCCAGTCTGCTCCAAAGCGAGAAGCTCTCTCAGAGGAAGAAAAAGTCCCAGGGAAATGTTCTCAGTAAGAAAGGTTATGGGCAAACTTGACCACCTGAATTAGATCCTAGTTCCTCCATGGTGGAAGGAGAGAACTGACCTCCAAAAGTTGCCCTCTGGTCGTCACATGCTTGCATGGCACATACCTGCACACACATACACATAGAATATAATAAAAAATAATGGAAAAGAGAAAAGAAGATGCTGAGCACTTTTGGCATGAGACGTGCGCTTGCGTGTGTGTGTATATGTATTCATGAGAGTGTGTACATCTGTGCCATGTGTGATAGATGCATGTATGTACATCAGTACACATACATGTGCAGGGCAGAGCAGGCCATCAAGTGTCTTCCTGTCTCACTCTTTGCCTCATGTTTTGAGACAGGGTCTATCACTGAATTGGAAATTTGCATTTCTGATAGGCTGCTATCCAGCAAGCTCCCTTGGTCTTCCTGTCTTCACACACCCAGGGCTGAGGTAACTGCCATGTGAAGCCAGGTCCAGCTCTTTAAAAAATACTTTACATTGATTTTTGGAGAGAAGAGAAAGCACATGCATGTATACCCTCCCTCCCTCTTTCCTCCTTCCCTCCCTCCCCCTTCTTACCTCCCTCCTTCCTTCCTTCCTTCCTTCCTTCCTTTCTTCCTTCCTTCCTTCCTTCCTTCCTTCCTTCCTTCCTTCCTTCCTTCCTTCCTTTTTTCCTCTCTTGTTTCCTCCATCTCCCTTTTCTAAGCTCCTTTAGTTTTTTTTGAGACAGGCTTTCAAGTGTCCCAGGATGACCTTTGAACTCCATATGTAGCCAAGGGTGCCCTTCAGTTTTTGATCCTCCTGCTTCGACCACGGAGTTCTGTGCTCACAGGTTTTATGTGGTGGTGGGACTTGGCCCAGGACTTTATGAGCACTAAGCAAGCACTCTGCCAACTGAGCTATATCCCAAGCCCCTCACTGATGTTCATCATAAACTTAAGTAAAAATATCTGCAATTTAAAGTGTTCAACTCTGCTTCCAAAGATAGTTTCGCTTGCTTATGTAATTTGTTTGTTTTTGCCATTTAATTAAAAAATGTTGGTTGTTTCTAGAGTAAGAATCAGAGAGCTGTGTTTAAAGAATTTATATATTCTAGTCTGTTCCTACTGCAGAACCTTTGTAAGACAGATTCACATTATAGTGGCACATATGTTGGAGTGCAAAATGTGGATGATCCAGACAACAGCTTTTCCTCTTGGAAGACATGATCTGTTCTGGGGGAACATAACAGCTTGGTGCCAGTAATTCCTCTGAATTGCTTGCAGACAATCTTGTTCTTCTGAAGGACTGATCTGACCTGTTTCCTCACCTAAAGTTAGGGTTCTGACCATTGTTTGGGGTGACTTAGGAAACATGGTTCTTGGAAGTACTGTAAGGGGACATTCAGGAGAAGAAGACAGCCAATCTCTTGGTTTAGTGCAGGGAATATTTTTATAACTGCTTCCCCAGTCATCTCCTAGTCTCTATTAAGGGAAGAAAAGTAAACCAAAATGAAGGTAATCAATTATTCACTGAAAAAATGAGTAAAAACAGAAAATAAAACCATAACTAATACTGGGGAGATGACTCAGGGGTCAAAGCCTTTGCCCCACAAACAGAAGGACCTGAATTCAGATCCCAGATCCCATGTAAAACTTCTGGGTGGATATGGAAGTGGACTGTAATTGTGGCCCTGGAAGATGGAAAACTCAGAGCAAAGCAATTAGGAGGCGAATCAAGGGTGATTCCCAGCATCACTTTTGGGCCTCCACAGGCACACATGCTCAAATATATTCCTGTATATATATATATATATATATATATATACACACACACACACACACAAACATACACACACACAAAACCCAAGCCAATGGAATGATTGAGAGTAGCCAAACAAAAAGTTTTCTTAGTAAAAATGGGGGAAAGTAAGATGTGTCTTTTCCTCTTTTGTTCTTTCAAGAAGTTGTCTCAGGGACCCAGGCTGGTCTTGAACTCTCTGTGACACTGAGGATGAGTCCTGTTGCCTCCACTTCCCAAGTGCTGGCATAACCAGCATTGCCACATGCATTGCCTTGCTGGTTTATTCAGTGCCAGGCTGCACTTGGGGCTTTGTGCCCATCAGGCAGCCACATCCTCAGCCTGACCAGCCTTTCTTCACTGGGTGTGTTGAACAGGGGTCAGCCCAGGTCTCCTCAAGTCCCAAGTATCCTTGCTGGAAAGGTTTTGGCCCCTTCCTACCACTCCTGTTTTAGGGAGGTGTCAGTGACTGCTTCATTGTGAAGTACCGTGGCACCTTTCCTCTCCTTCCTCACCTTTCTGGGCTCCTTTGCTTCATCTCACTAGTTTTCAGGTTTTGAGCAGATGCAGCAAGTCTGGGACCTGCATTTTTTTCACATGTAGGTGTAGATATTTACATGTGTGGTGTGTACATGTGTGGGTGTGTATGGAAGTGGGCACTGTGTGTGCCTGTAGAGGTCTAAAGATGACATCGGGTATCATCCTGAATGGTTTTACCCCTTATTGCTTTGCTCTTGGGTTTTCCAGATTCACCTTCTAGGGCTGAGCATGAAGGTCTCCACTATTTCCACCTGGCTTTTTTCGTGGGATCTGGTTCTGATCTCAGATCTTTTTGCTTGCAAGGCAAAGACTTAACCCCTGAGCCATCCCTCCAGCCCCAGCCCTGCATTTCTAAAGTTCCCAGGAGAGGACAGAACCTCTGTGTGAACCATACTTACAGCCTTTAAAAAATGACCACTCTGCCTTTAAACTGGACCATTCTTTTGGCTTCTTTATAGCTTCCTAGTATTCTTGTTAATGTCATCTCTGAAAGAGTAGTCAAATGATACAAACTAAAAAGCTTTCTTTTGTGTGTGTGTGCATGTGTGTGTGTGTGTGTGTATGTGTGTGTGTGGTGAGCTTGGGGACTCATGAAGTGGCAGGAGGTGGGAAGGCTGTGCATGCTCATCATGTGTGTAGGTACATGTGCACATACATGGTCTGACGTTTACATTGTTTGTCTTCCTCAATCGTTTTCTACTTCGTTTATTGACACAGGATTTATCAGTTGAGCTCAGAGCTCTCTTAGTCTAACTAGTCAGCTTGCCCTGGTTCTCCAGTCTCTGCCCCCTGAATGTTGAGATAACAGGCAACCACCATGCCCATGCAGCTTCTGTTAGGCTCTGGGGAATCTGAATTCTAATGCCCGTACTTGTGGGGCAAGTGTCTTAGCCAATGAGCTAACTTTGCAGTCCAAATGTGCCCGAATTAGCCAAATTATCACCAATTTGTTATAACCCTATTTTTATCATTAACCTCTAGGATAGAAGCATGTGACATGGTGAACTGGTTTGTGTGCTTGGTTAACAGAGCAGCAGGCTGAGCAGGGAGCTGGACCAGGTGAGTCAACACTTGAGGATGAAGCTTGAGGAGCTGAAGTGGCAGGAGGTGGGAAAGATGCACATGCTCATCAAAGCTAAGCTGGATGCCCTTCAAGGTGAGCTTCTGGGGGATGACCACCACCCAGTGGCTAGGACACCATCCTGCAGCCAGGATACTAGCCTGCCACAAGGCCGCCTTACAACAGACAAACACATCAAGCTCTTTTGTCCAAAGTTCCCATGTTGTTTTGGTTTTCTTGGTTCTTAAAATGTAATTTAGTTTCTTAAATAGGTTATGTGAATTCATCATTAAAAAGGAAGATAATTAGTTTTAACTATTAACAACAAAAGGAAGAATGAAACATATTAATCCACTGATTGGTTGATTTGATTTTTCAAAACAAATTTTCATATGTGACCCAGCTAGTGTGGCATTTGCTATGTAACCCAGGATGGCCTAGAATCTGCTGCATAGCCCAGGTTGGCCTAGAAGTTGCTGTGTAGCCCAGGCTGGCCTAGAAGTTGCTGTGTAGCCCACGCTGGCCTAGAAGTTGCTCTGTAGCCCAAGCTGGCATAGAATTTGCTGTGTAACCCAGGCTGGCCTAGAATCTGCTGTGTATCCCAGGCTCGCCTCAGACTCACAGCATGCACCAGCCTCAGCCTCCAAAGTGTTGATAGTTTCAGGATAGGAAAAGAATTACTTGCTCTTATTTAAGTTGAAAACTATTTTTTTTGGAAAAAACACTGAAATATACATTCTAGTCTGTTATTAATTTTTCTAGTCTTTTCTGTTCTACTATGATATTATTATGTCCTATTCTTTCTGTTCTTTTCTATTCTATTCTGTTCTATTCTGTTCTGTTCTATTCTATTCTATTCTATTCTATTCTATTCTATTCTATTCTATTCTATTCTATTCATCATTCTATCTTATTCTTCCATTCTATTCCATGGGCTGAAAAGATAGCTCAGTTGACATTCATGCCACACAAATATAAGGATCTGAGTTTGATTCCTATTACCTTTGTTAAAAGCCAGGCATTATGCTGTGCACTTGTTATCCCAACTCTGGGGAGGCAGAGACAGGTGGACTCAGTGGCTAGCCAGCCCCATCAGCAAATCCCAAGTGCCAGAGAAAGACCCTGTCTCATAACACAAGGTAAATGGAGCTTGTGGTTTGTATGATAACCAAGATTGACATGGCCTCTACACACATATGCAAACATGCACATACACATGACTGCATCCACACCAAATTATGTTCTACTTTACATTCAAGGACAATATGTATGTAATATTCTAAAAGGAAATATGAGCCTGAGTCTAAAACTTTGGATTTTTCTAGGAAGTGCTGTAGGAATAAACTGACTATTTGTTCTATAAAGTGCTATAGGAATAAACATGATGATTCTTTTTTTAAAATTTTTTTATTTATTCAATTGTGCGTGTGTGCTTATGTATGTATGCGCACACGTGTGTGTGTGTGTCTGTGTGTGTGTAGAACCATGGACGAATTCGGGAACCACCATGGACGCCTCCACCTCCTTGTTTTCTCTGCCCTGGGATTCACAGGCTCCGCCCTACCAGGACCAGAAGCACAGGCCGCCCCTGTTTCCGCCTGGCATCTATATGTGGGATCTGGGATCCGAACTCAGGACCTTCCACCTGCAAGGCAGAGGCTTAACCCCTGAGCCACCTCTCCAGCCCAACATGACGATTCTTATGTGACATTTTTCTTAGTGTTTCAAGCTTCTTCAAATTGATCATTTCTCACTTGTTTTCAGATATAGGCATGGACCACCAAGCTCTTCTGAAACAGTTTGACCACCTAAACTACCAGAATCCTGACAAGTTTGAATCTACAGATCTAGATATGCTAATCAATGCTATGAGAACAGTTCCAGAAGTGTTATCTTTGTGGAAACTTTGAGATTTTGTGTTTTCTCAAGTAACTCAGAGAAGCAGAATCAGAACGTTTATATGCTGGTAAGAATATGTAGCTGCCACAGGAGGTCAGTTAGCCTTCATCACTATAGATATTAATATGGATATACACATTTACATCCCTTCTCCACCACTCCAAAATTCAAAAAGCTATAATGCTATGTGTAGTTTTTATCTGCTTAGAGTATTTGTTCTATGAAGTTCTCCCTCTGGGAGGGTCTAAGATGACAGTTTCTGGCTCTCCCTGGTTTGAGGCCAAGTGAGCCAGATCCCTCCATCCCCATGTGCCCTTCTTATTACATAGGTAATAGGAATGTGCCCTTTCACCGTGTACTAAAATAATCTGGAAATTTCATTTTTAAAATATACAATTTATTTTGTGTGTGTGGTGCTGGGAATCAAACCAGAAACTTATGTGTCATAGGCAAATGCTTCCTTCCAGCCCTAAAAGCTGGGAAATTCTGAAACATCCCACTTCAGGGATTTGATTGATTAAGAGGGAGTCTTGCTCCAGGCTGGCAACTCATGACAGTCCTTCTGCCTCAGCATCCCTAAATGCTAACATACATAGCTGACCTCAGGGATCTATTTTATTTTTAACTTTAAATTTAAATATTTATTTATTTATTTATTTAGTGTATGTGTGTATGTGAGAGAGAGAGAGGAAGAGAGAGAGGGAGAGAGATAGAGGGAGAGAGAGAGAGAGGGAGTGAGAGAGGGAGAGAGAGAGGGAGTGAGAGAGGGAGAGAGAGAGAGAGAGAGAACTCTTTGTCCTTGTGGAGGACTAAGGCTGACTTTGGGAATCATAGTAGTTGCTTCTACAACTTTTTTGCTTTGCACTGGGATTTCTCAGGCTTCTCCCCCAGGGCCAAAAATGTATGGCACTGTTTTCTGCCTGGCGTTTTTATGTGGGACATGGGATCAGAACTCAGAACCTTCTGCTTGAGAAGTAGAGTCTTAATCAATGAACCATCTCTCCAGCCCTAATTTTTATTTCTTTGCTTATTCTTACATACATGTGTGTTGTATGCATGTGCATGAGTGCCGTGGTACTCATATGACAGAGGAGACACCTTTTTTCTTCTATCATTATATGAGTTCCAGGAAACTAACTTAGGTTGGTAGTAGTGTGGCAAGCTTCTTTACCCCTTCAGCCATCTTGTCAGCTCCAGATCTCAGGGACTTTAGATGAGAGTTTGTGACCTTTCATATTCTCTAGGAAAGAAATTACTGACCACTGCATGCTGTGGTCTGGAAGTTATGCAATTTTATATAAATGTTATCACCCATTCTCAGCTTGTGTAGCATTCAGATTTGACTCAGTCCCTTTCCCGCTCTTTCTGAAACCACTGTATTGTTCACTTGCTCCCAGGAGGTTTCTAAAGTTGAAGCCTTGAAAACTTACATTCCTGAGGATACTTTTTCTTATTAGCTCCTGTAATTGAACCCATGTAGATAACACTGTGCATATTTAATACAGTATTATACCCCTATACAATGGAAAAATTAATGTTCTTAAACTAATATAGCTGTTAATTTATGTACAATATCACTCAACATGGTATACTGGGATATTTTGATGCAAAGTTGACAGCACAGCTAATGTTTATAACCATTCAAATGATGTATGTTTATATTATATACAAAGAATTGTAACAGCACTAGGTCTTCATCAGTAGCAGCAATGTCACAAGAACAGAATGTAAAGACACTCAGCATGCTCCACTCAAAGAAAAAAGTGTAAAACACAAAATCCTGGATAACAGTCAAGTTCTGTTACTGTCATGGTGACTGACACGCTTTCTCTTTCCTTATTGTTAATTGTTTGAAATTTATTTCCTCCTCTTGAATGTATGGAGTCAATCCCTTGGTGCATGTTTGGAGGTCAGAGAACAACTTGCAAGAAAGAGTTGGTTGACACCTTCCACCATGTGGGTTCTGAGGCTTGAACTTAGTCCTCAGGCTTAATAGCTGGTACCTTCACCCACTGAGCCACCTTGCCAACCTTATTTTTTTTTTGACAGTTGTAATTTTTTATAATACATTTTTATTATTATTTCAGCTCATACGAACTTAATAGGTACACCAGTTCCCTCCCTCCCTCTTCCTCCCCCCGAACCTCCTGTTCCCCCTCCCCTCACCCCTCCCTTCCCATCCCCCTGTGCCTCCCGCCCCAATTCCCAGAGTCCTTTCTTGTACATGCCTGACTCTCCTCTGGGCCCTCCTCTCCGATGACTTACAAGGACCCAGTGGCCTTTCCCTTAACCCTTTCCTGTGTTCCCCTTAAGCATAGGAACACTACTGTGGCTGTCAATCCCTTACCTCCAAGGATCTTGGTGCCTTTAGCAGATGCTAGACTTTGTGAGGTCAATAGTGTGTTGGACATTGCGCAGGGCATGCAAAGTCCAATTATGATTGCTTCAGCCTTAACTTGTGTGGAGTATCTTGCAAATCATTGCTCCTCCCATCCTTTTGCTCTTACACTCTTACCGTCCCCTCTTCCGCAAATGTCCCTGAGCTTCAGGATGGGGAGAGATTAGTCTGGCCTAGTTCTAGGTGGTTGATATAGAGTCTCTGAAGTTCTCGATAGTGGTTTGTTGATTTTCTTTTGCAGTTTTATTGCTCCTGTAATGCCCTTCACTCCATCGTGATGGGCACTGTATGTCACCCCCTGGCCAGAGACAAAAAGCTGTTAAACTGAAGTCTTACTATAAGAGCACATTCAAGGGTAGATGTAAAACTTATACCCAAAAGTGGAATTGCAGGGTCATATGGCATTTGCCAATGGGAGAGGTCAATCACCCATTTGCAAAATGGTTACTTTTTAATCTGCCGGACTATATGCCTTCCCCTTCTGGTGAGTTCATACCCCCTTAGTTGTAAATGATCAGGAACGAATGTCTGTGAACTTAACTAGATGTCACATTACTTTCTTGCAATCCTTGATGGAGGCCTATTTTTTCTACTGTAACATGGTCCCTTCTCTCCTTGTTTCTGGTGTGGCCCTCCAACCCCATCCCTCCTGTTCATAATCCTTGCAATTACTGTAGGTAATACATAGATTTACCTATGAGTGTCTCAAGATGGGCTGGATGGGTTTGGTATTAGGAGCCACCTATTAGGGAGTACATACGGCGCTTAATTTTCTGGGTTTGGGATACTTCACTTAATATAATTGTTTCTAATGACATCCATTTCCCAGCAAATTCCAGTAATTCATCATTTTTGATGGCTGAGTAGTACTCCATTGTATAGATGTACCACAGTTTCCTTATCCACTCGTCAACTGTCGGACATTTGGGTTGATTCCATGTCTTTCCTATTGTAAACAGTGCTGCTATGAATATGATCGTGCTTGTGCTATCGAGGTGAACCTCTGCTGTATGGGGGGTTATACCCAAAAGTGGAATCACAGGGTCATATGGCATTTCAATCTTTAATTTCTTTAAGAATCTCCAGACGGCTCGCCAGAGTGGCTGTATGAGCCTGCATTCCCACCAACAATGTAGGAGAGTTCCCCTCTCTCCACATCCTCTCCAGCATTTGTCGTTGTTTGTATTGTGGATTTTTGCCATCCTGACCGGGGTGAGATGATATCTCAGGGAAGTTTTGATTTGCATTTCCCTGATGGCTAAGGAAGTGGAGCATTTTTTAAGATATTTGTTAGACATTTTAATTTCATCCCTGGTAAAATTTCTTTTAACTTCCAGGGCCCATTTTTTAATTGGGCCATTGGTTTCCTTGATATTTAGTTTTCTAAGTTCTTTGTGCACTCTGGACAGTAGAGCTCTATCAGATATGTGGTTAGTGAAGATTTTCTCCCATTCCGTGGGTTGCCGTTGAGCTCGTGTTACAATCTCTTTATCTGAACAGAAGCTCTTTAATTTCACAAGATCCCAACTGTTGAGAGTTGGTAGCAGTGACTGTGCTATTGGTTGTCTGTTTAGGAACTCTTCCCCTGGCCCAATCAGCTCGAGGGAGTTCCCTACCCTTTCCCCTATGGTTTTTATAGTCTCTGGCCTGATATCAAGGTCCTTGATCCATTTGGAATTAAGTCTTATACATGGTGACAAGTATAGGTTTAGCTTTAATCTTCTGTATGTGGAGATCCAGTTTTGCCAGCACCATTTGTTGAAGATGCTGTTCCTTTTCCATTGGATTCTTTGGGCCCCTTTGTCAAAGACCAAATGGCTGTAACTTTGTGGGCTTATATCTGGGTCTTCAATCCTTATCCATTGATCTGTGTGTCTATTTTGGAGCCAGTACCAGGCTGTCTTTATAACTATGGATTTGTAATATAGACTAAGGTTCAGTATGGTAATACCTTCAGCAGTGTTTTTGTTACTCAGGATTGTCTTTGCTATCCTGGGTCTTTTGTGCCTCCATATGAATTTTGATATTGTTTGGTCAACTTCTTTAAAGAATTGCTTTGGGATTTTAATTGGTATAGCATTGAATCTGTATATTGCCTTTGGTAGGATGGTCATTTTACGATGTTGATTCTGCCAATCCAGGAACATGGGCAGTCTTTCCACCTTCTGGTGTCTTCTGCTATTTCTTTCTTTAGGGTTTTAAAGTTTTCCTTGTAAAGGTCTTTTACCTCCTTGGTTAGGTTTATTCCATGGTATTTCATTTTTTTAGGTGCTATAGTAAATGGGATTGTTTCTCTCAAGGCTTTTTTACTTCTTTCATCCTGGGCATATAGGAAGGCCTCTGATTTTTGCACATGTATTTTGTATCCTGCCACACTGCTGAACTTCTCAATTAGTTCCAGGAGCTTCCTGGTGGAGTTTTTGGGATCACTCAGGTATAAGATCATGTCATCTGCAAATAGGGATAGCTTGACTTCTTCCTTGCTGGTTTGAATCCTTCTTATGACCCTTTCTTGTCTTATGGCTTCAGCTAAGACTTCAAGTACTATATTGAATAGAAGTGGTGAGTGTAGACAGCCTTGTCTATTTCCTGATCGAAGTGGGAATGCTTCCAATTGTTCCCCATTGAGCATAATCCTTGCTGTGGACTTGTTTTATACAGCTTTTATTATATTGATAAAGGTTCCTTCCATTCCTACTGTCTCTAGCATCTTGATCATAAAAGGCTGTTGGATCTTGTCAAAAGCTTTTTCTGCATCTATCGAGAGTATCATGTGGTCTTAGACTTTGGACTCATTTACATGATGAATTACATTTATCGATTTGCGTATGTTAAACCAACCTTGTGTGCTGGGGATGAAGCCTACTTGGTCCCCGTGAATAATCTTTTTAATATGTTTTTGTATCCGATTTGCTAAAACTTTGTTGAGAATCTTTGTGTCTGTGTTCATCAGAGAGATCGGCCTATAGTTTTCTTTTTTAAGTGAGTCTTTATTAGGTTTTGGGATTAAAACGATATTAGCTTCGTAGAAGGAATTTGGTAGTGTTCCTTCCTTTGCTATTTGATGGAACAGTTTAAGGAGTATTGGCATTATTAACTCCTTAAATGTCTGGTAGAAGTCTGTGCTGAATCCATCTGGTCCAGGACTTTTTTTGGTGGGAAGATTCGAGATTACTTCTTCAATTTCTTTATATGTTATAGGACTATTTAAATAATTCACAACTTCCTGATTCAATTTAGGTAAGTTGTGTTTACTTAGAAATTCATCCATCTCTTTTGTGTTGTCAAACTTCACAGAGTATAAGTTTTTGAAATATGATGTTATAATTCTCTGGATTTCTTGGGTATCAATAGTGATAACTCCATGTTCATTTCTAATTTTGTTAATTTGGGTTTTCTCTCTCTTGCTTTTGGTTAATTCAGCTAGGGGTGTATCAATCTTATTGATTTTTTCAAAGAACCAGCTTTTTGACTGGTTGAGCCAACCTTATTATTATTATCATATTCATCATTATCATCATTATTAGCTTCCCAATCATCATCTGGAAAGAAAGCATTCCAGACTGTTACAGATGGTCACTGCCACATATCCTAAAGTAAGTCCAAGATACAACACTCACAGAAGCACACAGGGACCCTGTCACACTGGAGGACACAAAGCAATCAGCATCATTTGTGCTTGATGATACTTTCCTAGCAGAGGACCCTAAGGACCTGGCAGAACTTGGCTTTTGCAGATAAAAGCACTTGCTTAAGTTTCTGTCAACTCCTGCCCAGTTCCAGGATTCCCTCTCTTCACAAATCCCTCTTTCTTTGAATGTATGGCTGGCTTCTCTGTGTTTCCCTGAAAATATTGATGACTAAATGAAAAGGTAGAACTTATTCAGAATAATTTATGCTTTTCTCCTGTGCTACTTCTAGCGAAGGCACTAAATGTGGGGGGATGAGCATGTGGTTCAGTTGACCAAGTGCCAGCTTAGCATGCAATGAGACTTTAAGTTCTGTCCCCAGCACTGAATAAATTGGGTGTGGTGATGATACCTGTAGCCCCACCCTTGGGACATAAAGGTGGGAGGATCAGAAGTTTAAGACCATCCTCCTCTATATAGCAACTTTAAGACTAACCTGGACCACATGAGACCCCCATCTCCAAAGGGTGGAATGATGGCTTTATTAGCTGTCTTTCTTTTGGAGTGTTTTACTTTCCTCTCAACCCTGGTACTGAAAGTCTTTTAAAAATAGCCTTTGGACCCAGACCCGGACCCAGATCAGGGCGCATTCCCTGTTCCTCAGTTAAGGCCCCTAGACCACGCCCCAGGCCCCAAGTCATCCGCTCCTCCCACCAGCCAGCCAGAGTAGCAGCCAATCCTCTTTGGTGCTGTGGAAGGCCCATAGGCTATGCCCCAGGTCCCAGGTAATCTGAGCGACAAACTAGACACACTGCCCTTTGGACCCAGACCTGGACCAGACCAGGGCACACTCTCTGCTCCTCAGGTAAGGCCCCTAAACTGTGCCCCAGACCCAGAAAATCTGAGCAACTAATTAGATACACTGCCCTTCAGACCCAGACCCAGACCAGGGCAGACTCCCTGCTCCTCAGAATTCAACTGAGCCCACAGAAAACCCAAATAAAACTCTAGGGGACAAAGCCATACATTTGAAGTCCTCTAAAATCATCCCATTACATGGAAGAGATTCTTCTCATCCATCTCAAAGATAAGTAAACCCTTTTTAACATTTTGTTCCTTTCAATTATTCATCACTGTAGTTCAACATTTCCATATAGACACCCCAAAATGCATACAACTTCAGGGACTATACCATTCAACCTCACATATCACCAAGGAAGTAAATCAAAAAAGTGCATTACCATATTAATCTTCACTGCCTGTCTACTAAACTTGACTTAATTGATGTACTAACATTCTAATAGCCTCATCAAGGAAATAACACCAATACCAGACAAGTGTACCCAAATCCAAGGCAAACACTAGTAATAACTTTTCAAGAGTAGTAATACCATCTAAATCCATTCAGTCAAAAACACACAGAAACTAAAAAAGGGTCGTTAGAGTCAAAAGAACAATGCCCAGGTCACAGCGCAAATCCATGAGCAACAAAAACCAAGACAACAAATCTAACAAAAGAATTAACCCTGTAATGATAGATTCCAACCAGAACAAACTCACAGAAAATAGCCACGAAAGCCATACCCAAAATAATGATTTTCAAAGCCTGATCTTTACCTGATCAATACTATGAAAGAGGAAATCATGGAGGAGTTATATAACCACATTAAACACTTTGAATAGGAATACAACAGGCACATGGAGGAGATGAGAAAAACAGTTTAAACAAAAATAGGCATAGAGCAGTTAAAACAATCTCAAGCAGAGTTTAAAATTGAACTAAAAGACAAGTTATCTTCAACACAGAACTCAACAGAGAGTCTTTTTTTATTAAAAATGTAATTATACATTTTAAAATTTTTTTACCAGTTCCCTCCCTCCCCCCTCCTCCCCCGAACCCCCTCCTCCCCCTCCTCTCCCTCCCTATCCCCCAGTGCCTCCCCCCCAATTCCCAGAGAGTCCTTTATTGTGTACGCCTGACTCTCCACTGGGTCCTCCTCTCTGATGACATATAAGGACCCAGTGGCATTTCCATAAGCCCTTTCTCTTGTTCCCCTTAAGCATACTATGGCTGTCAATCCCTTGCCTCCAGGGATCTCGGTGCCCTTAACAGATGCTAGACTTTATGAGGGCAACAGTGTGCTGGACATTGCGCAGGGCATGCAAAGTCCCATTATGAACAATCTGATCCCAAAAGCAGTAGAAGAGAGGTGATTAGCAAAATAAGGGGAGAAATATCCAAAATTGAGATAAGGAAAACTATACAGAGAATCAACTAGTGAAAAAGTTGGTTCTTTGAAAAATAACTAAGATTTATACACCCCTAGCTGAATTAACCTAAAGCAAGAGATAGAAAATCCAAATTAACAAAATTAGAAATGAAAATGGAGTTATCACTACTGATATCCAAGAAATTCTGAGTATTATAATGTCATATTTCAAAAACTTATACACTGTGAAATTTGACAGCACAAAGGAAATGGATGAATTCCTAAGTAAGCACAACTTACATAAATTGAATCAGGAAGTTGTGAATTATTTAAATAATCCAATAACATATGAGGAAATTGAGGGAGTAATCTCAAATCTTCCCACCAAAAAATGTCCTGGACCAGATGGATTCAGCACAGAGTTCTATCAGACATTTAAGGAGCTAATAACACCAATACTCCTTAAAGTGTTCCATCAAATAGCAAAGGAAGGAACACTAACAAATTATTTCTATGAAGCCAATATCGGCTTAATCCCAAAACCTAATAAAGATACACTTGAAAAAGAAAACTGTAAGCCAATCCGTTTGAAGAACACTATAAGCCAATCTCTTTGATGAACACAGATGCAAAGATTCTCAACAAAGTCTTAGCAAATCAGATTCAGAAACATATAAAAAAGATCATTCATTGTGATCAAGTAGGCTTTATCCCAGGCACACAAGTTTGGTTCAGCATATGCAAATCAAAAAATGTAATTCACAATATAAACCAGTCCAAAATTCAAGACCCCATGATACTCTCGATAGATGCAGAAAAAGCTTTTGACAAGATCCAACAGCCTTTTATGATCAAAACCCTAGAGACTGTTGGAATGGAAGGAAACTTTATCAATAAAATACAAGCCAACAGCAAGGATTATACTCAATGGGGAAAAACTTGAAGCATTCCCACTTTGATCAGGAACTAGACAAGGCTGTCTACTCTCACCAATTCTATTCAATATTTTACTTGAAATCTTAGCTGGAGCCGTAGGACAAGACAGGTAGATAAAAGGGATTCAAATCGGCAAGGAAGAAGTCAAGTTATATCTATTTGCAGATGACATGATCATGTACTTGAGAGATCCCAAAAACACTACCAGGAAACTCCTGGAACTAATAGAGAAGTTTAGCAGGGTGGCAGGATACAAAATAAATGTACAAAAATCAATGGCTTTCCTATATGTCCAGAATGAAATAAGTGAAAAAGCCCTGAGAGAAATAATCCCATTTACTACAGCCCCTAAGCAAATGAAATACCTTGATATAAACCTAACAAAGCAAGTAAGAGACCTATACCATGAAAACTTTAAAACCATAAAGAAAGAAATTACAGAAGACACCAGAAGGTGGAAAGACCTCCCATGTTCCTGGATTGGCAGAATCAATATCATAAAAATGACTGTCCTACCAAAGGCGATATACATATTCTATGCTATACCAATCAAAATCCCAAAGCAATTCTTTAAAGAAGTTGACCAAACAATCTCAAAATTGATATGGAGGCACAAAAGACCCAGAATAGCAAAAACAATTCTGTGTAACAAAAACACTGCTGGAGGTATCACCATACCAAACCTTAATCTATACTACAAATCTGTAGTTATATAATTATCCTGGTACTGGCTCCAAAATAGACACACAGAAGAATGGATAAGGGTTGAAGACCCAGATACAAGCCCATACAACTATAGCCATTAGATTTTTGACAAAGGGGCCCAAAAAATCCAATGGAAAAAGAACAGCATCTTCAACAATTGGTGCTGGAAAAACTAGATGTCCACATGCAGAAGATTAAAACTGGACCCATACTGGTCACCATGTACAAGACTTAATTCCAAATTGATCAATGACCTTAATATAAGGCCAGAGACTATAAAAACCTTAGTTGAAAGGGTAGGGAACTCCCTCGAGCTGATTGGACTAGGCCAGCAGTTCCTAAATGGAAATCCAATAGCACAGTCATTACAACCAACACTCAACAGTTGGGATCTTGTGAAATTAAAGAGCTTCTGTTCAGATAAACAGATTGTAACTCAAGCACAAAAGCAACCCACAGAATGGGAGAAAATCTTCACTAACCATGCATCTGATAGAGCTCTATTATTCAGAGTGCACAAAGAACTTAAAAAACTAAACACCATGGAAACAAATGACCCAACTAAAAATGGGCCTTGGAACTTAAAAGGAACTTTAAACCCTAAAGAAAGAAATTACAGAAGACTCCAGAAGGTGGAATGAACTGTCATGCTCCTGGATTGGCATTATTAACATCATAAAAATGACCATAATACCAAAAGCAATATACAAATTCAATGCTATACCAATCAAAATCCCCAAGCAATTCTTTAAAGAAATTGACCAAACAATCTCAAAATTCAAATGCAAGATCAAAAAGACCCAGGATAGCACAAAAAATTGTGAATAACAAAAACCCTCCTGGAGGTATCACCATACCAAACATTAATCTATACTACAAATCCATAGTAATAAAAATAGCCTGGTTCAGGCTCCAAAATAGACATGTAGATCAATGGATCATTTGATCTTTGACAAAGGGGCCCAAAAAATTCAATGGAAAAAGAACAGCATCTTCAACAAATGATGCTGGAAAAACTGGATGTCCACATTCAGAAAATTAAAACTGGACCCATATTTGTCACCATGTACAAGACTTAATTCCAAATGGATCAAGGACATCAATATTACACCAGAGACTATAAAAACCCTAATTGAAAGGGTAGGAAACTCCCTTGAGCTGATTGGGCTAGGCCAGCAGTTCCTAAACAGAAATCCAATAGCACAGTCACTAGAAGCAGCACTCAATAAATGGGATCTTATGAAATTAAAGACCTTCTGTTCAGATGAAAAGATTTTAAACCAAGCAAAAAGGCAACTCAAAGAATGGGAGAAAATCTTCACTAACTACATGTCTGATAGAGCTCTATTATCCAGAGTGCACAAAGAACTTAGAAAACTAAACACCAAGGAGATAAATAGCCCAATTAAAAAAATGGAACTGGGAACTCAAAAGAAACTTTTTTTATTATTATTATCATTTATTCAACTGTGTGCATATGTGTGTGTGTGTGTGTGCGCGCCCGCGCGCATGTGTGTGTGTGTGTCTGTGTAGAACCACGGACAAATTCGCAAACCACCATGGACGCCTCCACCTCCTTCTGCCCTGGGATTCACAGGCTCCGCCCTACCAGGACCAGAAGCGCAGGCAGCCCCGGCTTCCGCCTGGCGTCCATACGTAGGATCTGGGATCTGAATTCAGGACCTTCCGCCTGCAAGGCAGAGGCTTAACCCCTGAGCCACCTCTCCAGCCCTCAAAAGAAACTTTTTCAGGATGAAATTGAAATGTCTAACAAATATCTTTCAAAATGCTCCACATCCTTAGCCATCAGGGAAATGCAAATCAAAACTTCCCTGAGATATTATCTCACTCCGGTCAGAATAGCAAAAATCCACAATACAAACAGCACCAAATGCTGAAGAGGATGTGGAAAGAAGGAAACTCTCCTATATTGATGGTGGGAATGCAGGCTTTTACAACCACTCTGGCAGTCAGTCTGGCAATTTTTTTAAAAAGTTAAAGATTGAAATGCTATATGACCCTGCTATTCCACTTCTGGAAATAATCCCCAATAAAGCAAAAATTCACCTCAATGACACAAGGACAATCATGTTCATAGCAAAACTATTTACAATAGCAAAGACATGGAATCAACCCAAATGCCCAACAGTTGACGAGCAGATAAGGAAAATGTGGTACATTTATGTAATGGAATACTACTCAGCCATCAAAAAAGATGAATTAATGAAATTTGCTGGGAAATGGATGGAATTAGAAAAAATTATATTGAGTGAAGTATCCCAGACACAGAAAATTAAGCTCCATATGTACTCCCTAATAATTGGATCCTAGTACCAAACCCACTTAGTTACATATTCAAAGATATATTTCTGTAATACCTACAGTAATTGCAAAGATTATAAACAGTAGGGAAGGAGCCCCCCCCAGAAATCAAGAGAGAGAGGGCATCATGCTACAGTAGAGAAAATAGGTCATCATCAAGCATTGCAAGTAAGTAGCGAGACATCTGGTTAAGCTCACTCTCACATTCCTTCCTGCTCAATTGTGACTGACAGGGTTTGTTCTCACCAATTGGGTTTGTTCTCACCAATCAGCGAGGGTTTAGAGTTTGGCAGATAGATTGTAACAATCCTGAAACTGGGAGACTGACCCCCCTCACTTCGGTTTCCTACTCCTATTCCATCTACCTCTGAATCTCCTCTTACAGTAAGATTCCATTTAAATAGCCTTTTATATTTGCTTAGGAGGCGACCTCCAATATCAATCAGAATGGATCCAAGGGCAGTGCAGGAACAGCAAAACTGTAAACAAGAACAAACCATTATTCAGAACACCAGAGACCCTACATTAATTATCTGGAACCCGACCAGCCAAATCTTCACAGGGAAACTTGTGGAAGAGGGGGTGGTAAGATTGTAAGGGCCTAAAGATGAGGAGGACCAATGATATGCAATATAATCCACACAAGTTAGGGCTGCAGTAGCAATGCAATGACTGACATGTCATCGACCCCATAAATCTAACATGGATCACAGGCACTAGGATCCTTAGAGGCAAGGGATTACGAGTCATTATAATGTTCCCATACTAAAGGGGAGCCCAAGAAAGGTTTCTGTGCAATGCCACTGAGTCCTCACACCTCACTAGAGTGGAGGACTCAGAGGGAAGTTTGGTATTCATATATAAGGATGCTGTAGAGAATGGGAAGGAGGATGGGGGAGACACTTGGAGAAAGGGAGGGAGGAGGATGTGAGAAAGGGGAAAAGGGGGGAGGGTACAAGGGGGACTGGGGAGGGATGGAGGGAAGGAAGGGACAGGGGTACCTATTAAGCTTGTATTATTGGGGAATAATGAATAAATATAAATAAAAAAACAAAAAATAAATTCAAAAAACTTTAAAAAATATTTTATTTATTTATTTCAGAGAGAGGAGGAAGACAGACATACAGGCTCAAACAGAAAGTACTCACATGAACACAGTGAGGCACAGGTGGAGGGCAGAGGACAACTCTCAGAAGCCAGTTTTCTCCTTTCACCATGTGGGCATTTCTGGGGATCAAACTCAGGTCCCCAAGTTTGGCAGCAGGCAGCAGGCACCTCACCCTCTGGGCTATATACTGTTAGGGAGTGAACTTGGAGTCTCACGTGCTAGGCAGGTGCTCTACCAATGCACTCTATCCTTGGCCCCCTAAACATAGCCTTTGTCTTAAAACTATATTAAAAGTGTCTTCTGATAAATCCCAATTCTGCTTCATATTGACTCGCCCTCAAATCCTTTTGAAAACCAAGCATTGATTTTACCCGAGCTGAAGTCTCATAATTAGGGGTGCTCTTTGGCTTATTTATGGTGAAGCTGTGTCTCTCTCCGGTGGACCTAGATAGAGATGTTGGCAAGTCATAGTGCTTGTACTCAGGGTCCCATGATACCTTCCCCTGAGATTTTTACCATGTTTGTTTTAAAGATTTTTCACCTAGCTAGAAACAAACATGCTAATTTTATCTTACACTAATTAAAATGGGAACTATCTGGAACTAAATCATGTCGCCTCAGAATGTTAATGTTAAGTCCAATCTTAATTTTATTCCTGTAATTCCCAGGGCTTGGGAGGCCAAGACAGGAAAGTCAGGACTTCAGAGCCAGCCAGGGGTACATAGCAAGCTCGCTGCCAGCCTGGGTAGCATAAGACAAAAGCACGACTTTATGTTACTTTCCAAACCCTTTCCAACTTGCATGTCCTCTTTCACTGTGGGTGACAAATGATCTTGAACACTATGACCAGACTCGGCACGAGGAATTCAATATGAAATGATGAAGGAGCATGAGCAGAGAGAATCTTTAAAATCACTGAATGAGGAAAAAAGAAAAGCAGAAGGGTCCAGATTTGAAGAGATGAAGAAGAAGCTCATAAGGACGATTCTTGGAAACCGTGAAGCTAAGTCCTGTGCCAGAAAGCAGAATGTTGTCCTAAGTTTTCAGTCTGTAAACCTCAAGTCTTAATTCTGAGAAACCTCGCAAAACTATTTGATTTTTGAGTCTCCCTACATAGATTATATTTTGTTTTGAATAATGTCTTAAAATTGGTTCACAGGGAAGCAAAGATCAACTAAAAGAAGTATGGGAAGAGGCCGATGGATTGGACCCTAATGACTTTGACTGCAAAACAGTTTTCAAATTACATGGTAACAGATTTGAGTCAAATCTTGATGTTTGGATCTAATGTTTGGAAAAGTTGTATTTGTCATTCTCTCAGATAGTTGTTGCTACAGCATGCTAACCAATCCTACCAAGTCCTGCCCTTAGTAAACACCTAGCGTTTGCCTCCTGAGGGAAATTGCAGTCCTTGTATTGGTCTCTGTGTAGGGAAGGTAGAGCAGTCGCTGTGTTTTGCTAGTAGTTACTGTATGGCTGGTTCCAAGGTTCTCTGTCACCTGGAGGCAGTTCTGTGAGCCACAGCTAGCAACTTTATACCATGGAACTAAAATTTCCTAAGTTGGATGCAGTGGTGAACATCTGTGGTCCTAGCAGTTAGGAGAGACGAGGCATGAGAATTGCTGCAAGTTTCAGGCTAGTTACAAGTTTAAAGCCAGCCCGGGGTAATAGAGTAAATGCCAACTGCAAAGTTAAAGCCAGCCTGGGATAACGGAGGACAATCCTGTCTCACAAAATTAAAAAAAAACTTTTATAGCATATTGCTTTATGTTTTTGGAAATAAATAGCCAACATAAGTTTTTCTAAGACATGATTATGAGACATAGAGTTGCCGTCTCCCAGGCTGACCTGAATCGTCATGAACAGATGTAGTCCCTGCTCTGTGGTATGTGGTTGAGTCAGGTCAGCGTTGCTTCTGCAAACCATATGTAATGGTATTTTAATCCTTTATTTTCCAAGGTATTAAAATCCCCACTTTTTTCCATCTGTGACACTTGAATTGTAAATGTCAACAGTGACAGATTTCTGGACGAGCAGGAGCTCAAAGCACTATTTATTAGAGAGGTAAATAACATGGTCAGGCATTCTCAAGGCATCCCGCTCTGCCTCTGTTCTCCTTCCAACACTTCCTCTTCTTGCCCATTGGATATTGGCATTTTCTTTCCATCTGGAGAAAGTGTTTGACCCCCAAAATGAAGAGGATGACATGGTGGAGATGGAGGAAAAGCAGTTGTGGCTGTGAGAACACTTGATGACTGAGGTAAGCAGCTTGTAGTCCTCCTCTCTAGAACTTGAGAGCTCTCGCCCCAGTCAGAAGGAAAAAATGTACAGAGGAGGTTCTTAATTTTGAATTTTTGATAACATTACCCTAGATATCTTTAGGATCAATGAAATAAGTTGTAGCTACTATAAAGCATCATAAAAGATTAAGGTAGTCCTACATATGAGCTAGGAAGTTGTTTTAACTAGCAAAAGTCATGAAGTTTAGTATTTGACATTTTCTCTGAAAATGCTCCAAAATGCCACACTTTTTGATCACTGACAAGTAGGAAATATCATTCCTTGAACCTTTGTTTCATGCACCAGATTATTTACAACATCGTATAAAATTACCTTCAGGGTGTAAGTATCATTTTGAGTGGGCAAATATCCCCCCCAAACTTAATAACAAATTCAAAAGCATTTTGGGTGAGGGACACTCAGCCTATACTCAGAAAAGCCCCAAGTTTTGCTACCTTACTGGCTATGACAAGTACATATGTCGTGCTTACTACTTACATGAGTTTTAGAGGTACAGTAAGGTCAGGCTTGGCCTCAGTGGGGTTGCCTCTCTGCATCTTTCATCCTCAGGCTTCTGATGCATTCTCTGAAGAAATCCAACCAAGCACAGAACAGTGTGTAAGTCTTGTCTGCTTACTTCCACTGATTGAAGTGTGTCCTGTGCTGCCCCCAGTTAGTGAGGAGGACACTGTACCTCCCACAGGTTGCAGGAGGGCACAGACCTGGAAATAGAATCCCTGTACAGATGGGAGCAGAAGAGTAATAACCCGAAGTTCCAGACTCCTAACTTTTAAAATTTTTGTCCTTTCAAAACAGCTGACTGTTTTTCCAACTGTTCATCCAGTGAGTTTTTCTTTGCCCTCTGACCAAAATTTCCAGAATACACAAGTCCATGCAGAAGAGACCCTTTGCAAGTTGACCGATGGCCTAAGTGTGTGTGCAGTACTCAGCTATAACCCTGCTGTGTCCTGTGGAGAGTGCTGGTGAGGGCGTGGAAAGATGTAACTCTGCTCCCTGCAGTCAGGCAGTGAGCTCAGCCCTTCGCCCAGCAATTCTCATTCTCTGGCCCATTCATTTCCTCGATGAAGTGTCCTAAGTTTCTCCTGTTCTTTTCTCTCCTTAAACCTTCAAGTCCTCCTCCTCCCCCTCTCCTGCCCTTGTGTCCCATTTTACTGAGAAAACAGAGGTAATAAGATTCTTTTCATCTTTTCCCACCAAGTCCCCCAAACCTGTCTTCTTTTTTAAATTTTTTAATTATTTATTCAATTGTGTATGTGTGTGCGTGCATGTGTGTGTGTGTGTGTGTGTGTGTAGAACCACAGGCGAATTTGGGAACCACCATGGACCACCTCCACCTCCTCCTTGTTTACTCTGCCCCAGGATTCACAGGCTGGCGTCTATACATGGGGTCTAGGATCTGAACTCAGGACCTTCTGCCTACAAGGCAGAGGCTTAACCCCTGAGCCATCTCTCCAGCCCCATGCCTCTGTCTTTGTAGAGGTCACAGTGGCTGTTCCACGAAGCCCCATGCCTCCCAGTGCAGGGGTCCTGGCCTGAGTCCTCTTCACGGGCTTTGTCCCTGCCCTCATCCCCCTTCATCTTTTGCACGTGTCTGTGCTGAACAATCCCCTGCCAGTAGGAGGCTCCCATGACCTTGAAATGTTCCGCCAACCCCCCAGCAAAGACTCAGTGGCTGTTCTATTTCTGTTCTCCATAGCAAGACTGTCTGCAGGACTGTCTGCTCCTCTTCCTGCTTGCTCATTTCTCCATAATCCTCATTGACTGGGCCAACAACATCCAGGTAGCCCATCCTACCACATGATTCTGGCCAAGCCACTGATCTCATCTCGTGTGTTGCCCAGCACCTTGACAAAATTTGCTCTCCCTTCTAGAAGCTTCCTGTGGCCTTTGGAAACCTCGCCTTGCTGCCTGTCCCTCCTGTGCCCTGAATATTACTGCACCCTGAATCTGACCTCAGCTGGGTTCACCTTTTTGCTTTCATTTGTCTTCAGGTGACTCGTGACATTGTGTGTCTTGTGTTTGCTCTAGATATTTACCATTAGTTTTCCCTGAGGCTCCAGGCTCCATCTTGGCCCCTTAGGTAGTTACTACACTTGATCAGTAGAACCAGACCCAATCTTCTACTACTTCCTTCCTTCCTTCCTTCCTTCCTTCCTTCCTTCCTTCCTTCCTTCCTTCCTTCCTTCCTTCCTTCCTTCCTCCCTCCCTCCCTCCCTTCTCTCTCTCTCTCTCTCTCTCTCTCTTTCTCTCTCTCTCTCTCCCTTTTGTTTTGAGTCAGAGCCTGTATTGCAGGCAATACACAGCTCCCTATGTATTCCAAGCTGAACTCAAACCCACAGTTGTCTCCTTGCTTCACCCTCCCCCACAAAAAAGCTTGGATCTCAAGCTGCCATGCTTGACTTCTCCTTGCCCTTCTTAATTTCAGGAAAGGAATCTCCTTGTTCTAGCTGATCCTTCTGGCACCCAACTAATGTACATGTTGTTGCTTTTTTTTTTCTTTTTGTTATTAAAAATTTAATTATACATTTTAAAATTTTTTACCAGTTCCCTCCCTCCCCCCTCCTCCCACTCCCTTCCCCCAGTGCCTCCCCCCCAATTCCCAGAGAGTCCTTTATTGTGTACGCCTAACTCTCCACTGGGTCCTCCTCTCCGATGACATATAAGGACCCAGTGACATTTCCATAAGCCCTTTCTCTTGTTCCCCTTAAGCATAAGATCACTACTATGGCTGTCAATCCCTTGCCTCCAGGGGTCTCGGTGCCCTTAACAGATGCTAGACTTTATGAGGGCAACAGTGCACTGGACATTGCGCAGGGCATGCAAAGTCCCATTATGATTGCTTTGGCCCCAACTATTGTTGAGAATCTTGCAAATCGTTGCTCCTCCCATCCTTTGCTCTTACAATCTTACCGCCCCCTCTTCTGCAAATGTCCCTGAGCTCCAGGATGGGGAGAGATTAGGCTGTCCTAGTTCTATGTGATTGATATAGAGTCTCTGAAGTTCTGGATTGTGGTTGTTGATTTTCTTTTGCAGTTTTGCTGCTCCTGCAATTCCCTTCACTCCATTCTGCTGGGCACTGTATGTCACCCCCTGGCCAGAGACAAAAAGCTGTTAAACTGGAGTCTTGTTGTAATAGCACATTCAAGGGTAGATGTAATAAGAGTAGGAAACCTCAGTGAGGGAGAGGTCCATCACCCATTTGCAAAATGATTACTTTTTATCTGCTAGACTATATGCCCTCCCCTTCTGGTGAGATCAGGAAAGAACGTCTGTGAACTTAACCAGGTTTCTCATTACTTACTTGCAGACCTTGATGGAGGCCTATTTTCTCTGCTGTAACATGGTCCCCTCTCTCCTTGTTTCTGGTGTGGCCCTCCTACCCCATCTCTCTTGTTCATAATCCTTGCAATTACTGTGTTACATAGGTATACTTTTGAGTGTCTCAATGTGGGCTGGGTGAGTTTGGTACTAGGAGCCACCTATTAGGGAGTACATATGGCGCTTAATTTTCTGGGTTTGGGATACTTCACTTAATATAATTCTTTCTAATGACATCCATTTCCCAGCAAATTCCAGTAATTCATCATTTTTGATGGCTGAGTAGTACTCCATTGTATAGATGTACCACAGTTTCCTTATCCACTCGTCAACTGTTGGACATTTAGGTTGATTCCATGACTTTGCTATTGTAAACAGTGCTGCTATGAACATGGTCGAGCTTGTGCTATCGAGGCGAACCTCTGCTGCATGGGGGATTATTCCCAAAAGTGGGATAGCAGGGTCATACGGCATTTCAATCTTTAATTTCTTTAAGAATCTCCAGACGGCTCACCAGAGTGGCTGTATGAGCCTGCATTCCCACCAACAATGTAGGAGAGTTCCCCTCTCTCCACATCCTCTCCAGCATTTGTCGTTGTTTGTATTGTGGATTTTTGCCATCCTGACCGGGGTGAGATGATATCTCAGGGAAGTTTTGATTTGCATTTCCCTGATGGCGAAGGAAGTGGAGCATTTTTTAAGATAATTGTTAGACATTTTAATTTCATCTCTGGTAAAGTTTCTTTGAAGTTCCAGGGCCCATTTTTTAATTGGGCCAGTGTTTTCCTTGGAGTTTAATTTTCTAAGTTCTTTGTGCACTCTGGACAGTAGAGCTCTATCAGATATGTGGTTAGTGAAGATTTTCTCCCATTCTGTGGGTTGCCTTTGAGCTCGTGTGACAATCTCTTTATCTGAACAGAAGCTCTTTAATTTCACAAGATCCCAACTGTTGAGAGTTGGTAGCAGTGATTGTACCATTGGATGTCTGTTTAGGAAGTGTTGGCCTAGCCCAATCAGCTCGAGGGAGTTCCCTATCCTTTCAACTATGGTTTTTAAAGTCTCTGGCCTGATATCAAGGTCCTTGATCCATTTGGAATTAAGTCTTGTACATGGTGACAAGTACGGGTCCAGCTTTAATTTTCTGCATGTGGAGATCCAGTTTTGCCAGCACCATTTGTTGAAGATGCTGTTCTTTTTCCATTGGATTCTTTGGGCCCCTTTGTCAAAGACCAAATGGCTGTAACTTTGTGGGCTTATATCTGGGTCTTCAATCCTTATCCATTGATCTGTGTGTCTATTTTGGAGCCAGTACCAGGCTGTCTTTATAACTATGGATTTGTAGTATAGACTTAGGTTTGGTATGGTAATACCTCCAGCTGTGTTTTTGTTACTCAGGATTGTTTTTGCTATCCTGGGTCTTTTGTGCCTCCATATGAACTTTGAGATTATTTGGTCAACTTCTTTGAAGAATTGCTTTGGGATTTTGATTGGTATAGCATTGAATCTGTATATTGCCTTTGGTAGGATGGTCATTTTTACAATGTTGATTCTGCCAATCCAGGAACAAGGGAGATCTTTCCACCTTCTGGTGTCTTCTGCAATTTCTTTCTTTAGGGTTTTAAAGTTTTCATTGTAAAGGTCTTTTACCTCCTTAGTTAGGTTTATACCAAGGTATTTCATTTTTTTAGGGGTTATAGTAAATGGTATGTTTTCTCTCAAGGCTTTTTCACTTCTTTCATTCTGGGCATATAGGAAGGCCTCTGATTTTTGCACATTTATTTTGTATCCTGCCACCCTGCTGAACTTCTCAATTAGTTCCAGGAGCTTCCTGGTGGAGTTTTTGGGATCCCTCAGGTATAAGATCATGTCATCTGCAAATAGGGATAGCTTGATTTCTTCCTTGCCGATTTGAATCCCTCTTATGTCCCTTTCTTGTCTTATGGCTTCAGCTAACACTTCAAGTACAATATTGAATAGAAGTGGTGAGAGTGGACAGCCTTGTCTAGTTCCTGATCGAAGTGGGAATGCTTCCAATTGTTCCCCATTGAGCATAATCCTTGCTGTGGGCTTGTTTTATACAGCTTTTATTATATTGATAAAGGTTCCTTCCATTCCTACTGTCTCTAGCGTTTTGATCATAAAAGGCTGTTGGATCTTGTCAAAATCTTTTTCTGCATCTATCGAGAGTATCATGTGGTCTTGGACTTTGGACTGGTTTACATGATGAATTACATTTATTGATTTGCGTATGTTGAACCAACCTTGTGTGCCAGGGATGAAGCCTACTTGGTCCCCGTGAATGATCTTTTTGATATGTTTTTGAATCCGATTTGCTAAGACTTTGTTGAGAATCTTTGCATCTGTGTTCATCAGGGCCTATACATGTTGTTGATTTTTAAATTTTTTTATTTTTGTGTAGGTGTGTGTGTGTGTGTGTGTGTGTGTGTGTGTGTGTGTATCCGAGGGCACTTGTATGTTTCTGTAGATCACCAAGGGTGACTTTGGGAATCATCCTGGAACATTGCTGCCTGGCAGAGTCTTAACACCTGAGCTATCTCTCCAGCCCATGATCCTTGAAATTTATAGCTAAATAAGACATAATTGTATTCTGAGACTACTCTTTATTTTCTAGACATTGGATTAAAAAACAGTCTCACACTGTACGCTGGCATGGAATGCACCATGTATCCTTGACTGTCCTTGAGCTCAAGACCATGCACTGGCCTCAGCTTCCTCAGTACTCAAATTATAGAATTAGTCACTGTGCCTGGTTAGTACACATTTTCTTATTTTTGCTTTCTTATCCAAATGATATACTACAAGATCCCCTTGTGTATTTGGATGATCCTTGAATTTTAATTCTTTTATTCATTTGTGTGTGTGTGTGTGTGTGTGTGTGTGTGTGTGTGTGAGAGACGGCACTATGTGTTCCTGTGGAAGGCAAGGGTGACTTCAGGAATTATCCTTGGTTGTTTCTACCTCCTTTTTGCTTAGCTCTGGGACTTCCCAGATTCTGACCACAGGGCTGGATGTCCAGGACACCATCATTCCCATCTGGCATTTTTATGTGGGACCTGGATCTGAACTCAAGTCCTCCTGCTTGGAAGGTAGAGTCTTAACACCTGAGCCATCTCTCCAGTCCATGATCCTTGAAATTTAAAGCTAAATAAGACATAACTGTATTCTGAGACTACTCTTTGTTTTCTAGACATTGGATTAAAAACAGCTGTTCACAGAGGAAGAGCTAAAAGAATATGAAAATATCATTGTGTTGCAAGAAAATAAGCTTAAGAAGAAGGCAGAGGAGCTTCAGAAGCAAAGAGAAGAGCTGCAGAGACAGCATAACCAGATAGAGGTGCAGAATCAGGAGTAGAACCAGGTAGGTGGCAAGGCTTGGCTCTTGCGGGGCCTGGGATGCTGGCATCTGCTCAGCAGAAAGGGTGGGGTCTGGGGTGTTGGCATCTGCTCAGCAAGAAGGGCGTGGCCTGGGGTGTAGGCATCTGTTCAGTGGAAAGGGCAGGCTTGGGTGCTTACTGACATCTGCTCATCAGGAAGTATGGGGCCTGGTGTGCTGGCATCTGCTCAGTGAGGGGCCGGGCCTGGGGAGGAGCCTAAAAGTTTGGGTCTCATTTTTCAATTCGATACCTAAAACTAAGTGCCACTGGACAGGAAATACAGTCAAGCATGAGAACTGGAGGGCTGTGTTGTCAAAGCCAGATCCTGATTCTAGAACTGCTCCAGGGATCTTAGACCACTGACTCCCAGGGCCGTGTGAGGAACCCCTGGCTTGCAATGTGGATTCTCTCAACCTCCCAGAAGCCCTGTGGCCAGCCTTTCCATAGAGGAGATGTCACTCGGCCTCACCGAAGCTGGTTTTACAATATTTTAACCTTTCAGACGTGAAACCAAAAGGGTGGGAGAGGTAGTGGGAGGGCTCCCATCAGGAGTCGCTCTTAAGCTCCCATAAGGACAAGCACTTCCTGATGTCAGGGTCCTCAATGCTGCACAGCCTTACAGGGTTACATAATGCCCCTGAATGCTCCTGCACTGATTGGTAGATTTCTCGTGCACATGAACCCTGGTAGCTGATCAGACCACGTCCTTTCCAAACTAAGTCCCATTTCCCTCTTGGGACTGTGAAGCCACAAAGATATTGAGCACCATTGAGCAGTGAAAGACACATTTACTCCTGGCCCCAAATGGATGGGATACAAACCCAGGCAGATCACTTCCTAACCCTGAGGGCTGGGCAGTTATAATGCCTGGTGAATACTTTTCCTAGGGAAAGATCATGCAGGGCTGTCTTTCCAACCCAGACGGGAAATCCACAACAAACCAAAGTAAGGATTTTGCCATGCTTTCACTTGACCACCCAGCGAGTTTACTGATCTTGCTTCCAGGCATAGGCATGAGGGTTAATTACAGGAGCAGGGAGAATCCCACATGCCTAATGCCTTCCCTGTGGCTGCCTAGAAGGAACCCTCCAAGTCATCTTCCTTGGCCTATGTACCCTGGGGCCCTTCCCAACCTCACATGTGCAGGCAAGAGCACGTGTGTGAGCATGGCGTGGGTACATGTGTAGGCATGTATGTGGGCATGTGCATAGGCACTGTGTGGGCATGCTGGCAGGTGGAGGCACTTGGTTCATCTATATTCTCCCAGCCCCTCTGTCTCTAAGGGAACATCAACCATCAACATTGTCATCTCAACTATCTTGGATGAAATGGCAACTCTTTAGAGGAAAATGCCATACAACATATAGATACAGAATATAAGGTGTGGGAGATTAATAGCTGTGTCTTTCTTGGACTGAGTACAGACCTTATGGAACTCAGCATCACCTGCTCCTTTTATGGTTCCTTCCATCACCATCATGTTATTTATCATGCAGATGGGGTGAGGATGGGGCCAGAGGTTGCCAGGTAGCACTCTGGCAGCCATCTTAGATCCTGGGAATTTCAACAAGTCCACCTGAGAACCTTCCAGGCACCCATCTCAAGATAAACAAGATGTGGGCTGGAGAGGTGGCTCAGGGGTTAAGCCTCTTCCTTGTAGGCGGAAGGTCCTGAGTTCAGATCCCAGATCCCACGTATAGACACCAGGCGGAAGTGGGGGCGGCCTGCGCTTCTGGTCCTGGTAGGACGGAGCCTGTGAATCCTGGGGCAGAAGGAGGTGGAGGCGTCCATGGTGGTTCATGAATTCATCCGTGGTTCTACACATACACATACACACACATACACACACACACACACACACACACACACACACGTGCGCGCGTACAGACACACGCACATGTGCACAGTTGAATAAATAATAATAATAAAAAATTAAAAAAAAAAGATAAACAAGATGAGGGTGAAGTAGATTCTCATCTGATCACCCAAGCAGTACTTGGGGTTAAGTTTGTACAACATTTATCTAAATTTTATAGTTGGAATAGCTTTGCCTTAGAAAAAATTTATTCTGTTTTCATTCTTTTTCTCAGGCCACACATACGACCAATAGATAGATAGATAGATAGATAGATAGATAGATAGATAGATAGATAGATAGATAGATAGATAGATAAATAGATAGATGAACAAATAAATAAATAAGGGAAGAAAGAAAGAAAGAAAGAGAGAAAGAGAGAGAGAGAGAGAAAGAAAGAAAGAAAGAAAGAAAGAAAGAAAGAAAGAAAGAAAGAAAGAAAGAAAGAAAGAAGAAGTTAGGATTTTCTTTTTCCATTACCAGACTGTATAGCAGTTGGAACAAAAGAAATTACAACAAGGAATCATACCCTCATGACAAGCAGAACTGAACTTTCATCTGCTTATGTAGTTTTGTTTGTTTGTTTAGGAAAATAAACCATTATTAATATATTTACTTCAAATGTGATTTAGTAATTTTCCACTATGTTCTCCATATTTGAAGAAATAGAAAAATGTACATAAATGTGAAAAACCCTCCAAATATTTCCTGAAGGTTTCAAACATTATAATAATCATAGTCATGGTACAATAATATATGTCAACATTACTCAATTTTTTATTATCATTCATGCCAATTGTACAGGAGAATATGTTTTTTAAATCATAATCTATCACAAAGTAATCATATTATTTTGTAGCACACCTAATAGTATCTATAAATAAAAGAAAATTCAGAATAAACGAAAGATATGTTTAAAATGAGAGAATATTTCTTTTGAAGAGATGCATAAAGTTCTGAAGTCCTCCTGAACATGGAAGAAAGCTGTCAACATCCGTTTTGTCTTTCGCATCTTTTCTTTACTCTTCATACAATAAGTATTTTAAACTGAAACATATTTGGACTAGAAGCAGATACCTTCCAAATGAAGGCACTTTTTTTATGGACCCCGACACTTGAGAATTGAAATTTGATAGAATCTAGAGGAAACAAATTCACGTCATCCCTTTTAGCTTCTGAGTAAACCACTCTTGATTCATGAAGACAGGTGTTCTTTTAGAGTGCTTATTGCCCTTCAATAGATGTCCCTGTGGTACTGACAGGAATTCTGAAAAGGCTGCTATACTCACAGTATTTCTGGTGACCCAGGTCTATTTCTAGCACCCCAGGTCTATTTCTAGTGGGAATTCTGCTGACGGATACCACTTAAGGCTGTCATTTATTGCATTTATTCAATGCACTTTGTTGGTTTTCTCTGCATATAACAGAAGACCAGGGATAGCAATGGCTTAAATTTAAGAGGCAGTTTCCCCTCTTGCAGGAAAGTCATCCAGGGGGTGCTACAGGAGTTTCTGCTTTCCCCTCTGCTGCCCACAGAGCCTGGCTATCTTCAAGTCCCCCCCACTCTATCCAGCATAGTGCTCTCCCTATCCATGATGGTGCTCTCTGTCCAGCAAGTCACTCTCTGTCCAGCATGGTGCTCCCCCTATCCAGTATGGCACTCTCTGTCCAGCATGGTCAGCACTCTAGTTTGCATCTCCTTGTCCAGGATTGGATCACATGGGCACCCCAGCTGCTGTGGACACAGAGAAGTCACAACGCCAGGTGGCTAGCCCAAGGATATAATTCCCTGACAGAGACAGAGACAGAGACAGAGACAGAGACAGAGACAGAGACAGAGACAGAGACTGAGACAGAGACAGAGATAGAGAGAGGAGCTAATGTTGACAGACACCTTCCAGTCTGAACCCCCCGCCAGCCTGGCTGGCTTCCTAAATCTCAGTACACACTCTTCTGAGAAAACATGTGTTCCTCCTGCTTCAAAAAGAAACCATGGTGCTCCAGCCCATCACTGAATCCTAGCCAAGAGCATAGGGCTGTGTATTGTAACCCCCTCAGCTTTGTCTCATCATGGTCTGGTCACAACAAAGAAAAAGGAAATTTTTCTCTCCAAGAGCACCAGGTGTAGGGGTCCTCAGAGTGTGCGAATTGCGGCAAAGCAGATAGTTTAGAAAAGGTAAGACTCATGGGCTGGGAGGATGCTCAGAGCCAAACACTTGCCTGCCATGAATGAGACCCTGGATTGGCCCTAGAATTGTGGGGAAAAAGAATCAAAGAAACACAATGTGGCTAATCCTTAGCAATTAAAAAGTACTACTTGCAAAAAAAGTATTCTTTCTGCTGGAATGTGTGAAATATGTTGTTTTTGTTTTTCCTATTTAGGATTCCCTGGTGATAGATACAGCTGTCAGCATGATGGTTGAGGGTTTGAGCTCTGGACACATTTGTAAAGAATTAGTTGATTTAAATCCGGGGCAAACCTGCAGATTTGTCTAGTTGATGGAGAAGACTCAATCTTCGGTGAGTAGGACTAGTCCTCAGGCAAGTGAATAAGATGGAAGGAACTGTTGGAGACAGTTGGCATCCTTGTATACACTTGGCCAGACATGATGATATGGCAAGTAAGGATCATCCCTCTCTCAGCCAGTACCTGGATATGGTGTGGCCAGTTCCCTCAGCCCTTGGTGTTGGTGTGAGTTCTCCTGCCAAGCTGGACAGGAATTGTAACCAGACTGTCCTAAGGAAAAAAAATCCCTTGTTCCCTTAAGCTGTTTTGCCATGATTTTATCAGCAACATGCTGAGTATCTGCAGTACCCTGAATCAAGGTTTTAGCTCCCTTATCTGATCTCAGTGGCTTTGAGCTTTGCCTTGTAGGAGGTTGTTATTGACTTTGCGTTTCCAGGGTGCATTCAAGTACACTTTGGAATGGATTCTTCTGTGGGTGTCCTGGGCCTCCTTAGTCTTCACATCCAGGTTCAAAGATTGCTCTAGACAGGTTTTTGTTGTTTGTCTATTTTTACAAAATAATAACCAAAAATCTTTTTATTTATTTATCTATCTATCTATTTATTTATTTATCTATTTTTCTCTTTCTTTTTCTTTTTTAACATTTTTATTATTATTTCCGCTCATACAAACTTAATAGGTAGAGGAGTTCCCTCCCCCCCTCCTCCCCACGAACCCCCTGCTCCCCCTCCCTCCCTCCCCATCTCCCAGTGCCTCCCCCCCAATTCCCAGAGAGTCCTTTATTGTGTATGCCTAACTCCCCTCTTGGTCCTCCTTTCTGATGACATAAAAGGACCCAGTGGCATTTCCCTGAACCCTTTCTCGTGTTCCCCTTAAGCATTGGAACACTTCTGTGGCCATCAATCCCTTGCCTCCAAGGATCTTGGTGCCTTTAGCCGATGTGAGACTTTGTGAGGTCAGTAGTGTGACAGACATGGCGCAGGGCATGCAAAGTCCTATTATGATTGCTTCAGCCATATCTAGTGTGGAGACTCTTCAAATCATTGCTCCCCCCATCCTTTTGCTCTTACAATCTTACCGCCCCCTCTTCCGCAGATGTCCCTGAGTTTCAGGATGGGGGGAGATTAGGCTGGCTTAGTTCTATGTGGATGATATAGAGTCTCTGAAGTTCTGGATTGTGGTTTGTTGATTTTCTTTTGCAGTTTTGCTGCTCCTGCAATGCCCTTCACTCCATCCTGATGGGCACTGTATGTCACCCCCTGGTCAGAGACAAAAAACTGTTAAACTGGAGTCTTGTTATAATAGCACATTCAAGGGTAGATGTAATAAAAGCAGGAAACCTCGGTGAGGGAGGGATCAGTCACCCATTTGCAAAATGATCTCTTTTCATCTGCCAGACTATATGCCCTCCCCTTCTGGTGAGATCATACCCCCTCAGTTGTACATGATCAGGAACGAACGTCTGTGAACTTAACCAGGTGTCACATTACTTACTTGCATTCCTTGGAGGTCGATTTTCTCTGCTGTAACATGGTCCCCTCTCTCCTTGTGTCTGGAGTGGCCCTCCAACCCCATCCCTCCTGTTCACAATCATTGCAATTACCATATTACATAGGTTTACCCTTGAGTATCTCAATGTGGGCTGGGTGAGATTGGTACTAGGAGCCACAGATTAGGGAGTACATACGGCGCTTAACTTTCTGGGATTGGGATACTTCACTTAATATAATTGTTTCTAATGACATCCATTTCCCAGCAAATTCCAGTAATTCATCATTTTTGATGGCTGAGTAGTACTCCATTGTATAGATGTACCACAGTTTCCTTATCCACTCGTCAAGTGTTGGACATTTAGGTTGATTCCATGACTTTGCTATTGTAAACAGTGCTGCTATGAACATGGTCCTGCTTGTGCTATCGAGGCGAACCTCTGCTGCATGGGGGGTTATTCCCAAAAGTGGAATAGCAGGGTCATATGGCATTTCAATCTTTAATTTCTTTAAGAATCTCCAGACGGCTCGCCAGAATGGCTGTATGAGCCTGCATTCCCACCAGCAATGTAGCAGAGTTCCCCTCTCTCCACATCCTCTCCAGCACTTGTTGTTGTTTGTATTGTGGATTTTTGCCATCCTGACCGGGGTGAGATGATATCTCAGGGAGGTTTTGATTTGCATTTCCCTGATGGCTAAAGAAGTGGAGCATTTTTTAAGATATTTGTTAGACATTTTAATTTCATCTCTGGTAAAATTTCTTTTAAGTTCCAGGGCCCATTTTTTAATTGGGCCATTGGTTTCCTTGGTGTTTAATTTTCTAAGTTCTTTGTGCACTCTGGACAGTAGAGCTCTATCAGATATGAGGTTAGTGAAGATTTACTCCCATTCTGTGGGTTGCCTTTGAGCTCGTGTGACAATCTCTTTATCTGAACAGAAGCTCTTTAATTTCACAAGATCCCAACTGTTGAGAGTTGGTAGCAGTGATTGTGCCATTGGATGTCTGTTTAGGAAATGTTGGCCTAGCCCAATCAGCTCAAGGGAGTTCCCTATCCGTTCAGTTATGATTTTTATAGTCTCTGGCCTGATATCAAGGTCCTTGATCCATTTGGAATTAAGTCTTGTACATGGTGACAAGTATGGGTCCAGCTTTAATCTTCTGCATGCGGGGATCCAGTTTTGCCAGCACCATTTGTTGAAGATGCTGTTTTTTTTCCATTGGATTTTTTGGGCCCCTTTGTCGAAGATCAAATGGCTGTATTTTTGTGGGCGTATATCTGGGTCCTCAACCCTTATCCATTGATCTGTGTGTCTATTTTGGAGCCAGTACCAGGCTGTTTTTATAACTATGGATTTGTAGTATAGACTAAGGTTCGGTATGGTAATACCTCCAGCAGTGTTTTTGTTACTCAGGATTGTCTTTGCTATCCTAGGTCTTTTGTGCCTCCATATGAATTTTGAGATTAATTGGTCAACTTCTTTAAAGAATTGCTTTGGGATTTTAATTGGTATAGCATTGAATTTGTATATTGCCTTTGGTAGGATGGTCATTTTTACGATGTTGATTCTGCCAATCCAGGAGCATGGGAGGTCTTTCCACCTTCTGATGTCTTCAGCAATTTCTTTCTTTAGGGTTTTAAAGTTTTCATTGTAAAGGTCCTTTACCTCCTTGGTTAGGTTTATACCAAGGTATTTCATTTTTTTAGGGGTTATAGTAAATGGCATGGTTTCTCTCAGGGCTTTTTCACTTCTTTCATTCTGGGCATATAGGAAGGCGTCTGATTTTGCACATTTATTTTGTATCCTGCCACCCTGCTGAACTTCTCAATTAGTTCCAGGAGCTTCCTGGTGTTGTTTTTGGGATCCCTCTGGTATAAGATCATGTCATTTGCAAATAGGGATAGCTTGACTTGTTCCTTGCCGATTTGAATCCCTTTTATGTCCCTTTCTTGTCTTATGGCTTCAGGTAAGACTTCAAGTACAATATTGAATAGAAGTGGTGAGAATGGACAGCCTTGTCTAGTTCCTGATCGAAGTGGGAATGCTTCCAATTGTTCCCCATTAAGCATAATCCTTGCTGTGGGCTTGTTGTATACAGCTTTTATTATATTGATAAAGGTTCCTTTCACCCTACTGTCTCTAGCGTTTGGATCATAAAAGGCTGTTGGATCTTGTCAAAGGCTTTTTCTGTGTCTATCGAGAGTATCATGTGGTCTTGGACTTTTGACTGGTTTACATGATGAATTACATTTATTGATTTTAGTATGTTGAACCAACCTTGCGTGCCGGGGTGAAGCCTACTTGGTCCCTGTGAATGATCTTTTTATATGTTTTTGAATCCGATTTGCTAAGACTTTGTTGAGAATCTTCGCGTCTGTGTTCATCAGGGAGGTCGGCCTATAGTTTTCTTTTTTAAGTAAATCTTTATTAGGTTTTGGGATTAAGACGATATTAGCTTCATAGAAGGAATTTGGTAGTGTTCCTTCCTTTGCTATTTGATGGAACAGTTTAAGGAGTATTGGTGTTATTGACTCCTTAAATGTCTGGTAGAATTCTGTGCTGAATCCATCTGGTCCAGGACATTTTTTGATGCGAAGATTCGAGATTACTTCTTCAATTTCCTTATATGTTATAGGGCCATTTAAGTAATTCACAACTTCCTGATCCAATTTAGGTAATATGTGTTTACTTAGAAATTCATCCATCTCTTTGGTGTTGTTAAACATCACAGAGTATAAGTTTTTGAAATATGATGTTATAATTCTCTGGATTTCTTGGGTATCAGTAGTGATTACTCCATGTTCATTTCTACTTTTGTTAATTTGGGTTTTCTCTCTCCTGCTTTTGGTTAATTTAGCTAGGGGTGTATCTATCTTATTGATTTTTCAAAGAACCAGCTTTTTGACTGGTTGATTTTTTCTATTGTTTTCTTAGTCTCGATTTCAGATATTTCTTCCCTTCTTTTGCTAATTTCCTCTCTTCTACTACTTTTGGGATCAGATTGCTCAAGTTTCTCTAAAGCCTTAAGCTGCATCATTATTTATTTCTGATGTTTCCAATTTTTTGATGTAGGCATTAAGAGCTATGAACTTACCTCTTAGGACAGCTTTCATTGTGTCCCAGAGATTTTGGTAAGTTGTATTTTTGTTATCGTTCACTTTCAGGAAATCTTGAATTTCCTTTTTAATTTCTTCCTGAATTCAGTTCTCATTCAGCATCATAGTGTTAAGTTTCCACGAGTTTGTGTATTTTCTCTTTTTTGTTGTGTTGTGGATGTCCAGCTTTAGGCCGTGGTGGTCTGATAGGGCACAGGTTAGAATTTCAACTTTTTTGTATATGTGAAGATTCGTTTTGTGGCCCAGTATGTGATCTATTTTGGAAAAAGTTCCATGTTCTGCTGAGAAAAATGTGTATTCTTTTGTGCGTGGGTGAAAAGTTCGATAGAGATCTGTAAGGTCCATTTCTTTCAGGATTTGATTAAGTTCCAAAGTGTCTCTGTTAAGCTTTTGACCTGTTGATCTATCCCATGTTGAGAGGGCGGTGTTGAAGTCCCCAAGAATTATCGTTTGGGGGTTGATTTCTTGCTTTAGACGCTGTAGGGTTTTCTTAATGAATGTGGAGGGGCCCGTATTGGGTGCATAAATGTTCAGGATTGTGAAGTTTTCTGGTGAATTATACCTGTGACTAAAATGTAGTATCGATCTGTGTCTCTTATGATTTTCTTTGGTTTGAAGTCCACTTTGTCTGAAACCATAATTTCTACCCCTGCCTGTTTCCTGGTTCCATTAGCCTCTAAGATTTTGGACCAGCCTTTCATTCTTAGGATGTGCCTATCTTTTGTGGTGAGATGAGTTTCCTGAAGGCAGCAGATTGTTGGATTGTGGTTTTTAATCCAAGTTTGTAATCTGTGTCTCTTAACTGGCGAGTTAATACCATTGACATTTAATGTTATAATGGAGAAATTATTTTTAATTCTGGACATTTTTTATGTTTAGTAGATTTTGTAAGCATGTTGTTTGATGTTTATGTTTTGGTGGTATTATACTTCCCTTCTATCCTCCTGGATACGCTTGTTCTTTTCTTCAAGCTTGAGTATCATTTCTAGGATTTTTTGAAGGCCTGGTTTAGTAGACATGTATCCCTTCAAGTTGTCTTAGTGCTGGAAAACTTTTCTTTCTCCCTCAATCATGACAGATAGATTTTACCGGGTATATCAGTCTGGGTTGGCATTTTTTGCTCATTTAATACTTGCAGTATGTCTCTCCAAGCTCTTCTTGCTTTTACTGTTTCCATTGAGTAGTCATTTGTTATTCTAATAGGTTTACCTTTAAAAGTGACTTGCTTTTTTCTCTTGAAGCTCTCCGCACCTTTTCTTTGTCTTGAATGTGGAGTGTTTTGACTATTATTTGCTGTGGCGATTTTCTATTTTGGTTGTATCCGTTTGGAGTGCGAAATGCCTCTTGTATTTGGATAGGCCTCTCATTCTTTAGTTGTGGGAAGTTTTCATTTATGATGAATTGAAATATTTCCTCAGGTGTGGTATTTTGGGATTCTTGTTCTGGTATTCCATGAATGCGCATGTTAGGCTTCTTCAGAGTGTCCTATATCTCTTGAATGTTCCTCTCCAGTATCTTTTTGGCTTTAACAATCTCTTCCATTGAGCTGGTTAATTCTCCCACTTTGTCTTCAAGATCTGAAATTCTATTTTCTGCCTCATTTGTTCTGCTGATAAGACTCTCTGTTGAGTTTTGGGTTGAAGATAACTTGTCTTTTAGTTCAATTTTAAACTCTGCCTGAGACTGTTTTAATTGCTCCATACCTATTTTTGTTTCTTGAACTGTTTTTCTCAAGTCCTCCAAGTGCCTGTTGTGTTCCTGTTCAAAGTGGTTGATACGGTTGTTTAACTCTTCTCGGATTTCCTCTTTCATAGTATTAATCATGGTAAGGATCATACTCTGAAAGTCGTTATGTTGGGTCTGGCTTCTATGGCTATTTTCTGTGGATTTGTTCTGGTCGGAATCCCTCATTATGGTATGGATTCTTTTGGCAGGAGATTGGGCTTCTTGGGTTTTGTTTCTCGTGGATCTGCACTTTGACTTGTACATTGTTGTTTTGTTTTTTAGGACCTTTCAGTTTCTGTGTTTTTCACTGAATCGACGTAGTTAGTATTGTTATGCTTGCCAGTTATTACTAGTGCTTACCTTGGATTGGGTATGTTTGTGTATTGTTGTTATTATATCCTAGATGAGGCTACTAGGCTGTTAGTACGTCAGTTAAGTCAGGTTATGTTACCAGGGGGTGAATATTAGTTTGGTAGTGCACTTTTACGATTTAGTTTCTTGGTGAAATGTGGGGGTGAGTGGTGTACTCCCTGGAGTTGTATGTTGTGGGGTGGCTGTATGAGAAAGTTGATCTACAGCATTGATACTTTAAAGGATCAGTAAGGTGAAAAGAAAAAGTTTACTTATCTTTGGGCTGGATGAGAAGAAACTCGCCCACGTGATATAATGATTGTAGTAGATTCCAGATGTATGGTCTGTGCTCCCTTTTTTCCTTAGAATTTTGCTTGAGTTTCCTTTGGGCTCTATTGAATTCTGAGTAGCAGTGTGTCTTCTGTGGACCACGTGCGTAGGTCCCCGGTGGGCCAGAGAGGCAGAGGGTCTGATGTTGATGGCAGAATTCTTCACCTGCGACCTGGGAAGGTAGGCGTGGAGAGGGGCGGGGCCCCGGGGGCAAAGCCTGCGGCTGCGCAGCGTGGTGCTGCTGGCCGGGCGGCTCCCGGGTGGGGGGCGGGGCTGGGCTGGGCTGGGCTCTTTCGCTCCCTGGCTCAATGGCAGAATTCTTCACCTGGGATCCAGGGGGGTGGCTAGGCGCACAGGGGGTAGGATGCGAGGGGCTTGGGTCCGGGGCGGGGCCCAGGCTAAGCCGCAGTCGGCCTGGGTGCTCGCCGCTGCCGGGACACGTGGGGCTCCGGGTTGGTTGGGGGCTGGGCTGTGCTCTCTCTCTCTCTCACTCACTCACCTTGGGCGGGGGGCGGGGCGGCGCGGAAAGGGCTGGGGTCGGTCCGGGCCGGGGTACAGGCCCCTCTCTCTGTAACACATGCTGTCCTAGAGCTCACTGTGGATCCTGGGATGGTCTTGAACTTGTGGCACTTCTGCCTCAGCTTTCCAAGTGCTACAGTTAAAGGCAGGGGTCAAGGCATGGTTTCAAAATAACTTACCTACAGGTTCCCCCAGTTCCTCATTTTCTTATCTTGGAGACCTAATACAGGACCACTCACAAAACAGGAAAATGCTTTTCTGTTGAGCTACATCCTCCAAAGCCAGTTTTGAAGAATATCATTGTTTATCTACTGGTCTCGTCCATACTCCATCCTGAGGTTTTAGTACATGGTACTGACCTGAGTCTCTTTTTGATGGGGCTTTTTGAGTGGTCCAGAGTCTCAGTGAGCCCATTATCTGGGATGGCTCTTCCATCTTGGTGGGAATTCTTGAGGGTAGGCTCTTGGACAAGGCTGAGGGGCATCAAAATCTCTGGAACTTTGTTTCACTTATTCCATTTGGTCTATTTCCTTTTCCATGTGATTCATTTCTCAGTCAAGAGTCTTGGGTGAGTGTGCCTGACTGTGTGGGACCTTTACTGCATGGGAGGTGGAGTCTGGGAATGATTGTTCTCTGTCTTTTCTGATATAGTAATGCATCTTGATGTGCTCACAGCGTGTGAGTTTCTGGCCTCTGGCTTAGAGAATGCACACATTTACATCAAGCTTCTCCTGACTTTACTGACTTTATTGTTGTGTTTTGTGTACGTGGACAGCCTTGTTTGTCATTCATGGCAACTATATAACTTCTTTTTCAGGCCAAGGTCTCTAACTGGCTCAGAGGTTGTGATGTTACTGTAGAAACCATGAGGTCACAGTGAGGTTGTGATATCAGTGGAAAGTCTGATGTCACCATGAGACTATGATGTAACAGGTGAGTCTATAGTGTCGTTGTGGAGGCTGAGGTCTCTGTGAGGCTGTGATGTCTGTGGCAAGGCTGATGTCACGATGAACATATGATATAACAATTGAGGCTGTGGTGTCAATTGTGAGGCTATGATGTCAAAGGCTGTGATGTCACTGGTGAAGCTGTGACATCAGTGGTCAGACTAATGTCAGTGGTGAGGATAATGACATAGGTGATGCTGCGGTGTCACTGGTGAGGCTCTGATATCAGAGTGAGCCTGTTGTGTCACACTATGGCAGTGGTATCACTGGAGAGACTGTGAAATAAGTGGCCAGACTGTGATGTCAGTGGTGATGCTGAGATTTCAGAGAGGTTAGGATGTCAGTGGTGAGTCTGTGCCATTACCGTGAGCTTGTGATGTTAGAGGTGAGATTGTGTTATCACTGGTGATGCTGTGATTTCAGAGTGAGGCTGTGATGTCAGTAGTGAGAGATGATGACATCGTATTGAGGCTGTGATATCAGTGGTTAGACTGTGATGTCAGAAGTGAGGTTGATGTGAGTGATGAGGCTGATATGTCATAGTGAGGCTGGGATGTCACTGGTGAGGCTGTGATGCAACAGTGAGAATGTGTTGTCACCATGAAGCCGTGATGTCACAGCAAGACTGTGGTGTTACAGTGAAGCTGTGATGTCACAGTGAGGCTGTTATGTTACACTGAGGCTTTGATGTCACAGTGAGGGTCCTATGCCAGTGGAGATTCTATCAGAGGACAGTGAGGCTGTGACGTTAGTGGTGATGCTGTGATTTCACAGTTAAGTTAGGATGACAGTGGTGAGGCTGTGATTGCACAATGAGGGTGTGATGTCAGAATTGAGACTGTGATGTCCCAGTGAAGCTGTGATGTCACAGTGAAGCTGTGATGTCCCAGTGAAGCTGTGTTGTCACTAGTAATGTTGTGATGTCACAGTGAGGATATGATGCCAGTGTTGAGAGAATATGATGAGAGGTTGTGATATCAGAAATGAGGCTGATGTGAGTGAGGAGGCTGAGGTGTCACAGTGAGGCTGGGATGCCACTGGTGAGGCAGTGATGCCACAGTGGGGCTCTGATGTCACCGGGAGACTGTGGTTTCACTGGTGATGTGTTGGTGTCACAGTGAACCTATGATATCAGTGGTGACTCTGTGATGTCATAGTGAGGCTGTGATGTCAGTGACCCTCTGATGGCACCATGAGGCTGTCATGTCAATGGCAAGGCTGATGTCACAGTGAGTTTTTGACAACACAGTGAGTGTGTGATTTCACCATGAGTCTGTGATATCATAACAAGGCTATGATGTCAGAGATGAGGCTGTGATGTCACAGTGAGTCTGTAATGGCACACTGAGGTTGTGATGTTACTCAGGAGGTTGTGATGTCACAGTGAGTTTATTATGTCAGTAGTGACAATGTGGTGTCATAGGGACCTGTGACATTGGTGAGGCTGTGGTGTCACTGGTGAGGCTATTGTAAAATGAGCCTGTCATGTCAGTGGTGAGGTTATCGTGTCATAATAAAGCTAGTTAGGGGGTCAGTGGTAAGGGTGTGATGTTACTCTGAGGGTATGATTGGAGAGGTGAGCCTACTCTGTCACACTGAGGCTGTTATGTCACAGTGAGGCTATGATTTCATGGTGATGTTGTGATGTCACAGTGAGGCTTTGATGTTACTGTGAAGCTATTGATGTCAATGGCTGGACTGATGTTACAATGTGGCTATGATGTAACAGGTGAGGTGGTGGTCTTTCTGGGGAGGCTGTGATGTCAGTGGCAAAACAGTTTTCACAATGAAGCTATGATGTAACAGGTGAGCCTATGGTATCACTGAGGAGACTGTGAGGTCACATAGTGGCTGTGATGTCAATGGTTAGGCTGTACGTCAGAAGTAGGCTGATGTGAGGGATGAGGCTGAGATGTCACAGTGAGGCTGGAATGTCACTGGTGAGGCTGGGATGCTACAGTGAGGCTGTGATGGCACTGTGACTCTATTGTGTCACTGCTAAGGCTGCCGTGACTAAGTGAGCCTGTGATGTCAGTGGTGAGGTTGTGGTCTCATACTGAGGCTAGGTTGGATGTCAGTGGTGAGCATAAGATGTGATAATGAGGTTGTGATTTCAGAGGTCAGCCAGTGATGTCATAGTGAGGCTATGATGTCAGAGGTGAGGCTGTAATGTCACAGTGAGTCTGTAATGGCACAATGTGGCTGTGATGGCACAGTGAGGTTGTGATGGCACAGTGAGGTTGTCATATCACTGGGGATGTTGTGATGTTACAGATAGGATGTGATTTCGGTAGTGACACTGTGGTATCTCAGGGAGACTGTGGCATTGGTGAGGTTGTGGTGTCACTGCTAAGGTTCTAAGGTCAGAGTGAGGCTATTGTGTCACACTGAGGCTGTGATGTCACAGTGAAGCTATAAGGTCAGTGGTGATACTGTGATGTCACAGTGATGCTGTGGGGTCATCGTGAATCTGTGAGGTCACTGTGGAGGCTGTGATGTCAGTGACAAACCTGATGTCAAAATGAGGATATGATGTAATAGATGAAGCTGTGTTCTCACTGAGGAGTCTGTGAGGTCACAGTGAGGCCACGAGATCAGAGTGAGGCTGTGAAGTCAATGGCGTGGGTGATGTTACAATGAGGCTATGATGTAACAGGTGAAGGTGTGGTGTCCCTAGTGAGGCTATAATAACAAAGTCTGTGATGTCACTGGTGAGGCTGAGTTGTCATAGTGAAGCTAGGTAGGATATCCTTGGTAAGGCTGTTTTGTTATGATGAGGCTATGATGTCACCATGAGGCTGTGATGTCAATGTAAGGCTGTGATATCACAATGAAGCTATTATGTCATAGATGAGGATGTTGTGTCACAGTGAGTCTGTGATGTCACTGGGGAAGCTGTGATGTCACAGTGAAGTTGTGATGTCAGTAGTGACACTGTGATATCACAGGGTTGCTGTGACATTGGTGAGGCTATGTTGTCACTAGAGAGGCTCTAATATCACAGTGAGGCTTTTGTGTTACGCTGAGTCTGTGATCTTACAGTGAGGCTATGATGTGAGTGGTGAAGCTGTGATATCACAAGGAAGCTGTTGTGTCACAATGAGGCTGTTATGTCACAGTGAGGCCCTTATGTCAGTGGTGATTCTAAGAGATGACAGTGAGGCTGTGATGTCAGTGGTTAGGCTGTGATGTCAGAAGTGAGGCTGATGTGAGTGATGAGGTTGACAATGAGTCTGGGATGTCACAGTGAGGTTTTGATGGCACAGTTTGCCTATTATGTAACAGTGAGGCTGATGTGTCACATTGAGACCATGGTATCATTGATGAGGCTATAATGTCAAAGACTGTGATGTCACTGATCAGGCTGTGAGGTTAGTTGTCAGACTGTGATGTCACTGGTGAGACTGTGGTGTCAGGATATCAGTGATGAGGCTGTGATGTCACACTGAGACTTTGATGTCAGAGGTGAGGATGTCATGTCACCATAAGGCTACTTACTATGTCAGTAGCAAGACTGATATCACATTGAGTTTGTGACATCACAGTGAGGCTATAACATCACAGTGAGGCTGTGATGTCAGAGGTGAGAGATTATGACATCACAGTGAGGATGTGATGTCAGTGGACAGACTGTGATGTCAGAAGGGAGGCTGATGGGGGATATCACAGCATCACCATAGACATCATAGACTCACTTTGACATCACAGCATCAGTGTGTCACTACAGGCTGACTGTTACATTAGAGATTCACCCCTGCCACCACAATCTCACCAATGCCACAGCTTTCCTGTGAAACTACAGTGTCACTACTGACATCACAACCTCCCTGTGACATCACAAATTCGACAATGACATCATAACAGCACCATGACATCACAGCTTTTTTGTGATGTCACAGCCTCACCACTGACATTACAACCTCTCTGTGACACCACAGCTTCACCACTGACATCACAGTCTAACTGTGACATCACAGCCTTAGTGTGATACAACAGCCTCACTGCACATTGCAGCCTCACCAGTGACACCACAGCTTCACCTGTGACATCAGCCTCAACGCTGACAATAGTGTGACACTGACGTTGCAGCCTCATCAGTGATATCACAGCCTTTGAACTCATAGGTTACCAGTGACACCGCAGCCTCACATGTTAAATCATAACCTCATTGTGACATCAGCCTCATCACTGACATCAAAGCCTCACTGTGACCTCACAGCCTCCAAAGCAACACCACAGTCTCACTTGTTACATCAATGACTTGTGGTAACATCAGCCTTGCCACTGATATCACAGCCTTGCTGTGAGCTCACTAGATCCACAGTAACATCACAGCCTCACTATGACATCACCAACTCATGGTCATGTTACAGCCTCACAGTGAAATCACAGCCTCACTACTGATATCCTAAGTAGTCTCACTATAACACCACAGCTCCACTACTGACATAATAGTCTCACTGTGACATGACACCCTCACAAGTGACACAATAGCCTCATGATGACATCAGCCTCATCACTGTCAACACAGTCTCACTGTGCAATCACAACCTCTCAAGTGACATCAAAGCTTCACCACAGACATCACAGACTTACTGTCATATAATAGGCTCACCACTGATATCATAGTCTCATTAGTGTCAACATAGCCTCACTATGACATCAGTCTTACCCCAGACATCACAGCCTCATTGTGACAGCAAACCTTCACCAGTGATATCACAGCCTCTTGTGACATCTGCCTCACCACTGAAGTCACAGCCTGACTAACATCACAACCTCTCAATTGACATCACAGCTTCACTGTGACATCACAGCCTCAAAGTTGACATCCTTACCTCACTGTGACATCAAAGCTTCACCACAGACATCACAGCCTCACTGTCATGTGATAGGCTAACCTCTGACATCATAGCCTCAGTGACATGAGAACCTTACTATGACCTCATACTCGCCACTGACATCACAGGCCCATTTTGACATCAGCCTTGCCACTTACATCACGGTCTGATCACTGATGTCACAGCCTCACTAGTGATATCAGAGACTTTGATATTATAGCCTGACCAATGATACCACATCCTCACTGTGAAATAATAGCCTCATTGCAACATCCCAGGCTCACTGTGACATTCAAACCTCCTCAGTGACATCACAGCCTCACTGTGACATCACATAATCAAAACAGATATCACAACCTCACTGTGACATCACAGTCTCTATGTGACACTACCACCTCACTGTGACATTGCGCCTCACCAGTGACACCACAGACTCACCAATGGAACAGTCTTGCTGTGACACCATAGTGTCACTACTGACATCATAACCTCACTATGACATCACAACCTCCCCAGTGACATCCTAACCTCACTGTGTCATCAGAGCCTCACTGTCACATCACAACCACACCAGTGACAAACATCCTCACTCTTCCATCACAACCTCACTGTGATGGCACAGCCTCACCAATGACATCCCATCCACACTGCAAAATCACACCATCACCACTGACGTCACAGCCTCATCATCATCTCATAGAATCACTCCTAACATCAGAGCTTGTGACATCAGCCTTGCCACTGACATCACAGCCACACAGTGACATCACACCTTCCCAGTGACATCACAGCCTCGATGTGACATCACAGCCACACGACTTTCATCCTAGCCTCACTGTGACATGAAAGTTTCACCACAGATACCACAGTCTCACTGTAACTTAATAGGATCAGTACTGATATCACAGCCTCACCAGTGACATCAAAGCCTCACTGGGATCTTTTTCTAGCCACTGATATCACAGATTCATTGTGACATCATACCTTCACCCGTGACATCAGAGCCTCATTGTGACATCAGCCTCAACATTGACATCACAGATTCACTTTGACATCATGAATTCACTGTGACATCAGCCTTGCTACTGCATAAAGGCCTGAGGGTGGCATCACAGCCTCACCTCTCACATCATAGCCTCAGGGTGACGTCACACCTTCACAGTGATATGACAGCTTCAATGTGACATCACAATCTCACTGTGACATCACAGCCTCACTGTGACATCACAGCTTCACTGTGACATCACAGTTACACCGTACTACAAACAGACTCACTGTGACATCACAGACTCACCTCTGACATCATAGCCTCACTGTGACATCACAGTCTCATTGTGAATCACACACTCACCTCTGAAGTCACATCACTGTGGCATCATAGCCTCACCAGTGACATCCCAGGCTCACAGTGACTTCTCAATATCATCACTCACATCAGCCTCACTTCTGATATCAAAACGTAACCACTGAAATTACAACCTCACTGTGACTTCACAGCCTCATGTCTAACATCACAAACTCACTGCAACATCACAGTATCACTGTGACCTCACAGGCTAACCTCTGAATTCATAGCTTCAGTATGACATCACACCCTCAACTTCGACATATTCCTAGATGTACTATGAAACCACAGCCTCACCACTGACATCACAGGCCCACTGTGAGATGACAGTCTCAAGAGTGACACCACAACCTCACCAATGGCACAGCCTTCCTGTGACATATTATGTCACTACTAACATCATAACCTCACTGTGGCGTCAGAACATCCCAAGTTACAGCACATCCTCACTTTGACATCACTGCCTCACTGTGACATCACAGCTACACTGTGACACCACAGACTCACTGTAACATCATAGCCTCACCTCTGACATCATAGCCTCACTGTGACATCACAGTCTCACTGTGACATCACAGACTCACCTTTGAAATCACATCACTGTAGCATCTCAGCTTCACAGTGACTTATCAGTATCATCACTCACATCAGTCTCACTTCTGAATCAAAGCATAACCACTGAAATTACAGCCTCACTGTGACTTCACAATCTCAATTCTGACATCACAGCCTCATTGTGATGGCACAGCCTTACCACTGACATTTCAGCCTCACTGTGACAACACAGAATCACCAGTGGAAACACAGTAATATCACAGCCTCACTATTACATCACCACCTCACGGTGACATCAAAACCTCACAGTGAAATCACAGTCTCACCTCTAACATCATAGCCTCATTGTGACATCAGCCTTGCCACTTTTATTAGAGCCCTTTTTGTGACTTCAAGGCCTCACTGTGACACCACAACCACACTTCTGACATGACAGACTAATCACAGAAATCACTGTCTCATTGCAAACTCATTGTGACATCAGCCTTGCCACTTTTATTAGAGCCTTTCTGTGACGTCAAGGCCTTACTGTGACACCACAGCCACACTTGACATGACAGCCTAACTACAGAAATCACTTTCACTTTGCAAATTCATTGTGACATCACCCTTGCTACTGATATAATAGCCGCACGGTAAAATCAACCTCATGCCTGACATCACAGCCTCACTGAGCCATCACAGCCTTATTACTCACATCAGTCTCCCTTTTGATATCACAGCCTAACCATTGAAATCACAGTCTCAGCACTGACATCCTAAACTCCTTGTGTAATCACAGCAGCAGCACTGCTGTCACAGCCTAACTGTCACATCATAGAATCTCCCCAGACATCAGAGCCTCACTGTGACATCACAGCCTCAGTGTGACACAAGAGACTCACTGTGACATCAGAGCCTCATCATTGAAACCACAGGTTCACCTGCTACATAAACTTCTCCACTGACATCACAATCTGATGAATGATATCACAGCCTCACCAGTGACACCACAGCATCACCTGTTACTTCATAGCCTCATTGTGACATTTGCCACGCCACTGTCATCACAGCCTCACAGTGACCTCACAGCCTCTCTGTGATTCCACAGCCTCACAAGTGACTTTAGAGCCTCACTGTTAAATCACAGCCTCTATGTGATTCAACAGCTTCAGTGTGACATCACAGCCTCCCCAGTGACACCACAACCTCACCTGTGACACCAGCATTGCCATGAACATTGCAGACTCACCACTGCCATCACAGCCTTGCTTGTCACATCATAGCCTCATTGTGACATCAGCCTTGCTACTGATATCACAGTCTCATGGTGACCTCGCAGTATCCGCAGTGACATCCCAGCATCACTCTGACATCACAACCTCATGTTGACATCACAGCCACACGATGACTTCATAGCATCACTATGGCATCACACACAGCCTCCCCAGTGGCACCACAGTCTCATAACTCACATCAGCTTCACTTCTGACATCACAGCCTAAACAGTGAAATCATAGCCTCTCTGTGATGTCCTAGTCTCTCACCACTGACATAACTGCCTCACTGTGACATCATAGCATCATAAGTGACAACACACACTCACTGTGACATCACAGCTTCACTTCTGACAGCACAGACTCCCTGTGACATCACAGCTTTTGGCATCATAGCCTCGCAGTGACCTCACAGTCTTTGACATCATAGCCTCACCAATGACACCACAGCCTCACCAAAACAGCAGCTTCCCTGTGACACATTGTCACTACTGACTTCACAAACTTACGGTGACCTTATAGCCTCACTGTGATATCAAAGCCACACTCTGCTATCACAGCCTCAGTGTGACATCACAGCTTCACCAATGACATCCTACCTAGGCTCACTAGGACACCACAACCTCACCAATGACATCACAAGAATACTGTGACATGACAGCCTCACCAGTGACAGCACAGCATCACAGTGGCATCACAGCCTCACTCTGGCATCACAGCCTCACCACTGACATCCCAACCTCACTGTGACATAAAAGCCTCACTCTTACATCACAAAAAAATTGGACATCAGCCTTGCCACTAACATAACAGTCTCATGGTGACATCACAATCTCACCTCTGATATCATAGGCTCACTCTGATATCACAGCCTCACAGTGATATCACAGGTTCAGTTTAACATGACATTCTCACCATTTATATCACATCCTTTGACATCATAGCCACCCCAATGACACCACAGCCACACCTGTTATATCATAGCCTCATTGTGACACCGGCCTCACCATGGACATCACAGTCTCACTGTGCCATCACAACCTCTACATTGACATCACATCCTCCACAGAGACATCACTGCATCACTGTGCCATCAGATCTTCACGGTGACATCACAGCCACATTGTAACATCACAGCATCAGCACTGACACCATATCCTCCCAGTGACATCATAGACTCACAGTAGCATCACTGCTTCATTAGTGACACCACAGCCTCACCTGTTACATTAAAGCTTCATTGTGGTATCAGCCTTGTAAATAACATCACAGCTTCACTGTGACCTCACAGCATCCTCAGTGACACCACAGCCATACCTGTTACTTCATAGGCTCATTGTGACAACAACCTTAGCACTGACATCATAGCCTCACTGTGACCTCACAGCATCTGCAGTGACATCACAGCCTCACTGTGACTTCACAACCTCACCATCACATCATAGGCTCACAGTAAAATCACAGCATCAGATGTTACAGCACAGCCTCATTGTGACAAAAGTCTTGTCACTGATATCAAACCTCATTGTGACCTCACAGCCCCTATACTGACATCACAGCCTCATTGTGATATCATCCTTGCCACTGAAATCACATCCTCCCTGTGACATCACAAACCCCAGTCACATCACATCTTCACTGTGACATCATAGCCACACTGTGGTCTTCAGCCTCACTTTGACACCACAGCTTCACCAGTGACACCATAGACTCACTAATGACATCATAACCTCATTCTGGAATCACCATCACCACTGACATCACAGCCTCTTTGTGATGTCACAACCTCACCAGTGACTTCACAGCCACTCTGTGATATCAGCCTTACCAGTGACTTCATAGGCTCTCTTGAGACCACAGCCTCACAAGTGGCATCAAATCCTCACTGTGACACCACAGCTTTACAATTGACATCACAGCCTCACTGTGACATCACAGACTCAGTGTGATACAACAGCCTCACTGTGACATCACAGCCTCACCAGTGACACCACAGCCTCACCTGTGACATCAGCCTCACTCCTGATATTAGTGTGAACATTGACACCACAGCCTCACCAGTGATATCACTGCTTTTGACATCATAGCCTCACCGGTTACACCACAGACTCACCTGTTCCATCACAGCCTCATTGTTGTATCAGCCTCATCACTGACATCACAGGCTAACTGTAACTTCACATCCTCCCCAGTGACACCTCAGCATAGTGACATCATTACCACTGACATCACAGCCTCACTGTGCCATTACAACATCTCCAGTGACAGCACAGCCTCACTGTGACATCACATCTCCAGTGACAGCACAGCCTCACAGTGAAATCACAGCCTCACCTGTTACATTATAGTCTTATTCTAACATCAGTCTCTCCACTGAAATCACAGCCTCTCTGTGATTTCAGCCTCACCAGTGACATCAGAGAATCATTGTGACACCACAGCTTCACCAGTGACATCAAAGCCTCACTATGACTTCACAACCTCAGTGTGTTACAACAGCTTCACTGTGACATCAGAGACTCACCACGATACCACAGCCTCACCTGTTATACAATGGCCTATTGTGACATCAAATGTACCACTAATATCACAGCCTCACAGTGTCCTCATAACTTCTGTGTTACCTCACAGCCTCCCCAGTGCCATCAGAACCTCACCTGTTACATCATAGCTTCATTGTGATATCAACTTAGCCACTGACATCAGAGCCTCCACAGTGACCTCCAGCCTCATTGTGATATCATAGCCTCACAGTGATATCATAGCCTCACAGTAATATCACAGCCTCACAGTGACATCACATCTTCACAGTGACATCACAGCCTCACTGGGACAGCACGGCCTCACCATTAAATCACATCCTCACTGTGACATCACAGCCTCACTGTGACACCAGAGCCTCACCTGACATCATAGCCTCACCAATGCCACAGCCTCCCTGTGACACCACTACCAAAACAGACTCACCTTTGACATCAAAGCTTGACAAGTGACACCACAGCTACACCACTGACATCACAGTCTCCCTGTGATATCACAGCCTCTTTACTAACATCACCATATCAATATTGATATCACAGTCTCACCACTCACATCATAGCCTCACCAGTGATATCATAGCCCCACTGTGAGACCACAGCCTCATACCGACATCACAGCTACATTGTGACATTACAACCTCACTACTGATGCCACAGCTTCATGAATGACATCAAACCCTCACCATAACATCACAGCCATACTGTTACATCACAGACTCACCACTCATATCATGGTCTAGCCACTGAAATCACAGCCTCTCTGTGACATCACACCCTCACCTCTTACATCACAGCAGCACTGTGATATCACAGCCTCACCTCTGACATCATAGCCTCACTGCGATATCACAGCCTCATCACTCGCATCACGTTCTCACACAGACTTGCTGGGGTGTTATAGGTTCGCAACATCCTTATGAGATCGCAGTCTCACTGAGATCACTGCCTCACTTTTGATGTCACAGCCTCACTGTGACGTCACATACTGTGACATCAGCCTTGCCACTGACATAACAGTTTCATGGTGACTTCACAGCCTCAACTCTGATATCACAGTCTCACTGTGACATCACAGCCTCACTGTGATATCACAGCTAAACGGTGATATCATATGCTCACTTATGACATCCCAGACTCACTGTGTCATTACAGCCTTACCACTCATATCCTACCTAGCCTCACTATTCAAACACAGCCTTAACACTGACATCACAGCTTGCCTATGATCTGACAACCTCAACTCTGATATTACAGCATCACAGTGACCACACAGCCTCATATTGACCTCATAACCTCCCGAGTGACACCATAGATTCAACTGTTACATCATAGCCTCATTGTGACATCAGACTCACCACTGATATCACAGCCTCTCTGTGATATCACAACCTCACCAACCTCACCAGTGACAACAAAGCCTCACCTGTTACATCATAGCTTAATTATGACATCACACCCATGCCACTGACATACTACCTAGCTGCACTGTGACACCAGAGCCTCACCACTGACATCCCAGGCTCAATGTGATATGACAGCCTGACTTCTGACATCATAGCCTCAATATTATGACACAGCCTCCCTGTGATGTCACAAATTCACTGTGATATCAGCCTTGCCAATGACATCACAACACCAATACCACAGTCTCACTTCTGACATCATCACTGTGGCATCACAGCCTCACCACTGACATCCAAACTAGCCTCATTATGATACCACAGCCTAAAATTTGACATCACATACTCACTGTGATATCACAGTCTCACTGTGACATCACAGATTCATTGTGATATCACAGCTAAGTGGTGATATCACGTGCTCACTTCTGACATCCCAGCCACACTGTGACATCATAGCCTTACCCCTGATATCCTACCTAGGCTCACTGTGAAAACACAACCTCACCAGTGACATTAAAGCTTGACTGTGATGTGACAGGCTCCCCAGTGACATCACAGCTTCACAGTGACCTCACAGCCTCCCCAGTGACACCAGAGAATCAACTGTTACATATTATCCTCATTGTGACATCAGCCTTGCCACTGACATAACAGCCTCACTGTGACCTTGCAGACTCACATAGACATCACATCCTCACCAGGAAATCACAGCCTCACTGTGACATCACAACATCACCACTGTCATTATATCCTCATTGTGACATGCTCAGTGTGACACAACAGCCTCACTGTGATATTAGAGCATCACCAGTGACACCATAATGTCTCCAGTGCCACAGTATCCCTGTGACACAACAGTTTCACTACTGACACCACAATCTCACTATGACATCAAAACCTCCCTAGTGAAATCACAACCTCAATGTCACATCACAGCTTCACTGTGACATCACAGCTACACTGCCAGCCCAGCTTCACTGTGACATCACAGCCTCATCTCTGACATCCTAGCCTCACTGAGACATCACAATGTCACAATAAGCTCATTGCTGATATCATATCCAAACAATTGATATCATAGCCTCAGCATGGCATCATTCAGCCATTCACATCTCAGCCACATTGTGACATCACAGCCAATGTGTAACATCAGCCTCGCCGCTGACATCTCAGTCCCATTGTGCCATCACAACCTCTCCAGTGACATCACAGCCTCACTTCTGACATAAAAACCTCAGTGTGATACCACAGCAACTCTGTGACATCACAGGTTCACCTCTGAACTCATAGTCTTAGTGTGATAATACACTCTAACCACTGACATTTTATGTAGTCTCACCATGACCCCACAGCTTTACCACTGACATTACAGGCTCTCTGTGAGTTTACAGCCTGCAAGCGAAACCATAGCACCACTGTGACTTCACAGCCTCAAGAGTGATAACACTACCTCACAATGATATCACTGTCTCACCTATTACATCATAGCCTCATAGTAACATCATCCTTGCCACTGACATTACCTCACACCTTCTATGGTGACATCACAGCCTCACAGAGACATCACAGCCTAACAAGTGACACCACAGTCTCTCTGTGATATCACAACCTCTCCAGCAATTAACAGCCTCACTGTTACATCATAGCTCCACAATGCTATTACAGCCATATTGTGACACCCCAGCTTCACCAGTGAAACCACAGTCTCACTTATAACATCATAGTCTCCTTGTGATATCAGCTTTGCCACTGACATCTCAGACTCTCTGTTATATCACAACCTGGCCAGTGACACCACAGCATCACCTGTTGCATCAAAGCCTCATTGTGACATCCACCTCACCACTGACTTCACAGGCTCACTGTAACCTCACAGCCACCCCACTGAAACCAGAGCCTCACCTGTTATATCATAGCCTCATTGTGATATGAGTCTTGCCACTGACATCACAGCCTCATTGTGACCCAAATAGCCTCCACAGTGACATCCCTGCCTCACTGGGACCTCACAACTTCACAGTGAAATCACAGCCTTACAGTCTGACCACTGAAATCAAAGCCTCACCAGTGATGCTACAGCCTCACATGTTACATAAAAGCCTCATTGTGACATCAGCCTCGCTGCTGATATCAAAGGCTCACTGTGACCTCACGGCAACCACAGTGACACCACACCCTCAAAGTAACATCATAGGCTCACGATGATATCACAGCCTCACTGGTCACACCACAGCCTCACTGTTGACATCACAGCCTCACTGTGACATCATAGTCACACTGTCCTATCAAAGCCATACTGTGACACCATAGCTTCACCAGTGACACCACAGCTTTACTAATGACATCAAAGCCCCATTGTGACATCAGCCTCACCACTGTCATCACAGACACTCTGTGACATCACAACTTCAGTGTGATACAACAGGCTCACTTTGAGGTCATAGCCATACTAGTGACACCACAGCCTCACCTGTGAAACATCAGCCTTGCCACTGACATTAGGGTGGCCATTGAGTTCGCACCCTCACCAGTTATACCACAGTTTCACCTGTTATATAATAGCCTCATTGTGATTTCAGTCTCTCCATTGATATCCTTGTCTCACAATGACCTCACAGCCTCACTATGAACTCACATCCTCACAAGCGACACCACATCCTCACTTGTTATATCATAGCCTCATTCTGACATTAGCCTTGCCACTGATATCACAGCCTCACTGTGACATCACAGTCTCACCACTGATATGTTACTTAGCCTCATTATGACATCATTCTTGCCACTTACATGACAGTGTCCCTGTGATATCATACCTTCACCAATGACATCATAGCCTCATTGACATTAGGATCACTATTGACATCCCAGCCTCTCTGTGCCATCACCTTTCCAGTGACATTATAGCCTCAGTGTGACCTCTCAGCCACACTGCGATATCACGAACTCACTGTGACTTCACAAACTCACTGTGACATCACAAACTCAGTGTGAAATCAGTCTTGCCAGTGACACAACAGCCTCCCCAATGACACCACAGCCTCATTTTTTACATCATAGCCTCATTGTTTCATCAGCCTTGCCAGTGACATCACAATCTCACAGTGACTTCAAAGTCTCACTGTGACACCATAGGGTCACCACTGACATCCTAGCCTCACTGTGACATCAAAGTTTCACCACAGGCATCACAGCCTCACTGTCATGAAATAGGCTCACCACTGACAGTACAACATCACCAGTGACACCACAAACACTCCTGTTACATCATTGTGACATCAACCTTGCCACAGATATCACAGCTTTACTGTGACCTTATAGCTTCCGCAGTGTCATCACAACCTCACCATGACATGACAGCCTCACCATCGATATTGTAGCCTCAATGTGACATCAAAGCTTCACCATATTCATCATAGCCTCACTGTCATGTAATAGGCAGTGACATCATAGCTTTATATTGAAAAAATTCTCACCACTGACTTTGCAGCCTCATTGTGACACCATACCTTCACCAGTAACATCACAGTCTCATTGTGACATTGGTGTCATCACTGATATAACAACCTCACTATGGCATCACCACTTCTCCAGGGACATCACAGCCTCACTATGACATCACAGCCTTACTATGACATCACAGCCTCACAGCGATGTCACAACCTCACTGTGACCTCAGAAATGAAAAATTGTTTTCCTTGTACACATACATATTTTATTTCATGATGTCAGAAATATTGTTCTGAGGAATACCACACACATTTCCCCCAATTAACTAAGGAAAAGGTTTGGCCTTCACTGGACCCCAGGGATCACAAGGATTCTGTCATTGAAAGCATGCAGAATGCATTCTAGTGATTTTGTGCTGGGCCCCTTGGGATTGTGGGAAATGATCAGATTACAAAACTCTGAGTACTTATTAGAGTTTTCTATGTGGAGGGTGGATGCTACCCATTCATTAACCTTGAGGTATCAGCTTAACCTTGGTCACCTGTTCACACCTCTGTGCAGGGTATGGTAGTAGCGACTCAGCTCCCTGCCCCCTCTTCTGCTGACACCAGATACATTCAGCTGTGGGAGAAGAGATGCTCCTTGCTCTCTCAGTAACTATGAAAATCTCAGGGTTTCCCTAGCAACAGTTCCAGTGGGACTTGTTGCTAGGGAACACTGGGATTTCCCAAGCTGCCAGATGAACAAAAGTGTTGTAGCTTCAGGTCATAAGCAAGTGCTCAGCTGAGGGTCTGAACGCCAGGGGTACTGATCCTTTCAGATCCCTAGGGCCCAACGAAGTGAAAGGCTGAGATCTTAAGTGGTGGCTGAGGAGGGAGTTTTGGGGCTAACAAACAGATTTTGAAAGTCCAAATGCACTGATAAATGTCTGGGAGTGGAAGACACTGAACTTTGGGAAGGTGCTCAGTCTTGAAGACTAGCCTTTGGCCATTTAGCAAGCATGTTCCCCAAGATAATCACAGAAGACACACTTGTCCAGTTTCAAGAGAAGGCCCATGGCCTAAGCCCAGGCTCATCTCACAACCTAGGCAGTCACATAACATTCCACACTTAGATAGCTGAACATTTGGTTTTAATGCTCAGCTGTCAATGAGCATAATAGATTTTTCAGTTCTTTGGTTTTGCTTGTTATGTCTTCATACATACACTTGTGTTTGTAGATGAGCACACATTTGTGTACATCCAGAGGCCAGAGGTCATTGTCAGTGTCTTATTCCTCTGTCACTCCATCTTATTATTTTTTGAGGCAAGTATCTCATTAAAGCTAGAGCTCACTGAGTGGCTGGGCTGGCTGGACAGTGTGCTCTGGGGATCCACTTGTCCTCTAGCATGGAGGAGACAGATTAATACTGTCATAACCAGATTTTGCATGGGGGCTGAGGATCTGAATTGAAGACCTTATGCTTGCATAACAAACACATTATATATGTCTGAATTGGTGAGAAAATTAGCAGATGTACAAGTCCATGCAACTAGCATCTTAGTCGAAAGGGTGGCTGTGGGTTTTTTTTAAATAATTAAAAAAATATTTTCCTAGCTTTACAAGCATATCCCTGCCTCCCTCCTTTCCCCCCTCCTTCCTATCCCCACTCCCCTCCCTTCATCAGTCCATCACGCTCCCTCCCACCCTCCTGGGTAGCTGTGATTTTAAACAAAAATCTGCTGCAAAGCACCCATGCAGACAGTGTGAACATGAGTGTGAACTGGATCACATGGTTGCAGAATTGAAGTTCAAGATCAGTGCAATTGCTGGCCTTCCAAACACAGCAGGATAGAGCTATGGCAGAGATAAAGGGGCTAAGGAAGTCCAGCAAAAAACCCCAATCCAGCCTGGTGGAGTCCCAGGAGACCTTCCTGGGGCATATGACAGGTAAGCTGCAACTTACAGAGCAAGAAGCAGAAAGAACAAGGGGCTTGAAGGGATATTGTAAACAAGAAAGAACCAAAGGCTTAGGAGTATGGAAAGGCCAGGAGAAAGAGATGGGCAAACACAATAAAGCATGTCTCAGAGAGTGTCAGGTAAGGTCAGAAACAATATTTGATCATACAGAAGCAAAACCCAGTTTGTTCACCTTAGAAGCTGACTGTGAGGGCAGAGCAGTCAGTGTCTATTTAATATTCATGTAAGCTTTTATTGCTTGTGGTCAAAGACTGTCACACAATGGGTGGAGAAAACAGTAGGCGTCACTTGACTTAGTGAGCAATGCCTAGAATCAAAACTGTCTAAGAAGTGATATTGCCAAACACATTGCAGAAATGGAACATCTACGTATCACAGCACTAATTGATTGAGGGATCTAAAATCAGTGTCTTGATAATACCTCAAGCAGTCACTATCAAAGATATTTAAATCTAAATGCATTTATATCTAAATACATGTTTCATATTATTGTTCCAGTATGTGACTTCCTCCCTTCCTAAACATTTTTAATTCTGTATTCCAGGATATATGGATTTTATCTTTTTCATGGGGGGTACATTTGTGTGGGTACATGTATGTGTGCATTCATGTAGATCCCAGTGACTGACATTGAAAATCACTTCGGATTGTTCTCCCATCTTATTCTTTTGAGACTGATTTTGTAATCCAACCCATGGCTGGCTGTTAGGACCGGTCTTGCTAATGAGCTTGCTTTGCAGATTCCCACTGTCTGCCTTCCAGGGCTGGAATTCCAGGTGAGCTGCCATACTCACCTAGCATTTTGCATGCGATCTGGGAATCTGAAGCCTGGTTCTTTTGCTTGAGTAGCAAGCATTTTCATTACTGATCCATCTCCACAGACCTGAAATATGTTTTTAAGCTGTTTATAATTCTTTCCCAATGAAGAAAATTATGGGCATGTACATAAATGATCCCACGCAGAAGCAGCCCACCACTTCCCAGAATTTTTACCAACAAGAGTCAAATTGCTTTGCACATTCGAGTCCATTTCAAGACTAATTCTTCTTTATCTGATAGTCTGTTTACTTGTTCCTGGGCCTCTATTGTAGTTTTTATTTACTGTGTTTCCTTCACTGTGATAGTCAAACACTCATAATTTAAAAAGAAAAGAGCTTTTGTCCCTCTCCATGTCACACACCATCTCATAGCACTACCTACTATTCTATGTCCTTTCATCTTTATTTCTCAGAAAGGTTCTATATGTATTTCTCTATTCATTCCCCCATATGTCAGTTCTTTATTGAATTGGTTCTCTGAGATGCAGACATTGTTTGATGTAGCCCAGCTCAGCCATCTCTATATTAATTACAAGCAATCATTTGAATTCCAGGCTTAGGCTTCTAAATGCTCATCAAATAATTGACAAAGGGGCCCCAAATGATAGGCTAAAAAATCATTTACTTAATTAGGTTGCTAGGAAATCACAGGGATTTGTTAATCTACTCATTAGACCACTCAATAAATGCATACTGCATACCCACAGACAGCAGGCATGTTTTGGGCACCAGAGTTGCAGTGATGAGAAATGACAATTGTAGTCTTTGCATTACCAGAGTTTACTGGAACTGGATGATAGAAGATCATTCTAGCTACTGGAAATTTCAACAGCATTTGCTGCTGCAATAGCCACAACATGGCCGCTGTTCCTCTGCAGTTTCCAGAGCCCACTCCTTGTGGCTCAACAAGTATGTGTAATAACATACTTTTTCTTTTTTATTTGCATTATATCATTTGAATCTTTTTAAAATCATTTTAACCACATGGCAATATATTTCAGGGGCACTAATTATAATATAGACACAATGTTGAATAACCGTAATCATAACTATACCCAAAACTTTTTCTTGTCCAACAAAAGTCTCCCTTCCCCCAGCTTCTAATAAAATCTCATCTGATTTCTTCCTCTATGCATTACCAATTGTATGTACTTTACCTGAGTATAACCATACGATCTTTGTTCTTTGTGTCAGAATTTACTCACCAACTATAATGTTTTCATGATCTTTCCAGGAGGAATATTATATATTTTCAGCCATAAAGAAAAAAATTTGGCTGGGGAGATACTTTAGGGGTTAATGCCTCTGCCTCAAAAAAAGAAAACAACTAAGTATAACCTGAGTTTGGATCCCCAGATCCATATAAACATACTGGATGGACATGGCAGTGACTTGCACTTCCAGCCCTGGAAGGCAGAGCCTATGGAACCCAAGAGTAGAGCAATAAAGAGCTAGAGCAATCCATGATGATCTCAGATGTCACCCTCAGGCCTCCACAGACATGCACACTCACTCACTCTCTTCTACACACACACACACACACACACACACACACATTCAAATAATAAAAAAAAACCTGAAGGGATCAAAAAGTGAAATGAAGACATTAAACTATAAAATATTTAGTAGAAAATAAGGGTGGAGAGCTTTGTGACATTGCACATGGAAGCAATTTGGGGAGGGCAAATCATCAAAATATAGGCAATCAAAGAATACATAGAGTCAAAAAAAAAGCTTCTCCACAACAAGAGAAACAGTCAACAGAGGGAGAGAAAAGTATTTGTGATTAAAGTATGTGATAAAGGGTTATTATCCACAATAAAGAAATGTTTTCTACTAAAAATAGATTTTTCCAAAGGCAGCACACAATAGAGTTTTTTATTTGATCATAAAGAAGATTGAAATTATGCTGTTTGCAGGAACATAGATCAAGCGAGATCATCATATCAAGTGATCCTGTATATTTTCTTTGTGTATCCTAGCTTTATATGGATATATAAAGTAATATACATATGTGAAAAGAAAGCAGAAGGTAGACTAGAGGAAGTACTGGCCTTCCTCATCAATTAGACAATTGTAGGCTTGCTCAGGACTTAACTTACGTATCAGTTCTTTACAACCGTCCTCAGAGCCAAAGTCATCAATTGTCAAGTTATATCTGTACCTATGACATATGCCAAGAAAACAAATATGAAAAAAGGAAAATAGAAAATGACCAATAAATATATGAAAAGATTCTCAATATCACCAAACATTAGGGATATGCAAATAAAAATTACTGTGAGATACTTGTGTATTTCCTAGAATACAGATATTTTGTGTTTCCTAGAATACAAATACTTTGTATTTCCTAGAATGGGTGCTGTATAAAATATAAAAAGTGACAAGTATTAGAATGTGAAGAAATTGCAAACTTATTGTACCATGACTGGGGTACTAAAAAAGTGTGACTAGTATGGAAGACAGTATGGCACTCTCTCAAAAAATTAAAAGTGAAGTTATCATACAATAGAGCAGTCTTATTAATGGGTATGTAGTCAAGAGACTTTGAATTCATAATGGACTAATTTTTATCTTGGTATTATTCACAATAGCCAAGAGGTAGAAATGATGTCTCAAAAATCAGCAGATGTATTTATTAACCTGTCAGTGCTAGTTCATCATTCCTTCTTTTCTCTCTCTGTCTCTCTCTATTTGTCTCTCTGTCTCTGTCTCTGTCTCTCTCTGTCTCTGTCTCTCTCTGTCTCTCTCTCTCTCTCTCTCACACACACACACACACCATTAACAACTAACACATGTCCAAAATAGTGCATCACAATCATAGATCTTCAAGCCTCCATAAACATGTGTTATTTGACTGAGTAGAATTAATTGAATGGTGAGCTATCTAGAACCACTCGAAGGTTACTGATGTCAATAATGGAGTTGTAGAATTTTAGAAGCAGAGACAATGACACAAGTAGGAAACACAAACTCCCCAAACTATTTGTATCAGAGTAAGAATGCAGAATATCCATGTGCACAAAAAATGCTTGAAAGTTTCTAAAGAAAGGCAAATTGCTTGGAAAGGTAGATGATTAGATTGTTATGGATAGCTTAACATTAACTCCAAAAACAGAAAACTGTGGGAAAACATCTTCAATGTATAAAACTAACTGTTAACCTAAAATTATATGCCTATCAAACAAGGTGGTGATAAAGTAGATATTTTCAGACAAATGAATCCAAGTTTAGCACTCATGGACCATTATTGAATGGGCTTCAAAAATTGAATGATAGAAAAACAGATTCCAGGAGTAGTGAGGCACAAAAAGAAATGATAAACAAAAATGACGTGGGTCAAATGAGGGCAAATTTAAGACAAGGATTGACTATACGTGTGTGTGTGTGTGTGTGTGTGTGTGTGTGTGTGTGTGTGTGTGTGTGGCAGAAGAGAAGAGAGAGAGAGAGAGAGAGAGAGAGAGAGAGAGAGAGAGAGAGAGAGAAAGAAAGAGAGACAGAGAGGATGATGAGGTGATGAGGAAGCGGCACTGACAGGTTAATAAACCATGAATTGTAATTGCAGTTTAAGTTGTAGTGACCTAGAGGCTGGGGTGAGAAACTCAATGGGTCAAGTGTTTGCTACACAAACATGAAGTTCTCCACTACTTATGTATAAGCTTGACATGGAAACACATGGTGGGGAAATGGGACAGGTAGATTCTGGTGTTTTCAGTGAAATATTGACTATCTCAAAATACAAGGGTATATTCTGGAGAGATGGCTCAGGGGTTAAGACTCTGCCTCACAAGAAAAAGGTCCTGAGTTTGGATTCCAGGTCCCATGTAAAAATGCCAGGCAGGAAGGATAGTGGCCTGCCTTTTTGGCCTTGGTGGGCAGAGCCTGGGAAATCCGAGAGTAAAGCATGAAGGAGGTAGAAGCAATCCAGGATGATTCCCAAAGTCACCCTTGGCTCTCCACAGGGACACACGATGCCCTCTGAGATGCCCTCTGAGACACACAAACGCACACATGTGCGCACACGTGCACACACACACATGTGCGCATGCATGCAAAAATAAATATAAAGTTTAAAAAAATAAAGTCGAGAGTGATAGCAGGAGACAGCTGGGATTTGATTCTGACCTCCATGCACACATGCAAATACATGCACTGAGTCACACATACATATGCAAATACTAATAGATGTGTACTTACACCACATACACACAAACAAAAATGACCTACACTGAATTCCACTGGTGTTCAAAAATGTCTATGAAGGGCTGGAGCTGTTGCTTCTTGTAGTGTGTGTGTCTACCATTCCATAGTCCCTAAATTCAATCTCCATTGCTGCTAGGAAAAAAAAAAAAAAGAATGCCTATGGACCATGTGTGTGGCTACAGTGGCATCCTCCTCCTCCTTTTCCTCTTATTTTCTGAAAAACTATTTATTTTATTCTATTTTGCCAGTTTCAGCAGGTTTCGTGTTTTCCTCGACTTTAGGACTTCCTTAGATACATTATTTTAATAAAAGATCTTGGTGTGTGTATGTTTGATAGAGCGATGAATAACAAATGCTTTGACATGGGTATAGAAGGCAGAGGACAACTTTCACAGATGCCAGGAGAGTACTATCCTACTGATCTATCTTTTCAGCCCAATATACAGTATTCTGTATTCTTGCGCTTTGTCAATGTTTAATTTTTCATTTAAATTTTATGTATGAAATATAACATACAAACAAAACATGGTGGAAAATACAATTTAGAAGTGGCTATGAAGGTAATAATATACATACATTTACTATAAGAAATTCTAGATATTCAATATTGGCAATGTGGACACCTCCCATGATAAAGGAATATTTTGCAATAATCATTTTTTCTTTGTCTTTCAATTTTAATGTACATTTGTTAACAATAATGTTTCATTTTATCCAAGACAGATTTATTATTTAAATTTAGTGTCAAATCTTGGGGCTCCCAAAAGCTTTAATTCAAATGTTTTTTCTAATTTTCAAACATGATTTGAAAAAAATATTTTATTTTTTTACCTAGTTATTCAGCTCGATGGGTAGGTATCTTCACCCCCTTCCTTCTTCCGTTTCCTCCTTCTCTTACCTCCTTCTGCCCCCCCATCCTGCTCTCTCTCCCATCCCTTCTTCTCCCCCCCATTCCTCTCTCCCTCCTCTTTCTTGGTGTTTCCTGCCTGTTCCTTTCCACCCTCCAGAACATCTGCTTATATGAACCCTGAATTCTCTCTGAGTCGTTTACACTACTGAGGGTTCAGGACCAAGTGGCATAGCTTGGGGCCCCTTCTTGGGCCACTCATTAACATGGGAATTCTGTTATATCTGTCTAACCTCTTGCACCTAAGGATCCTGTTGCCTGAAGTGCTCTCCCCTGGGATCAGAGATAGTTTATGGGGGTTTGTTGACATGTCAGCCATGTCATTTGATAAGGCCAAATCACATTTCAGGGAGATCCTGGCTGCTGCAGCCCGGTCTTGAGTGGAGTATCATGTCCATCAGTAGACCTCCCCATCTTTAGACTCTTATAATTTTTTTTATTTCCATTCATACAAACTTAACAGGTACACCGGTCCCTCCCTCCCTCCAACCCCCTATACCGCTGTGCCTCCTCCGCTCCCCCTTCCTTCCCCATCCCCCAGTGTCTCCCCCTCCCATCCCCGGAGCATCCTTTAATGTGCATGCCAAACTCTCCTCTGTGTCCTCCTCTCCGATGAGGAGCAAGGACCCAGTGGCATTTCCCAGAACCCTTTCCTGTGTTCCTGTTAAGCATAGGAACACTACTATGGCTGTCGATACCTTGCCTCCCAGGATCCTAGTGCCTTTAGCAAATGCTAGATATTGTGAGGTCAATAGTGTGTTGGACATTGCGCATGTAAAGTTCAAATATGATTGCTTTGGCCCTAATTTGTGTGGAGTATCTTGCATATCATTGCTCCTCCATCCTTGTACTCTTACAATCTTACCGCCCCCCCCTTCCGCAAATTTCCCTGAGCTTCAGGATGGGGAGAGATTAGGCTGCCCTAGTACCAGGTGATTGAAATAGAGTCTCTGAAGTTCTGGATTATGGTTTGTTGATTTTTTTTTCAGTTTTGCTGCTCCTGCAATGCCCTTGGCTCCACCCTGGTGGGTATTGGATGTCACCCCTGGCTAGAGATAAAAACCTATTAAATTAGAGTCCTGTTATAAGAGTATATTCAAAGGTAGATGTAATAAAAGTAGGAAACTGCGGTGAGGGAGGGGTCAATCACCCATCTGCGAAATAGTTACTTTCTATCTGCCAGACTATACGCCCTCTCCTTCTGATAAGATCATACCCCATCAGTTGTACATGATCAGGAAAGAAAGTCTATGAACTTAACCAGATGTCTCATTACTTACTTGCAGCCCTTGATGGTGGCCTATTTTCTCTGCTGTAACATGGTCCCCTCTCTCCTTGTCATTGGAATGGCCCTCCTTCCCCATCCCTCCTGTTATAATCTTAGAAATTACTGTAGCTATTACAGAGATTTATCTTTGAGTGTCTCTAAGTGGGTTTCATACTAGGAGCCACTATTAGGGAGTACATACGGTGCTTAATTTTCTGGGTCTGGGATACTTCACTCAATATAATTGTTTCTAATTCCATCCATTTCACGGCAAATTCCATTAATTTATCATTTTTGATGGCTGAGTAGTACTCCATTGTATACATATACCACATTTTCCTTATCCACTCGTCAACTGTTGGACATTTGGGTTGATTCCATGACTTTGCTATTATAAACACTGCTGCTATGAACATGGTCATGATTGTGCTATCGAGGTGAATTTTTGCTGTATGGGGGATTATTCCCAAAAGTGGAATCGCAGGGTCATATGGCATTTCAATCTTTAATTTCTTTAAGAATCTCCAGACGGCTCGCCAGAGTGGCTGTATGATCCTGCATTCCCACCAGCAATGTAGGAGAGTTCCCCTCTCTCCACATCCTCTCCAGCATTTGGTGTTGTTTGTATTGTGGATTTTTGCCATCCTGACCGGGGTGAGATGATATCTCAAAGAGGTTTTGATTTGCATTTCCCTGATGGCTAAGGATATGGAGCATTTCTTGAGATATTTGTTAGACTTTTTAATTTCATCCCTGGTAAAGTTTCTTTTAAGTTCCAGGGCCCATTTTTTAATTGAGCCATTTGTTTCCTTAGTGTTTAGTTTACTAAGTTCTTTGTGCACTTTGGATAATAGAGCTCTATCAGATATGTGGTTAGTGAAGATTTTCTCCCATTCCATGGGTTGCCTTTGTGCTGGAGTTACAATCTCTTTATCTGAACAGAAGCTCTTTAATTTCACCAGATCCCATCTGTTGAGAGTTGGTAGTAGTGACTGGGCTATTGGATGTCTGTTTAGGAACTGTTGGCCTAGCCCAATCATCTCGAGGGAGTTCCCTACCCTTTCACCTATGGTTTTTATAGTCTCTGGCCTTATATCGAGGTCCTTGATCCATTTGGAATTAAGTCTTGTACATGGTGACAAGTATACGGGTCCAGTTTTAATCTTCTGCATGTGGAGATCCAGTTTTGCCCGCACCATTTGTTGAAGATGCTGTTCTTTTTCCATTGGATTTTTTGGGCCCCTTTGTCAAATATCAAATGGCTGTAATTTTGTGGGCTTATATCTGGGTTTTCAACCCTTATCCATTGATCTGTGTTAGGTTCTTATAATTTTGCTGCCCCCTCTTCTGAAAGGTTCCCTGAGCTTCAGCATGGGGAAAGAGTTGGCTCCTCTGGTTCTGGGTGAACATGATAGGGTCATTGGTCATCTGAATTATGGTTGATAGTTGATGGTTTTCAGTTCCTGCACTGCCCTTGGCTGCATCCTGTTTGGGTGTTGAGGTCATCTCCTGACCAAAGACAAAAGACTGTTTAACAGAAAGTCTTAATATAAGAAGAGGCTTAATATAAGTAGAGGGAAGAATAGGAGTAGCACACAGTAGTGAGTAGGGTCATTCTCTCAGTTGCCAGTTGGCTACCATCTAACTGTCAGGCCCCATCCCCATGGCTGGGGAGATATGCCTAGCTCTTCAAACCTGTCCAATGTCAAGTGAACAGGAAGGGAAGTGAGAGCAATCTTTGTTAGATGTCTTGCTACTTACAGGCTGTTCATGACTGTGGCCTACTTTCTATACTGAACTGTACTCTTTTGTCTCCTCTCTCTGGGGTCTTCTTTCCTCTTTCCTCCTAGTTATAATCCTTTGTGATTATAATGTGTGTTATAGAAATTTACCTTTTGACTCATTTTGATACAGACTTTCACATAGTCCAAGAATGCCTTGACCTCACTGTGTAGCTGAGACTGGCTTTGAACTCATTCTTCTGCCTCTACCACCCAAATGCTGGGTCATAGATGTGTGATTACATGTTCATCTGTGTTGTTTGAGTTTTAATAAATGCACATGCTGTGTGTCCACTATCATAATCAAAACATATCCTCAGAAAACTTCCCACCAAGTTCCACCATCAGACTAGTTCACTGATAAATGATTCAATTACATACAAAATTTGCTGAAAAATTTAAGAGGAATGAGTGCCCATTCATGAGATCATATTTCTCTGCTACAAAAGACCAAAAAAGGGGAAAATTCACAATATCAGTATCTGTCCAGATTTACAGACAAAAAGTCTCAATGAGGGCTGGAAGTATGGCTCAGGATGGCTCCCAGATCCCAGGTAAAAACATCAGGCTGTTTAGCCTGCACTTCTGGCACTGGTGGGTGGAGCCTGTGAAATCCCAATGTGAAGGAAAAAGGAAGTAGAAATAATCCAGGATGACTGCCAAAGTCATCTTTGGTCCTCCACAGGGACACACAGTGCACTCACACACACACACACACACACACACACACACACACATACATTAAATGAATGAATAAACAAATAAAGTTAAAAAACTCTCAATGAAATTTGAGTAAGTGTGTAAAGATAACTGTACTCCATATGCTAGATTTGTTCAGTATTTGAAAAATTACTCTTATCCACTATGCCAACAGACTGCAGAAAAATCATATAATTATACTGATTTGAGACAAGAGAGCATTTGGCAAAATTCAACAGCCATTTACAGTAAAAATGGAATTTTGCCAAGTTAGTAACAGCATGAACTTACTACAAATTGAATAACAGAGTGGACATGAAATGTTCAGATTCTGTCATAGAGGGGAAAGGCAGTGTTTCCCCTTTGAGGTCAGCCATGAGGAAAGGATACATTCTCTCTGTTTTCTTCGAGGCCACTGAACAGTGGAAGTTTCAGGCACTGCAAAAAAGACCAGAATTATTGCATGACAAATAAGTATAGGAAAAGTTGTCAATATCATTGACCATTAGGAAATGCATGTTAAAACCAAAATGAAATATCATCATCTGCCTAGCATAACAGCTGAAATTAAAAAAAAAAATAGTGACACCAAATGCTGCCAAGTGTTGTTTATCTGTGAGGGCTGTATAATGAATGACACTCTGAAAACGAGCTTTGCAATTCCTAATGAAACTAAACATATATTTAGCGTGTAATCCTAAAAGTACAATGTTGGGCATTTATGACAGAAACATACAAATTCAGGCTTCATTTTCAATCTCTTAAAACCTTCAGTTGAGTGGACAAGAGCAACCCATATTATGGGTAAACTTCTTTATTTTCTTTAAATGTTTAATCATTAGCTACCAAATACCTTTAGAGCTATGTGCATATGACTAAACCTCTGAATACCGCAACCTACCCAAAGTGACACATACAGTTAACCATCAAAGAGTGAGATGGAATGAAGTATACATTGGGCGCTCTGGAAAAAATCGTTGTGTCATTTCTCTCACATAAGTTTGAGTGTACTGTGCCTAGCAGAAACCTGTGAAGCTGTCCTGATGCTGAGAGAGAAAAAGATGGAAAAGAAAGAACCACACAGACACAGGAGTAAGAAAGAATGATGGGCTGGAGAGATAGCTCAGGGGCTAAGACTGCTTGCAAGCAGAAGTTCCTAAGTTCAGATCCCAGATCCCACATAAAAAATATCAAGCAGAAACAGCACCACCTACATTACCGGCCCTGGTGGGTAGAGCCTGGGGAAATCTCAGAGCAAAAGGAAAAAGGAGGTAGAAGCAATCAGGATGATTTCCGAAATCACTCTTGGGCCTCCACATGGATTATCCCCCCCACTCTCTCTGTCTGTCTCTTCCTTTCTCTCTCTCATACACACAAAATAATTTTTTTGAAGTTCCCAGGTGTGGGGCTGGAGAGGTGGCTTAGGGGATAAGCCTCTGCCTTGCAGGCAGAAGGTCCTGAGTTCGGATCCTAGACCCCACATATAGATGCCAGGCAGAATCAGGGGCGGCCTGCATTTCTGGTCTTGGTAGGGTGGAGCCTGTGAATCCAGGCCAGAGTAAAAAAAGTGGAGGTGGTCCATGGTGGTTCCCGAATTTGCCTGTGGTTCTACACACACACACACACACACACACACACACACACACACATACACACACACACACACATGCACGCACGTGCATGTGCACGCATGCATGCACACACAATTGAATAACTAATATAAAAAATTAAAGTTCCCAGGTGCTAGGGTTTTAAGTATGAGCATGTAAGAAAGCCATGCTTCCCCCCCCCCCCAAAAAAAGAATGAAAGCTGGGAAAGCAGGTCAGGCAGGTGTGTGTTGGGGGGTGAGTCACAGCCTTCTGGTGGGAGAACAGTGTGGATTTTACATGTCTCTCCCCCTTCCATCTTGGTCTCTGACTGCTTCAGTGACTTTATTTTATATAGAATTTTAAGCAGGGCTTAGAATGTTAGCCAGTGTGTTTTACTGATAAACTGTAATAGGGAAGATTATGGGAGGGAGGCCTTGGGTTGACCAGAAGGGGATAAGGAAGTTGAAAGAGGCCTTAGTTTCAGCGCCTGCTCAGACAACAAGCTTGTGAATCAGGGAGATCTGCATTCTGATGCTCTGTCTCTGGCCTAAGAACAGTCCAGCAAATGAACATACCCACTTTAACAAAATTCCCTTTGATTAAGGCTCTTGCCCTGACACTAGAAGGGTTTGCACAACATCAGTGGCCTGGAATAGCATCCTGTATTTTAGCATCCACGAGAAGACCAGTCTTCTGATGCTCATCTCAGATAGATTGCCACCAACAACAGATGGTGTCCTATATGTCACTTTCCACCAGGTGGGGCTCCACAGAGGATAGACTCCATGCCTCTTTGCTCACCCTTCACATACACAGGTAGGGACTTGGAGTTCTTTTCTTCTTCAATAGGTCAAAATATTGAGGGACAATTTGTTTTCAGTATCATGTTCTGACCCACTCCTTTGTCACATGCTTTATTGTGGACCTGTTACTCTCCTCCCTCTCTTCCCCTATACTTCCATCCTGCCTTCCCCAACTCTCCCCGCTCCCGTCAATGTACAGTAACACAGACAATCATCTTTTCAGCATCCCTGAGTACCAGCTGATATAAAAAGCACTCCTTTGCAATTGACTGCTCTATGGCAGTCAGGGCTCTGGAATTGTGGCAGGCAGTTCTCAGGTCTCTGGTTTTGCTCATCTGCAATGTTCTCACCCTTTTGGTCTCCCAGGGTTCATCTTCATTCAGCTTCTAGTTCAGTTGAAGATTACAGGCAGACAATGCTAGTCCTTTCCCGTTTTTTATGATTAGTAGAATACTTGGGCCTGAGCTCTGGGGGGAGTCCTCCTCCCAAATCTTTTGGTGGTTTCTGTTGTTTGTCATTGTTCTGGACACCAGGGGGGACCACAGGATGAACACGGTTTAGTTTGGAGGAAGAGGGTGGAGAACGGATGGGAGCAGGAGCTGTATGAGGTGGAGGGGAGGATAGCTGTGGAAGTTAGGCCCACAAAAGGACAATTTAGGAATGGGGGGAGGAGAGTCAAGGAGAACGAGAAGGGACTTGGGTGGTTCAACTCACCTTTGTCTGTAGCCTGGGATTGAGAGGGGCACTTTCCTTTTCTTGTTCCTTTTAGGGTGTGAATATCCACAGTAGGTGTTCGTGGTTTCCTGCTCATGTTCTCCACATCCACACTGAGCAGAGATCTGCCCCAGGCATCTTGGACTCTGTATACATACCCTGCCAAGGTACCCAGGTAAGAGGGAGATCAATCCTTTAGGTGTTCTTTGGTGAGCAAGCCATGACACTAGCTAAGGAGAGCCCTGGTCAGAAGGGCATAGACATCACAAAACACCATCCTGATGTCACTGTGTCTGGGGAGTGGCAAAGGTCACTCAACATACACAGTGCACTATTCTGACACATCCATGAAGTTTACTGTGCTGATGTTTTCTCATACACTTTGGCTGGAGATGATAGGGTTTATTTATTTAGCACCTCTCATCAACCTTCCCAGTGGACCTTTCTTCTCATTTCCCTATGTTAAATTGCAGTGGATTACCTGAACTGTAGAAAACAGTCTCCTAAATATTGTTCCCTTGGGCATCCTGTTCACTTGGTTCATGCTGTTCTTTCCACCATTCTCATGACACATTCAACATTGGTGTGTATCATCTAAAATATTTCCAAGATAATATGGCTATGTAATTTCTGTGGAGATGTGAATCACCCCACTTCCTGCCTCCAAATTGCTTTTGTGGATCATGAAGGGCATCCAAATTTTGGCTACTGTCAGAGAACTTTTCTATCCAATTTCTACTCCTAATGTCCTTAAAGGTCTCTTCTGCTTTTTGTTGCCCAGGCTGAAGTCACTGCCTTCACAGCTGTCAACACATCCATAAATAAAACTTTCTCTACTAGGCATCCTAATTTTTTTGTGTTAACTTTTATTTTTTTATTAATACATTTTTATTATTATTTCAGCTCATACAAACTTAATAGGTACACGAGTTCCCTCCCTCCCTCCTCCTCCCCCTGAACCCCCTGCTCCCCCTCCCCTCCCCCTCCCTCCCCATCCCCCAGTGCCTCCCGCCCCAATTCCCGGAGAGTCCTTTCTTGTGCATGCCTGATTTTCCTCTGGGCCCTCCTCTCCGATGACGTACAAGGACCCAGTGGCCTTTCCCTGAACCCTTTCCCGTGTTCCCCTTAAGTATAGGAACACTTCTGTGGCTGCCAATCCCTTGCCTCCAAGGATCTTGGTGCCTTTAGCAGATGCTAGACTTTGTGAGGTCAATAGTGTGTTGGACATTGCGCAGGGCATGTAAAGTCCAATTATGATTGCTTCAGCCCTAACTAGTATGGAGTATCTTACATCCTTTTGCTCTTACACTCTTACCGCCCCCTCTTCCACAAATTTCCCTGAGCTCCAGGATGGGGAGAGATTAGTCTGGCCTAGTTCTAGGTGTTTGATATAGAGTCTCTGAAGTTCTGGATTGTGGTTTGTTGATTTTCTTTTGCACTTTTGCTGCTCCTGCAATGCCCTTCACTCCATCCTGATGGGCATTGTGTGTCACCCCCTGGCCAGAGACAAAAAGCTGTTAAACTAGAGTCTTGTTATAAGAGTACATTCAAAGGTAGATGTAATAAAAGTGGGAAATCACAGTGAGGGAGGGGTCAATCACCCATTTGCAAAATGGTTACTTTTTATTACTTTTTATCTGCCAGACTATATAGGCATCCTAATTTTGTTTCAAATATGAGAATCATGTTGATCTCAGCAGGTGAAATACCATGTGCCATAGTTTGAGTGAGGTGCCCTCCACAGGCTCATGTGTTTGCATCCTTACCTGATGTTCATGTTTGGGGAGGTTGTGTCACCTTTAAGAGTTGGAGTCTTACTGGAGGAAGGTGCTCCACAAGGGCTGGACCCTGAGGTTTGGTAACCCAACACTACTTCCAGCTATTCCTTTGCTTTTTCTAGCCCCATGATGACACAAATGACCTGAACTAATCCCCAGCTTCTGCCACCTGCCGTGCCTTTTCCACTGTAATGAACTACGTATCTCCCCTCTGGAACCATAAGGCAAAGAAGCCTTCCTTTCTCTCTTAAAATATGAGTACCATCTCACATCAACAGAGAAGAGTAGCTATAACACCAGCCTCAACCTTTTAAAAAATATTTTGTGTGTGTGTGTGTGTGTGTGTGTGTGTGTGTATCAGAGGGCATTACGTGTCCCTGTGGAGGACCAAGGGTAACTTCAGGAATCATCCTGGATGGCTTTTATCTCTTGGCTTCACTCTAAGATCTCCTAGGCTTCACCCACCAGGGCAGAAATTGTAGTCCTCCATGGTTTCTGCCTGGTGTTTTTATGTGGGAATAGGGATACAAACTCAGGCAGGACCTTCTGCTTGCGAGACAGAGTCTTAACCCCTGAGACATCTCTCCAGCCCCAGGCTCAAGTTTAAATAGCACAAGGGGCTGAGGCTGGCAGTTGTACTGCGGGAAACCAATAAATACAACTGAACAGATCATGATTCTGGAAGGAGTTTTCCAGCATTGCATTTGACCTTTTTTTCTCCCTAGTGCAACCATGAGCAAATAGAATACCCCAGGATTAAAGAAAAAATGTGAACCTGTCTCTGTGAAGTTACCATACACAGCATATGCAGAAAATTCTATCAATCTAAAGATCGTATGGAAGGCATTGATCTGCACATTTTTGTGTAAATTAGGGGGAAAAACCACATAATTTCATCATTTAAGTTTTACACGACTTCCACGCGCGATCCAGCCGGGCCTCACCTCGCGCTCTAGGACCCCAGGTCAGCCCACAGGGACCCGGCTCCGACTCCCACCATCCAGCCGGAACCGCGCGCGGGGGCCGAGGGACGAGGAGGACCTCCCCCTGCGCCCGGGCCCCGCCCCAGCTGCCCTCCGGTTAATAGCTCCACGCCGACGCGCCCATCGTCCCTTTTCACCCCACCCCACTCCGCCGGTCGGGACGCGCACACGCGATCCAGCCAGGCCTCACCATGCGCTCTAGGACCCCAGGTCAGCCCACAGGGACGCGGCTCCGACTCCCACCATCCAGCCAGAGCCGCGCAGGGGCCGAGGGACGAGGAGGACCTCCCCCTGCGCCCGGGCCCCGCCCCAGCTGCCATCGGGTTAAATAGCTCCACGCCGACGCGCCCATACTCCCTTTTCACCCCACCCCGCTCCGCTGGTCGGGACACGCGCGCGGTCCACCCGGGCCTCACCCCGCGCCCTAGGTAAATCCCCGTTTGGGCCCCGCCCACCAGAACCAAAGGCCAAATAATTCAGTTTAGTGAAATTGAGAGATCTTAAGAGTTAAAATGACAATGCCAAAGTCAAAGTGCAAATCCATGAGAAGCAACACTCAAGTAAACAAATTTCCCACTGAAGGAATTAATCCCATAATGTTAGACTCCAACAAGAACAAATCCGCGGAAAAAGGCCAAGAAAGCCTGACCCAGGATAACGACTTTCAAAATATGATCATTACCATGTTCAATACTATGAAAGAGGAAATCCGGGAGGAATTACATAATCGAATCAATCGCTTTGAAGAGGAACACAACAGACATCTGGAGGAGTTGAGAAAAACAGTGCAAGAAACAAAAAGTGGCATAGAGCAGTTAAAACAAACTCAAGCAGAGTTTAAAACTGAGCTAAAAGACAAGTTATCTTCAACCCAGAACGCCAGAGAGAGTCTTATCAACAGAACTAATGAAGCAGAAAACAGAATTTCAGACCTTGAAGATAAAGTGGGAGTACTAACCAGCTCAATGGAAGAGGTTGTTAAAGCCAAAAAGATACTTGAGAGAAATATCCAAGAGATATGGGATACCCTGAAGAAGCCTAACATGCGTATTCATGGAATACCAGAGCAAGAATCTCAAAATACCACCCCTGAGGAAATTTTTCAAACGATCATCAAGGAAAACTTTCCTCATCTAAAAAAAGAGAGGCCCATTCATATACAAGAGGCATTCCGCACCCCAAACAGATACGACCAAAATAGAAGCACACCGCGGCAAATAATAGTTAAAACACTCCACATTCAAGATAAAGAACTGGTGCTGAGAGCTTCAAGGGAGAAAAAACAAGTCACTTTTAAAGGCAAACCTATTAAAATAACAAATGACTTCTCAGTCGAAACAGTAAAAGCAAGAAGAGCTTGGAGAGACATACTTCAAGTATTGAATGAGCAAAAATGTCAACCCAGGCTGATTTACCCTGCAAAACTATCAGTCATGATCGAGGGAGAAAGAAAAATTTTCCAGCACAAAGACAACTTTAAGGGATACATGGCCACCAAACCAGGCCTTCAAAAAATTCTAGAAATGATACTCAAGCATGAAGAAAAAAACAGGCATATCCAGGAGAACAGAAGGCAAATATAACACCATTAAAAGCGAAGCAATATACTTATAAAAGCTACTAAACATAATAAATGTCTGGAATTAACAATAGTTTCTCCATTATAACACTAAATGTTAATGGACTTAATTCACCGATCAAGAGACACAGATTACAAACTTGGATTAAAAATCACAATCCATCAATCTGTTGCCTGCAGGAAACCCATCTCACCACAAAAGATAGGCACGCTCTAAAAATAAAAGGCTGGTCAACAATTCTACAAGCAAATGGAAGCAGAAAACAGGCAGGGGTAGCCATTATGCTATCAGACAAAGTGGATTTCAAACCAAAAAAATTATAAGAGACACGGATGGATACTACATTTTAGTCACAGGTACAATTCACCAGGAAGATTTCACAATACTGAACATATATGCACCCAATACGGGCCCCTCCACATTCATTAAGAAAACCCTACAGCGTCTAAAGCAAGAAATCAACCCCCAAACGATAATTCTTGGGGACTTCAACACCGCCCTCTCTACATGGGATAGATCAACAGGTCAAAAGCTTAACAGAGACACTTTGGAACTTAATCAAACCCTGAAAGAAATGGACCTCACAGATCTCTATCGAACTTTTCACCCACGCACCAAAAAATACACATTTTTCTCAGCAGCACACGGAACTTTCTCCAAAATAGATCACATATTGGGCCACAAAATGAATCTACACATATACAAGAAAGTTGAAATTCTAACCTGTGCCCTATCAGACCACCACGGCCTAAAGCTGGACATCCACAACACATCAAACAAGAGAAAATACACTAACTCCTGGAAACTTAACACTATGATGCTGAATGAGAACTGGATTCAGGAAGAAATTAAAAAGGAAATTCAAGATTTCCTGAAAGTGAATGATAACGAAAATACAACTTACCAAAATCTCTGAGACACAATGAAAGCTGTTCTAAGAGGTAAGTTCATAGCTCTTAATGCCCACGTCAAAAAATGGAAACATCAGAAATAAACAACTTAACAATGCAGCTTAAAGCTTTAGAGAAACTAGAGCAATCTGATCCCAAAAGCAGTAGAAGAGAAGAGATTAGCAAAATAAGGGGAGAAATATCTGAAATCGAGACTAAGAAAACGATAGAAAAAATCAACCAATCAAAAAGCTGGTTCTTTGAAAAAATCAACAAGTTTGATACACCCCTAGCTAAACTAACCAAAAGCAAGAGAGAGAAAACCCAAATTAACAAAATTAGAAATGAACATGGAGTTATCACTACTGATACCCAAGAAATCCAGAGAATTATAACATCATATTTCAAAAACTTATACTCTGTGAAGTTTGACAACACAAAAGAGATGGATGAATTTCTAAGTGAACACAACTTACCTAAATTGAATCAGGAAGTTGTGAATTATTTAAATAGTCCTATAACATATAAGGAAATTGAGGAAGCAATCTTGAATCTTCCCAACAAAAAATGTCCTGGACCAGATGGATTCAGCACAGAGTTCTACCAGACATTTAAGGAGTTAATAACACCAATACTCCTTAAACTGTTCCATCAAATAGCAAAGGAAGGAACACTACCAAATTCCTTCTATGAAGCTAATATCGTTTTAATCCCAAAACCTAATAAAGATTCACTTAAAAAAGAAAACTATAGGCCGATCTCCCTGATGAACACAGACGCAAAGATTCTCAACAAAGTCTTAGCAAATCGGATTCAAAAACATATTAAAAAGATCATTCATGGGGACCAAGTAGGCTTCATCCCCGGCACACAAGGTTGGTTCAACATACGCAAATCAATAAATGTAATTCATCATGTAAACCAGTCCAAAGTCCAAGACCACATGATACTCTCGATAGATGCAGAAAAAGCTTTTGACAAGATCCAACAGCCTTTTATGATCAAAACGCTAGAGACAGTAGGAATGGAAGGAACCTTTATCAATATAATAAAAGCTGTATACAACAAGTCCACAGCAAGGATTATGCTCAATGGGGAACAATTGGAAGCATTCCCACTTCGATCAGGAACTAGACAAGGCTGTCCACTCTCACCACTTCTATTCAATATTGTACTTGAAGTCTTAGCTGAAGACATAAGACAAGAAAGGGACATAAGAGGGATTCAAATCGGCAAGGAAGAAGTCAAGCTATCCCTATTTGCAGATGACATGATCTTATACCTGAGGGATCCCAAAAACTCCACCAGGAAGCTCCTGGAACTAATTGAGAAGTTCAGCAGGGTGGCAGGATACAAAATAAATGTGCAAAAATCAGAGGCCTTCCTATATGCCCAGAATGAAAGAAGTGAAAAAGCCTTGAGAGAAACCATGCCATTTACTATAACCCCTAAAAAAATGAAATACCTTGGTATAAACCTAACTAAGGAGGTAAAAGACCTTTACAATGAAAACTTTAAAACCTAAAGAAAGAAATTGCAGAAGACACCAGAAGGTGGAAAGACCTCCCTTGTTCCTGGATTGGCAGAATCAACATTGTAAAAATGACCATCCTACCAAAGGCAATATACAGATTCAATGCTATACCAATCAAAATCCCAAAGCAATTCTTCAAAGAAGTTGACCAAACAATCTCAAAGTTCATATGGAGGCACAAAAGACCCAGGATAGCAAAAACAATCCTGAGTAACAAAAACACAGCTGGAGGTATTACCATACCAAACCTAAGTCTATACTACAAATCCATAGTTATAAAGACAGCCTGGTACTGGCTCCAAAATAGACACACAGATCAATGGATAAGGATTGAAGACCCAGATATAAGCCCACAAAGTTACAGCCATTTGGTCTTTGACAAAGGGGCCCAAAGAATCCAATGGAAAAAGAACAGCATCTTCAACAAATGGTGCTGGCAAAACTGGATCTCCACATGCAGAAGATTAAAGCTGGACCCATACTTGTCACCACGTACAAGACGTAACTCCAAATGGATCAAGGACCTTGATATCAGGCCAGAGACTTTAAAAACCATAGTTGAAAGGATAGGGAACTCCCTAGAGCTGATTGGGCTAGGCCAACACTTCCTAAACAGACATCCAATGGCACAGTCACTGCTACCAACTCTCAACAGTTGGGATCTTGTGAAATTAAAGAGCTTCTGTTCAGATAAAGAGATTGTCACACGAGCTCAAAGGCAACCCACAGAATGGGAGAAAATCTTCACTAACCACATATCTGACAGAGCTCTACTGTCCAGAGTGCACAAAGAACTTAGAAAATTAAACTCCAAGGAAAACACTGGCCCAATTAAAAAATGGGCCCTGGAACTTCAAAGAAACTTTACCAGGGATGAAATTAAAATGTCTAACAATTATCTTAAAAAATGCTCCACTTCCTTAGCCATCAGGGAAATGCAAATCAAAACTTCCCTGAGATATCATCTCACCCCGGTCAGGATGGCAAAAATCCACAATACAAACAACGACAAATGCTGGAGAGGATGTGGAGAGAGGGGAACTCTCCTACATTGTTGGTGGGAATGCAGGCTCATACAGCCACTCTGGCGAGCCGTCTGGAGATTCTTAAAGAAATTAAAGATTGAAATGCCGTATGACCCTGCTATCCCACTTTTGGGAATAACCCCCCATGCAGCAGAGGTTCGCCTCGATAGCACAAGCTCGACCATGTTCATAGCAGCACTGTTTACAATAGCAAAGTCATGGAATCAACCTAAATGTCCAACAGTTGACGAGTGGATAAGGAAACTGTGATACATCTATACAATGGAGTACTACTCAGCCATCAAAAATGATGAATTACTGGAATTTGCTGGGAAATGGATGTCATTAGAAAGAATTATATTAAGTGAAGTATCCCAAACCCAGAAAATTAAGCGCCGTATGTACTCCCTAATAGGTGGCTCCTAGTACCAAACTCAACCAGCCCACATTGAGACACTCAAAAGTAAACCTATATAACACAGTAATTGCAAGGATTATGAACAAGAGAGATGGGGTAGGAGGGCCACACCAGAAACAAGGAGAGAGGAGACCATGTTACAGCAGAGAAAATAGGCCTCCATCAAGGTCTGCAAGTAAGTAATGAGAAACCTGGTTAAGTTCACAGACGTTCTTTCCTGATCTCACCAGAAGGGGAGGGCATATAGTCTAGCAGATAAAAAGTAATCATTTTGCAAATGGGTGATGGACCCCTCCCTCAGTGAGGTTTCCTACTCTTATTACATCTACCCTTGAATGTGCTATTACAACAAGACTCCAGTTTAACAGCTTTTTGTCTCTGGCCAGGGGGTGACATACAGTGCTCAGCAGAATGGAGTGAAGGGAATTGCAGGAGCAGCAAAACTGCAAAAGAAAATCAACAAACCACAATCCAGAACTTCAGAGACTCTATATCAATCACATAGAACTAGGACAGCCTAGTCTCTCCCCATCCTGGAGCTAAGGGACATTTACGGAAGAGGGGGCGGTAAGATTGTAAGAGCAAAAGGATGGGAGGAGCAACGATTTGCAAGATTCTCAACAATAGTTGGGGCCAAAGCAATCATAATGGGACTTTGCATGCCCTGCGCAATGTCCAGCCCACTGTTGCCCTCATAAAGTCTAGCATCTGTTAAGGGCACCGAGACCCCTGGAGGCAAGGGATTGACAGCCATAGTAGTGATCTTATGCTTAAGGGGAACAAGAGAAAGGGCTTATGGAAATGCCACTGGGTCCTTATATGTCATCGGAGAGGAGGACCCAGTGGAGAGTTAGGCGTACACAATAAAGGACTCTCTGGGAATTGGGGGGGAGGCACTGGGGGAAGGGGAGTGGGAGGAGGGGGGAGGGAGGGAACTGGTAAAAAATTTTAAAATGTATAATTAAATTTTTAATAAAAAAAAAGTTTTACACGACTTCCCTTAAAATAATTTTATTTTATTTCAAAACCAAATTTTTGATACAACTTCAGTTAAAATAGTTTTATCCTTCCAAAAAGTATCATTTTATATTTTCTTATTCCACTATGGGCTCCCAGGGATACAACTCAGGTTGTTAGGTTTTCAAGTAGGCTCCTTGCCCACTGAGCTACCTAACCATTTCAGCTATGGTGTGTTTCCATCTTATTACAGACAATGATCAAGAGCATTGAAAAGTAGCCTGTGCTGTTTTGAGAACCTCTGAGGCCTCTCTGATCAGCCACTTGTAGGGTGGTGTCACCGTTACCCCTCATGTTGCTGATAAATTCATGACCAAACAACTTGGCTTATGGGAACAATGAGTTTTATTTTGACTTATGATTGTCTGGTCACAGGTCTCAGTATAGCTTGACAGGAGAGATCATATCAGTACCAGTGACCAAAAGAACTGGCCACACCATGCCCACAGGACCACTGAGCAAAGGACAATCCTCACTTGCCAGACCAGCACATCTGATGAAGTATACAGAAGGATGCCAACTTCCTTAACTAGCTTCCTCCATCTTATTCACCAGCCTGGTTACTAGTCCTGCCCACCATGGGCTGGGTCTTCCCCATCAATTAGACAGTCTTCTGAAGGTTTTCTTGGAACCTAACTCAATCACTAGATTTTTACAAATGTGCCCACAGCTTAACTCTCCAGTCGTCAAGTTGATACCTGGATCTAACCACAATGAGTGATGTCCCACACCTGACACAGATTTTCATTTAATAACCCGTGTCTTTTGGAAGAAGCACTGTCCATCAGTGCAAACTACCTTTAACAGTAATAGTGTTAGTACTGTGGAGATGGCTAAGGGATTAAAGCCTTTGCCTGAAAACCAAAACAACCTGAGTTCAGTCCCAGATACAACATAAAAAATGTCAGACAGATATAGCAGCAACTAGTAATTATGGCCAAGGAAGGTGTAGCCTGCAAAACCTCAGAGCAAAGCAATAAGGAGGTAAAGCCACCCAGGATGATTCTGATTCTTATGTCATTCATGGGCCTCCACAGACATACACACACTCAAGTGCTTTCTTATACATGTCCCCTCCCACATGTATACACATCTACATGTGACACACACACACACAAACACACACACACACACACACACACACACATACACAAAAATAAATAAAAATTATGTCTTTGAATCTGCTAGCAAAATAGTGAATTTCCATGAGACATTTTCATATATTCTTAGTTTTGGTTCCCACATGTCCCCCCTGATGCCTTGAGATGCGAAATGTGCATCATGACTGAAGGTAGATCAGTGCTAGGGTATGGTATGAGATCCTGGGAATACAGACAAATAGAGAAAAAAGGGAGAACTTACTGAAAAGCATTAGGAAATGATTTTTTTCTTTCACTAGACCCTCCCTCCCCTATTAACCCTGCCCTCCTTCTATCCAGAAAAAGCAAGGAACAACCACGTAAGGGAAAAAAGTTTCAGACATTTGTGCTACTCTAACCAAGCACCACAGGGAAAAAGCATTGTTCCACTCCTCCAGCTATCCTGCAACATGCAAGTCCTATAGTGTCATCGCCATGCCTTGGGAGCAGGAATGAGATAATCTCCTTCCAGCCACACCCATCCATGGTGGAACTTTCTTGGGTATGGATGGAGGTCAGATCAGGAACCCAGTCTTCTATTCCAATCTGAGTAACAGAGAAAAACAAGGTGAGGATGGAGACTTAAGAGATAATGTGACATTTGTGACAGCAGAGTCCTAGAAGGAAGGGAGAAAGAGACCAGGGTTAAAACAGAGCATTGAAATAGAAGTTGGCAAAACAGACTACTAAGGTTTGGCTCTAAGGACATAACAATTTGTCATCTCAACACAATCACTGTACTTGTAGGTTAGGGCAGCTGTCAGTCCTCCACCTAGAAATGTTTTTTTGCAAAGGAAGGCTAATGTTAGGGTTAGATGGGAGCTGCTTTCCTCATTGATCTAGCCACTCATGATCCATGCTCCAGCAAGTTTTCAGGCATTTTCCAGGACAGGCAACTTAGATGCCAACATAGTGGGCCGTACACACAAAATGACATGAAAAGAGAGGGGAGAAAGTAGGGAAGGTTGTCAGTGGGGAAAGAAGAGGGAATGTGATTGGGGAAAAAGGGGTGAAATGACATGAAATCATTGCATTCATGTATGAAATTGAAAAAGAATACAGCATTTAAAATAAAATAGCCCATTTTCTGGTAACTTCAAATCGACTAATTGCATGGAAAGTGGACCCTAGGTTTAAAAGTCCGGTGTATGTACAGTTCTTTTCTTTGAGTTTGTTTTGCTTTTATTTAATCTTGTGCTAAGTGTGCTTTGTCTCGGTATCTGCCCCACCTAGTGTAGAAAAATATCCTGTTTGACAAAAATGAACTGCTACATATGCTCTTAAAGATTCTCCCTTGGCCTTGTGCTGGTTTTTCATCTCCAGAATGATCTTTATGGTCCTTCCATCTCAGATGTGCTCCCATTGCTTCAGAGTGACTCTTGTCACTGCTGGCCCAACCTACACTTTCTCCTTCCCTCAAATCCACTCTAAGATTGTTGTCAGATTAATCTTCATAATATATAATTTGATTATATCTAGATACTATTCTGGTGTAAAAAGACTAAAATATTAATAACTTTCTTCATGTAATTGGAGTTTTTAATATGTTGTCATTTATTAAAAGCTGAGTAATTTGTTTTGATTTATTCATTTGATAAATAAAACTACCTTGATACTTTTGTCAGGCCAAAAATAAAAATGAGGACTTGTGAGATGGCTTAGTGGGCTAAGGTGCTGGCTGCTAAGCCTGAAGAAGTGAGTTGTATATCTGGAACATGTAAGGTGGAAGGAGAGAACCAGACTTTCTCAAGTTGTCCACTGACCTCCACGTGCCTCTCTCAAAATGAATAAAAGTAAAAAAATTCAAAAAGTATTGAAAGAAATTCCTGAAAATTTCTGAGACTTTGTAAAAATCACAAATCTATAGCAAACTTCCTCAGGAAACTGAGTAATGTAATCAACACAAAGAAAACCACACCAAGATATGTCACATCAACAACACCAGAAAGGGAAATACAAAGAAAATGTTAGAATCTGTGAAGAAATGACAACTCATAAGGAAGTAATTTGACAAGAGATTTCTTAGAAAACACGGGTTATAAGAGTGATATACGTTCTTTTGACTGCAGAAAATGTACTAACATATCAATTTGAAAAAGCCAGTTGGGGTTGGAGCGATGGCTCAGTGGTTAGTCTTTGTTTGCTTTGCTTCGCAAGCAAAGGGGTCAGAGATGAATCCCATTTAAAAATGTCAGGTGGGTACATTCTAGCTCTGGGAAAAAAGAGCCTGGGAATTCCCAGAGCAAGCTGGTTAGCCAGATTAGCCCCAATGGCTACCCCAGGTTCCATTAGAGACCCAGGTTCATGGAAATAAGGTGGAGGAGAGATCAGGGATGATTCCAGATATCACTCTTGGGCCTCCAGAGACACACATACTTAAGTACACTCATTGTGCATGTGCATTCACACACACACTAACCCATATGTAAACACACACACACATGCATGTATGCATATATTTAATATACATATACACAAAGAAAGAGAATAAAGAGGGGATTTAAAACATAATCCAACTGCATAGAATCTGTAAAAAAACAAATTCAAATGCAATATATGTAAATTTAGAGTAAAATTATTAGCACATTTAGCACATTTATTTGTAATTATCAAAAATTATAAACAGCTAGCAAAATGTCTTTCAATGAATGGATATTTAAGCAAGCAGTGATCCATCATTAGCATGGAATGTTACTGAACAGTAAAAATATGCAAAATATTGATGCATGCACTGACTTACATAAGTCATGGCTGGCTAGTAACTATGTCCTATCACTTGTTCTGTCTTGGACCCACTGCAGTACATACATTAGCCAGGTCAGCCTCCAGGTGAAATGGTAAAGTGAAGAAAGTGGGAAGAATAAGGGAGAGTGAGGAACAGCAAGCAGTGCGTCTGGTCTGTAGGATGTTTATGAAGACTGAAAAAAATGACCAATTGTATAGAAGGAGGAAAGGAGAGAAATGTGGTAAGTGTGTGTGTGTGTGTGTGTGTGTGTGTGTGTGTGTGTGTGTGTTAGAAGTACATCAGTCATACAGCCTTGTTGGATTAGGGCCCACACTAATCTAATGACTATATTTGCCTTAGCTCCCAGCATTCACACACAGTTACATCCTTGGGAACTGGGGTGTATGTGAACCTTTACATATCAATTTTACGGATGACACAATTCTATGTACAATAGCAGGTATCTCTTCCCAGCAAAGTCACCTATGTGCCATGCAGTTGATGTAATATGATGAAGGCTTAGGAACTTCAGATTCTTCATCTGTGAAGTAGGCTCAATAGGCCTGCTGGATTGTAGAGTGCACACACAACATGCTGCATACTAGATCATCGGTGCTTGGCAGATATGCTGTCTTACCACCATTTCCTCTTTTTCTGCCATTGTTATTCAGTGGTTCTTGGACCACAGATGTCACATAGGACAGAGCCTACTGGTCTAGCAAAGAGTGTTGCCTTGCTGATAAAATTCAGTGAAGCTTCCCTTCCAGAGGATCTGTTATTTAATTTGTATGGAACCTTCCCTTAACTGGATGCGACTCATAGAATTTGTGTGGCATAGTAATTTCTTCCCTCTCTCATGTGCTCTTAATATTTCTTTCATCTTAATTAGTTTTTCTATTACTACAGCAAAATACTTGAGACTGGGTAACTCATAAAAAAGAAGGCTTTACTTAGCATGCAGTTTTGGAGGCTGAAAGTCCAAGCAGCACAGAAACAGGTTTGATAAAGCCACTGCCGTTGTCATAAGATTATATGGCAAAACAGGAAGCCAGCAAGTGCATTTTATTTTATAACACCCTCTCGAGATATAACTGGGGTCCCATAGGAATTGTTTTAGTTACATCTGAGGGCAATACATGCAATTAATTAACCCTTGCTCAATTTCTGAAAGTCTCTGCTGCTTCTCTACAGCACCATGTTGAGGACCCGCTTCCTAAACATGCACCCTTGAGGCACATAAATCGTGGCACCTTATTTCCACTCACTTTTTATTTCCCAAAGACTTGCTCTTTCATGAAGTTGCATGAATTGTATCTTGGCTTACCCGATGATAATATTTTGATTCTCTGGGCTCCGGTATTCACCTTGAAAAGAAAGCATCACATAGCCCCTGACACTTGGCCTTCATTTCCTGAGATATTTGCTCTTCTCTCTCAGGAAATCTCTACCAATGATATAAATCAATCGTCTAGCTTTTGTGCTGTGCTCAACCACAGTGAGAAAATAGCTCAAGACCTCCCATACTTCTCTTTGTGTTTTATCCACCTATCATCCAAGAGAAACTGCTTGTAGAACAGAAAAGGAACTGCCCAGGAGGGAAAAACTGCTTTGTTGGGCCTAAGGCACACTGTCAAAGGAGCTTGTCCTGGTCACCAGAGTTTCATCATTACCAGCTCTCACTGAAGGAACTGTAGTTTCTCTGAGCTCCATACCACTTTGGGGGCATTGACCCTTGCCTGGTCTCTCTTAGTAACCGAACTCTGCAGCTTTCCTAAACCTGCTCTTTTATCCTAAGAAAGACCGTGTCACTGCCTTCCAGATATGGCTATTGCTTAGACCAGTCTACAGGTAAGAGTAGGTCTGTTTTTTTTTTTTTAAAGCACCTCCTTAACACAGGATCTTGCAAAACGCAAGTGCAAGGCTGGAGAGATGGCTCAGCAGTTAAGACTCTTTGTCTCACAAGCAGAAGGTCTTGAGTTCAGATCCCAGGCCCCATGTAAAAAATGCCAGGTGGAAATAGAGGCAGCCTGCACTTCCAGCCCTGGTGGGTGGAACCAGGATGATTCCCGAAGTCACCCTTGGTCCTCCACAGGGATACACAGTGCCCTCTGATACACACACACACACACACACACACACACACACTGAAATATTTTTAAAAATAAGTGCACAACAAGGATTTGGAGAATGCGGTAGTCAGTTGCAGATGCCAACTTGACAACTGAAGGCTTAGCCTTTGGGTACATTTGGGATGAGGTCTCTAGCTAGAGCAAGCCTGTGAAAGATTGGCTATGCAGGAAGGTCCAAACCATAGTGGATGGGACTATTCCCTGGGCAGGTGGGTAAGTTGGAAAGTAAGCCCCCTTTCAGCTCTTCCTATGAATGTAATGTGGCCAGTTCTCTCAGCATTGGGTATTGGTATGAACTCTCCTGTCATGCTTATGAACTATAACTGAGAGAATTGTAGTTGGAATAACTCCTTGCTCTAAAATTGCTTGGTTATAGACTCACCTCAGTCCCAGAAGAGTAACTGGAACTGAGAGATGATAAGCCAGGGTGTGGGAAGACTTATGAGGATGTAATTTCTCAGACATTTTCACAAAGTCAAGTACATCTGAGACTACACATGCATTTAGTTTTTACAGAACAAATCTTATTGAGTAAATAAGAATTCATAAATTATTCTATTTTTATTTCTTGACATTAGATATTTTACATTTCCAGTGAAATTCAGATCTTATCTTATTCCAGACAACAAAATATGTAAAACTTATCAATTCCTTATACAAAATTACAAGCTTTAATCTTCTATTGGAGAAATAGCAATGAGTGTGTTATCAATGGAACTCACACATTTACACTCTGAAGTAACAAAACCTTCGATTAAGAGTTACAAAATTGACAATACCAAGAAGAATAAGTTCTATGTTACATTTATGAAAGAAAAAACAAAGATATGAATATACTTTCCCTAGCCCTACATGAAAACACTCACTGCCCGTGAAGAATAGTCAGCCCAAAATCACATTTAAGACCCAAGCTTCTGAACATCACACTAGAATTTATATTAGACATGGCTGTAGTTGTGGTAATTTTGACAAAAAATTCCCTCTTGAGAACTAATACAGGGCTAGGAAGGATCTGGAATCACAGCTCGACCCCGGTTATCTCAGCTAAAAACTCCAGGACTTTCCTTTTGGTGGTTTCACTATAGGCCCTTGGGCCCCAGAGGAACTCATAGCATCTTTCTTCAGCATTGCGCTTCTGCCTATACCGCAGGTACCCTTCCTGCACAAAATCTTCAGTGAGGAGATTCTTGATATCCCCAGCAATGTAGTGGTTCTGTCTAAAATCAATTCCCATCATAATTAGTGCCCTCCACATGGCATCTTCAGTGACACGGTTGCCATTTAAGCTGATGACACCCAAGATGATTATTAGGACACCTGTCTTGGGCATGCCCAGAACACCATCCTCCAACCCATCATAAGTGATCCCCAGGGCAGTGGAAAGGATACAGGAGTGGCTATCAGGGTCTACTTCCTCCATGTCAATGCCAAAAATCAGCCTAAGACCCTGAGTGGCTTCATTAAAGATCATATCAAAGAACCTCCGGAGATGTCTAATGACCAGATAAAGAATTTCTTTTTTGGTCGTCTGCTCCTTCATGCGATACTTGTGGATGAGAAACTGCACTAAATCAGACACCTTTGAATCTATCTCATCACGCAACACAGCTGGGGGGTATTCCTCATCCTCTTGCTCATGGCCAGAGGCCTCATCAGTTGGGCTCAATGGAATGAAGGCCATGCTGGGGGGAGTGGGTGCTCTCCGTGGACTCTTTGGAGAACTTGGTAACCCAAAAGGGGGCTTTGGTTTTGAAATGCTCGGGATTAGCATAGTGGGAGAAGAAGAAGCAGTGACTGTCTCTTCCACCTCCATGGGGATCTCTAAGCAGATCAGCTCCTCCAGATCTTCCTGAGGTTCTCCCTGAAGCTGGATTGCCTGATTGTGAAGCATGCTGACTTGTAGACACAGGTGGCTTGCAGACTTGCAGACCCAGGTGGGTTAAGAAGAGAAAAGTGTGAGTATCCTTTGCTGATAATCACTCTCTGGAAGTTCTCTTAAAAGCCTATTACAGGTGTGCTCTTGGGTGGTGTGTTAAGGCCACAGAAGTACCTGTCTTCTTGTCAGGTCTGTCTCTCTGGAGACTGAGGGAGGTCATAACAGAACTCAATCAACAGAGCATAAAGCTTCAAGGCTACCACTGAAGCCTGTGGGGATTTGAAATGTGAGTTGCAGTATTGTTACTTGACTCCTGTGCACCTCATCTTGACTCCTGCTCTGAGACCATGTTCTCAGACCTTCACCCTCAGAGCTCCTATAAGAACACGGAGGCACGCCACAAGTGCAGTACTGGATACTCAACCCTGATGAAAGGGGTGGGCTGGACTCTTGGGGATTGTCTCCTGCTCTAGGGTGCATGGTATCCTCTGGGCCTCAATTTAAATATGGTGGATCCTAGGCTCTACCCCTCTGCTGGCTTGAAACAAGCTCTCAAAACATGTGTCCACCTCTTTGAGATAGAACAAAAGACAGTGAGGGGGGCCTCACACCTGGGTACACCTGTACAGGGGTGATGTCAGGAGGTGACTAATTAATTCAATGTGTCTAGGGATAGGCGACCTATCAGACCCTCAACCTCATGAATAGAAATAGTTTCAATGCTTCATTGGATGAACAGAAATCATCTTCCTCACACCCAGAGGAAGTGAAGGGAGGGAATCTATCCAACACCTAGGTTTCCCCACAGGTGATAGGAGAACTGACAAGGCCTGGGTCTCATGTGTTTGGGGATAGGACTCCCTCAGTCCTCACCTTAAGTCCGACAAGTCTGGGATCCTCCCTGTGATGACTGGAGCCTTCAGCTACCTGAGAAGAATCACCTAGAAACCAGACAGGGGGTTCAGACTTACTGTCCTGGAGTGTGAGGAACAAAGCAGGCTTCTGTGGAGTTCTTGTCTGTGCTCTGGATTGGGGTTACATCCACTGAGTCCTGAGGGTCCTCACCTTGTCCCTTGCCAGATACTAGAGCCTCTGTGTGTAAATAGTCATCCACTTGGGTCAAATTCCTGTTTGCCTGAAAACTGGCAACTCTCATAATATATGAGCACGTGTCACAGCCACTCATTCCTGCATGGGAACTGTGGGGATGATCACATCAACTGGGCTCATACTCTCAGAGATGGGGTGTTCTTAAAGTACTGAATTATTCACTTTAGGGTGCAGTATTCACAACAGAGTCAAGGATTTGTTATAGGGGATTCTCTCTATCTGAGCTGAAACTTCCTCAGTCTTTGCTCAAAATTTTACCTTATCCCCTCAGATCTGTGAAATCCGCAAAAGAGGAGTGCGAGTGCTGAAATCTACTGAATAAGAGATGGGGACACTTAACAGGGTAGCCTGGAGACAAGGCTGAAAATCGAAGTGGGACTGGATTATTTGGGTATCTTTCTATGGGGTATGTCAAGGATGGATGGGCTTCCTCAATTTGTCATCCAGATTTGAACATGTCCCCCTTTCCCTGAGAATGGGCCTCAAAAAATTTCTCCAAAACTAGTGTACAGTCATCTGGCTGTAATCTTAGCATTTGCAAGGCCAAGAAAAGAGAATCATACTTCAAAGGCCAACCTGATCTGTACAGAAAATTCCTGAACATTTTGGGTTGTGTAGTGTGTGTCATTATTTCAAACCACAAAGCATAACACATTGAGTATATCAAAAGAATCTGATTCTGAAATCTTCAGAAGAGAAGGGTAGGGTCATTGAAGAGAAGTGCTAATTCTCACCGATCAGTGTTAAGTATGGGGTGGCCAAGTGGGGGTGCAGCTATGCTGTTTGCAGGTTCCTCTGTCCACCTTTAAAAAATTGAAAGAGGAAGAGAGAGAGAGAGGGTGCATGAGAGAGATGAGGACACACAGTCAGGTTTGTGAGCAGGTACACTAGTAGCGGTGCCACTGTAGGTGTTATTAAGGATTCCAGTTTCTATGCATCCCTTGAAAATTCTGGGTACCCATCAGTGGACTTTAAATCATGACTGTGAATCACCGAGGCAACACAAGGAGAGTGGTTCCTGCCGGCTGGCCAGTCCCCAGCAGGTACCAGATGGTAGGGATAACGCTCCAGAGCTTGATGGCGGTGGATATTCATGGGCACTTTCTTCGTCCACTATCATAGTCCAACCCCCCACCCCCCGAGGAACCCAAACCCTCGCCTGACAGCGGACCTTGAAAAGATAGTTAATGGCCACCCTGGGTGGCAGGGGCCCAGGCCGAAGTACCACCCAGTAGCAGGCCCATTGGGATATTTTGTTAATGATCAGAACAACCGAAATGAGTGAAAAGATGGGTGGGGTTTATGCCCCACCCCTGCCCCACAAACCAGCTGTCAAGGACTCCCTTCAACCGTGTTGCCCGTGGAGGCTGCGCCTCAAAGCCAACCCATGGAGGTGCCCAGGGAAGCCCTGCCTTCACCACCAATCTACACAGGCACCATGGCTAGGCTCCGCCTGGACCGTTAGCTGCCGAGGTGTGAAGCATAAGCTTCAGCGGCCAGGGCAGCACCCAGGAGAAAGGGCGTTACAGCCTACCCGTTAGATACTCAGCAATGGGTGGGAAACAGAACTGCGACAAAACTATTTGAGGGTCCTTTTTTGAAGGCTGAGGCCTTGACACCTCATCCTCAAGGCCTTACAGTGTCCACTCACAAGATCTGCAGCTGCTCTCAATAACGGTCCTCAGAACTCTGCTTCTAATTCCCAGAAGCCACCGAGGTAAACGGTAGGAAAGGAGCGCCTCATTCTGATTGGCTGCCTGGTTACTATGCAGAAAAAAACAGGGGTGTGGCTAGTGTACCCTGGAGACCACTATCATGGCCTGTGCTTTCTTAATTTACCCTTGGTTTCATTGGATTCTCTCACGTATCTAGGGTCTTTCCTGCTCAGGGGATTACTCCTCAGGAGAGGTGGAAGAGGCTTATTCCTGCAAGTCCTCAGCCTTGCTCCCAGAAAAATCACAGGTGAGTATGCACATCATTTGAGGACCTTCAAATGGGCTGGGCTTTTTAAAACCACTTTAAGCTTCCAACTTGACCCCTAATGGCTTGAGTTCTCTCCACTCTGCAGACCCAAGATATGAGGCTCCTAATAGAGCCCTCACTCCCAGACTGCCCCATTTGAAATTCAGTAGATGTCACTTTCCAGGGCTCATACTACGGCAGAAAGAGATTGTCTTTGACACTCTGGCACTGCATGGGGTCTGTATTGCCTGACACAAGCTATAAGATAAAGTCGACAACCTCCGGCACAGCTGTTGTAAAAAAAGAAACGCCTTCCAGGGTAACCTGAGCAGGACTTCTCAAGGCTCACAACAGGAGCAAAATTGAAATTCTTCTGCCTTGACTTCCAGGGTTCTTTCTGTCTTTCCCTTTTGTCCTGGCAGAGCCTGACGGACCCATCATGTTGTGCCATGTTGAAAATAATGCCTGTTTGCTCAAGCCTTGCCTTTCCAACCCCAATACTAGAAGCTAGAAAACCACCATTTAAATCCTCATGGCAATGAGATCTATCATAGTTGTCTGAACTCTTTAAGGATTGCCTTAATTGTTCCTCATTTTGACTTCTCCCAGTATCTTCACTCTTAACCAAGGTCTTGTGTCTTTCTTTCACACTTCTCTGCATCTACCTGAGTCTGCCATGAACAGATCAAGAGCAGAATTAATTTTATATACAAGTTAAACACTTGTGAGTGTTAACTGGAGGAGTGATCAGCTTTATAATTCTGCCTACTGTTTCCCAGTGCTGACAGCAGGTGTAGATATTGATTTCAGGAGACAGGAAAGGGCTCTTACGTTCTTTCCTCACAAGTGTCCCACCTTGATTTTTTGACTGCCTGACTAGATAAAAGATCCCTGAGACCTGTCCTCTCCTTAACACATCTGAGTATTTGTCCAAATGCAGCCTTCGTGGAAGTAAATGTGGTGAATAGTCGTATGTGCGGCTATTTTTTAACAGTAAAATCTGGTAAATATTACTTATATTCATTATTATTTAATTTATTATTTATTTATTATATTTAACATTTCTGCAGCTATTTGATCCAGATTTATATTAAAGGTGACAAATTATTGAGAACATGTGTCCTTGTTATAATGCCATGATGATAGCAAGTTATGATCCTAAGTTATTCATTGAAATATCATCAGAGGATGGAGGATTGCCTAGTAGTTGAGGCTTTTGCTGCCCATCAAAGAAGCCTGAGTTCAAGTTCCAAGATCCAATATAAAATGTTGGGCAGGCATGACAGTTAGTCTGTAATTGTAGACCTAAAAGGTGGAGCCCGGAAATCCCCATAGCAGGATGGCCAGCCTCACTAGCCCTAACAGCATTCTCTTGAGTTTGAGCCCTGGATTCACAACAATAAAGGTGTAAAACTGATGGGGAATGATTTCCAAAATCACCCTTCGGTCCCTACAGACACACAGACTCAAGTGTACTCATGTACATAAATCTGCACGTACACACCCTACACACATACAAGAAAAAAAATCAGAAAAATTTCTAGTGGGGCATCCTACAAATAAATTTGCTTGTACCCTTCAAACTTTTCAGAGTCATAAAACAAAAAATACTATTGTTATAGCCAAAAGGAGGTTAAGGAGATGGAGTGGGAAAATAAGTGAATTTCTTTTTTAAAAATCATCCTTTATATTTTACATTTTAAATTAGTATTTATTATGCATGTTTATGTCTTCGTGTGAGCATGTGTGTGCCAAAGTATGTTTACATCAGTAACTTGCTGGGGGTTGACTCTTTTCTTCCTCCATTTGATCCACTTTGTGGATCAAACTCAGGTTGTAAGGCTTGGTGGCATGTGTTTTTACTAGCTGAGCTATCTTGCTGACCATGGCAAAGGTGATTTTAAAGACTATTTTGTTCTTTATTTATGAAGACCACTTTTCTTGCTCTTCTCACCCCTTCCCCAGAGCTGTATTAAATATCCACCTTGTATGATGGATGTTTCCCCTTCATATTTTTGTTCTGAATGTTTCAGTGCCTTGTGCAAAAGCACCAGGCAGCTCACCCCAATGTTGCTAATTTCTTTCCACTTGAAAACTAGTCAGTGCTGGAACCTAGGGGCTTTCAGGGCCAGCTGACTTCCCGTGAAACGCTTCCCAAGGCAACCCAGAGGAAATATGATGACCCCATGGAATATTTGCTATTGTAGATCTTTATTTATATTTTTGCTATTTACAACATGTTATCTCAGTACATTTCTCAGAAGCATAATTTTATGTTTGCTTCTTCATGTTTCCCCTTCTTGAAGTCAGGACAGGTCAAGGTCTTCTTCATGTGAGAATGTAAATTACAAGCTCAAAGTGGACACTGACTCATCTAAGGAGGCTCTGCTGCTGTGTGACCTGCCCTATTAGTGCTCTTTTACTTTTTTTTTGTTGTTGTTTTTCACTTACTATTGAAGATCAGTCTCTCTCTGATGTTGCTGGAGTTCATCTGCATCTACACAGTTACTGACTTGACAGCCACTAAAAGCATGCCCTGGCACTGCCTAATGTCACACACTGTTGTGCTACATTCTGGCATATTCAGCTTTGCTGATGAATACTGACCTTCATGGCAGTCTGGCCTGGTGGTGGGTGCAAAGTCTCACATGAATAGAAGTTTACACAAGTGACCTTGATCAGGTTGCATACTTCATAATTTAAGTATATTAGAGAGATACTTTAAAACCCCCTTCCCTCCCAAGAAAGCCCAATACTGATAACTATAGATTTCATATTGATCACACAACATTACACAACAGACATGAGCACACTGCATTTTCAGTAGGACAAGTTAAGATTTCTTTAAATGCTGGATTGTGAAGAAGCTAGAAAGTCCTTGCTCATCTCCACAGTAGCAAGTCATGAAGGTGGAGTGCTTAGTGTATGCGTTAGTAGTTAATAGCTTGAAGGGACAGCTGCTGTATATACAGAATAAGGAACCTCATGAGAACGATCACAGTCTCAGCAAAACTCACAAAATATGCAGACTCTGCAGCTTTGCTATTAACACAATGGCACACATTGTAAGAATGCATTACACAAACTCCATGAAGGTCCAACGAATTGTTATCACTGCAAAGGACCCTACAGGAACGACAAAAACTTGACAGAAAATGTGTCATACATGCCCACAATAAAGCAACATTTTGGAAAGACAGACAGGTGGTGTCCTTCCTTGGATAGGGATTACAGGGTGAAAGTTGAGGGGAGGAAAATACAGTAGAGTTAGGTAATGTGAGTTGCCCCGTCCCAGAATCAGTAAGGCCCTTCCCTCTGCCCAAGTTCTTTGATTGTCTGAATCCCAAGAGTACCATTTAGATGGTCTTCGCCTTTACAACTGCTTGGTGAGGGGAGGAGTCCTAGGCAGCCAGAGAGAGAGGGTGTGCTGCATAGCTGGGGAGGTGCTGGTAACAGCTAAAGACAGGGTTTGACAAGGATGTCAATGACAGACCAGACAGAGAACAGGACAAAGGGAGATCTGGCAACTTTCAAGTATGAAATACCCCAACTATGGCAAACTCAAAAGTTCAAGTTTTCCAAAAGATGTCATTGCCAAACTTCCATATCACAGGGACACTTAACTTCACAGAACATGAGTAGCAGCACAGTTCAACTGCCCTCACTGCAGCACGTTAGGGAAAAATAGTCTTTTTAGGCTATAATACATTTGCTACATGGATATTTACAACTGGCCTCTCTGCCCTTCCTTTGTTATGAAGCCTTTCTGTTTCTCCCAACCCCTTCCAATTTCCCCTTTGGACTTCAATGAGCTGCTAAATTCCACGGTGTTCATAAACCTCTCCATGATCTTAGAGACTCAAATCCAAAGAAGCAAGTGATGTTCAGGCTCTAGGAAGCTATGTTCAGGTGTGGGGTCATTGCTCTCCCTGACAATCTGGCCCTCTCTGTGCTGGATGTCCAAAAGTAAAGAGGCCATCATAGACATCTTAGTAACATCTTGTTTTTAGTTCTCTTACAAGAATACGTGTGTGGTATTGTGTGTGCACATGCACATATGTATCTATATGTGAGTGTACGTGCCTGGGTATGTCTATGCATGTAATGACAGTAGGTGTGCTCTGTGTGTATTTATGTATGTGACAAAAAGTGGGTAATGTGGGTTTATATGTATAATAGGCTATAGTGTCATTTGTATGTGTAGAAGAGACAACACACTGGGCCCAGCTAAGCAGTCTGCACCTGGGGCTCCACTTCATGTTCACTCCCTAGCTCTTCCTCAGATGTGGTAGGATCAGGTAAATCCCAGACTCCAGCATCCAACAACCATCCCAAGATACAAGTACTTCTCAAATCACCCACCACAGCAGCCTTTGCCTGCAGCCACCCTTGGCACGTGTGGATCATCAGCATGTGACAGACACATCCTTTAGTTGGACTCTTGTCTGTAGCTGTCACCCATCTTCCCATCTTTCAGGTTCACAAAGTGATTAAGATGAAGGAATGGATTTTAAAAAATGCCACCTCTTGCCCAATTCTCTGACCCTCTCACTCCACTCTTCGTACCATATTTTGATTTCTAATTCATTTTTGCAGAATATTCTCTCAGACTGTCACTCTAAAACATGCCCTGTTGTCACTAAGAAAATGTGTAGCATTCCAAGCTTATCCCATGGAGAGTCCACGTCCTCCCCCAAGGCACTGCATTACCGCTCCACAGGACTACATTCACTTCCTCTGTGTCTTCTATCCATGAGACAGCAAAAATGGGTGGAGAGGGAGGAACCAAAGGGAACCAGGGGATTCTGCTCCCTGGAACAGCTCAAGTGGAAAGATACAGTTAATCATTCCAGCTAAATGAGACTTCCCTTACATCAGAAGAGGCCACAGGATTCCTGATGGTTCTAGAAGAGTGACTACTAGGGAATACACATGGGTTGAGATATACTTCTTTTCACACCCACTTAACTGGATAAACAGATATACAGACCCTTATTCTACACGTGCATTCAGAATATATTCACATGTGTACATATAAACATACACATACATAAGTATTGCCTTCATAGACATGCACACATATACAAATGTACACATACATGCATGCATACCATGCAGACATACTTTCATACACATCAACATGGATTTACACTGAACTAGAGCTATTTAGATTTTCAAATAATTGTATGGCACACAGAACTACCTACCTACCTACACACACACACACACACACACACACACACACACACACACACACTCATTCACTCACACTTAGGAATACAGAGAGACAAACATAGACGCACAATTAAGAGAGTGGCCAGACAGTGGGTTGCGGAGCTTCAGGATAGGTTGCCTAAGGAGGAAAGGGAAACATAAGATGAGTGCTTAGCAAAGCTCCCTCATGGCCTCCATCAGTGAGCTTGTGGTTCATGGGACACTAGTGTGCAGATCCATCCTACTCCCACTTGGACCCCTGCTGTGGCCCTGCCCACATTCTCCACCTGCTAAGTTCATAGTCAGTGGCTCTTTCTGTGGAGGTGCTCCAGGTGCTGTCCAATGAGCCTGGCAGCCTGACTGGCAGATTCTGGCAGAACACCCACTTGAGCAAAGGAGAAGGGAGACAGGGGAGTCCTTCGGTTGAGAGTTAGGAGGATAAAGAGAAAGAACAAGCTGGAGGACAAGGGCTCCTGTGAAGATCCAACGATGAGTCACTTACTAAGTGCTAGACAAATAGAAAGGGTTAGTATAGATTCTCAATACTTGTCCATCTGCTATTCTACACCAGATGGCGAAATAGCAAGTCTGAACTTTCCGAACTAGTGCCTACTCACTACAGGTTTATACTAGGGCTAGGCATCAACTCGGCAATGATAGAAAGCTAACTCTTGACCAGACAGAAGTGTTGAGTCCCTGTGGTCAAACACTGAGAAGTAAAAACAGGCAAGAGAAGGTCTAATCCCTCCAAAAGGCCAGGTCAACTTGTGCAAATTCCAGCCTGACATCACCCTCCTGTCCCACACTCCCACAGAAAGTGGGCTTCCTTGACTTACCCTGCCATCTCCTCTCTATGGCTCCTCCCACTCACATGCTCTTCCCACCCCTGTTACACAACTTCACGCTCAAAGCACAACCCCAAGTCCCGAACACAAACATTTAAAAAATCCCTCAACTTTCCTACAGCCAGTTCCTAGAATGTCTAAGCCATGCCTAGACTTTCCTCACAACCCCCAGGTCAATTCAAAGCCCTTTTCAGCAGGGAGACAAAGTGCATGACCCCAGGAAGAAAAACAGCAAAAAAAAAAAAAAAGTAATAAGAAAGAAATTCCAATACCTTGGGGGACTGAAAAATCCCTAGAAATGATTGAGAAGCAGTGTTGAATCTTTCTTGTTCCCCACCCTGGCTCTTCTCTGTCCTATCAACATTTCCAGGGCATTTTAGGAGCATTTTTATGCTGAAGAACTGTTTAGTATTTGAAAGGTGAGTCTTCTAACAGGAGAGGAAATCAATGCACTACTTACCTTTGAGTCTTCCTAGTCCATTTCTTTCTAGCCGCATGTTCTCTCCAACTCTCACTTCATAATAAAGAGAAGTGTCTCGCTGATTAGATTGTCCAGGTAATGGCCAAATCAAATGAAAAAAAGAAAGAGGGAAAAAATGAAACCAAAAGAACTGTGAGGGGAGCATGGGATAGTGTCTCCACTGCTGTCGGGTCTGGGGAGCTAATAGATATGGTACAGCCAGTAAACCACGTTGAACAACCCAAGGGAAAGAGGGAAGAGAAAGCAGGACCATCTATTAATCATAGGGACCTGTTCAGGGTTAAAGAGCTGGAAAGAGAACCCTTTATTGAAAGAGCACCTGGGGCTTGGGGGGCGACTGTCATCAGAATCTGAGCTACTGTCTTTGTCTTGGTCATAGGCCATGAACTCCTTATCAGTAAGCCTCAAGACACTGTCAGCATCCCCCTTGTGTTGCTCCTTAAGGTTATGGCAGCTGCTCTCGACACTGATGTCATCATGTAAGCTCTCAATCTTATCAAGGTCCCAGCTTCCTTCTTGCACATACCTCTGGCCACAGGGCAGCATGGGTCTTCTGCATGGCACTCACCTAGGCTCAGGTCATCTTCAAAGTCTTCGTCATCAGTGGTCTCGGCATGGTCATGGATTTCGATGAGCACAATGCTGTCATTTGCTTGGAAGCCATGAAAGTGAACGGTGCAGTCATTTAGAGCCTGCTCAGAGGTGGAGGGGAGATCACTCAGGGTTTCGGCAGTGGCCAGTGGGGCCTGGCCTGAGAGGGAAGAGAGTAGGCTGAGGCTTTTAGATGTAGCCAGCTGCACCTCCACTGAGGTGGACGTCAAGGAGCCAAGGCTTTCCGGGCCTGCCAGGCAGGCCTGCCGAGGACTGTTAGGAGGAGAATCATCACTATCTTCCACATTAATCAGGCCATCCTTGGAGGAGACAATGGAGAAGCTCATCACTTTTCTATCAGACACTGAATGTGGGATGGGGGTGGGACAAAGAAAGGGGCTTCTCTCATCAGCGCTTTCAATGCTACTGCTGATCTCTTTGACAAGCAGAATAATCACCTCTTGGGATTTCTGAGGAACGCGATGAAGAAGCTGTTTTAGCATTCAGGAAGTTATGGCCACAGCCAAGCTGTTGGCTCCCAGGGGACAGTTGTTACCTCAGTAGTGCTTTAAGATATGTGCATGTATGTACACACACACACACACACACACACACACACACACACACAGCTTCCAAGGTAGGTGAGACTGGGCTTCCTGCATAGGAGGGAAATAGCTAGAAATCAATATAGAGTCCAAAGCAAAAGGCTCAGTGTAGCCTCAGGAGTCTGAAGTACCAGACAAGGAAGGACAGGCTGGTATTTGTCTTCATTCCAGCCTCCTTGTGTCCACCTTCCTTTCTGCTTTAATCTTTGCTCTGGAAGCACCAGTTTGGCTCAAATATCCGGAGATATCTACCTCTGGCCCTTACTGCCTTCTATCAGTGAGCATCTACAATACAGAGCAGACAGTCCTACCTTCTTGTCAAGTATTCAAAATGTGTGAGGCTAAAGCAACAATGAAATCTGCAAGGCTCAAGTACTAAGCCTGGGTGTAGGAAGCATATAGAAAAAGCTGCTGGTCAGTGAAAATGTCAAACCTGCACATTTGCCACCACCACTTCTTGGTAGCGGTAGTGGGCAACAACTCTTCTGGCTCTCCTGCGTCACCTGCGGTGGTGCCGAGGTCCTTGGCTGAAGAAAAAGTAGTTAATGTATACTTACTCCAGCAGGGACAGGAACACGAAGAACAAACATACAAGGATATAAATGTCAATGGCCTTGATGCATGAAATGTGGGGAGTTGATCCCACATATGTGAATCGGTGGTAGTCAGGATGAGAATTGAAGTTAGGCCTACAAACAATACAGCACTGGTGTACTTGCCACTGGCAGCTGGACACTGAAAAGGAAGGGCACAACGATCATGTGTGGGGGAGGGCCTTTGCTCATGTCCTCTCCCAGTTCCTTCTCCCCCTGCTTCAGAGATCTACATATCCACTTTTACTTGTCCTGTTTGCTTACAGCACGCAGGTCTTCTTTAATATCTGAGGTAGGATTCTGAACCTTTCAATTCCCCAACATATAAAGGCTTAGTTGTATTCCTAAAGGCAGAAGTGAAAGGTTCTGTCCTGAAGACAGTGAACACAAACCAGGGAGCGAATATCATAGACAGCTTCTAGCTCAAACATTTTTCTTGGATCCTGATCCTATGACATGAGGTTCAATTTCTTCTAAATTTTGTGTCTCTTTTTTGGGGGAGCAAAATGACCCAAATTCCTTCCAGAAATGGAGAAAATAACCTACCTATTGTCACTCTGGCTGCAGAAGAATCATAGTTCATGCAAAACGACATCCAGAAGAGAACAGTGGTGAGGACTGTGGGCCAGTAGACCTGCACAGGTTAGCTGCGGACTTCCCTCTGGATCTGGAACTTCACTATCAGACGCATGTAGGAACCTATAAGGAGACACACAGCAAGTCAGCTGTCCCCACATTCCTTCCTCACTCATTCCACATTAGATGTTTCCAAGCTGTAAGCAGATGTATGAGCAGAAAACCTCCATCTGTACACTGCTATAAACATTCCCCATCTGCAGTGGTGAGACGCTGGCCTTTGTCAGGGGGTCTGGGGTAGATGTAGAACCACATGGGAAAGGAAGAAGCCAAGTGCAGAGGTAAAAGACAGAGGCCCCAGGAGTTTGTGGGGGTGGTACAAAGAGGAAAAGAAATAGGAAAGGATTGGGCTGACTTGTGTAGAAATACCCTTCCTTGCTAGTAATTGTCCTCCCCATGAATGTGAACCGAGGGATGTGCAGCTTCTCAGTCATGTGGATGTCATTCTTGTTGTCTTTTCAGGATAAAACCATGTCTTCCATTGTATAGCCATCTGATAGAAGAAACAAGAAAGCTAGTCATAGAAAATAGAGGTAGATGTCACTACAGAGTCGTGGATGAAAACTTGCAATTTGGGGGACTTATTTGTAGTTTGATGAGTGTGAATATGTGGGAGAGAGTTCTAACACAGGATGCTATGAGTTTTTATGTACAAGTATATATGCAGCTTCTCAAATGAAAGGTACCATTTCCTAATATCCTTAACTAAACCTTATAGACTGTATATATGCATATGTCTAGCTAATCATATATTATACATCTATTTGTCTTTCTATGACTTATCTATTGATTGCATATGCCTCTAGGGAGACACCGGTACATAGAGCAAAGTTACACTGTTCCTCTTTTTTTTTATTAAAAATTTAATTATACATTTTAAAATTTTTTTACCAGTTCCCTCCCTCCCCCCTCCTCCCCCCGAACTCCCTCGTCCCCCTCCCCATCCCCCAGTGCCTCCCCCCCAATTCCCAGAGAGTCCTTTATTGTGTACGCCTAACTCTCCACTGGGTCCTCCTCTCCGATGACATATAAGGACCCAGTGGCATTTCCATAAGCCCTTTCTCTTGTTCCCCTTAAGCATAAGATCACTACTATGGCTGTCAATCCCTTGCCTCCAGGGGTCTCGGTGCCCTTAACAGATGCTAGACTTTATGAGGGCAGGTATGCAAAGTCCCATTATGATTGCTTTGGCCCCAACTATTGTTGAGAATCTTGCAAATCGTTGCTCCTCCCATCCTTTTGCTCTTACAATCTTACCGCCCCCTCTTCCGCAAATGTCCCTGAGCTCCAGGATGGGGAGAGATTAGGCTGGCCTAGTTCTATGTGATTGATATAGTCTCTGAAGTTCTGGATTGTGGTTTGTTGATTTTCTTTTGCAGTTTTGCTGCTCCTGCAATGCCCTTCACTCCATTCTGCTGGGCACTGTATGTCACCCCCTGGCCAGAGACAAAAAGCTGTTAATCTGGAGTCTTGTTATAATAGCACATTCAAGGGTAGATGTAATAAGAGTAGGAAACCTCAGTGAGGGAGGGGTCCATCACCCATTTGCAAAATGATTACTTTTTATCTGCTAGACTATATGCCCTCCCCTTCTGGTGAGATCAGGAAAGAACGTCTGTGAACTTAACCAGGTTTCTCATTACTTACTTGCAGACCTTGATGGAGGCCTATTTTCTCTGCTGTAACATGGTCCCCTCTCTCCTTGTTTCTGGTGTGGCCCTCCTACCCCATCTCTCTTGTTCATAATCCTTGCAATTACTGTGTTACATAGGTTTACTTTTGAGTGTCTCAATGTGGGCTGGGTGAGTTTGGTACTAGGAGCCACCTATTAGGGAGTACATACGGCGCTTAATTTTCTGGGTTTGGGATACTTCACTTAATATAATTCTTTCTAATGACATCCATTTCCCAGCAAATTCCAGTAATTCATCATTTTTGATGGCTGAGTAGTACTCCATTGTATAGATGTACCACAGTTTCCTTATCCACTCGTCAACTGTTGGACATTTAGGTTGATTCCATGACTTTGCTATTGTAAACAGTGCTGCTTTGAAAATGGTCGAGCTTGTGCTATCAAGGCAAACCTCTGCTGCATGGGGGTTATTCCCAAAAGTGGGATAGCAGGGTCATATGGCATTTCAATCTTTAATTTCTTTAAGAATCTCCAGACGGCTCGCCAGAGTGGCTGTATGAGCCTGCATTCCCACCAACAATGTAGGAGAGTTCCCCTCTCTCCACATCCTCTCCAGCATTTGTCGTTGTTTGTATTGTGGATTTTTGCCATCCTGACCGGGGTGAGATGATATCTCAGGGAAGTTTTGATTTGCATTTCCCTGATGGCGAAGGAAGTGGAGCATTTTTTAAGATAATTGTTAGACATTTTAATTTCATCCCTGGTAAAGTTTCTTTGAAGTTCCAGGGCCCATTTTTTAATTGGGCCAGTGTTTTCCTTGGAGTTTAGTTTTCTAAGTTCTTTGTGCACTCTGGACAGTAGAGCTCTGTCAGATATGTGGTTAGTGAAGATTTTTCTCCCATTCTGTGGGTTGCCTTTGAGCTCGTGTGACAATCTCTTTATCTGAACAGAAGCTCTTTAATTTCACAAGATCCCAACTGTTGAGAGTTGGTAGCAGTGACTGTGCCATTGGATGTCTGTTTAGGAAGTGTTGGCCTAGCCCAATCAGCTCAACTATGGTTTTTAAAGTCTCTGGCCTGATATCAAGGTCCTTGATCCATTTGGAGTTAAGTCTTGTACATGGTGACAAGTACGGGTCCAGCTTTAATCTTCTGCATGTGGAGATCCAGTTTTGCCAGCACCATTTGTTGAAGATGCTGTTCTTTTTCCATTGGATTCTTTGGGCCCCTTTGTCAAAGACCAAATGGCTGTAACTTTGTGGGCTTATATCTGGGTCTTCAATCCTTATCCATTGATCTGTGTGTCTATTTTGGAGCCAGTACCAGGCTGTCTTTATAACTATGGATTTGTAGTATAGACTTAGGTTTGGTATGGTAATACCTCCAGCTGTGTTTTTGTTACTCAGGATTGTTTTTGCTATCCTGGGTCTTTTGTGCCTCCATATGAACTTTGAGATTATTTGATCAACTTCTTTGAAGAATTGCTTTGGGATTTTGATTGGTATAGCATTGAATCTGTATATTGCCTTTGGTAGGATGGTCATTTTTACAAAGTTGATTCTGCCAATCTAGGAACAAGGGAGGTCTTTCCACCTTCTGGTGTCTTCTGCAATTTCTTTCTTTAGGGTTTTAAAGTTTTCATTGTAAAGGTCTTTTCCTCCTTAATTAGGTTTATACCAAGGTATTTCATTTTTTTAGGGGTTATAGTAAATGGTATGGTTTCTCTCAAGGCTTTTTCACTTCTTTCATTCTGGGCATATAGGAAGGCCTCTGATTTTTGCACATTTATTTTGTATCCTGCCACCCTGCTGAACTTCTCAATTAGTTCCAGGAGCTTCCTGGTGGAGTTTTTGGGATCACTCAGGTATAAGATCATGTCATCTGCAAATAAGGATAGCTTGACTTCTTCCTTGCCGATTTGAATCCCTCTTATGTCCCTTTCTTGTCTTATGTCTTCAGCTAAGACTTCAAGTACAATATTGAATAGAAGTGGTGGGAGTGGACAGCCTTGTCTAGTTCCTGATTGAAGTGGGAATGCTTCCAATTGTTCCCCATTGAGCATAATCCTTGCTGTGGGCTTGTTGTATATAGCCTTTATTATATTGATTAAGGTTCCTTCCATTCCCACTGTCTCTAGCGTTTTGATCATCAATTCTGCTTGTTGTTTTCTGAAAGGTGCGGCCCCAGTCAGGGATGAAAGAGATGAAGGGTCCACAGGAGAAATACATACAGCTCTCCACCTCCAGATTGCAGGATTGCTTGTCCATAGGGAATTTTTGCAGATCCAGGGTGGTTGTGAGTCTTCCAAGGAAAACACAAAGGAAGGAAAAAAATGAATTCCAGCTCAGGCAAGCAACTATTCCTGAGAACTCTAAAAAGCGAGGGAGGCAAGAGACTGGTGGAAGATTGAACTGTATCTACGGGAGAGAGAGAATTGAGTCCGACAGAGACCATGAGATCACAGAGCTAAAACAGAGAGCAGATGTATGGCATATCAGAAAATCACAGAACATCAGAATGGGATGGGCCCTAGAGGAAACTGAATGCAGAGATGAAATGAAGACATGTGCTTAGTAAATCAGCAGTGAGGCTCTTGATAACAAGCTGTACGTTATGTGGAAGCTAGTGAGGCTTCATACCTGCAGGTAACATATGTAGTGTATAAGTACAGGTGTGTATGTACAGGGGTGGCCAGTGACTTAGACATTGTCCACATCTGCACCTATGCCAGGGATGAAGGCTTATGTGGTACTGGGAGCTAGCATGATGATGGTTAGGCAATGGTTGGGCCAGGACAGTGGTGATCGTGCATCAAGTTTTAAGAAGCATTAACTTGATATAATTTTAAGGCAGACTTGGCAAGCAACGAGCTTCCCTGTGTATTCTTTAGAGTGCATCTGTTGGATACACAGAGGGAAAGAGGAGCTTGCTGGGACATTTCCAAGCTCTCTGGGAAACTCACCGGATGCCATATCACACTGTCCCATCTGGGTGAAGCCGAAACACATGATTCTCTACGGTGACATCATGCACAAAAGCTTCTTTGCTTTTCAGAAAGTAGCAGTCAGGGACCCACAGTTTCTCATGCATCCGATAGTCCAGGGTCAGGTTCAGGGTGGTCTCATAGTATGATAAGCATGTATCCTTCCAGGTCTGATGGAGAAACATCATGATGGTATAGTCCTATGTAGAGATGGGTAAATTTCAATTGTAAGTTAAGGTTTTCAGCTTCCTACTCGCTGTGTACTACATGTGTACTACATACATGTATGCTAGTATATAAAAGTATATAGATGTATTGAAAACATACATTCAAGAAAGAAAAACGGCTGTAATGAACAGCTAGGTTATGAAACAAACCATTAACCAACAACTTTCAAGTTCTAATGTGTCCTTTTTAAAATATATTTGCCACACCCTTGGAAGTAAACATTCTAAATTTCATGACAATTCTTTTGTTTTGGTTTATTATCTGAATATATATTTCTAGAAAACACAATGTTGAGTCAGAATTCTTTTTTATTGCATTATGTCCAGAGTTATACTGTATGTGTTTGCAACTTATGTCTTTTACTAAATATTATCATATTTGTGAGGTATATTTGGGTTGCTGTGTGTAGCTATAATGTGCTCTCTTGCACTCCTGGAAATTATTTCCATATGTGAACATACAATGCATATAACCATGATGAAGCAATGATGACAGAAAAGAAAGTAGCTTCTTGCATCCTTACCAAGAGTCAAGAGCAAGGGAGGGATCTTTTATTTCACTCATTAGTAAACAATATCAAGCATTTTTTCACATGCTCACCTGGTAATTAGTTTTCTTTGTAAAAGTGAAATTTTTGCTCAAATTTGATCATTCTTCAGTTGGTTTAAGATATCTCATTAAAATATTCTGATTAATATACAGCGAATATGCATATATCTCATTTCACTTCTCTGTGTTGCAAATATATTCATTCACCCTGAATTATCCTTCTACACATCACAACAGTTTTATTTTGTGGAAGTGAAGTAAAGAAAAGTTCTGGCTGCATAGACTTCTAATATAATTGAAGTTATCAGTATTTATTTTTATAGTTTTTACTCTATGTGTCTTATAAAATAAAACTTTACCTACCCCAAGGTGCAAGAATACTACCTTATATAGTCTTTTAAAAGCTTCATAAACCCTTTATTTGAGCCAGCCATCCATCTGCACCTGAACTCTTGCATATTGTGTGATGTGTGCATTCAACTGCTTTCTATTTCACCATGTAGGCTGGGGACTGTTATTTGCAAAACCTACTCTTGGTTATCCATGTGAGTTCTGTCACAGGTCAGAACAACTGATGTTGACTTATGACTATGCTTGTTGTCCCTGGTTTTCACACCACTGGAACAGACACACTTACCATATTTATTTCTGAGATCTGTTCAGTATTGGAGACATTGTCACAGGCACAAGGGCACCTACAATACAGGAAGACACTATTATATGAGGGTTGAGACAAAGATCAAGAGAATGGACTCAGGAGCCAGTTGTACAAGTCTGAGCCAGTTTTCACCTCTGGTGATTGTATGGCCTTTGGTGAAACACATAGTCTCTCTAAGTCCAAGCTTCATCATGGGTAAAAAGAGATATATTAGCACTGATTTCATAGTTAATGCAGATCAAGCACTTAGAGCCAGGCCTGGCCCATAATATGCTCAAAAGAAGGGGTCAGGACAACACAAAAAGGAAACTGGAGGCACTCTTTTGTTGAACGCTCTCTGAACTTAAACTCCATGAACCTACAGATAAGAGCCAAGATTCATGGTTCTATGTGAGTGCATGTGAACATTCCCATGTTTGTGAGTGAAGTTGAGCATGACCATATTCATGCGGATGTGTCATGATATGTGCACATGTCTGTATATGAGTGTATGAATATGTTTGTGTGTCACAGTGTGTTATGTTGGAGGAAATCTATGTCTGGGTTCACATGCAAGTGAATGTGTGAATATATTGATCATGAGGAAGTGAATATGTGACTATGTATCTGTGTACAAACGGATGTGGGAGTGTGCCTCTCCATTGTGAATGTGTTTTGTGTGTGTTCTCATGTGAAACAATGGGTGACCATGTTTGTTCTAGTATATTATGTGGAAGTAAATATGCAAGCATACCCATACATGCAGACAAAGTATATAGAAGCAAATGTATGAGTGTGAGCCTATTTGTACAAGTCAATGTGTAATTGTGTGTTCATGTGCAAGTGAGGTTTTTCATAAGCTTGTCTCTGTGTATGAATGATGTTATGTGTGAACATGGAATATGTCTTTATGATAGTGAGCTTGTAAGCATATTGGTGTATGTTCATGTGAGAACGTGAGCAATTATAGTATGAGGGTAAATGAATGTGTGAATATGTTTCTTAGTAAATGTATGAACATGTCAGTGAATGCACATATTCTTCTATTTGAGAATGGATGAGTATGTGTAAGCACGTCTGGGTGTTCATTAATGTGTTGGTGATTTATGGATTTATGAGCATGTCGATTTCTGAATGAATGCACAAGCATGCTCAACTGTGTAAACTAGTTGTGTTGACATGAGTATATGTGAGCATGGTTGTAAACTATGTTGATGTCATTTGTTGACGTCAACTGTGAGAATACATTAGCATGCTCACATAAGAGAATGCCCAAATGAGTGAATGTGAAAGACTGTTTTCTGTGCTTTTTTTGTGAGCCAGTATTTGTGTGGATGCACTCGGCCATGAATGCACGTGTGGAAGTCAGAAAATTTGATTATAGGCACCTTCTATTACTCTTCACATTTATTTTTGAGTCTTGATCTCTTACTAGATCCAAACTTCTTTTCAGTTACACTGGCTAGTTAATGAGGCCCTGGGATATGCTTTTCTCTGTCCCACAGATTGAAGTTACAGATGTATGCTGCCATACTTGGATTTTTATGTGCAGGCTGAGGATCAATCTGAAATCTTCATGCTTGTTCCGCAGGTATGTTACCCACTGGGCCATCTTACCCATGCATGTGGAAGCATCTTGATGTGTATGTATATATTAATGAATGTATACATATTTTCAGCTTGCCATTGAATTTGAACCTTTGTGAGCATGTTCATGCATGTAATTGATTATGTATTTATTTTATGTGGTCATGTTCATGTATATGTTAATGTATAGCTTCATATTCTAAAATTAATTTGCTTTTGTAAGCATGTTTGCATGTGAGTGAATATGTGCACGTTTATCCTTATGTGTATGAGCATACTTGTATCAGTGTGTATCTGTTCATATGGCAGAGAATTTGAGTATAAATGGACAAATTTGTGACTGAATGTGTGAGCCTATCTGTGGTGTGTGTGTGTGTGTGTGTGTGTGTGTGTGTGTGTGTGTGTGTTGCATGTGCATGTGCATGTTTATGTCAGAATTTTAATGTGGGTAAATATGCTAGTGTTTGGGTATGTGGGCACATTTTTGTGAGGGAATGGGTTCATTTGTGTATGTAGATGAATGTGCGTACATTCATAAATGATAGCATTTATGAGTATGCTTGTGTATATGGGTATGCTTGTGTACCAATGTGTTGCTGTATATTATAGGGTGAGTCAATTTGTGAGTAAACATATGTGCATGTTCAGGTTTATATACACATGAGAACAGAGTATTAGTTGTCTGTTGATGTGTGAGTACATTTATTTATTTGTGTATGGGAACATATTTGTGTATCAGTGACTGTGTCATAATATTTATGTGTACATGCATGAGGACATTTTTTGTGTTTGTTCATATGTATGGGTGGATTTGTATGTTTGTGTATGAAAGTGAATGTATGAGTGTATTTTTGTGTTGAGTGAATGTGCACTCAAGTGTGTTCATGTGTAACTGAGTGACTGTAAGCTTGCCTGTGTGTTAGAATAAATTTTTGTGTGTGAATGTGTGAGTGTGCTTTTGTGGCTGTGATCACATGGGAACGAATGGTGAATATGAGCATGTTCACATGGAAATATATGCAAGTGTGAACATGTTTTACATGTTAATGTATAGTTATGTGTGTGATGAAATTTGTGTGGCCATTTCTATGATCACATTTGTGCATGAGTATATATGTGTGTTCATGTGTGTGTGTGAATAGATGATTATATTTGTGTGTTGATGTGGGTGTTTAGCTCATGTTAGTGTATGTTAATGTGTGAACTTAAGTTAGAGTGTGGAATTTGTATATGTGTTTATGTGAGTAGGCACCTGTGTGAGTTAAGGTACAAGGGTGATAGACCTTGAATATGCCAGTGTCTTTCTGCACTCTAGTTTTTTTTCTCCGGGCTTAAGTAATAGCAACGTCCATTGCAAACTCAAATATGATCATGAATATGGAAATTGTAATTTGTAAGGTACTATACTTATTCTCTTGTCAGTTTAAAGCTGTCTATACCCATCCCCATGGCAAATCATTTTTCTCTGTGTAATATATCACACTGCTGCTAGGGAAACACGCATGATGCTTGAAATTCTGCCTGCTGGTTTCACTGCAGGCTGATTGCCTGGAAGCTGAGCTGAAAAGAGGGAAATGTGTTATTCCAAGCCCAGTGCTTCAGAGAGCAAAGTGCTATGGGGAATAAGCATATCAATGGCAGCTGAGAAGTAAATGGGCTTCTGTATTCTGGCACAGTCCAGACTCTATCACTCAGGGCTATTGTGAACAAGACCCAGGAAAGTGCTATCTAGTGACAAGAGTCTCTAGAAACACAGCTTTTTATTGCTGCCTTTCAGGCTTCCCCCAAAGCTTTAGAGTAAGGCAGTGGTGTAGGCAAACAGCAACATGTCCCAGAGAGGCTGGGCTGCCAACCCCTTCCTACAGGATCAGGCTTCTTTACACCACAACACACAATTCAGGCAGCGTTTTCACTTAGGGGGAACCCTGTTTCTGGATCTCAAGTTATAGGAGTGATGGGCACTGAAATGCAGTGCATATTGCCCTTGCCAAACTGTGATCTCTTGACATAGGCATGCAGCCAGAAGAGTGGGACATCACTGTGATTTCTTTCCCTAAAGGAGATGAAATGTCCTATGCATTCTTTCACTTTACATTGTTGGATGCCTGTATCAAGCTCCTGAATGTGTGTGTGTGTGTGTGTGTGTGTGTGTGTGTGTGTGTGTGTGTGTGTCACACAGAGAGAAGGAGGGGAGAGAAGACAGGAGAATGACAGAATGATTTCTTGTGTGTAGAAATGAAACCCTAAAAGTCATCTCAATACAGAGGGGGACTCTGTATCTACTATGAGGTTGTATAGGAAGCCCTGGGGCCCCTAAACCCTAAATGTCACGACCTGGCATCCTTTTAAATGGTTTCCCACCCTATACCTTGTACTCAACAGTCTAACTTCAAGTCCGTGGTAATCCCTCCTGTCTAAATGATAGGAAGTCTCAAATTTTTCCTTGGCCTCCAGTTTCATCTCCTGCTTGGCCATCTTTGAGTGGATACTCTGGGTTGGCACACGCACAAGACTTTGTATAATCCTTCCCCTTAAGAGACAGTGATAATGCATCTCAGAGTTATGGTGGATCAGCTGTACTGGGAAATCCCCATATATTCATCCTTGCCTCTGTTTGCTTCCTTTAGCCCTGGATGTCTGTTTGTTGGACAGCCTAAAACAGTGCTCAGTGCCAACAATCACAACAATGAGAACAAAACAAAGAGGAAATGAAGTACCTATTCCCTTATTACCCTTTGGGCTTTGGTAAAATTTGATTCAAAGACCAGTGCCAAGTAAGGGGGACTGGGTGTACTCTGTCACCTGAATTTCCATATTCCCTGCCCTCCTTCCCTTAGGAATGTATGTAGATGTCAACCTGGTAGTGCAAGACTACTGATATTGTGTGTTTCTGCCCTTTCCATCCCTCCTTCCCATGCTCACTTACCTTGTATCCTTTGGCTTATACTTTATGCCCTCACACTCTGGAGGAGTGGAGTAAAAGGAAGCAGCAGTGAAAGTTTAGGGCCAAACCAAGGGCAACCTTTGGTATTCAAGGTGATCTGCCAGGTCACACAGCAGCCCACCAGTCTACCTTTGAAACCCAAATCCTCCCAGCAGTGTGTTCTAGAGGCAGAGGAACAATGTTTACAGTAGATAGCTTTTCTCCAGCACAAATGTGCAGTTGCCAGCCTTAAGACTGGGTACCATCTACAAGAAGCCTTCTTGATTCATAACTCCTTTTGTTTTGAGCTGGAAAGTAATTCCTACTTAAAGCAACCTTTCTTTTGTCTGTCCTTGGTTCAATGATCCTGGGCTAGTGCATGACACTCCTGCTGTGTGGGGTTATGGAAGTTATATAATCACTTAGAGCTGCATGGTCTAGACTAAGTAGAAAGCTAGACGCAAAGTGACCATTGAGTCCCTGGAGATTTATGTTTCAGTTTCCTGGGTCATTTCTTATGTCAGTGCTATAGGTCTGTGCTCAAGGAGGTTGGATTTTATTTGGCAGTTTTTACTGAGGTGCCTTTTGTGAAGATCACAACGAGTGCACTGTGTTGGATGGCTGCCCTTGATAGAAATTGAAGGGGTGGGGAGTGGTCAAAGGATCCCAGGCCCTGGTGGGTTAGGTAATTAAGGCAGAGAAGACCACTCCCTGAACTCGTTGCACTCCCTGAAAATAGTGATGGGGAGGATATTAAACAACGTGGTCACACAGAAACATGTATGGCTCTTTCTCAGCAACACTTTTTGTAAAGGAGTGAGGAGGGGGCATGGCCTATTGCATAGAAAAGCAAGGAAGGGGGTACATTTCAGGAGAAAAGCAAAAGCCTGGGATTAGGGTCTGCAGCTCAGGAAGGTGCGATTTGGAGGCAAAGTTACCGAGCCTGGTTAGCTTAAGTGTGTCTCAGGTCCATTCCATCTAATGAAAATAAAAATAAAAACAAAAAGAAAAAAACCCCTCAGGTGTCTGAATATGACTTACCTCCAAAATTTGGTCTCAGACGGATATCACATTTTGACAGTGTACCCTGTCCAAAATCTTTTGCGCCACAGCTGCACTGCACAATTTTTGCTGAAAGAGAAAAGGGGTTGACCTGTGGCCCACTTGCCAGTGGCGGACTTGCCAGGGTCACTGCTACTCCTGTATATATGCAGACATGTCCAGTCATATGTGTCTGCACTCCCCCTCCCTTTCCTTACCTCCCTGCCCAACAGTGAGTCAGCCAGAAGCACAGCAGTGATGCAGTCTCTTCTTCCCCTTCCCCTCCCAGCTCTAATCAAGAGGGTGAGGGTGCCAGGACTGGATCCCTGTTACCAGGTGGGGGAAGGGAATGTCATGGAAGATGAAGGCAAGTGGGAAAATGCTTCAGCATTGGGAAGGGACACACCTTGAAGTGGGCCTGGCTGCTTCTTTTCAGACTGGTACCCATCTTCCTTCCAGGGGTACCTCTTTGGTTCAGGAAGTCATCCCCGCTCTCACTGTCCTCCTGAACTGAGCCCATGTTATCTACCCAAAAATGCAGTTCCCCTACTTGGTCTGGGCACCCCCCTCCCCAACACACTGATATCGCCCTCAATTTTTTCTATTGCTGTGTTTTTAAGATTCAGCATATGGCATGTGATGCAGTGAGAGTCTTGTTCACCTAGCAGAGTTTTTGACCCTCATTGAAGCAAATCATTTCAAATTCTTGGGTTTAGAGTGGTCCTTGAAAAGATCCATCCTGGGAGCAGGCACCTCTCTCACTTAACATGTGCTTTCACCCTGGAGTAGTCTTGGGTGAGCACACAGGGGAGAAGGCAGCTCAGCTGTGTGGAGCTGACCTTTCCTGAAGTCTTTGAGGTGCTCAGCAAATTCACCTAGACCTTTGCAGGGGCTCTTTTCCCCAGAAGGACTTGGAAATAAGGACAGGCCCCAGGCATCACTGATTCTTCATACCTTTGACTCATTGCCCCTGCAAGTCCCCCACCCCCAGTGTATTCATGTGTGTGTTCACTGGGCAGTCTGGAATGTTGGCTTGAGAACACTGCAGGGCTGCCTGATGGAACCTTGCCCAGCTTGCTTGCTCCCTTCCCCTTTCTGAATACATGTTTGTTTCCAGTGGACCATTTTAAATGATTCCTCATCGTCTTTAATCATCAAAATATAATTTTGTAACACTGCAAAGTGTACACATGAATTATTCCCAAATTCAAGCAATGCATTCTTGCCTGTTCCCCATGTGCTAGCACTTCAGATCTGGGGCCACATACATTTTGTGTGTGATGTACATGTGAATAATGACCATTTATCATCTCTTAAAATACTTGTAGATGCAAACAAACTTCTAATCAAACACAGAGACCAACTGGAGTACCACAAAACTCCACCCGTCTTAAGCTATCCCCCCTCACTGATTTCAGAGTTGGCATTTTCATTCTGCTGTATTGAAAAGAGCCTTTCAACCACAACACACACACACACACACACACACACACACACACACACAAAACCTTAGGAAAGGACTGAAATCTCTACTCAAACAGGTGTCTTTCTCTGCTGCTTTGCTAATTGCCCCATTTTCGTGCACTCCCCTAGTCCCACAGGTGTCTAAGAACGGATGGGGAAAGGTGTCTAACACTGTAACCTTTGAGGATGGTCGGGCAGCCCAGTGGTGAGAGTTTCCTGCCTCCCAGCTGTGCTTTGGGCACACACTAAAGGGGGGGGGGCACACTCAGACGCAGAAGTAACAGGTGGGATTCCATCTTGGCTTTCCCCATGGCCCCTACCCCCATCAGGAGCACTTAGGCCTATTCCTTGGCCAGCCCAGCATTGACCTCCCCCCGTCCCTGACCCCTGCTTGCTCAGTCTAAGACACCCGAGGACATCTGCGCGTCTGTCCTGGCCATGCCCAGCCTGACAACCCTGCTTACAAGTTGAAGAGGTCCACGATGACTTTGGGCAGGGTGGATGAGAACTGGAAGTGGAATTTGGGAGTGGAACTGGGGCCGTTGCTCTCTGCCAGCTACATCCTGATGAGCAGGAAGAGCGCAGTGGCTTGCAGCATGCCTCAGATGCCCATGGTTGCAGCGCTCTGGGGGTGGGAGGGCGCGGAAGACTGTGGTGGGCAGCTGGAAAAAGGGACCCGGTCGGGGTGGGAATAGGTCAGTAAGGAAGAAATGAGCCGGGGTCTCTCTGGAGCCTGAACTAGGAAAAGCTGCCACCTAGCAGCTCACCCTGATGCAGCGGTCCCCAGGGCACTCCTGGCAGTTGCGAGGTGCGCTCCATCCATGATCGCTTCAAGTTGCGACTGGGTTGCTGGCGGAGCATGCAGCTGGCTCCGCCCACTCTGACAGAAGCACCGGCTAAGCCAATGCGGACAGTGCCAGGAGCTTCACCAAAAGGCAAGTCCTCCAGCCTCCGCCCTCAGCCCTCTGGCTGAGTGGCCCCTGCCCCTTCAGGCCTCTACAGTAATCTCGGGACCAGCTCCAGCCACTCAGGTTGGGACAAGTAGTGAGGGATGGGAGGGGCTTATTGCTGGAGCTTGACCAGGGTCCGCGGTCGGGGGTGCCCCTCTCCAGGCCTCTTCTTTGCAAAAGATAAACAGTTTGTATTTTATGGTATGGCCTTTTGACTGGCATATCGGGAAAGGGCGATAACTCTCAGACCATGGATCCCCCAATAACCAGGCGTACCCATTTCTGGGTGGTTTAACAGGGCTCCCAAGGGTCTTTTTAGCTGCATTTGGATGGAAATTGGCCTTCCAGAGCCAAAGACTCGCTGGAAGAACCAAACTTCCCAATGATTTCTTCTCCCCAAGTTGCGTTCCCCGGGGGGGGGGGGGGATTCAGGGAATTGAAAATGTTCTGCCAAATGGGGTCTTGCCAAGGTGAGACTCTGTGCTACATCCAGGGGATGCAGAATTAAAGTGAGGAACCAGGCAGACACCACTGAAGGGAAAAGAAGGCAAAATCCAGTATTTCAGGTGTACACCAGACCATGACAGTACTCCTGAGTTTGAACACCATCCTGTATAAAACACTAGGATTCTTATCACAGCACCTTTGTTCTTTCCACCACCTGGAAAACTGCTTCCCACCTAATTCCCTGTGTCCCAGCTTGGGTCCACGACAGAGTAAGTTCAGAAAGAGGTCTTAAGGGAGCCCATGGGCTAGAACGATAATCCGCAAACAGCACCGGGCCTCATAAATCATACCACAGAACAAGGATCTCTGGTCCTGTCTTCCTTAACTAGGCAGCTGTACACAGACATGCCCCTTTCTACTTTCCCTCAGTACAAGATGACATGAATTGGGATTGCTCATGCACAACAAAATCTGGTGTGCTGTTTTGCATAGTTAAGGATTTAACTTTTTCTCGCACTTTAAAAGTCACTTTAGGATAAAAAAAAATCATGTGTCCCTGCTTTCTCCTAAAGAGAAGAGCTCTCATCTCACACCTTCCCAGGTTTCCTCTCCCTTCTTCTGGAACTACTGTTGAAAATGCTCTTCTTCCCACATGGATACAGAAGAAAAAAAAGAGTGATGGGACCCACATGTGTTTGATTATTACATATAAGAACTACTACTATGAATTGGGTTTGCTATCCCTAGGCCTCCAGGCATCCATGTAGAGACAATCAATGCTTGTTTCTCAAATGGGATGTCGTTTCTTATAATCACCTGGATTGTAATATGAGAAAACAGAAGCACACAAAAGGAAAGGGGTTAGCCCAAAGTCACAGTAGCAGAGTCCCAATGTAGAAATCCTATTCCCTGGTTTGTCTGTCTCTAGAACCGCATATGCTCTGAGCTCCTACTGGAAGTTCAGGCAACTACCAGCAGGTGGGAGTAGATTTATTTGGATGTGAGATGTTCCCAGTACAGAGGTGTACTTTGCCTAGAGTTATAAGACAAAACAGCTGGAAAGCAGTGAGAATTATACATATGCTATTACAATCTGGCTGTATTAGGCTTTTGTCTAGTTAATGTATTAGCATTTCCTTAAACATCTGGGCTGATGGAATCATGTCACAGGGAGAAGAGTTGTCCAGTTGCATTCTGGCCCTGTTTTGCTTCTCAGCCCTTTGACTACGATCAAGGGTAGCATCTGAGTCTGTGGCACTTACTAGGTGGGGCTTTGCCTAATATCTTACCTAATACCTCTGACAAACTCCAGCTGTGCTACATACTCACAGTGCAATAACTGTATGTCAAACAAATGAAGTAGTAAAGAGAATTTGAAACTTAATGTCTACATAAGAATGTTAACTTATTTTAGAGTGTGTGATAAAGTTTGAAGGGTTTATGTAAAGAAATGTCACACCAGAGTAGTGCCTTAGAAAAATCTTTTAGTCCTAATAATGGTCTGCTAGGTGGCTGGGATTGATTTTCCCAGTGAATACAACTAAACAGATTGGATGCAATGTAAACATTATAATCAAGGTAAGTAGCCTAAGCCAATGAAGCTATAATCTAGAAGAAGAATGGACAGTTACTGAATGTGGATGATAGAACTGTGAAACTGTGCTATACTTTTGGTGGCCGCTTGGGCAGTGGGGACAAAAATCAAAGCTGAAGTCTTAAACAAGTCCTTCAGAGGAGATGCCTTGTATTATCTTCTTGGGATAGCAATGATTCAGAGATAACCAGCCATTGTGTGGGCTTAGACAGGCATTAATCATACAGGCTGGAGTCCTTGGAATAGTTGTGAAGGATCAGTAGTTGAGCTAAACTCTCAACCAGTCTGCAGGAGATTTTCTAATCAATGGGGAAGGCCCAACCCATGGTGTATAGGACTTTTCCATGAGCAAGTGGGTAAGATGGAGGGAGCTGGCTCAGGGACCTGGGATTCTTCAGTATACTTCACAAACATGCTGATGTGGCCACTGAAGGTTGTCCCTCTCTCAGCAATGGATATGGTGTGGCCAGTTCCCCCAACCCTTGGTGTCAATATGACCTTTATTGCTGTGAGATGTGGTCACACCATGATAAGATAAAATAGAAGCCCTTATTGCCCCTTAAGCCCTTTGGCTGTGAATTTATCAACAACAGTACATTTGTGAAGAATTACTAGTTAAGGCACCCTGAGCATGTCTGTTGAAGATTATCTAATCCATGAGAAAGGACTCAGCCCACAGCAGGTGGGACCATTTTCTGTGTGGGTGGAAAAGACAGAGAGAGCTGACTCAGTAATATGGCCTGCTTTGGCAATCCTGCTGTTTGGCTGGTGAAGAGGTTTGCCCCTCTCTCAGCAATTCCTGTGGATATGTTGTGGCCAGTTCCCTTGGCTCTTGGCATTGGTATGAACCTTCCTGTCAAACCAAACCAAGAACTGTACCAGAATTGTAAGATGAAACAAGCCTTTTTGTTCCCCTAAATTCCTCAAGTTTTGAAGTCAGATCAGCAATATGAAGGGCAGCTGCAACAGATAGCGTTCCCAGACATTTGAAAACACCCCAGTCAAATAAAAAGACTCTCTTCCAGAAAGTGTTATTGTATTGGGTCTGCAAGCATCTGTGCCAATAATTTTTCAAAAATATGCCAGTGCATAATAAAAATTATACCACCAAAAGAAAAATATGTTCTATGACAACCAGCAGCAAAGAATAGGTGACTGAAACAGACTTCATCTACCACAATTCTGTGTCACAGATTGCAATAACAATTGCTCACTGTGTTACTAAAACTGCAGGGTGAGCTTGAAAATATCTTCATGGAACACAAAATCATCAAAAGTAATAAAGTAAAAATTTAAAACAAGAATTGATGAGGAAGCCTACAATGGAAAATATTTAATAGTGAAACTTGAGTATTTAGTGGCACCAGGCTTAACAAATACAAGTAAAGGAAAGCATTATTGAATTGGAAGATATATTGCAATAAATTGCCCAGAGGTTTGTGTGGAGAATTGAATTACATGGTAACTTCAAAAAGGCAGCATAAGAGACACATGGAACAGAGTTAGAGGGGTTATTATATATTTAGTTGAAGTTTCAGAAGGAGAAGGGGAAAAACTGGGAAGAAGATTCAACTTCATATGTTCAAAAATAACCAGTGACTTCTGAGCAGAATATAAGAAATGAAATTTACTCATAAACACACCATAATATAATCACCAGAGACAAGTCCATTTTGGGTGTTTCAATTAGAAACAGACAGATTCTGACATAGGTAAGAGCATAGGAGTCTGAGATTAGGGCATGGGGATTAAACCTTGGATTGTAAAATGATTTTGTTCAATTTGTTTCATGAGTGATTTTTCAAGCATTTAGATTTCATTACTAATATATTAAGGGATGCAATTGCTAAAGCAATTGTAACACCTTGGAGCCCTTCCCATTGACATATTTAGAAGGCTTTTACATATGCTTCTCTTTTCATTGGTCACAGGTGACTGTTTTTCATGGGTGTGAAACATCACTTGTAATGAGCTCTAAGGCTGGAGAGATGTGCTTATGTGTAGCTTTTAGGATAAAGTACGGCCAAATGTTTTGTTTTTTCTTTGGTGTTAGTGTGTATTCATTGTACATAGTACTGGTTTTCCTAAAGGCACTTCCATACAATTGCATAATGTACTTTGACTAGGTGTTCCTTACCTTCATACATATCTCTCTTCTCTGCCCTTTCTCATCTTGCCTGTTTCTGGTTAGTCTCCTTTGGATCTTTGTAGACAAGGTTCCTTCTGCTTACCACTCTTCAATGTTAACTCTGTTATTACAGAGAAGTGTTTAAAACAAAGAGCTCCGTGATTTTCAGGGAGTCTTGTGTCGTCCTCAGGCTTAGCCATGTGCTCTCACATATTTACTGGGCTATCTAATAATGTTGCCCTGGGGTAATTTTACATAGATACAGCTACACATGCAATAGGCTGGCTCATTAATGTAAATTTTATACACAGGCTGACTATCTGAATGCCCTCCTTCCAAGGATCGGGTAGAGGGAATTCTATTCTGGATGGGTAGTTGCACCCAAATATCTGCGTTACCTTAAAATTATTCATGAATTTACTTGAGTGTTATCTTATGTACCTTCATAGAAAACCCATTCTCCAAGAATGGATATCAGAAGGGTGGGAAAGTCCAACCCCCAGAAGAACTGAAATGTAACTCTAGTAATATTTCCAAGTTGTGTGTCTCTGCCCTCTTCCTCTCATTTAAAATACAGGGAAGGTGCTTGTTAATGTAATATCTGCTTGTCAATTGAACAATCCAGGCATAAGAGAATCCATATTATCGGCCTCAACTTTCTAACACTGAACCTTTCTTTACCTTTTTTTAGTTCCTTCATCCCGGTTGGGTTTCTACATACTTATCTGGAAGGACTGAGACCACGACCGGCCGCCAGGGGGCACCAGCTCCCCTGGTCTAAATGCTGAATAACAACTTTTCTGTTTATCTAAATCGTTTCCCTGAATCCAAAGGCTGATAGTTAGGAAAAGAACCTTCTCGAAAGCTCAGTGAAACAGATGGGGATAAACAGAAAGATAAAAACATCCTTATTAGGGAGTGAGCTTTAGTGTGCAAATGGATGAGCTTCTATTTTCTTTTTTGTGTGTATGGTTATGATCGGATCCATTTCACTTTGTTTCAATTGACAAGTAATTGCGTGTATTTACAAAGTACAAGGCGACACTTCAATGCATGTACACAATATTCTGTGTTTAAGTCAGAGCAATTAGTGCATTTATCACTTCAAATGTTGTTTTCTTTGTGTATTCAAAACTCTGTCTTCCAGCTACTTTAAAATACACACAGTTATTAACTGTAGTCATCCTACTGTGCTATAGAACACTAGAACTCGTTTCTTACATCAGGTAATTTTGTACCTGTTAACTGGTCTCTCTCCATCCAACTAACACCCTTCCCAACTGTCTGTGAATTCAATTTTTTCTAGCCTCCACCTATAAGTGAGATCTGTGGTATTTAACACCTCTATATGGCTTATTTCTGTAAATATAATGATCTTCAGGTTCATCCATATTGTTACAAGTAACAGTATTGCACCATCTTATGGCTGAGAATATCCTGTTTTGTGTATGTTTCCTAATGTCATTACCTAGCCGTCCACTAAGGGACAACTTTGTCAAAACCTGCCTCAACTACTATGAATGGAGATTCAATACAAACAAAAAGAAGAGGTCTCTCCCAAATTCTGATTTTATTTCCTTTGGCTACATACCCAGTAGACTTCAGGATCATATAGTAGTTATATTTTTATTTTTTGAGGAAGCACTGTTTTCCATAGACGCTCTAACAACTTACATTCCCATTAACAACGTGCGAGGTTTTCCTTCCTGCACATCCTCAGCAGGACTTGGCATCCCCAGACTCTCTGAGAGAGCCATTCTTACTCAGATGCTAATTCTCACTGTAGTTTTGTTCTGAATTTTCATGATCATTATTAATGATGAGTATTTGCTCATGTATGTGGTAGTCATTTGCACATGGCCATTTGAAACATATTTACTGGTTCACATTGTCCACTTTCCATTCGGTTCTTTGGTTGTTGCTGATGTGATTTTGAGTACATTATGAATTTTGGATATCAAATCCTTATCAAATGTATAATTTACAAATATGTTGCTATTTTGTGTGTTTGTGTGCATTCGTGCACGTGCCTGAGTGCATGCGTGTGTTCGTGTGTGTGTGTGTGTGTGTGTGTGTGTGTGTGTGTGTGTGTGTGTATCAGAAGGCACTATGTGTGCCTGTAGAAGTCCAAGGGTAAGTTTGGGAATCATCCTGGATTTCTCCCCCTCCTTTTTATTTTGCTCTGGAGTTTCCCAGACGCCATTTTCCAGGGCATAAATTAGAGGCCACTACCATTTCTACCCAGTGTTTTTACATAGGACCTGAGATCCAAACTCAGGTCTTTTTGCTTGTGAAGCAGAGGCTTAATTTCTCAACCATCTCATCAACCCAAATATGTTGTTATATTGTTTTCTTCCCTTCTTGCCATTCCATCTTGTTACACTTTACATCAGGTTTAGATCTCTAGATCTCATGTAGAAAAATGTCGTAGGACTTATGATTGTAGCCAGCTATGATGAGGCCCTGAAGTGGGAGAAGTGAGAGAGCAATTAGGACAGACAGTATTATGGACATAGGGGGCATAATGGGCTCTTGAAGGATGAGATAAATGACTGCCATATACATCGCAATGGAGGACCTGAAGGGAAAGAATCTTTAATTTCCTTCAACTCCACCTGAAAGCAATGGGGGTTACTAACTCTTTTTTTAATACATTTTTTATTATTTCCGTTCATACAAACTTAATAGGTAGACCAGTTCCATCCCTCCCTCCTCCCCCCGAACGCCCTGCTCCCCCTCCCCTTCCTCCCCATCTCCCAGTGCCTCCCCCCCCCATTCCCAGAGAGTCCTTTAGTGTGTATGCCTAACTCTCCTCTGGGTCCTCCACTCCGATGACGTACAAGGACCCAGTGGCATTTCCCTGAACCCTTTCTTGTGTTCCCCTTAAGCATAGGAACACTACTGTGGCTGTCAATCCTTGCCTCCAAGGATCTTGGTGCCTTTAGCTGATGCTAGACTTTGTGAGGTCAATAGTGTGATGGACATTGTGCAGGGCATGCAAAGTCCTATTATGATTGCTTCGGCCCTAACTAGTGCGGAGAATCTTGCAAATCATTGCTCCTCCCATCCTTTTGCTCTTACAATCTTACTGCCCCCTCTTCCGCAAATGTCCCTGAGCTTCAGGATGGGGGGAGATTAGTCTGGCCTAGTTCTATGTCGTTGATATAGAGTCTCTGAAGTTCTGGATTGTGGCTTGTTGATTTTCGTTTGCAGTTTTGCTGCTCCTGCAATTTCTGTCTGGCATTTTTATGTGGGATCCAGGATTTGAACTTATGTCCTTCTGCTTGTGAGGCAGAGTCTTAACCCCTGAGCCATCTCTCCAGCCCCGGTTTCTAACTCTTACAGGTGTGCTAGGGTGGTGGTGGTGGGGAAGTCCATACCATGCCATTTAACATGATCTGGTCTATGTGCCAGGAATCACAAGGCAGAAAATCACTAGGTAGTTACAGTTCAAAACTGTCCTTGGTCAGAGGATCAGATGGGCTGGGCTTGCTCACAACTGCAAGTGGGAGGGACAGAACTGAACTCTTTTTAAGAGGTATAAGGTCTCATAGTATTTTAGTATTTTATCATCTGTCTGTCCAAGAGGGAACACAGTCACTGAGCTACATCCCCAGAACTTCATTTTTAGAAACAGGCGTCACTCTGTAGCTCAGGCTGGCCTAGATCTTCCTGTTGAATCTAGGCTGGCCTTGGACTTGAGCTCTTGCTCCCTCTGCCTTCCCAAGTGCTGGGACTGCTGACATATGCTCACTTAGCTTATGTTGTGTTTTCATTGTTGCTTCTAATCTTTGCTATACAGAGGTTTCTAGGAGGGTTTGATCCCTTAGTGTATTTTTACTTTTGTTTCCTGTGTTGGTGGGGTTTTGTCCACATGCTCCTTGGGAGATAAACAGTATCCAAGCTCTAACACCCTGCTTCAGCTTTTGCCTGCCTGTTTTCCAAACTGTGATCAGTGTGACCTCTGTTTTATTACAGTAGCTGCATACTTTTGGGCCTACCATTTGATTTGTTGACTTGGTGTTTGTTTAGGCAGAGAAATAAAGTAGTCCTAGCTGCCATCTGCTACTTTACTCCTCAGTAACACTGCTGGTAGACAACTTCTGGAGTTGTGGGGGACACAAAGCCTATGTGGCCACTTGTGGGCCCCTATTGAAACCTTTTCCTTCCATGACTTTGATTCTCCTGCCCAGTTTTGGGTCCATTTTCCATTCATTTTTCAGTTCTGTTTCCCTGTAACTTTTATGTATCAGTGTGTCCTTAGTTCTCTGAGGCCTCTTCATTAGGTACAGTTTTTCCTGACAGGGAGATTCCTTCTAGGCAGTCCTTCGTCATCAACATCCTTTCCATTCATAGTGAGAGCAATAGCTCAAAATAGACATTTAATCTGTCAGCAACTGTAGTGCTATAGACTTTCCCAAACAACTCTGAACAAAATGTGTCTCCAAGATCTCACCCCTCACTCCAAGGCTCCCCTCACTTAGAATGTGGGGCCTCATGACTAGTTCTAGGAAATGAAATGCACAGTAAAGTGGTACATTCTGTGCTTGTAATTACACATTTAGGAGCCAGTGTATATAGTCCTATAGTTCTAATTTTCCTAGTGATGCTGAAAACCAGATGCTGAATGGTTGCATCAAACATACAGGAAACTATTCTGGGACTATGTCCTGTGAATTGAAATATTCCATCTTAGCTTTGGAGAAGGAAGGGAGTTACAGGGATGGATGTCTGTGAGCTAGCAGTCAAGCTTTGTTATGTTAAACTCCTAAGATCTGAGGACTTATTATTTTTCTTTTCTTTTTACTATTCTATTTATTTGAGGTATAAGGAAGGAGAGAGAGAAGAGCTAGAAAGAAGTGAGGGAATGAGAGAGAGAGGGAGGGAGGGAGAGTGAGAAAGGGTGAGAGAATGCACACATGGCATACATTTTTGCTATGGTGCATGTCTAAGGGCAACTTTTCAGAATTTACTTGTTTCCTTCTCTATGTGGGCTTCCAAAGATCAAACAAGTGTCAAGGCTTGTGAACAGGCACCTTACCCACTGAGCTATCTTGCCGTCTCCCCTTTTTTATCATCTAGTTGATTTGATAAATGCACTTTGTCATGCATTGCTTCAAATGCCCAAGTCATTGTTGTAAAGGCCATGAAGTGTCCTGCATGGTGCTGCAGACCTTTGACTGTTACAGAGTGAGATGGGAAATGATAACAAATTGTGAGCATATGACATGATCACACTTAATGTCTGAGAAGGATCACATTGATTACTGTTTGGAGAATAGGATGGAAGATAGGCAGGAGCTGAAGCAGGATATTATGGTTTGGATATGCTTAGTCTTGCAAGGCTCATGCATTGGAGGCTTGATTTCCACAATGGAAGCATCAGGAAATGGTTTGCACTTTTGGGAGGTGGGTTCTACTAGGAGGTTCTCACATCAGCTTGTGCCATCAAAGATATCATGAGGCCCTGGGTAGAATTGCAAGAGAATTGCTACAAAAAAGCCTTGATATCACCATCCTTTCCCTGGCTTCTGCTTCTTCTTTTTGAGAAGACATCATTTCTTCTTAACTTCTTCCCTTACAGGGTCCTTGGTAGATCCAGTGCCATGTTATTTGAATGTAATCCAAGACTGAGAAAGAAATCATCTTCTTTTCATTATAAAGGTTAAGTAGTACACCAGGAGACTAGTTGGGAAGCTACAGGGGGAATAATCAACAGATGATCAATTATGGGTGTAGACCAGTTTATGCACAGAAGAAATAGTTAGGTTTTGATTGGCTTGAAAGGATTCCCTGACAGATTAGATCTAGGACATGAAAGAGAAGAATAAAAATATTTGTTGGGGCTGGAGAGGTGGCTCAGGGGTTAAGCCTCTGCCTTGCAGGCAGAAGGTCCTGAGTTCGGATCCTAGACCACATGAATAGATGCTGGGTAGAAACGGGGATGGCCTGCATTTCTGGTCCTGGTAGGGTGGAGCCTGTGAATCCTGGGTCAGAGTAAACAAGGATGAGGTGTAGGTGGTCCACGGTGGTCCCAAATTCGCCCATGGTTCTACAAACACACACACACACACACACACACACACACACAATTGAATAAATTGATTAATTAATTTTAAATATTTATTAATTTTTGCACTGACTAATTTGAATTTGCCGTGCATTGGGTTGTGAAAGTGAGGATTTGGTCTTGAACATTTTAAGTTTTCTTGCAGATTAAGCATCTAAGTGATGACATTGGCTAGAAATGATAGCTCCTTTTTCTGTCTAGCACATTCGTTCTTGTCCTTTTAGGCCCATCCCATGTCCCATGTGACCTTTCCTCTCATGAAGCAGAGATAGCGGCTTTCTGCTCAGCTGTGCACTGGAAGAAACTTTTGCTCTGTGTGGTCATAACTGCATTTCATCTCTCCTTTATGACCAACTAAAAATCCCTTTATTTTGGGCACTGTCTCTCTTTATCTTGTGTCTGCCTAGAGTCCAGGCCAGGATGTGGCTTATAATGGGCACTTCAGTTAATTGAATGAACTATTTCAGAAAAGAAGAGTGAAGAAAGTTTTCACAAGGTAACAAAGCACCTAGAAACCATACTGACAAGTAATTGCCAAGGATGAGCAAATAAAAGAGAAACTATTGCAATGATGGAATGAGCCCCACAGTATAGAGCCATCCATGCACAGACCATGGGAAAATCACTCAGATATAATATTATGGTGAGGATCCTCATAATTTCTCTACACAATTGAGGTTCTATCCAGTCCTGGGTTTTATAGTTATAAAAATCCCAAACAATAGGATGTAGACACAAAACTTGGTTCTGAAACCACCCCCATAAAAGGGGAACATTAATACTCAGTTTATGTTATTTCAGAGTGATCAGCCTGACATTGAGGGGACATGCCATATGAGGGTATGTTTGTGTTTGGCTGGGCAACATGCATTAGAAGGCAGATCTGCTACAGCCACATCTGGCATCATGCGTTAGCTACTTTTCCTTCCGGCAACTGAACAATGAACTGCCTGCATGCTCATTTTACTCCTTGACTCGTCAACTGAGGCTCCCATACTCATCTGTTATGTACTCCTTTATGATTTTGTCAGAATTGACTACTATTTGGGGAGAAGACTTCAGTACAGGGTTGGCAATGTTGCCTTTCCCATGCTGTTTGCTGCCTTGTTTGTTCATGCGGCCATCGAGGCTGTCCCTGTGCTGCTTCTCCCCAGTGTGTACTTACAGCTCAGGCTTTTGTCTCTGTCTTGTTTCAGATTCTTGGTCTTCCCTTTTGATGTTCACTTCTTTGGTTCATTCTTCACTCAAATCATTTCTTCCCTGATTCTAGCACTTCCATCCAGCTTTGTCCTCCTTCCTCTCACGCTCGTCCTGCTCCAATCAAGGGCTAACTGGCCCTTCCTTGAGTAAACCTCTTTGGACAGACATTCCGTTTGTCACTTTCATTTGTCAACATCCATCTATCTTGACTAGAGCAGACCAGAGAGCCTTTTCCTCAAAGCCTGCTATCAGGGCTTCTGCTTTGTGGCTGTGTTTGTGTGCTGTTCACATTATACTTTTTAAACAGAGTTCTGTATGTCTGTATTTTATGTCTTTATATTCTGTAAGTTGTATTTCTCTCATCATCTGTTACATTTTCTATCTATTTTCATTTTAAAGACAAGCTCCTTTATGGTCCACCTTTATTTCTTTACCAAATCCCATTTCATTAAAAAAAAAAAACCCAATTAGGGTATGCGTGGGTTGCAGTGTAAAGTAATTTTAATACCTCACATCCTGAAAACACAAATTACCTAAGTCATTTCAGGGACTAATTGCCAATGTAGAAATCTGCATGGAGAAAACTCAGGCCGCAAATGATTGATTTCTCTGAATGTTGATTAATCAACAAGAAGCTCCATTTGTTCCCTAGGTGCCCCTTTCTTTAGAAATGCTAAGCCCACGGGAAAGGTTGCTTAGACGATTTATTGGATGCATTTCTTAGCTTCTGAACTTGACTAGTTTAAGCCGTTGGTTTGTTCTTAGCGATTATGAGATTTTCCAGAATTCAGCCATTCTCCAGTTCATTCGTCAGAATGTAGGCATGCTGCATGCATTTAATCTATTTAATTTATAGAAGCCTGAGACAAAGATAGCATTTACCTGGACAATAGGAATTTCCCCAAGACGAAATGAGATGAATCTACTTTAGTTCTTCTGATACCTCCTAGCTTCTCATGACTGTTTTTGCGAACATTGCTCATGCAGGGAACCATATCCCCAGTCTCTTTTCTTTCATGTGGTTCCTACTGACAGGTAAGGTGAAAAGGGAAGCAGTGACATGTCTTAATGGAAAAGGAACCACAAAAGTTGTACTTCTGTATTAATTATATTGTATGTTGCTTGGCTTTTGACATCATAGCCTCACAGTGACATCATAGTCTTTGTCATCATAGCCTCACTGGTGACATCACAGCCTCATTTTGATATGAGCCTTGCCACTGAAATCACAGCCTCTCTGTGACATCACAACCTCTCCAGTGACATCAGAGCCTTACTGTGACATCATAGCCACACCCTGCCATCACAGCTCCACTGTGACAACACAGCCTCACCATTGAAACCACAGCCTCACTAATGACATCACAGACTCATTGTGACATCTGCCTCCCCACTGATATCACAGGCTCTCTGTGATGTCACAACCTCATGAATGACTTCATAGCCTCTTTGTGACATCAGCCTTACCAGTGATATCACTGCCTCACTGTAACACCACAGCCATAACAATGACATCAGAGCCTCACTGTGACACTACAGTTTCACCACTGACATTATAGCCTCACTGTGACATTGTAGCCTGTGTGATACAACAGCTTCACTATTACATGACAGCCTCCGCAGTGACACCACAGCCTCAGTTGTGACATCAGCCACACGAATAACATTAGTGTGACCACTGATGTTGCAGCCTCACTAGTGAAATCACAACCTTTGTCATCCTACCCTCACCAGTGACACCACAGCTGTACTTGTTACATCATAGCTTCATTGTGATATCAGCCTCGCCACTGACATCACAGCTTCACGATGACTCTATAGCCTCTCTAGTGATACCACAAGCTCAATGTTCTATCACAGACTCACCTCTGAAATCATAACCTCCCTTATATCACATCCTCACTGTGACCTCACAGCCACACCTAGGAAATCATAGCCTCAGTGTGACATCACACCTTCACCACTGACATCCTACCTAGTTTCACTATGACACCACTGCCTCATCACTGATATCACAGGCTCACAGTGATGTGACAGCCTCACCTCTGACATAATAACCTCACTATGACATCATAGACTCACTACTGATATACTACCTAGTGTCACTGGGAAACCAACAGCCTCAAAACTGACATCAAAGGCTCTTTGTGACATGACAGTCTCCCCAATGGCATCATATCCTTTGACATCGTAGCCTCATTGGTAACATCACAGCCTCATAGTTTTTCAGCCTTTCCACTGAAATCACAGCCTCTCTGTGACATCACAACCTCTCCAGTGACATCAGAGCCTCACTGTGACATTTTATCCACACTGTGCCATCACAGCCTAACTGACACCACAGCCTGATCAGTGACATCATAGTCTTTGATATTATACAATCATTACAACATCACAGCCTCATTGTGACATCACAGCCTAATCTCTGACATCACAGCCTCACTGTGATATCACAGATTCACTGTGACATCAAAAACACATAGTGATATCACAGGCTCAACTCTGACTTCATAGATTCACTGTGACATCACAGCTTCATCACTGATATCCTACCTAGCCTCACTATGATCCCACGGCCAAACCACTGACATCACAGGCTCACTGTGATCTGACATCCTAGCCAGTTTTACATTACAGCCTTTGACATCATAGCCTCACCAGAGATACCACAGCCTTACCTGTCATATCATACCCTCATTGTGACATCAGTCTCGCCAACAACATCACAGCCTCATGGTGAAATCACAACCTCGCTGTGAAACCACAGCCTCACCTGTTACATCATAGCCTCATTGTGTCATCAGCCTTGACTCTGACATCACAGACTCACTGTGACCTCAAAGCTTCCACAGTGACTTCGGAACCTCATAGTGACATCATACCTTCACAGTGAAGTCACAGACTCACTGTGAAATCACAGGCTTACCAGGAAATCACAGCCTCTCTGTGACATCACACCTTCACTGCTGACATCCTACCTAGCATCTCTATGACACCACAGCCTCAATGTGACTTTAGAATCTCACCAGTGACACCACAACCACACCAATGCCATAGGCTCTTGTGACACCACAGTCTCACCACTGATATCACAACCTCCCCAGTGAAATCACAACCTTACTCTGCCATCATAGACTCAGTTTGACATCACATCTTCACCATTAATATCCTGCCTAGATTCACTATGACACCACAGCCTCACCACTGACATCACAGGATCACTGGGATGTGGCAGCCTCACCAATGACACCACAGCCTCACTGTGACATCTCAGCCTCATTACACATATCAGCCTCACTTCTGACATTACAGCTTAACCACTGGCATCACAGCATCACTGTGACATGACAGCATCACCAGTGACAACATAGCCTCATTGTGACATCACAGCCTCATCTCTGACATCACAGCCTCACTCCCATGGCACAGCCTCACCACTGACATACTAATCTCATTGTGATATCACAGCATCACCACTTACCTCACAGCCTCACTGTCCTCTGGTGGAATCACCCCTGCCATCAGAGCCTTAGTGTGACATCACAGCCTCAGTGTGGCCCAACAGTCTCACTGCAACATCACAGCCTCACCATTGAAGCCACAGCCTCACTATTGACATCACAGCCTCATTGTGACATCCAGCTCTTCACGACATCACAGCCTCGCTGTGATGGCACAACCTCACTAGTGACTTTACAGCCTCTCTGTGACATGGCCTTACAAGTGATATCACAGCCTCTCTGTGACACCACAGCTTCACAGTGACATCAGAGCCTAAATCAGCCTCACCGATGACATTAGTCTGACCACTGACAACACAGCCTTGCCAGAGACATCACAGACTTTCACGTCATAGCCCCACAGTGACACCACAGCCTCACATGTTACATTTTGCCTCATTGTGACATCAGTCTTGCCACAGATATGACAGCGTCACTGTAACTTCACAGCTTCCACAGTGACATCACAACCTCATGGTGACATTACAGCCTCACAGTGACATCACATCTTCACAGTTACATCACAGCCTCGCTGTCAGGCATCATAACCTCACGAATGACATCATAGCCTTGCTTTGACATCATTCTCACCACAGATATTTCAGCATCATTTTGACATCATAATTGCATCAGTGATATCACAGCCTCATTGTGAAATCAGCCTCACAACTGACATCACAGATTCACTGTGCCATCACAACATCTTCAGTGACATTGCAGCCTCACAGAGACATTATAGCCTCACTGTGACATCATACCCACACTTTGTTATCATCGCTTCACTGTGATGTTACAAACTCACTGTGACAGCTCAGCCTCACTGTGACATCATAGCCACACTCTCTATGCATCATATACTATGACTGGTTAAGATAACATATTAAATTATGTAAATTTTGAAAACTGGAAAATTTTCCCTGAAAATGTTCTTTTATACAATCATTGGTTTATCAATTTTTTAATTTATGTTTGTGTGTGTATGTGTGTGTATGTCTGTGTATATGTATCTCAATATTTACACGATTGGAGCCTGGAAATTACTAGGTACCCCAAATAGTCTTCAGATGCCTGAGAATCCATATTTCCTATTTTTTTGTATTAAAGACATCACTCACATTAAATGCATAAAGATGCATAATAAATTTTCTGACCTATAGTGATTTTTTTCTTCTTATTTTTATTTTAACATTTTTATTATTATTTCCGCTCATACAAACTTAATAGGTACATCGGTTCCCTCCATCCCTCCTACCCCCCGACCCTCTGCTCCTCCTCCCCAACCCCTCCCACCATCCCCCAGTCCCTCCCCCCCCCCAATCTCCGGAGAAAACTTTAACATGCATGCCATACTCTCCACTGGGCCTTCCTCTCTGATGATGTACAAGGACCCAGTGCCATTTCCCTGAACCCTTTCCTGTGTTCCCCTTAAGCATAGGAACACTACTGTGGCTGTCAATCCCTTGCCTCCAAGGATCTTGGTGCCTTTAGCAAATGCTACACTTTGTGGGGTCAATAGTGTGTTGGACATTGCGCAGGGCATGCAAAGTCCAATTATGATTGCTTCAGCCCTAACTTATGTGGAGTATCTTGCATATCATTGCTCCTCCCATCATTGTGCTCTTATAATCATAACGCCCCCTCTTCCTCGAATTTCCCTGAGCTTCAGGATGGTGAGAGATTAGGCTGGCCTAGTTCTAGGTAGTTGATATAGAGTCTCTGAAGTTCTGGATTATGGTTCATTGATTTTCTTTTGCAGTTTTGCGGCTCCTGCAATGCTCTTCACTCCATCCTGATGGATATTGTATGTCACCCCTTGCAGTCCTTGATGGATGCCTATTTTCTCTGCTGTAACATGGTCTCCTCTCTCTTTGTTTCTGGTGTGGCACTCCTACCCCCTCCCTCCTGTTCATAATCCTTGCAATTACTGTGGGTATTACAGAGATTTATCTTTGAGTGTCTCTAGGTGAGCTGGGTGGGTTTGGTATTAGGACCCACCTATTAGGGAGTACATACGGCACTTAACTTTCTGGGTCTGGGATACTTCACTTAATATAATTGTTTCTAATAACATCCATTTCCTGGCAAATTCCAGTAATTCATCATTTTTAATGGCTGAGTAGTACTCCATTGTATAGATGTACCACATTTTCCTTATCCACTCGTCAACTGTCGGACATTTGGGTTGATTCCATGACTTTGCTATTGTAAACAGTGCTGCTATGAACATGGTCATGCTTGTGCTATCGAGGTGAATTTTTGCTGTATGTGGGGTTATTCCCAAAAGTGGCATAGCAGGGTCATATGACATTTCAACCTTTAACTTCTTTAAGAATCTCCAGACAGTCGTCAGAATGGTTGTATGAGCCTGCATTCCCACCAGCAATGTAGGAGAGTTCCCCTCTCTCCACATCCTCTCCAGCATTTGTTGTTGTTTGTATTGTGGATTTTTTGCCATCCTGACCAGGGTGAGATGATATCTTAGGGAAGTTTTGATTTGCATTTCCCTGATGGCTAAGGAAGTGGAGCATTTTTTAAGATATTTGTTAGACATTTTAATTTCATCCCTGGTAAAGTTTCTTTTAAGTTCCAGGGCACATTTTTTAATTGGGCCATTAGTTTCCTTGGTGTTCAGTTTTCTAAGTTCTTTGTGCACTTTGGATAATAGAGCTCTATCAGATATGTGGTTAGTGAAGATTTTCTCCCATTCTGTGGGTTGCCTTTGAGCTCGTGTTACAATCTCTTTATCTGAACAGAAGCTCTTTAATTTCACAAGATCCCAACTGTTGAGAGTTGTTAGCAGTGACTATGCCTTTGGATGTCTGTTTAGAAACAGTTGGCCTAGCCCAATCAGATCAAGGGAGTTCCCTACCCCCTCAACAATGATTTTTATAGTCTCTGGCCTTATATCAATGTCCTTGATCCATTTGGAATTAATTCTTGTACATGGTGACAAGTATGGGTCCAGTTTCAATCTTCTGCATGTGGAGATGCAGTTTTGCCAGCACCATTTGTTGAAGATACTGTACTTTTTCCATTGAATTTTTTGGGCCCCTTTGTCAAAGACCAAATGGCTGTAATTTTGTGGGCTTGTATCTGGGTCTTCAACCCTTATCCATTGATCTGTGTGTCTATTTTGGAGTCAGTACCAGGCTGTTTTTAGTACTGTGGATTTGTAGTATAGACTAAGGTTTCGTATGGTGATACCTCCAGCTGTGTTTTTGTTACTCAGGATTGTTTTTGCTATCCTGGGTCTTTTGTGCCTCCATATGAATTTTGAGATTGTTTGGTCAACTTCTTTAAAGAATTGCTTTGCGATTTTAATTGTTATAGCATTGAATTTGTATATTTCCTTTGGTAAGATGGTCATTCTTATGATGTTGATTCTGCCAATCCAGGAACATGGGAGGTCTTTCCACCTTCTGGTGTATTCTGCAATTTCTTTCTTTAGGGTTTCAACGTTTTCATTGTCCAGGTCTTTTACCTCCTTGGTTAGATTTATACCAAGTATTTCATTTTTTTAGGGGCTATAGTAAATGGAATTGTTTCTCTCAGGGCTTTTTCACTTCTTTCATTCTGGGCATATAGGAAGGCCACTGATTTTTGTACACTTATTTTGTATCCTGCCACCCTGCTGAACTTCTCAATTAGTTCCAGGAGCTTCCTGGAGGAGTTTTTGGGATCACTCAGGTATAAGACCATATCATCTGCAAATAGGGATAGAGGGGTAGCTTGACATCTTCCTTGCCAATTTGAATCCCTCTTATGTCCCTTTCTTGTCTTATGGCTTCAGCTAAGACTTCAAGTACAATATTGAATAGAAGTGGTGAGAGTGGATAACCTTGTCTAGTTCCTGATCGAAGTGGGAATGCTTCCAGTTTTTCCCCATTGAGCATAATCCTTGCTGTGGGCTTGTTGTATACAGCTTTTATTATATTGAAAAAGCTTCCTTCCATTCCTACTGTCTCTAGCATTTTGATCATAAAAGGCTGTTGGATCTTGTCAAAAGCTTTTTCCGCATCTATCCAGAGTATCATGTGGTCTTGGACTTTGGACTGGATTATATGGTGAATTACATTTATTGATTTGCATATGTTGAACCAACCTTGTGTGCCAGGGATGAAGACTACTTGGTTCCCTTGAATAATCTTTTTGATATGTTTTTGAATCTGATTTGCTAAGACTTTGTTGAGAATCTTTGCATCTGTGTTCATCAAACAGATTGGCCTATAGTTTTCTTTTTTAAGTGAATCTTTATTAGGTTTTCGGATTAAAACGATATTAGCTTCATAGAAGGAATTTTGTAGTGTTCCTTCCTTTGCTATTTGATGGAATAGTTTAAGGAGTATTGGTGTTATTAACTCCTTAAATGTCTGGTAGAACTCTGTGCTGAATCCATCTGGCCCAGGACATTTTTTGGTTGGAAGATTCGAGATTACTTCCTCTATTGCCTCATATGTTATAGGACTATTTAAATAATTCACAACTTCCTGATTCAATTTAGGTAAGTTGTGTTTACTTAGAAATTCATCCATCTCTTTTGTGTTGTCAAACTTCACAGAGTTTAAGTTTTTGAAATATGATGTTATAATTCTCTGGATTTCTTGGATATCAGTAGTGATAACTCCATTTTCATTTCTAATTTTGTTAATTTGGGTTTTCTCTCTCTTGCTTTTGGTTAATTTAGCTAGGGGTGTATCAATCTTATTGATTTTTTCAAAGAACCAGCTTTTTTTAACATTTTTTATTATTATTTCCGCTCATACAAACTTAATATGTAGACCAGTTCCCTCCCCCCCTCCCCCTCCCTCCCTCCCCATCTCCCAGTGCCTCCCCCCAATTCCCAGAGAGTCCTTTATTGTGTATGCCTAACTCTGCTCTTGGTCCTCCTTTCTGATGACGTACAAGGACCCAGTGGCATTTCCCTGAACCCTTTCTCGTGTTCCCCTTAAACATAGGAACACTACTGTGGCTGTCAATCCCTTGCCTCCAAGGATCTTGGTGCCTTTAGGTGATGTTAGACTTTGTGAGGTCAATAGTGTGATGGACATGGTGCAGGGCATGCAAAGTCCTATTATGATTGCTTCAGCCCTAACTAGTGTGGAGACTCTTCAAATCATTGCTCCCCCCATCCTTTTGCTCTTACAATCTTACCGCCCCCTCTTCCGCAAATGTCCCTGAGCTTCAGGATGGGGGGAGATGAGGCTGGCTTAGTTCTATGTGGATGATATAGAGTCTCTGAAGTAATGGATTTTGAAAGAACCAGCTTTTTGACTGGTTGATTTTCTCTATCGTTTTCCTAATCTCGATTTCAGATATTTCTCCACTTATTTTGCTAATCTCCTCTCTTCTATTATTTTTGGGATCAGATTGCTCTAGTGTCTCCTAAGCTTTAAGCTGTATTGATAAGTTATTTATTTCTGATATTTCCATTTTTTTTGATGTAGGCATTGAGAACTATGAACTTACCTCTTAGGACAGCTTTCATTGTGTCCCAGAGATTTTGGTAAGTTGTGTTTTCATTATCGTTTGCTTTCAGGAAATCTTGAATTTCCTTTTTAATTTCTTCCTGAATCCAGTTCTCATTCAGCATCATATTTTTAAGTTTCCAGGAGTTAGTGCATTTTCTCTTGTTTGTTGTGTTGTGGATGTCCAGCTATAGGCTGTGGTGGTCTGATAGGGCACAGGTTAGAATTTCAACTTTTTTGTATATGTGTAGATTCATTTTGTGGCCCAATATGTGATCTATTTTGGAGAACTTCCGTGTGTTGCAGAGAAATGTATTTTCTTTGGTGTGTGGATGAAAAGTTCGATAGATATCTGTAAGGTCCATTTCTTTAAGGGTTTGATTAAGTTCCAAAGTGTCTCTTTTAAGCTTTTGACCTGTTGGTCTATCCCATGTTGAGAGGGTGGTGTTGAAATCCCCAAGAATTATCGTTTGGGGGTTAATTTCTTGCTTTAGATGCAGGAGGGTTTTCTTAATGAATGTGGAGGGGCCCTTATTGGGTGCATATATGTTCAGTATTGTGAAGTCTTCCTGGTGAATTGTACTTGTGACTAAAATGTAGTATCCATCTGTGTCTCTTATGATTTTCTTTGGTTTGAAATCCACTTTGTCCGAAAGCATAATGGCTACCCCTGCCTGTTTCCTGGTTCCATTAGCTTGCAAGGTTTTGGACTAGCCTTTCATTTTTAGGATGTGCCTATCTTTTGTGGTGAGATGAGTTTCCTGAAGGCAGCAGATTGTTGGATTGTGGTTTTTAATCCAAGTTTGTAATCTGTGTCTCTTAATCGATGATTTAATACCATTGACATTTAATGTTATAATGGAGAAATTATTTTTAATTCTGGACATTTTTTATGTTTAGTGGATTTTGTAAGCATATTGTTTGATATTTACGTTTTGGTGTTATTATTCTTTCCCTCCATCCTCCTGAATACGCTTGTTCTTTTCTTCAAGATTGAGTATCATTTCTAGCTTTTTTTGACGGCTTGATTTGGTAGACATGTATCCCTTCAAGTTGTCTTTGTGCTGGAAAACTTTTCTTTCTCCCTCAATCATGACAGATAGTTTTGCCGGGTATATGAGTCTGGGTTGGCATTTTTGCTCATTTAATACTTGAAGTACGTCTCTCCAAGCTCTTTTTGCTTTTACTGTTTCCATTGAGTAGCCATTTGTTATTCTAAAAGGTTTACTTTTAAAAGTGACTTACTTTTTTTCTCTTGAAGCTCTCAGCACCTTTTCTTTGTCTTGAATGTGGAGTGTTTTGACTATATTTGCTGTGGCGAGTTTCTATTTTGGTCATATCTGTTTGGAATATGAAATGCCTCTTGTATTTGGATGGGCCTCTCATTCTTAGTTGTGGGAAGTTTTCATTTATGATAATTTGAAAAATTTCCTCAGGTGTGGTATTTTGGGATTCTTATTCTCGTATTCCACGAATGCGCATGTTAGGCTTCTTCAGGGTGTCCCATATCTCTTGAATGTTCCTCTCAAGTATCTTTTTGGCTTTAACAATCTCTTCCATTGAGCTGGTTAATTTTCCTACTTTGTCTTCAAGATCTGAAATTTTATTTTCTGCTTCATTTGTTCTGCTGATAAGACTCTCTGTTGAGTTTTGGGTTGCATATAACTTGTCTTTTAGTTCAATTTTAAACTCTGCCTGAGACTGTTTTAACTGCTCTATGCCTATTTTTGTTTCTTGAACTGTTTTTCTCAACTCCTCCAAGTGCCTGTTGTGTTCCTGTTCAAAGTGGTTGATTCGGTTGTTTAACTCTTCTCGGATTTCCTTTTTCATAGTATTAATCATGGTAATGATCATACTTTGAAAGTCATTATGTTGATTGTGGCTTTCTTGGCTATTTTCTGTGAATTTGTTCTGGTCGGAATCCATCATTATGGGGTTAATTCTTTCGATGGGAGATTTGTCTTCTTGGGTTTTGTTTCTCATGGATCTGCACTTTGACTTGGGCATTGTTGTTTTGTTTCTTAGGACATTTCAGTTTCTGTGTGTTTTTCACTGAACTGATTTAGCTGGTATTAAACTTGCCAGTTATTACTAGTGCTTGCCTTTATTGGGTATGTTTGTCTATTGTTATTGTAATTTCCTAGATGAGGCTATTAGGCTGTTAATACATCAGGTAAGTCAGGTTAAGTAGACAAGGAGTGAATATTAGTATGGTAGTGCACTTTTACGATTTAGTATCTTGGTTACATGTGAAGTTAATTGGTGTACTCCCTGGAGTTGTATATGTTTTTGGGGTGGCTGTATGGAGAAATTGATCTACAGCAATTGATACTAGAAAGGATTAGTAAGGTTTGAAAAAAGGAGGTTTAATTATCTTTGGGCTGCATGTGAAGAATCTCTCCCATGTGATAGGATGATTGTAGAGGACTCCAGATTTATGGCCTTTGTCCCTTAGAGTTTTGCTTGAGTTTCCTTTGGACTCTATTGAATTCTGAGTAGCAGTGTGTCTTCCCTGGACCATGTGTGTAGGTCCCTGGTGGGCCGGAGAGGCGGAGGGTTTGATGTTGATGGCAGAATTCTTCACCTGGGACCTGGGACTTGGCTTAGGGCCCACCCAAGCTCCAGGGATGGAGGAATGTGAGCCATTCCTGTCTGGCGGAGGCCCAGGCCTTAGGAAGAAAGGGACTGTGGTCCAGGGCAGGGCCCAGGCAAAGCTGGAGGCCACCTGGTTGCCACTGGGACACGGGGGCACCAGTGAGGGGCTGGGCGTACTCACCTGGGACCTGGGACCTGGGACCTGGTGGGGGGGGGCTGCGGCGGGACAGCTGGAGGAGGCAAGGGGCTGTAGTCTGGCGGGACCCAGGCAAAGCCGGAGGCCGCCTGGGTGCTGCTGGGACACAGGGGCACCGGGTGGGGGGCTGGGCGGACTCACCTGGGACCTGGGACCTCTGACCTATAGTGTTTGCTGTTTAGTTTATATATTTTAAAATGATTCTTTGCTGTGCTGGAGAGATGCCTAAGTGGTTAAAACACTGTCTTGTAAGCAGAAGGTCCTAAATTCAGATCCCAGATCAGACATTAAAACTCCAGGTGGCAGCCTTCATTTCCTATCCTGGCAGGGTGAGTCTGGGAAATTCCATAGAGAAGCCAGAAGGACTACAGAGAAATCCCAAATGATTCCTTTAATCATTTTGGTCTTGCAGAGGGACACACAGTGCCCTTTGATACACACTTACACAAACAAACACACACATAGAGGGAAACAGACACACATACATAAAATCCATAGAATATTTTAAAAAATAATTATTTGCTAATTTCAGTGTGTGTGTGTGTTTCTGTGTGTGTTTGTGTGTAAATATGTCATTCTGTAGCCTACTGTAACCTTGAACTACATAGCTCAGGCTGTCGTCAAATTTCTTTCATTCCCAGTGTTGCAATTGTTCAATTGTATCACTCTGTATTCTTGTTTAAAATAAGAGAAAAGGGAAAAACTAAAAAAAAATAATAAAATAAGAGTAAAGGAATATACATTATCAAGACTCAGAATATATGGCTGAGAATTTTTTATTTATTATTTTTTATTTGAGAATTTTTTATTTATTATTTATTTATTTGATTGATTGATTGATTGATTTTATGTGGTATCCTGCATATGTCTCATTCTTTAGCCTACCCTGTTCTGGAACAACTGGGTAGCCCAGGTTATCTTCATAATCCTGGGATTCCCAGACTTCCAGTTGTTGGAATAATAAGCCATACATACATACATACTAGGGAATATAACATTCTAAATTATGTAAATTTTAAGAAGGAACAGGAATATTTTATAGGTGAGAAAATATCTCTTAAAGATTTATTTGTGTATTTCTGTGTTTATTTATTTGTGCGTGTGTGTGTCTGTGTGTGTTTCCTTATGTGTTTGTATGTAAATGTGTCACTCTGTAGCCTACTGTAACCTTGAACTACATAGCCCAGACTGTTCTCAGATTTCTTTCATTCCCAGTGTTGCAGTAGTTCAATTGTACTCTGTATTCTTGTTTAAAATAAGAGAAAAAGAGTATACATTATTGAGGCTCAGATTATATGGCTGAGAATTTTTTATTTATTATTTATTTACTTATTTATTGGTTGATTTTATGTGGTATGCTTCATATGTCTCATTCTTTAGTCTACCCTGTTCTGGAATATCTAGGTAGCCCAGGCTATCTTCATAATCCTGGGATTCTCAGGTTTCCAGTTGTTGGAATTATAAACCACACTTAGCATTTTAAATTATGTAAATTTTGGGAAGGAACAGGGTTACTTTGTAGGTGAGAAAATATCTCTTAAAATTTTTTTGTGTGTATCGCTGTATTTATTTATGTGTGTGTGTGTATGTGTGTGTGTGTGTGTGTGTGTGTGTGTGTGTGTGTGTGTGTACACACGTGCGTGTGTGTATCTCATTGTTTGTCTAAAGTATCCTGGTCTGGAATTATTAGGAAGCCCAGGTGATCCTCACACTCCTGACAATTCCAGACTTCCAATATTTGGAATTATAATCATCACTTACTATGACTGGCAAAGATAACATATTAAATTACGGAAATTTTGAGAGCTGGAACATATTGCCTGAAAATATACTTTTATGCAATCATTTGTTTATTCATTTATTTATTTAGCTTGTGTGTGTGTGTATTTGTGTGAGCATGTGTGTGTATCTCAAGCTTTATCATATCATACCCTGGAAATAACTAGGTACACCAGATTGTCTTCTGATGCCTGAGAATCAAGACTTCCATTTTTTTTAATTAAGAACATCACTCATGCTAAATGCATAAGGTTACATAATAAATTTTCAGAAGTGTGTGTTTGTAATGGTGTTCCTATACTTAAGGGGAACACAAGAAAGAGTTCTAGGAAATGCCACTGAGTCCTTACACCTAATCAGAGAGGAAGACCCAGAGGAAAGTTTGACATATACATCAAAGAATGATCCAGGGATGGGGGGAGGAGGCACTGGGAGATAGGAAGGAAGGGGGAAAAGGAAGGGGAAAATGGGGGTGGAAGCAAGGGGGTCCAGGGAGGGCCAGAGGGATGGAGGGGACCGGTGTACCTATTAAGTTTGTATGAGCAGAAATAAAAAAATAAAATAAAGTGCATAAGCACTTTAACTGTTGAAAAAAAAGAAGTGTGGTGTTTGCAGTTTATTTTTTATATTTTAAAATGATTTTTTTCTGTGCTGGAGAGGTAGCTTAGTGGTTAAGACATCTGCAAGCAGAATGTCCTGAGTTCGGATGCCAGAAAAACTCCAGGTGGCAGCCCGTACTTGCTATCCTGACAGAGCCTGGGACAGTCCAGATAGAAGCAAGTAGGAGGTTAAAGCAAATGTGGAAGATTCCTGTAATAATTTTGATCCTGCACAGGGACACACAGTGCCCTTTGATACACTCAAACACATAGACAAACACACAAACACCCATACACACACACACACACAGAGGGAAAGTGACACACATATATATAATCAATAGAATAATTTTGAAAAATACGTATTTGCTAATTTCAGTGTGTGTGTGTGTGTGTGTGTGTGTGTGTGTGTGTGTGTGTGTGTTACATGTCTCACTCTGTAGCCTACTATGACATTGAAATGCACAGTCTTTCCTCGGATTCCTTTCATTCCCAGCTTTACTATTGTTCCACTTGTTTCACTCTGTATTCTTGGTAAAGATGAAAAAGGAATATGTATTATCAGGACTCAAAGTATGTAGCTGAGAATTCTTTATATGATTATTTATTTATTTATTTATTTATTTATTTATTTATTTATTTATTCATTTATTTATTTTATGTCCTATGTCTGCATATGTCTCATGTTTTATCCTACGCTGTTCTGGAATTACTAGATAGCCCAGTCTATCTTCAGAATCCTGGCAGTCCCAGACTTCCAGTTGTTGGAATTGTAAGACACACTTCCTATGACTAGTAAACATAAAATTCTAAATTATGTAAATTTTGAGAAGGAACAGGGATACTTTGTAGGTGAGAAAATCTCTTAAATAATTATTTGCATGTTTCCGTGTTTATTTATTTGTGTGTGCATGAGTGTGTGTGCACACGCACATGTGTGTGTATCTCATTGTTTATCTAAGCTACCTTGGCCTGGAAAAATTAGGAAGCCCAGGTACTCCTCAGAATCCTGGCAATCCCGAACTTCCAATAATTGGAATTATACTCATCACTTACTATGACTAGCTAAGATAACATATTAAATTATATAAATTTTGGGAACTGGAACATTTGGCCTGAAAATATACTTTTATACAATCATTTGTTTAATCATTTATTTATTTACCGTGTGTGTGTGTGTATGTGTGTGTGTGTGTATGTGTGTGTGTGTGTGCGTGTGCATATGTGTGTGAACACTTGTGTGTATCTCAACTTTTATCATATTACAGACTGGAAATGACTAGGTACCCCAGATTGTCTTCTGATGCCTGGTAATCAAGACTTCCAATTTTTTCAATTGAAAACATCATTCGCATTAAATGCATAAAGTTACCAAATAAATTTTCAGAAGTGTAGAATTTGCAGTTTATATATATATATATATACATATATATATATATATATATATATATACACATATTTAGTATTTATTCTGCTTCCCCGTATACTCTTTCTTTTTTTTATTTCTTCCATTCATACAAAGTTGATAATAAGTATCCCATTCCCCTTCCTCCCTCCACCCCTCCCTGGATTCCCTTGTTCCCTCCCCCCTTTTCCATTTCCTTTAGTTTATATATTATAAAACAATTCTTTGCTGGGCTGGAGAGATGGCTTATTGGTTAAGATATCTGCAAGCTGAAGGTCCTGAGTTTGGATCCCAGATCCGACATAAAAACTCCAGTTGGCAGCCTGCACTTCCTATCCTGACAGAGCCTGGGACATTCCAGAAAGAAACAAGGAGGAGGTTAAAGCAATTGGCCACTCACAGTGCCCTTTGATATACTCAAACACACACACAAACACGCACACACCCATACACTCACACAGATGAAAGAGATACACATATATAAAATCAATAGGTTATTTTAAAAAATAATTATTTGCTAATTTCAGTGCGTGTGTGTGTTTCTGTGTGTGTGTGTACACATGTCTCACTCTGTAGCCTACTGTGATATTGAACTACATAGCCCAGTTTTTTTTCAGATTGCTTTCATTCCCAGAGTTACTACTGTTCCAAATGTTTCAATCTATTCTTGGTTAAGATAAGAAAAAAGCAGTATGCCATTTCAGAACTCAAAGTGTGTGGCTGAAAATTCTTTATATGATTATTTATTTATTTACTTGTTTATTAATTTTATGCCCTGTGTTTGCATGTGTCTCATGTTTTATCCTACCCTGTTCTGGAATAAATAGGTAGCCCAGTCTATCTTCAGAATCCTGGAAGTTCCAGACTTCCAATATTTGGAAATGTAAGCCACACTTATTGTGACTAGCGAATATAACATTCTAAATTATGTGAGTTTTGAGAAGGAACAGGGATATTGTATAAATGTACCACATTTTCCTTATCTGCTCGTCAACTGTTGGGCATTTGGGTTGACTCCATGACTTTGCTATTGTAAACATGGTCGTGCTTGTGGTACTGAGGTGAATTTTTGCTATATGGGGGATTATTCCAAAAAGTGGAATAGCGGGGTCATACGGCATTTCAATCTTTAACTTTTTTAAGAATCTCCAGATGGCTAACCAGAGTGTTGGTATAAGCCTGCATTCCCACCAGCAATGTTGGAGAGATTCCCTTCTCTCCACATCCTCTCCAGCATTTCATGCTGTTTGTATTGTGGATTTTTGCCACCCTGACCAGGGTGAGATGATACCTCAGGAAGGTTTTGATTTGCATTTCCCTGATGGCTAAGGATGCGGAGCATTTTTTAAGATATTTGATAGACATTTCAATTTTGTCTCTGGTGAAGTTTAAGTTCCAAGGCCCATTTTCTTAATAGGTCCATTTATTTCCTTGATGTTCAGTTTTATAAGTTTTTTGTGCACTCTGGATAATAGAGCTCTGTCAGATATATGGTTAGTGAAAATTTTCTTCCATTCTGTGGGTTGCCTTTGTGCTTGGGTTACAATCTCTTTTTCTGAACATTAGCTCTTTAATTTCATAAAGATCCCATCTGTTGAGTGTTGGTTGTAGTGACTGTGCTATTGGATTTCCGTTTAGGAAATGTTGGCTTAGTCCAATCAGCTCAAGGGAGTTCCCTACCCTTTCAACTAAGGTTTTTACAGTTTCTGGCCTTATATCAAGGTCCTTGATCCATTTGGAATTGCGTCTTGTACATGGTGACAAGTACGGGTCCAGTTTTAATCTTCTGCATGTCGAGGTCCAGTTTTGCCAGCACCATTTGTTAAAGATGCTGTTCTTTTTCCATTGGATTTTTTTGCCCTTTTTCAAATATCAAAAGGCTGTGGTTGTGTGGGCTTATATCTGGGTCTTCAACCCTTATCCATTGATCTGTGTGTCTATTTTGGAGCCAGTACCAGGCTGTTTTTAGTACTATGGATTTGTAGTATTGATTAAAGTTTGTTGTGGTGATACCTCCAGCAGTGTTTTTGTTACTCAGGATTGTCTTTGCTATCCTGGGTCTTTTGTGCCTCCATATGAATTTTGAGATTGTTTGGTCAACTTCTTTAAAGAATTGCTTTAGGATTTTGATTGGTATAGCTTTGAATCTGTATATTGCCTTTGGTAGGATGATCATTTTTATGATATTGATTCTGCCAATCCAGTAACATGGGAGGTCTTTCCACCTTCTGGTGTCTTCTGTAATTTCTTTCTTTAGGGTTTTAAATTTTTCATTGTAAAGGTCTCTCACTTCCTTGGTTAGGTTTAAGCCAAGGTATTTCATTTCTTCAGGGGCTATAGTATATGGGATTGTTTCTCTCAGGGTTTTTCACTTCTTTCGTTCTGGGCATTTAGGAAGGTAACTGATTTTTGTACGTTTATTTTGTATCCTGCCACCACGCTGAACTTCTGTATTAGTTCCAGGAGTTTCCTGGTGGAGTTTTGTGGATAACTCAGGTATATACGATCATGTCATCTGCAAATGGAGATAACTTGACTTCTTCCTGGCCGATTTGAATCCTGTTTATCTCCCTTTCTTGTGTTATGCCTTCAGCTAAGACTTCAAGTACAAAATTGAATAGAAGTGGTGAGAGTGGACAGCCTTGTCTAGTTCCTGATTGAAGTGAGAATGCTTCATTTTTCCCCCATTGATTATAATCCTTGCTGTTGGCTTGTTGTATACAGCTTTTATTATATTGATAAAGGTTCCTTCCATTCCAACTTTCTCTAGGGTATTGATTATAAAGGGCTATTGGATCTTGTCAAAAGCTTTTTCTGCATCTATGGAGAGTATCATGTGGTCTTGAGTTTTGGACTGGTTTATATGGTGAATTACATTTATTGATATGTTGAACCAACCTTATGTGCCTGGGATAAAGCCTACTTGATCACACTGAATGATCTTTTTGATATGTTTTTGAATCGGATTTGCTAAGACTTTGTTGAGAATCTTTGCATCTGTGTGCATCAAAGAGATTGGCCCAGAGTTTTCTTCTTTAAGTATATCATTATTATATTTTGGGATTAAGCTGATATTAGCTTCATAGAAAGAATTTGGTAGTGTTCCTTCCTTTGTTATTTAATGGGACAGTTTAAGGAGTATTGGTGTTAGTTGTTCCTTAAATGTCTGGTAGAACTCTGTGCTGGATCCATCTGGTCGAGGACAATTTTTTGGTAGGGAAATTCAAGATTACTTCATTGATTTCCTCATATGTTATAGGACTATTAAAATAATTCAAAACATCCTGATCAATTTAGGTAAGTTATGCTTACTTAGGAATTCATCCTTTTTTGTGTTTTCAAATTTCACAGAGTTCAAGTTTTTGAAATATGACCTTATAATTCTCTGAATTTCTTGGGTATCAGCTGTGATATCTCCAGTTTCATTTCTAATTTTGTTAATTTTGGTTTTCTCTCTCTGGATTTTGGTTAATTTAGCTAGAAGTTCATGATTCTTATTGATTTTTTTTCAAAGAAACAGCTTTTTGACTGGTTGATTCTTTGTATCATTTCCCTTATCTCAGGTTCAGATATTTCTCCCCTGATTTTGCTAATCTTCTCTCTTCTATTGCTTCTGGCATTGTATTGCTTTTGTGTCTCTAAAGCTCTTAGCTACATTGTTAAGTTCTTTTTTGTAATGTTTCCATTTTTTTGATATAGGCATAAAGAACTATACACTTACCTCTGAGGATGGCTTTCATTGTGTCCCATAGATTTTGTTATGTTGTATTTTCATTATCTTTTGCTTCTAGGGAATCTGGAATTTTCTTAATAATTGCTTCCTGAACCCTATTCTCATTCAGCATCATAGTGTTTAGTTTCCAAGATTTAGTGTATTTTCTGCTGTTTGTTGTGTTGCAGATGTGAAGCTTTAACCATGGTGGTCTGATAGGGTACAGGCTAGAATTTCAACTTTCCTGTATATGTGGAGATTTGTTTTGTGGCACAATATGTGGTTTATACTGGAGAAAGTTCTGTGGGCTGTTAAGTAAAATGTGTATTTTTTGGTGCATGGATGGAAAGTTCAATAGAGTTCTGTAAGGTCCATTTCAGTAAGGGTTTGACAAAATCTAATGTGTTTCTGTTAAGTTTTTGACCTGTTGATCTATCCAAAGTTGAGAGGGCAGTATTGAAATCCCTGAGTATTATCATTTTGAAATTGATTTTTGCTTTATATGTTGTAGCGTTTGCTTAATGAATGTGGAAGAGCCCATATTAGTTTCATATATGTTCAGTGTTTCAAAGTCTTTGTGGTGAATTTTACCTGTGACTGAAATGTAGTATCTTTCTGTGTCTCTTAAGATTTTGTTTGGTTTGAAGTCCACTTTGTCTGATAGCATCATTGCTATCCCTGCTTGTTTCCTGGTTCCATTAGCTTGCAGAATTTTTGACCAGCTTTTCACTTTTACAATGTGCCTAGCCTATCTTTTGTAGTGAGATGTGTTTCCTGAAAGCAGGAGATGGATGGGTTGTGATTTTTTGTTCATGTTTGTATTCTGTTTTTTTTTTTTTGATGGATGAGTTAATTCCATTGACATTTAGTGTTATAGTGGAGAAACTACTTTTAATTCTTAACACTTTTTGTATTTAGTGACTTTCATAAGTGTATTATTTGGCTTGTAGGTTTTGATGGTATTACACTTCCCTTCTGTCCTCCTGGATATATTTGTTCTTTTATTTGAGCTTGAGTATCTTTTCTAGAATTTTTTGAAGGCCAGTTTTGTAGTCATGTAAGCCTTCAAAGTGTCTTTATGTTGAAAAACTTGTCTTTCACCTTCAATTATGGTGAATAGTTTTGCCGGGTATATAAGCCTGGGTTGACATTTGTGCTCATTCAGTACTTGAAGTACGTCTTTCCAACCTCTTCTTGCTTTTAGGCTTTAATAGGTTTACTTTTCTAGGTGACTTATTTTTCCTTTGAATCTCTCAGCACATTTTTTGTCTTGTATGTGGAGTGTTTTGACTAGTATTTGCCATGGCGATTTCTATTTTGGTTGTATCTCTTTGGGGTGTGGAATACCTCTTGTATTTGGATGGGTCTCCTTTATGATAATTAGAAAAATTTCCTCAGGTGTGGTATTTTGGGATTCTTGTTCTGGTATTGCATAAATGCGCATGTCAGGCTTCTGCCCGGTGTCCCATAAATCTAGAATATTCCTCTCAAGTTTTTTTTTTTTTTTTTTTTTGGCTTTAACAACCTCTCCTATTGAGCCAGTTTGTCTTCAAGGTCTGATATTCTATTTTCTGTTTCATTAGTTCTGCAGATAAGACTCTCTGTTGAGCTCTGGGTTGAAGATAACTTGTCTTTTAGTTCAATTTTAAATTTGGATTGAGATTGTTTTAACTCTTCTATGCCTATTTTTGTTTCTTTACCTGTTTTTCTCATTTCCTCCAAGTGCCTTCAAAGTGGTTGATGCAGTTATTTAATTCCTTCCTGATTTCCTCTTTCAAATTATTGATCATAGTAAATATCAGGCTTTGAAAATCATTCTCTTGGGTATAGCTTTTCTCTGAGTTTGTTCTGGGTGGAATCTATCATTGTGAGGTTTATACTTTCGGTAACTTGTCTTGGTTTTTGTTTCTCATGGATTTGCACTGTGACCTGGGCATTTTTGTTTCTCTCTTAAGACCTTCTTTTTGTTTCTTTGTGTTTTTGACTGAACTTAATTAGATGGTATTACTACTTTTGAACAGTTATTACTAGTGTTTGCCTTGGAGTGGGTACACTTGTCTGGTATTGGTGCTGGTTCCTAAATGAGGCTATTAGACTGTTAGTACATCAATAAGGTCACGTTTAGTAAACAGGAAGTGAAGATTAGCATGGTAGTGCACTTTTCTGGTTTACTTCCTTGGTGATATGTGAAGGCGAATGGTATGATCCCTGAAATTGTATGCATTTTGTGGTGGATATATAGAAATGTTAAACTACAATGACTAATAACTGAGAGGAACAATATTGTAAGAAGGGATTACTTATCTTTGAGCTTGATGTGATATTCTCTCCCATGTGATGGAATGATATTAGAGGACTTGAGATGTATGTTGTTTGTCCCCTAGAGCTTTGCTTGGGTTTTATCTGGGCTCTGTTGAATTCTCAGCAGAAGGGAGTCCACCCTGTTCCAAGTCGGGGGCAGCAAGGCACCTTTCCCACTGCCCTTCTGGTGGTTGGTGAGGCATGCAGGTGACCTTGGGCCTGGGGCATGGTCTAGGGGCTTTACCTGAGGAGCAAGGAGTCTAACCTAGTCTGGGTCCGGAAGAGCAGAACTTAGTGTCTAATGTGGTGGGCAGTTCATCTGGGACCTGGGGCATTGCCAAGGGGCCTTTCCCAGTGCCATAGCAGACTGGCTGTTACTTTGGCTGCCAGTGGGGTGCACAGGTGACTTGGGGTAAGACAGTTTTTGTATAAAATATTCCATCACTCTGAAAATCTCCAAATAAAGAGCAAAGTAGATCTATCTAATTGTTTTCAACTCTCCCCTAAAAGTGAGTTATGAAAAAGCTACACATATAATTACAACGTAGATATTAGTATTTTATTACAAAATTCGATTTAAGATCAGGATTATTTAAGAAGTATCACAAGTGACTGTGCAACTTTTAAAAAAGTAAATTAACTTCTATAAAATTGTCTTAATTCATAAAAGATGGATAGTTCCTTAGTTATTTTATGAATTCAGAGATGATTGTCCCCCAAATCGAAAGCATGAAATAGTAATAATTTTGGTTCATAACATTCATAAGAACAAAAATTCATAAACAGTATATTAAAGCACCATGATCAATATTTCTCTATTATAATGATATGTGCACAAAAGACTGAGAAGTCTGGCAATCAAATAAATTATTAAAATGTTTAAATTTGGAAATATAAAATCCATGGAATTGATAAGAATATATCCTTGAGTGTTATCCAACGATTGTTCATGGTAAATAACTTCTGCCTACACATAACTTTCATAAATAGAAAATGGGAATGAATGCACTACATGTGTAAACAGAGGAAAGTATGAAATTAGGTATATTTTTCATAGGATGTAGTCAATGTAAACTATCAAAGACAGCGAAATAGTAATTCAAAGTAAACTGACAAATTAACCACAGTTAAACACACACTGTCGTCCCACCAAAGTTGCCATGCTTCACAATATTGATGACGCAGTCAATTATAATCAAGGGCAGATAGAACTGAAGGTGTAACAATGAGGTGTGGAACGCAAACGTTTGGTCAGTCCTACTGAGGGAGGAGCTTCGCAGACATTTTGATCTGACTTGGTGATTGTGAGCAACTCTGTGGGTAGCCCAATGTGTCTTTTCCCACCAGACTCTTGACATTCTCTGGAACAGGAAGCAACCAGCTGTGCTGGGGTTAAGACTTTCAGGTAGGGGCCGGGGGGGCGCCACTTCTGGGAATGTTTTATAACAACATCAGTTCATGTCACTGTTCTGCCAGGTACCTGAACGTGCCCATTGCTGGATGTGCCCATTCCGGGATGTGACCATGCTTTATTAGATGCCATATTTCCAGCCACAACTCCTGAGTCCCCGACTCCTGAGTCCCCATCTCCTGAGTCTGTGTCCTCTGAGCCCGCATCTGCTGAGCCCATGTCTCCTGAGTCTGCGTCTTGGTCCAGCTGCATCTTGTTGCCAGGTGCTGGAAAAGTGGCTTTGGGGTGAGTTCCACACTGTGCACTTTGTAATAGGTGTGACTTGCAAGTGCCCAATCGTCCGCTTCCATGGTCAGTGTCCATCCCCCTGTTCCTTATGATTTTCAGGCTCCGCAGTCCCAGCCCTGCATTCCTGGGCATGGCCACCTTCCATCCTCCAGCCTTAGGCCGTGCCATCCTCCAGACCGCCTCCATCCCTGTCCTCCACCAACATGGCTGCCAGCCATGGTGACCTCGACCTTCAGTCCATGGAGCAGCCCCTGGAAGGCCAGCCCTCCAATCCTGCGAACTTGGGTCTTTCAGGATCCTGCCAGGGTCTTAAGTCCTACTGCTGTGAGAGCTGCCCTCCAGGCCCTCTGGGTTTAAGGCACACTGGAGTAAGACCACATGTGCTTAGGAAGTGTGAGGCTCAGCAGCTACCACTAAATTACTTTACCACACTGAATAATTATCTTATGTTAATATTCACCCTTGATCATCCCCATTCTTACTGAACAGACAGTACAAACCTAGGTACAGTAGAAGGGTTTTTTTAAAATAAAATTTAAAATTTTATTTTTAATTTATTAGTTATTATTCTTAGGACTTTTGGTTTTACTTTTTGTTATTCCTTCTCCCAAAGTTTATTTTTTCCTTTATTTACAACTGTGATAAGAAAACTACCCTTTTAGCATATTTTAATATATTACCTCTATTTAAGTTCTATTAACATAAATTTATTTGTTTTCAACACCAATTCCAATGTCCTCATCCCCCACATTCCTTTTCACCCTTTCTGTTCTCCCCTTCATCCCATTTTCCTGGCTTTTTGTCTCCTTACATTTATAAGCTACCTATAGAATGTTCAAATTAGTTTTGTAATATGTCATTGCTCACCAAAGAGAAAAGTTATTATAGTTGCTTCTGAAGCCCCAATTGAATTCTGGAAACAGCAATTGAATTCTGTATATCTGGGTCTCTGCATTGAAGACAATACCTACAATTATCATATATATGATATATTTCATAAGTTAATTCTTCGAGATTACTTTCTGTGTTACGTGCTCATCATTTTTTCCTGCATAAGTTATTCTACTTTTATCATCCATCAGTCAATGGCCACCTGACTCTCCTCTCCAGGATACTCAGGAAGGGCATATATCTGTTCTCTTTCTGGGATTCTCTGGAGAGATTTTTGACTGAACTAAACCTGTTGGGTACTCCTCATTCCTTCCCCTCTGAGGACTTTAGTGTGATCATACTGCTACTCTTGTTCAATATCGCTGAACTGAGACATACTGTGAGTGTACAAATGTTTACCATCATCGACATGGACTACTGACTAAGTTTGATAACCAAGGTAGATTTTTGCAGCCTCCAAACAATCCTGCCTTGGAGTCTCCTGAAGCAAGCACACTGATCAGATTGACGAAATGGCTGCTTTTGTGATTTATTTATTGTCGTTTAAATTTTCCTATTGTTCTTTTCAGTATGACGTTTAGCTGACTGGTAAAATACCTGCTTTTTCAGCATGACAGTATGGACTCTTCGTGGGGAATCAAAATTTTCTGTCCTTAAATAATCAGGAGCTCAAGTTAATTTGTCTTATTTGGTAAAGTTAACAACAACTTTATTTTTAAAGTGAATAATTAGAATTCTTCCTGAAAAATATACATACATAAATAATCTAAAAACTATGTATTAAAATTGTACAATGTGAAACTTTGTAAACATTTTCATATATGTTCAAATACGAGCTACTGTAACAATAATTAAAAGTCACAAGAATATTGCCAATGCCAAAAGATTTTTAATCTCATTTATATGATGTTTTATTATTGATTTACAACATTTAACATACATATAAGCAATATTTTGTTTTATGTATTATCTGTCAGATTTTCCTGGACACATAAACTGTGTTCAGATTTTGGATATTAAAAATAAACCTGCTTTGGAAACTGAAGTCTTTATGGCATTCCCGTATGTAGTAGCAATGTAAAAGAAAGGGATTTATCAAGATAAAGCCCCACCAACCATGCAACTCTTAAGAGTCAGTTCCTATTATAACACAGAAAAGAGCTTCAACATCCAGAAAATAAAAAACAATTATATAATGGAATTAGATTTTTTTTTGCAAGTTTGTATTGGTTAAAAAATATATTAGTCCATGCTAGACTTTGTGGGGTCAATAGTGTGTTGGACATTGTGCAAGGCATGCAAAGTCCAATTATGACTGCTTCAGCCCTAACTTGTGTGGAGTATCTTGCATATCATTGTTCCTCCCATCCTTGTGCTCTTACAATCTTACCGCCCCCTCTTCCGCAAATTTCCCTGAGCTTCGGGATGGGGAGAGATTAGGCTGGCCTAGTTCGAGGTGGTTGAAATAGAGTCTCTGAAGTTCTGGATTATGGTTTGTTGATTTTTTTTCAGTTTTGCTGCTCCTGTAATGCCCTTCACTCCATTCTGATGGGTAAAGGCACTAGGATTCTTGGAGGCAAGAGATTGACAGCCAGAGTAGTGTTCCTATGCTTAAGTGGGACACAGAAAAGGGTTCTGGGAAATGCCACTGGGTCCTTGCACCTCATCCGAGAGTAGGACCCATAGGAGAGTTGGGCATGCACATTTAAGGATGGTCCAGGGATGGGAGGGGGAGGTACTAGGGGATGAGGAGGGAGGGGGGTGGGGAGGGGGCACAGGGCGGTGGAAGGTCAGAGGGAGGGAGGGGACGGGTGTACCTGTTAAGTCTGTATGAAAGGAAATTTAAAAAATGAAAAAAAATTAGGGGAAATGTTTTGTTGGACCAAAGATAAGAAAATATGTAGAGTTTTTTTTTCTCATGACTTGTCAGCATCAGTGCATGAGCTTATTTTTCATCTCTATAATGAAATAATTGAGATAATTAACTAGTAAAGTTTAAACGTTTATTTTTCCATTATATTTATGGAAGTCGTCTCCCATGGTTGCCCTCCTAATTAGTTTAAGCCTCCGTTGAGTTAGTACATACTGGAAGGAGCATGTATCAGAAAATATTATATATTTCATCAAAAATGAAGCAACAAGAGGAACCTGGGGCTCTCCATTTGGCTTTGAGTTCACATCAGAAATGCACTGAGAACCTCTGAAAAGGAGGTTCTTTTTCCCTGAAACATAGCCTTCCTATGCAAGCTTAGCCTGACCTTTAGCTTATCAGCTCAAGTGAACATCCTACTTCAGACTGAGGAACTAGGATTACAAGTGTTTGCTAGTCCACCAACTCCATTTCATTTCTTGATGGTCCTCAGTAGTAAAGAAAAGTCTTTAACAAATTGTCCTTCAAATGCCAAACAATAGCATTTGCTTTTATTCAATATAAATTATATCAAATGAAAGCTTAAAATGTACCTAACAAGCCATGGTATGTAGTGTGATAGATAGTTTGTATCTGTAACCCCAGCACTTAAGGAACTAAGAAAGGTGTTGAGCCTCTTGAATCCTTGTCACGTCCATGGTGAAACGTTGATTGGACAAATCTTGTGCAAAAGTTTATTGGTGGCATAGCCCTGCCATGTACAGAAGATGCTGTGTAACAGCATCCCTTATTGTTTTCTATCTCTTAACATCTTTACTGCATTCCCCAGCAGTGTTCCCAGATCCTTGAAGGAGTGGGGAGGGTGATTCAGATGTTCTGTGTATGGCAGAGCAGTCCAGTGTCACTTATTCTCTATACTTTGACTAGTTATGATTCTCCATATTTAAAAAATCCATAGAAAAAAGAAGCTTCAAGGCTCATAGCTGAGAGCTGCTCTGATTTACGGACATAGTATCATAGTATCATGTCCTTACAGGTAAACTTTAGTAGTTCACTCCTCCTTCGTCCAAGGGTCTCCCCTTCCACAAGTTTTAGTTTGGATTTTCAATAGACATAACTTTTCTGCTGACACGTGCACCTTAAATTTAATCAGAAATTAAATTTTCCCCAAAACATTCATGCAAGTATTGTACCAGTGGAAACTTTTTACCGAGGTAGTTATTATTCATTGATTTTTCTTCCCACAGCAGTCTTCATTAGACTTTCTGGTATTATGAAGGCTAGGCAAGAAGGAAACTTTTTGATCACTTCCACTTTGATTTCTCTGTTTCATGATCTTTGTATGTTGGCTGCAGCAATAGTGTCTTTTTAAATTTTTTTTATTTCTTCCATGCATACAAAGTTGATAGTACCCCATTTCCCTCCCTCCCTCCACCCATCCCTGGATCCCTTTACTTCCTCCTTCCTTTTCCGTTTCCTTTCCCCCCTCACTCCCTTTCTCCCAGTGCTCCCTCCCCCTAATTTCTGGAGCATCCTTTAGTGTGCATGTCAAACTTCCCTCTTGATCCTCTTCTCTGATGAGGTGTAAGGACTCAGTAGCATTGCCTAGAGCTCTTTCTTGTGTTCCCCTTTAATATAGGAATGCTATTGCGGCTGTTAATCCCTTGCCTCTAAGGATCCTAGTGCCTGTGATCCATGCTACACTTTGGGGGTTCAATGATACGTTGGTAATTGCTCAGGTCATGCAAAGTTCTATTATGATTACTTTGGCCCAAACTTGTATGGAGTATCTTGCATATCATTGCTCCTCCCCATCTTTAGGCTCCTACAATTTTACTGCCCTCTCTTCCACAAATTTCCCTGAGCTTTAGGATGGAGAGGGATTAGGCTGGCTTTGCATCCTTAGCCATCAGGGAAATGCAAGTCAAAACTTTTCTGAGATATCATCTCACCTCAGTGAGGATGGCAAAAATCCACAATACAAATAACACCAAATGCTGTAGGGGATTTGGAGAGAAGGGAACTCTCCTACATTGCTGGTGGGAATGCAGGCTTTTACGACCACTCTGGTGAGCCATCTGGCGATTTTTAAAAGAGCAATAGTGTCTTAATATATGTTTCTAGAGAGTAACTAAGAGTAAAGACAATAGTCTACATTTGTTTTGTTGGTCTTTAAGATCATTCTGATGAAGAGTTCATTAGAAAGTGTCAAACACGTGACACTGAGAATTTTGCTGCTTCTAGGAGCATCTCCAGGCAGTTTCTGTTATTTCCTTCTGTATTCCTCTGTGTACACATATCTGCATGTTCACACTTTTTAATAGGTTCTTGCTATCAATTTCTGGAGTGCAATTAAGAGGATATAAACATATTGCTTTGGGGACATTAAAAACTACTCTGATATTAGAAAGTATTAAATATCTGGTACTGTAAATTATATTTATTTACCAGTGACTTCTGGTAAGAACATCTCAGGAAAGTTTCTGTTATCCTTTTTCTTTCTCTCTCTGTGTTCCTCTGCATAGGAATATATACATGTTCACACTTTTTAAGAATAAAGTATTTTTTATAGTCTTGCAATATAGAAGGTTTCTTCCCCTTCAGAGTCTACTGAGGGTTAATGTAGGATGGTGGAATTGGAGCTACCTTTCTCAATGGTATGCATTGTGATATATCATCCATGCTACAGCAATGTTCACCACACACCAGTTAGAGGAACCCAGATGAAATTCAGTGTGTCACAGACACACTGACACAAAGAAATGAAAGAAGCTGGAACAACGGCTAAGGGGTTAAGACTCTGCCTCACAAACAGAATAATCTAAGTTTGGGTACTGGATCCCACATAAAAATGTCAGACAGTAATAGAAGCAATTGGTACTTCCAACTCTGGAAGGCAAAGCCTGGGAAATGCCGGAGTGAATCAAAAATGAAGTAACAATCCAGTATGACATCCAAAGTCACCCTTGGGCATCAACAGGTACACACAGTGCTGATACACACACACACACACACACAAGACATGAAAGTAAAAGGGATTGGGTTGGAAGAAGGTTTTCAGTGAGGAAAAGAAAGGGGATGAGGTTTGGTGGCAAGTGATGAAAATGACATAAATTTATTGTATACATGCATAAAACTGTCAAAGAATAAAAATAAATATAAAAATAAAAATAAATTGAGGTAATAGATGTAAGGATTGCTGTAAGCTCAGGGCTAACCTAGGGTGTATAGTGATTTCAAGTACAGCCAGATATTCCCAATGGAACCTTGTCTGAAAAATTAACAGTTGACTAATTGATTAAATGAATAAGACATTGCTTACATTTAATAAAAATTAAAATTCCTTAGACTTTCCCTGGAGTGAATTTTCAGTATCTCAAATGAATATTCCTTTGAATTATTTTTTTTAAATCTGTCCTCATCATTTTCCTTTCCTATAGGTTTAGCCAGTGTGAAGTAGCTGAAGGAGGTTCAAGGAGAATAGGAAAGCTCTACTATTCTTTGTCTTTGTGCTCCCACTAACTCCTCTGGAAAATGTCTGCATTGCCTTTGGTTCAGTATCCAGACCATTGCATCATACTTCTAACACTCACCAAATCACCTTGAGCTCTGGCCCTGGGAGATCAGTTAGACATCCTAGCTTATTTATTCCCTGTGTTACCTCACCTGTTCCAATCAACTGAGTAGTAGATTAACCTAATTAAATTACCACTGTTTAAAAAATGACAAAGTATTTTTGTATGATAGTCTAATTGAAAAATAAAACCTGAAAGGATGAGAGTAAGGAACTAGAGTTAAATGTCCCTCAAAAGAGGTTTCTCCAGAAAAGAGCATACTCAAAGTAGATGAAGAGGATTTAATGAAGGAGTTAATTATAGAGTTGGGGAAAGTATTAAGAAATCAATTGCAAAGAGACCCAAATACTAACAATATTCCCAAATGATTTGCATCCACAAAAAGATGGCAACAGAGCAAGTAATATTACTATGGTACTATGGTTAGCAAATCCTCTGCTGTGAGATCGGGCTGCTCACTATGAGTTATGGCCACAAGTAAGGCAGCAGAGCTCCTGTTAAACTTCAATCTGACAGGGCAGTGTCCTCAGGAAGAAGAAGTAGGTACCTGACCTCTCTGATCCTGTACTTCAATTTCCTGCCAACAACTCTCATTGGTAAAATTCAATTACAAGCCAAATCTCAAAACAGCTCTGGTAATTCAGCCCATGGAAGTTATCCTCTAGGGTATCAAACTGTGCAGAGAGAGGCCAAGACAGGATCTAAAGACAAATAGAGATCTTCAGCATTTTCCACTTAGGAAATTAAAGTACACAGTACTAGGTAAAATGAGTAAGTCTAGAAGCACTTTTAAAATATATATAACTAAGAGTTTTTATGGAAAAGTGACAAGAGAGCACGTGGTTTGTCAAAATCGGACAGTATCTCAGATCATAATCAAAATACAAGAAGTAAATGTAATGTCCTGTGAGCATTATTTGGTGCAATTAAGCCAATTGATCTACACTGTTACATGCCCTGAAAATAGTATAAAAATGTAATAGCCAGTCACAAAATGATCAAAGCACTTCCTTCTTTATGTTTCATTGCATCATAAGTGGTATGGAATGAGCTTCAAGGCTTGCATATATGTCAATTGTTCTTTTTTATGCACAAATTCAGTTTCATCAAATTGTTGTATGATCGGGTTTTTTTTTAAATCTTAAAAGGAGTATTCTGAGTAGTGCTACTCAGAAATAACATTTTCAATACAGAGTGCTGTTTATTTAAAAAGTAGAGTCCTAGGACCATGAAAAGCAAATATTTGTTAGTGTCAGTGTTTAACTAAAGATAGTTGCCTTTATATTTGAATATGTTTACAGACTGAAAAAAGGCAGAAAGTTGGTTAGATGAAGAAGTTCTGCACGAGAAAGGATAAACAAAATTAGAATATAGAAGAAAATTCCATTGAGATCATAAAGATAGGACTGCTTCCTATAAGGCAAGTGAAATGTAACATATACATATCCATATACATTAGGTAATTGATTATAAAGGGAAATAGATGTACTAGAATGTAATGTTAAGAATGGTGAAAAATTATATATTTTTTAGTTAGGATCCATAAAAATATATAATCTCAAAATGAAAGTACTCTTAGTGATACTCTGATCCCAACTATATTAGCAAGTTTGAACTTATCCATCTTGCAGGATTACACATTTCTGTAACTTGGTTTAATTGACTAAATAAGAGTTGTGCTTGAAGAATACTGAATTTTTATAGAGTTGTAAATGTTATCCATAGAGTATGATAAAATACTTAGTCTACAGTTTAGTAACCACTGCTTGAATATATTATAAGCAATCAACACGTAAAATCAAGGGAATAGAGAAAGTTCTGCTGATAACTGGGGAGAAAACAAAGTGATCCTATTGTTTTGCATTTTTCTAAAATGTCTAGAAGGATTGAAGAGATATGAATATATTGAGAGAGAAGGAGTACACTCGGACAGGGTGGTTCTTGCCAGTCATTCCAGGACCAGAGATTGAGGCAGGAGGATTGTGAGATACCGGACAGTTTGGGTTCCACATGAATATGCTGTCTAAAACAAAACAAAACAAAAGAGCTGTAGGACTTTGCATTGGAATGAAGCATTTTTAGTTTAAGGAATCAAGCAGACTTTCAAGATAAACGTTGAAAGAGATGTGAATTTGATTGTACATGAATACTATAAAGTTCCTTGATTTTTTCTCAAAAATAATAAAAATTAATTTTTATTGTATTTATTAATTTTTCCCAATCATACAAGTTTAATAGATACCCCGATTCCCTCCCTTCCTCCACCCTTCCCCAGTCCCCATTCCACATTCCCCCCCTTTCTCCTTCTTTCATCCCCCTCCCTGCCTTTCTCCCAGTGCCCCCCTTCCCCCCTCCCATTCCCTGGAGAATCCTTTAGTATGAGTGTCAAACTTCTCACTTTGTCCTCCACTCTGGTGAGATGTAAGGACTCAGTGGCATTACCCAGAGCCATTTCTTGGGCTCCCCTTTTAATATGGGAACAGTATTATGAATGTTATTCCCTTGTCTCTAAGGATCCTAGTGCCTGTGATCCATGTTAGACTTTGGGGGCTCATTGACATGTCAGTCATTGTGCAAGTCATGCATGCCCCACTATGGCTACTGCAGTCCTAACTTGTGTGGAGTATCTTGTGTATCTTTAGGGTTTTAGAATCTTACCACCCCCTCTTCACAAATTTCCCTGAGCTTTAGGATGGGGAAAGATTTGTCTGGTCTGGTTCCAGGTGATTAATGTATGGTTTCTGATGTTCTGGATTATGGTTTGTTGTTGTTTTCACTTTTGCTGTTCCTGCACCACCCTTGGCTCCATCCTGATTGATATTGGAGGTCATATCCAAACCAGAGATAAAAGACTGATTAAATGGAATCTTACTACAAGGGTAGATTCAAAGGTAGATGGAATAGGAATAGGAGACAGTAGTAAGGGGGGGCAGTCTCCCATTTTCAGGATGGTTACGATCTATCTGCCTGACTCTATACCCTCCCTGACTGATAAGATCAAACCCCCTCAGTCACAATTGACTAGAAAGGAAAGTGAGTGTGTGATATCACAGCCTCACAGTGACACCAAAGCCACACCAAGACATCACATCCTCATGGTAGCATCACAGCCTCACCAGTGACATCCCAGCCTCACTCTTAAATCAGTGCTTCATCACTCACATAAGCCTCATTTCTGACTTCTCAGCCTCACTGTGATGTCATAGTCTCACAACACTGATATCACTGTCTCACTGTGACATCACAGAATCACAGTGACAGCACAGTCTCACTGTGACATCACAGTCTCACTGTAGCAGCACAGCCTCACCACTGACATCCTAACCTCAGTGTTAAATCATAGCATCACCACTAACGTCACTGCCTCTCTATCATCTCATAGAATCAACACTGACATTAGAGCCTCACTGTGATATCATAGCCTCAGGGTGACAAAACAGCCTCACAACCCCAAAATGACATCACAGCCTCAGAGTGAATTGATAGACTCACAGTGCATTCACAGCCTCACTTGTTATATCAGTTCCTCATTGTGACATCAGCTTTGCCAATGACATCACAGCCTCAATGTTCCATCACAATCTAATCTGTAAAATCAAAGCTTCACTGTGACATCAAAGCATCAACACAGACAACACAAGCTCACTGTCACATAATAAGCTCACCAGTGACATCATAGAATCACCAGTAACATCATAGCTTACATCATTCTCGCCAATGACATTGCAGCCTCATTTTCATATCATACCCTCACCTGTGACCTAGCCACTGACATCACAGCCTCACTGTGACTTCACAACCTCTCCAGTAAAATCACACCTTCACTGTGACTTCAAAGCTTCACCACAGATGACATAGCCTTACTCTCACATAATAGGCTGACCACTGAAATCATAGCCATACCAATGGTATCATAGCTTCATTCTTTCCATTGAAATTGCAGCCTCATTATGATATCATATCTTCACCTGTGACATCACAGCCTCATTGTGACATCAGCCTTGCAACTAACATCACAGCCTCACTGTACCATCACAACCTATTCAGTTAAACTCAGAGCCTCACTGTGACATCACAAACTCACTGTGAAGTCACAAACTCACTGTGAAATCTGCCTTGCCACCGACATAATAGCCTCATGGTGACATCACAGCCTCACCTGTCATCACAACCTCAGTGTGATGGTCCAGCCTCACCACTGACACCACTGGGAAATCACAACATCACCACTGACATCACAGACTCACTGTGACATCACATCATCACCGCAGACATCCTACCTAGCCTCACAATGACACCAAAGCCTCACTGGGATACAAAAGCCTCACTATGACATCAAAGCCACACTGTGCCATCACAGCCTCCACAGTGCCATCACAACCACTCTGTGACATCACAGGCTCACCTGTTATGTCATAACCTCAGTGTGACATCACACCCTCACCACTGACATCCTACCTAGACTCACTATGACACCACAGCCTCACCACTGACATCACAGGCTCACTGTGACATTACAACCTATTTGAGATGTCACAAGCTCACTGAATTCAGCACTGCAACTGACATTACAGCCTCCCCAGTGACATCACAGCCTCACAGCTGACATCATAGCCTCACAGACTCATGGTGACATTACAGGCTCAACTATGACATCACAGCTTCACCTCTGACATCACAGCCTCGCTGTGATGGCACAGCCTCACCACTGACAGCCTAATCTCACTGAAATCACAGAATCACCACTGACATGAGTGTCTCACTGTGACATCACAGACTAACCTCTGATATCATAGCCTCACTGTGCCATCACAGCCACTCTGTTACATCACAGGCTCACCTCTGAAAAATATAGCCTCATTGTGCCATCACACTCTCACCACTGTCATCCTAACTAGCTTCACTATGATACCATAGCCTCACCACTGACATCACAGGCTCACTGTAATGTGACAGCCTCACTGGTGACATCGAATCCTCATTGGGACATCAGCCTTGCCAATGAAATCACAGACTCTCTGTGACATCAAAGCTCTCCAGTAACATCACAGCTTCCTTGTGACATCATAGTCACACTGTGCCATCACGGCCTCACTGTGACACCACAGATTTACCAGTGACACCACAGACTCACTAATGACATCACAGCCATTGTGACCTCAGCCTCTCTGTCATGTCACGACCTCATCAGTGACTTCACAACCTCACTGTGATATCAGCCTTATCAGTGATATTACAGCCTATCTGTGAAACCACAGTCTCATGAGTGACATCAGAGCCTCACTGAGAAACCATAGCTTCATCACTGACATCACAGTCTCACTGTCACCTCACAGCCTCAATATGATACAACTGCTTCACTGTGACATCAGATCCTCACCAGCTCCATCTGGATATGAGCCTCACCACTGACATCTTTATAACCCCTGACATCGCAGTCTCACCAGTGATATCACAGACTTTGACATCATAGGCTCACCAGTGAAAACACAGCCTCACCTGTTACATCATACCTTCATTGTGACATCATCATTTCCACTGACATCACAGCCTTCGAAGTGATGTTACAGTCACATGGTGCCATCACAGCCTCACAGTGACATCACAGCTTCACTGTGGCATCAAAGACTCACCAGGAAAAAACAACCTAACAGTGCTATCACAGCCTCATTGTGACATGACAGCATCACCAGTGGCATCGTTGCCTCACTGTGACCTCACAGCCTCCACAGTGACACCACACCCTTACCTGTTACATCATAATCTCATCATGACATCAGACTTGCCACTGACATCACACCCTCACTGTGGCATCACAGCCTCATGGTGATACCACAGCCATATCATGACTTCACAGCCTGCCCAGTGACACTACAGCGTAAACCATTGACATCCCACTTGCACTATAACTTTATAGCCTCACTAGTGAAATCACAGCATTTGACATCATAGCCTTCCCAGAGACACTATAGCCTCACCTGTTACATCATAGCCTCACTGTACCTTCAGTACCACTATGGACACCACAGCTTCACCAGTGACACTACTGCCTCACAGGTGACCTCATACCCTCATTGTAACATCGGTTTTGCCACTTAATTCACAGCCTCTCTGTGACCTCACAACTTCCCCAGTGACATCTAAGCCTCACTATGATATTACAGCCGCACTGTTGCAACAAACCTTCACTGACACCATTGCCACATCATGACATCCCAAAATCCCCAGTGACACCACAGCTTCACCATTGACATCCAAAACTCACTTTGACATTAAAGCTTCACCACAGATATTGCAGCCTCATTGTCACATAATACCCTCACCAGTGACATCATACTTTCACCAGTGACATGGCAACCTCATTGTGACATCAGATTAGTCACTGACATCATAGTTTCACTGTACCATCACAATATCTCCAGTGACTTGACAGCCTCATTGTGACATCACAGCCTCACTGGGACAACATATCCACACTGTATAATCACATCCTCATGGTGACATCTCACCCTAATGGTGATAACACAGGCTCACCTCTGATATCATAGCCTCATTGTGACATCACACACTCACCACTGATATCCTAACTGGCCAAACTATGACACCACAGCCTAACCACTGACATCACAGGCTCACTGTGACATAACAGCCTCACTGTGATATCACCATTGAAACCACAGGCTCAGCTGGGACATCAGCCTTGCCACTGACATCACAGTCTGACCACTGACTTCACAGCCTCACCAGTAATGTCACAGCCTTTGACATCATAGCCTCACAAGTGACACCACAGCCTCACCTGTTATATCTTAGCCTCACTGAGACAACAGCCTCACCACAGACATAACAGCCTCACCAGTGTCATCATAACCTCACTGGTGTCATCATAGCCTCATTGTGACATCAGCCTTGCCACTGAAGTCACAGCATCTTTGTGACATTGCAACTTCTCCAGTGACATCTAAGACTCACTGTGACATTATAGCCACACTGTGCCATCAAAGACTCACCATTGAGTCTTCACCATTGACACCAGAGCACCACTAATGACACCACAATTTCATTGTGATATCAAACTCTCCACTGACATCACAGATTCTCCCCAGTGACACCACGCCTTACCTGTTACATCATAGCTTCATCATGACAGCAGGCTTGCCACTGACATCACAGCCTCACTCTGACCAAACAGCTTCCACACTGATATCACAAAACAATTGTGAAATTACAACCTCATAGTGACAACACAGCTTTACAGTGAAATCACAGCCTCACCTGTTACATCAAAGCCTCATTGTGACATCAGACTTACCACTGACATCACAGCCTAATTGTGATATCACATCTTCCACAGTGATATCAAAATCTCACTGTGACATCACAGCATCATGTTGATGCCACAGATACACCATGACATCACAGTCTCCCCACTGACACCACAGCATCACCACTGACATCACAAACTCAGTGATACATAATAAGCATACCACTAGCATCATAGCCTCACCAGTGTCATCGTAACCTCACTGTGACGTCATTCTCGCCATTGACATCACAACTTCATAGTGACATAAAACCTTCACCAGTAACACCACATCCTCACCTATTACATCACAGGCTTACCTCTGAAACCATAGCCTCAGTGTGACATCACAGTCACCACCGATATCTCACATAGCCTCACTATGACATCACAGCCTCTCCAATGGCATCACAGGCTCACTGTAACCTGACAGCCTCACAAGTAACACCATAGCCTCACAGTGACATCACAACCTCATTGTGACAACTCAACCTCATCACTCACATCAGCCTCACTTTGGATATCACAGCCTTACCTCTGGCATCACAGCCTAATTGTGACGGCAAAGGCTCACCACTGATACCCTAACCTCACTGTGAAATCAGAGCACCGTCGCTGATGTCACAGCCTCACTGTCATCTCATAGAATCACCCCTGACATCAGAGCCTCACTGTGACATCACAGCCTTGTGTCACTGGTGATGCTGTGATATCACTGGTGAGGATATATGATGTCATAATATGCCTGTGATATCACTGTGAGGCTTTAATGTCTCATTTTGACTTCAACCTTGCCACTGAAATTATAGGCACTCTCTGACATCACGACCTCTCAGGGTCTCAGCATTGAAACCATAGCCTCACCTGTGACATCAGTCTCACCACTGACATCATGGTCTCACCATTAACATCACAGTCTTACCAATGACATCACAGTTTTTGACATTATAGCCTTACCAGTGGTATCATAGCCTCACTATGACATCACATCCTCACAGAGACATCATAGCATCCACAGTGACATCACAACCTCACAGTGACATCATAGCCTCACTGTGACACCACAGCCTCACCACTGAAATCCTAGACTTACTGTGACTTCAAAGCTTCACCACAGATATCACAGCCTCACTGTTAAGGAACAGGCTCACCACTGACATCATGGCCTCAGCAGTGACATCATAGCCTTGAGGTGACATCATTCTCACCACTAACATCACAGGCTCACTGTGACATGACAGCCTCACCAGTGACATTACAGGCTTTGATATCATAGCCTTACCAGTGATACCACAGCCTCACTGGTGACATCACAGTCTCATTTTGACATCAGCCTTGCCACTGAAATCACAGGCACTTTCTGACATCACAATCTCTCCAGTGACATCACAGCCTCATCTCTCACATCATAGCGACACTGTGCCATCACAGCCTCACTGTGACACCACAGCTTAACCAGTGACACTAGAGCATCACTAATGACATCACAGCCTGTGATGTCACAATATCATCAGGGATTTCACAGCCTCATTGTGACATCAGGCTCACCACTGACATCACAAACTCTCAGTGATGTCACAACCTCACCAGTGAGGTCATAGACTGAGGTGTCAGCCTTAACAAGTGATATCACAAACTATCTGTGACACCACAGCCTGACTGTGACATCGTAGACTCATCAGTGACACAAAAGCCTCACCTGTTGAATTATAGCCTCATTGTGACTTTAGCATTGCCACAGACATCAGAGTCTCACTGTGACCTCACAGCATCCACAGTGATATCACACCTTCACAATGATATCACAGTCTCACAGTGACATCATACCTTTACTGATGGCATAGTGAGAACAACCTGTCGAGTAATATCACAGCCTCACTCTGATATCAAAGCCTCCCAGTGACATCACAGACTCACTTTTGAAATCATACCCTCCGTGTACAACACACCCAGACCACTGACATCCCACCTAGCCTCACTATGACACCACAGCCTTACCACTGACATAACAGGCTCAATGTGATCTGACATCCTCACCAGTTACATCACAGCCATTGATGTCATAGTCTCACTAGGGATACCACAGCCTCATGTGTTACATCAAACCCTCAGAGTGGCATCAGTCTGGCCACTGACATCTGATCCTCACAGTGACCTCAGAGCCTCACTGTGACCTAACAGTCTCACTGTAACACCACAGCCTTACCTGTTACATCATAGCCTCATTGTGACACAACTTTGCCTCTGACATCACAGCCTCACTGTAATCTCAAAGCTTCCACAGTGACATTCAACCTTACAATGATATCACAGCCTCACAGTGACATCATCCTTTCACAGTGACATCACAACCTCATCCTTTTACTGTGACATCACAGCCTTACCAGAAAATCACCCTCCTCGTGACATCACACCCTCACCACTGACTTCCTACTTAACCTCACTATGACACCACAGCCTCACTACTGACATTACAGGCTTGTTGTGATGTGACAGCCTCACCAGTGACACCTTTGACATCATAGGTTCACCCTTGACACCACAGCCTCACTTCTGACATTAACTTCTCCATTGACATCAGAATATGACCACTAACATCACAGCCTCACAAGTGTCATCAAAGTCTTTGACATTATAGCCTCACTGTGACATCACAGCCTCACTGCATCATAGCCTCACTGGTGACATCACAGCCTCATTGTGATATCTGCCTTGCCACTGAAATCACAGTCTCTCTGTGACATCGGAGCCACTCCAGTGACATCAGAGCCTCACTGTGACATTATAGCCACACTCTGCCATCACAGACTCACTGTGACACCACAGCTTCACCAGTGACAATCCAGCTTCACTAATGAAATCGCAGCCTAATTGTGACATCCACCTCCCCACTGACATCACAACTTCTCTGTGATGTCACAACCTTACCAGTGACTTCACAGCCTCTGCGACATCAGCCTTACCAGTGAAATCACATGCTCACCATGATACCACAGCCTCACTGTGACACCACAGCCTCATCACTGGTATCATCACCTCACTGTGACATCAAAGACTCAGTGTGATACAACACCCTCACTGTGTCATCTCAGTCTTCCCTGTGACATCACAGCCTCATGAGTTACATCATAGCCTCATAGTGCTATCAGCCTGGTTACTGACATCTCAGTCACACCAGTGACTACACAGCCTCTCTGTGACACCACACACTCACTGTGATGTCATCATCTCACTGTGACCTTGCAGCCTCCCCAGTGACACCACAACCTCACTTGTTACATCATAGTCTCATTGTGATATCAGCCATGCTGCTTATATAATAGCCTCAACATGATCTCACAGCCTCCACAGTGACATAATAGCCACACTGTGACATCACAACCTCATGGTGACATCACAGCTTTACAATGAAATCAAAGTCTCAGCAGTTACATCATAGACTCATTGTCACATCAACCTTGCCACTTACATTACAGCCTCACTGTTATCTCACTGCTTCCACAGAGATATCACATCCTCACTGGGACATCACAGCATCACCTCTCACATCATGGCCTCAATGTGACAGCCCACTCTCACCACTGTCATCCTAACCACACTGCGATATCAGTATTACCACTGATGTCACAGTTTCATTGTCATTTCACAGGCTCACCACTGACATCAAAGCTTCGCTATGGCATCATACCCTCAGTGTAACACAATAGCATCATTGTGACATCTAAGCCTCACCATTGGAACCATAGCCTCACCTAGGACGTCAGCCTCACCACTGACGTCAAAGTCTGACCACTGGTGTCATAGACTCACCACTGACATCATAATCTTTAACATTATAGCCTCTCCAGTGACACCAGAGGTTCACAGTGACAGCATAGCCTCACCTGTGTTCTCATAGCCACACTGTGACATCATAGCCTTTGATATCATACCTCATAATTGACACCACAGCATCACCAGTGACACCACAGCCTCAATAGTGACATCACAGCCTCATTGTTACATCAGCCTTGCCACTGAAATCACAGTCTCCATGTGACATCATAACTTCACCACTGACATCACAGCCTCACTGGGACATCATAGCCGCACTGTGCCATCACAGTCTCACTGTGGCACCAAAGCTTCAACAGTGACACTACAGCCACACTAATAATATCACAGCCCCATTGAGACATTAGCCTCACCACTGACAGTACAGAACCTCTGTGATGTCACAACTTCACCAGTGACTTCACAGCCTCTCTATGACATCAGCCTTATCAGTTATATCACAGCCTCTCTAAGACACCACAACCTCACTGAGACATCAGAACCTCATCAGTGATGCCACAGCCTCACCAGTGATATCACAGCCTTTCATATCCTAGCCTCACCCTTGACATCACAGCCTCACATGCTACATCATAGCCTCATTGTAACATCAGCACTCCCTCAATATCACAGCCTCCCTGTGACCCTCACAACTTCCACAGTGACATCAAAGCCTCACTGTCACCTAAACAGCTCACCACTGACATCATAACCTCAGCAATGCCATCATAGCCTTACTTTGACATCATTCTCACCACAGACATCAAAGCCTCATTGTTACTTCCTTGGTTAGGTTTATACCAATGTATATCATTTTTTTAGGGGCTATAGTAAATGGGATTGTTTCTCTCAGGGCTTTTTCTCTTCTTTCATTCAGGGCATATAGGAAGGCCACTGATTTTTGATTGTTTATTTTGTATCCTGCCACTCTGCTGAACTGTATTATTTCCAGAAAGGGAGGGCATACAGTCTGGAAGATAGAAGGTAACCATTTTGCAAATGGGAGACTGATCCCCCTGTCACCATGGTCTCCTACTCTTATTCCATCTACCTTTGAATATGCTCTTATAATAAGACTCTATTTTAATCATCTTTTGTCTCTGGCCAGGGGGTGACATCCAAGACCCATCAGGATGGAGCTAAGGGTGGTGCAGGAGCAGCAAAACTGAAAAAAATTAACAAACCATAATTCAGAACATAATACAGAGACTATATCAACGACCTGGAACCAGGCCAGCCTATTCCCTTCCCATCCTAAAGCTCAGGGAAATTTGCAGAAGAGGGGCCTGTGAGATTGTAAGAGCCTAAAGATGGGAAGGAGCAATGATATGCAAGATACTCCATACAAGTTAGGGCCAAAGTAATAATAATAGGACTTTGCATGACCTGCGCAATGACCAACATATCATTGACACCTCAAGGTCTAGCATGTATCACAGGCACTGGGATCCTTGGAGGTGAGGGATTAACAGCCACAATATTGTTCCTATACTAAAGGGGAACACAAAAAAGAGCTCTAGGTAATGCTACTGAGTCCTTACACCTCATCAGAGAGGGGGACCCAGAGGGAAGTTTGACATGCATACTAAAGGAAGCTCCAGGGATTTGGGGGTTACAATAGAAGAAAGGGAGGAAAAGTGGAAAGAAAGGGGAAAATGGGGGAGGGAGCAAGAGGATCCTGGGAGGGGTGGAGGGAGGGAGGGGAATGTGGTATTTATCAAGTTTGTATGAGTGGAAATAATAAGTAAAAAATGTCAAAAAAATCATTGTAAATTACAAAAAAAGCCTCATTGTGACATCATAGCTTCACCAGTGATATCCTAGCTTCTTTGTGACATCAGCGTCACAACTGACATCACAGCTGTACTGTGACATCACAGCCTCAGTGTGACATCTCAGCCTCACCACTGATATCACAGCATCACGGTGACATCACAGCCTCACGGTGATATCACAGGCTCACCTCTGACATCATACCCTCACTGTAACATCACAGACTGAACACATACATAACAACCTCACCAGTGACATCACACTCTTTAACATTATAGACCTACCAGTGTCAACACAGCCTCATGGTGACATCATAGCCTCATTGTCACATCAGCATTGCCACTAACATCACAGCATCCCTATGATCTCATAGCTTCCACAGTGACATCACAATCTCATGATGACATCACATCCTCAAAATGACATCTTACCTTCACTTGCCTCTTAAATCCCAGCCTCATTGGGCAATCATAACCTCTCCAGTGACATCACAGTCGCACTGTGATGCCACATCCACACTGTGACATCACAAACTCACCACAATGTCAGAAACTCACTGTGACATTACCCTTACCACTAATGTAACAGCCTCTTGGTGACATCACAACCTCACCAAGGCATCAGCCTTGCCGCAGACATAGCAGCCTCATTGTGACATCACAGCCTCATCTCTGACATCATAGCCTAACTGTGACATCACAGCCTCACCACTGATGTTCTACCTAGTCTCACTATGACACCAAAGCATCACCACTGACATCCCAGACTCATTGCAATGTGATAGCCTCACCAGTGACATAACAGCTTTTCACATCATTGCATCACCAGTGACACCACAATCTCAAATGTTACATAATAGCCTCATTGTGACATCAGTCTTCAACTCACATTCGAGTATCACAGACTTCTTAGCCTTACAGCAATACAACAGCCTAACTGTGGCATCAGAGCCACACCTTTGAAACCACAGCCTCACCTGTGACACAAGCCTTGCCTCTGACATCACAGTCTATCCACATGTGTCACATCCTCATGAGTGACATCAAAATTTTTGAGATTATAGCCACACTAGTGACACCAAAGCCTCCCCATGACATCACGGCCTCACCCATGACGCCACAGACGCACTGTGACATCACAGCTGCACATCTGACAACATAGCCACACTGTAACATCAGAGCCTCACTACTGATATCCTACATAGCCTCACTAAGACACCATAGCCTCAACACTAACATCACAGCTCACCATGATGTGACACCCTCACCAGTGACAACATAGATTCACAATGACATCACAGCCTCTGTGACACAACAGCCTCACTATGACCTGGATCCTCACCATTAAACCACAGCCTCACCTGTGATATCAGCCTCTCCACTGACATCACAGGCCAATGACTGACGTTACATCCTCACCAGTGACATCACAATCTATGACATTATAGCCTTACCAGTGACACCACAGCCTCAAGGTGACATAAGAGCCTCACCTCTGACATCAGAGCCTCACTGTGATATCACAGCCTCACCACTGTTATCCTACCTAGCCTCACTATGACACCACAGCCTCACCACTGACATCACTCACTCACTGTGTCATGACAGACTCACCAACGACACGGAAGCATCACTGTGACATCAGAGTCTCAGTGTGACACAACATCCTCTGTGACACCACAGCCTCACCAGTGACATCACACTCTTTGACATTATTGCATCACCAGTGTCAATATATCCTTATGACGATATAGCCTCACAGTGACATCACAACCTCTCTGGGACATCACAGACTCACTGTGTCATGACAGCCTCACCAATGACACCACTGCCTCACTGTGACATCACAGCCTCAGTGTGACACAACAGCCTCACTGTTACATTAGAGCCTCACCAGTGATATCACATTTTTTCACATTATAGTATCACCAGTGTCGATACATCTTCATGATGACATCATAGCCTCACAGTGACATCACAACCTCACTGTGACATCACAGCATCTCCACTGTCATACTAACCTCATTGTGACATCAAAGTTTTACCACAGACATCACAGACTTACTGTGACATAATAGCCTCACCACGGACATCATTGCCTCACCAGTGACATCACAGCCTCACTGTGACATCATAACCTCTCTAGTGATATCATGTCTGCAGTGTGATATCACAGCCTCACCATGATGTCACAGCTTCATGGTGATGTGAAAGACTCACCTCTGACCTTGTAGCCTCACTGTGACATTATAGCCACACCACTGTGACACTACCCTCACAAGTGACACCACAACCTCACATATTATACATAGTCTCATTGTGACATCAGAATTGCCACTGATATCACAGCCAAACAATGACCTCACAGATTGACTGTGACTTCACAGCCTCCCCAGTTAAACCATAGCTTCACCTGTTACATCATACCCTCATTGTGACATCAACCTCGCCATTGACCTTAGTCTGACCACTGATGTAACAGCCTCTCCTGTGACTTCAAAGCCTCCTTGTGACATCAGCCTGGCCACTGACATCACAGGTTCACTATGTCATCAGTTTCACTGGGACATCATAGACACATTGTGACATAACAACATCACAATGACCTCACAGCCTCACAGTGACCTCACAGCCTCACAGTGATACCACAACATCAACTGTTACAACATAGTCTCATTGTGACATCAGCCTTGCCACTGACATCACAGTCTCCACAGTGACCTCACAGCCTCACAATGATATCACAGCCTCACCAGGAAATCACAGCCTCACTGTGGTATCATAGCCTCACTATGACATCATAGCATCACCACTGACATCATATCCTGATAGTGATATCACAGCCTCAGTGTGACACAACAGCCTTACTCTGATAGTAGAGCCTCACCAGTGACATCATAGCCTCACCAATGCCACAGTCTCCCCGTGAAACCACAGTGTCACTACTGACACCACAACCTCGCTATGAATCACAACCTTCCAAGTGACATCACAAACTCAATGTCACATCATAGCCTCACTGTGACATCACAGCCTCACTCATGTAATAAGCTCATCACTGACATCATAGCCTAACCAGTGATATCATAGCCTCAGTATGACATCGTATTCACCACTCACATCTCAGGCTCATTGTGACATCATACTTTTTGTCTTGTATGTGGACTGTTTTGACTATTATTTGCCATGGCAAGTTTCTAGTTTGGTCCTATCTGTTTGGGGTGCGAAATGCCTCCTGTATTTGGATGGAACTTTGTTTCTTTAGATGAGGAAAGTTTTCCTTTCTGATAATTTGAAAAATTTCCTCAGGTGTGGTATTTGGGATTCTTATTCTAGTATTCCATGAATGCGCATGTTAGGCTTCTTCAAGGTGTCCCATAACTCTGGAATATTCTGATCAAGTATTTTTTTGGCTTTAACAACCTCTTCCATTGAGCTGGTTAGTTATTCCATTTTGTCTTCAAGATCCAATATTTTATTTTCTGCTTCATTAGTCCTACTGATAAGACTCTCTGTTGAGTCCTGGGTTGAAGATAACTTGTATTTTAGTTCAATTTTAAAATCTGCTTGAGATTCTTTTAATTCTTTTATGCCTATTTTTGTTTCTTCAACTGTTTCTCTCATTTTCTCCAAGTTTCTGTTGTGTTACTTTTCAAAGTGGTTGATGAGGTTATTTAACACCTCCCAGATTTCTTCTTTCATAGTATTGATGATAATAAAGACCAGACTTTGAAAATCATTTTCTTGGGTATGGATTTCTTGGCTATTTTCTGTGAGTTTGTTCTGGTATGGAATCTATTATTAATTTTTTTGGTAGGACATTTGTTGTCTTGGTTTTTGTTTCTAATGGATTTGTGCTGTGACCTCGGCATTTTTGTTTTAACTCTTAAGACTTTCTTTTTGTTTCTTTGTGTTTTTGATTGATCTGAATCAGATGGTATTACTACCCTTGAGCACTTATTACTAGTGTTTACCTTGGAGTTGGGTACACTTGTATGGTATTGGTGCTATTTCCTAGATGAGGCTATTAGACTGTTAATACATCAATAAGGTCAAGTTTAGTAAACAGGGAGAGAAGATTAGCATGGTAGTGTACTTTTCTGGTTTACTTCCTTGGTGATATGTGAAGGTGCATGTTATAGTCCATGATGTTTTATGCATTTGTGGTAGCTATATGGAAATGATAAACTCGAATGACTAATAACTGAGAGGAACAAGATGGTAAAAAGCGATTACTTATCTTTGAGCTGGATGTGAAGATTCTCTCCCATGTGATGGGATGATTTTAAAGGACTTCAGATGCATGGAGTTTGTCCTTTAGTGCTTTGCTTGGGTTTTCTCTGGGCTATGATGAATTCTGAGGAGCAGGGAGTCTGCTCTGGTTGGGTTCTGGGGAAGCAGGGTACTTTCCCCAGTGCTAGAGCAGAATGGCTGCTGCCCCAGTGTGTGGTCTAGGGGCTTAATCTGAGGATCAGGGAGTCCTCTCTGGTATGGGTCCCTGAGAGCAAGGTTGAGTGTCTACTTTGGTGGGCAGATCACCTGGGACCTGGGGTGTGGACTCATTGCCTTCCCCAGTGTCAGAGCAGACTGGTTGCTGATGGGTCACACATTTGACTTGGAGCCAGGGGCAGAGTAAGAGAGTTTCTTGTATAAAATATTTCATCACTCTTAACAGCTCCCAGTAGAGAGAAAAATAGATCTTGTCTAATAATTTTCAACTCTCCCTTAAAAGTGAGTTCTGAAAAAGCTAAACATATCATTACAACTTAGATATTAGTATTTTATTGCAGAATTTGATCAAATAGGATCATTAAAGAAGTATCACTAATGACTGTGCCACTTTAAAAAAAGTAACTTCAATTCTATAAAATTGTCCTAATTGATAGAAGATGGATAGTTCCTCAATTATTTTATGAGTTCAGAGATGATTGTCCCCCAAACCAAAAGCATGAAAAAGTAATAATTTTGGCTCATAACATTCATAAGAATAAGAACAAAAATCATAATGGGTATATTAAAGCATGATGATCAATATTTCTCTACTATAATGATATGAGGACAAAAGACTGAGAACTCTGCCAATCAAAATAATTCATCAAACTGTTTAAAGTTCAAAATACAAAACCCATGGAATCGATAACAATATATCTTTCAGATTTATCCAACAATTGTTCGTGATAAATGACTTCTGCTCACACATTAATAAATTTAATACCTTTCCCCACCTGCCTGGGATGTGCACAGTCCAGCCAGGACACGCTGCACCCTAGGTAAGCAGCCCCTGCTCACCCCCAAACCCCAGGTAACACACTAGTTGTTGGGCCTGCTCAGGAATAAAGGTCTGAGAGGGAGCGAGCAGGGCATGGCTTAGCACATGGGACCAAAGATGGCGCTGGGAGCTAGTCTCCTAGGCATAACCCTGATCATATTACAGAGAGCCCTAATTGGCTCATAGGAGCCAACATAGATATGTGTTTAGTTTGACCTATGCAGCCTATGTGCTGTGCTGACTATTAAGGTAATTGGCTGCCTGATTCACGCTCTCTGGTTCTTTGTCTATATAAGTTGATTTGTTTCTCCCAATAAACTGAGATTTTGCTCTGACAAACTCCCCGTTCGTTGCCAAGTCTCTGGAGATCTGAGGTGGAGATGTGCGGAGTCATGCTTTACTTATCTTCATCATCACAGCCAGCAGCTGTGTAATTGAGTGAGTGAATGAGTCTCGCCTTGACAAACTCCCTGCTGTGTCCGGAATCCCCTGGATTTGGGTGAGGGGGTGAAGGACCTATAGCACGTTCGCCTTTCTCCACTCTGAAGGCCTGGAGTCGTCACTGTGTGTGCGTAGGAAAATCAGCCCCACATCTGGTGTCCCGTGTGAGGAGGCTTCTCAAAACGGGCAGAGCTAAGCAGACTTTGGGGTAAGTGAAAATTTGGGAAATATGGGGAATTCAACGTGCAAGGTTGACCCAGTGCCAGCAGCACTGAGATCTATACTAAGTAGCCAGGGTTTAAAGGTTACAAGCTCTGCTATTTCAAAAATGTGGCAAACAGCCCTTGAATTAGCACCTTGGATCCAATCAGTTAATGTGTTTTCGTCCACCACCTGGACTCAGGTGAAGAATCTAACAAGGAAGCAGAAGGAACCTTTTGGGGTGTTCCCTTCTCCAGGATTTTATTCCATTGTCTTTGCCCTTGAGGCAGTGTTCCTTCCTGATCCAATCCAGCCTTCACTGGAGCCAAAGATGCAGGGGAGACAGGCAAAGGGGGAGGGGGAGGAGCCTCCAGAGCCCCAGTTTCTAGCTCCCCTGGCAACTCCCAGGCCACCAACTCTGCGAGCGCCCTAGCAGCCAGAGACAAAGGCAAGCTATCCTGGGCGCCCGGCAGCTAGGACACAGCAGGGCTGGGAAAGTAGTGAGGAGCCGTCAGAGCAGCTTCTAGCTCCCCACACAACTTTGGATCCACCACAACAAAGCAGAGATTCCACTGGGCTGCCCGCCGGGGATGGAGGAAAGCAGGGTGAGGGAAGCCTCTGCGGGGCTGGGGAAAGCAGCAGGAAGCAGGCCAGTCACTTAGAGGGATTGACACTGGGCCACAGTGTCCCAGTGCTGTGCACTCAAGAAAACCGCACAGAGCTGCTGATCAAGGAGGCGGAGCTGCCAGAGCTCCTAGAACTGGCAGACACTGAGAGCAAGCCGCCCATAGAAGGGGGGCTGCACACCCCCAGAGACCTGCAGGTTGGGGAGTGGCCAGAGATCATGCCTGGCAAGGGCAGTTCCTTTCATCCAGATTTAGCTCTACTAGTGGGGGAGGGGCCGCGCAGTCCAGGAGCTGGAAAAAATTGCAAGTGAGCAAATGCGAAGTGGGACTGGTCTGTGAAGTGGGGCCAGTGTGGGGAGTGCGACTGGGACTGGTTGCCAGTATCCAGACTTAGCTCCCCTCAAGAGAGAATGGAGCACAGGTGGGCTAGAAGAGAGCTCTCCCCTGCTTGCCCTCACCAAAATTTCTCCCGAACTGGTGCTCGGGTGCACTGGTCCCTGTCAGGTTAAAGCAGAGAATCTGGAGCTGGAGCCCAAGTGTACTGAGAACCTAGATCCACAGGGCAATCGCTCTGCAGTATGGTATCCGTGGGAAAGAAAGAAGTTAAAAAGAGCAGTTCTACAGGATGGCCCAAATTCTTCTTGGGTCGAGAAACTTCTTCAAGATTTAGCTCATCAAACTTACAAAACAAAAGAATGGCTGGATGTGGCCAGAGTGGTGCTTTCCAATCCTACCTTCATTAAATGGACAGCATGAAAAAACTAGATAAAGTTCCCTCTGGAGTGCCAATAGCAGGCATTGTAAAAAACCTGGCGAGACCCCACCCTCGCCCCCAACATGTACCAGGAAGAGGAAAGTACCATAGATCACCATTACTGGGGGGGTTGAGTAAGACTAGTACAAATTCCTCAGCTCCCTGTGAAGGTGGATGGGAACTGTCTCTGTGTTTATCTAAGCTTGATTTAAAACAGCTTTTGCCCCTCATGCACTGAAGGGACCACAAAAACTGTCTGTTGTTCTTTACCTGTGATAAAAATAGGACAACTGTTCTAGGACTTAATTTTAAAAAAGGAAAGAAAAGAGAAAGAGGCACAAAACAAAGAAAAACTTGACATTTGCCTAAGGATATGGGTAGAAAACCAATAGGCATGCCCAAGCAGATCAACCCAGGACCCCTTCCAACAGGGGAGAGACGCTTTGAGACAGTTGCAAGCACAGGAAGCTTTCATGTGGCCTATGTCCCAACCATGGGAATTTCTACTGGAGGAAAGATTGCCCTCTGAACTCCAGGGCTCAGGGGTCGAGCCCCCTGGTGGAGATCAATGAAATGGCTGAAGCTCTTAGCTTCCCTCCGATGGGAAGAAGGAGTTTGCCTCTGATATCCAGCAAAGGAAAGCCCAAAACGCCAGGTTGAGCATCTCATGAGAACCTTGGGTTTTACATGCTAATGGGAAGATTCTTTGTTTCTAGACTAGGGAGCACAAAATTCCAGTGCTCAACTTCCTTCCTAGGCTTTTGTCAATCTTTGATTTTGCTAGAATGTTAATGATCAGGAAAATGACAGGTTCATCAGTCACTCACAAAGTAACTACTGAAATTCCTTATATGCTTTATGATGTTGCTTTTAGACATTCCCTCATTTAATAAAACAAAATAGACAGTTCACATGGTTTTAAGATGTGATCATAGAGAGTCACAGCTGCCAGAGGAAAAAGGTCTTCAGTATTTAGATTAATTCTTAGTTTTGCAGTAAACAAAGAAAATGACTACTCCAGGTGAGGTAGTAGGTTTTCTTTACTAACTCTTGCCTGTACCCACAGTAAAATTACTAAGCTTATTTGGTTTATCCCATGTGCCTTCCTTGTTACAACAGTTTAATACTTGTATAGATCTTAAAAGTTTAACCTGCGTTTTGTCTCTGTTATAGGAACCTTAGAGTAATAGAGCCATAAACCAGCACTTGTTAGATGAGGATACCATATTGCTCTCACTCTCAACATCCCATCTCAGCAGGAAGCAGCCAGAATGATCATCGATCCTTATCCCTTGAGCAGTCTGGATCCTCAAATAGGCTAGAGGTAAAGTAAGCAGGTTTAGAACAGCCATGCTGGGATGGGTCTCTCAAGGTCTTTGAAGGTCTTTAAAATTCCAAAAATGATATCCCCCTCTGCTAGATAACCACATACCCAATTAAATTAAAGTCCCAATTATTAAAACAAAAAGAGGGAGTAAGCCCAGACCAACAGCTAGGGTTAGCATTATTTACCAGCAACATTTTAAATTTTCAAAAAGTCGATCTGGGTTTGACCTAAAATCTAGAAAAATTGTTTTTTAAATAACTATATCACTTAAGTGTTTCCTCAGCACATCTCTCTGCAGTGCTCCATCAAAGACCATGCTACAGAAGTTTATGGCCCTTGAACATCCATGCCATGCCCCCCCAAGACATGATTCAAGCTTGGAGGCTTGTAAGGCCTTGGTATAAAAATGGACCAGGCAGGCCTGTACTGTCCATGTGAGCCACATGCAACTTCCCCAAGCTACCTGCTGCCATGCCTGCTGCTGATGCCAACCTGCCTGACTGAGAAGACCAACTGGGACAGGACAACAGCAAAAGCTCATGCTGGGACTCATGGGACATTGGACATATGTATAGTGAATTGTAAAATACTGTCTCTATTAAAACAAAAAGGGGGAGATGTTGGGCCTGCCCAGGAATAACGGTCTGAGAGGGAGTGAGCAGGGCATGTCTTAGCACATGGGACCAAAGATGGCACTGGAAGCTAGTGTCCTAGGCCTAACCCTGATCATATTATAAAGCCCTAATTGGCTCATAGGAGCCAACATAGATATATGTTTAGTTGACCTATGCAGCCTATGTGCTCTGCTGACCATTAAGGTAATTGGCTGCCTGATTCACGCTCTCTAGTTCTTTGTCTATATAAGCTGATTTGTTTCCCCCAATAAATTGAGACCTTGCTCTGACAAACACCCCGTCCATTGCCGAGTCTCTGGAGGGCTGAGGCAGAGGTGCAGGCGGTCAGACTTTACTTATATTCGTCATCACAGCCAGCAGCTGTGTAATTCAGTGAATGAGTGAGTGAATGAGTCTTGCCTTGACAAACTCCCTGCTGTGTCCGGAGTCCCCTGGATTTGGGTGAGGGGGTGAAGGACCTGCACCACGTTTGCCTTTCTCCACTCTGATGGCCTGGAGTCATCACAGTGTGTGCGTGGGAAAATCAGCCCCACAGAAGGAACCTTTATCAACATACTAAAAGCTGTATACAAGAAGCTAATAGCAAGGATTCTATTCAATGGGGAAAAACTTGAAGCATTCCTACTTTGATCAGGAACTAGACAAGGCAGTCCACTCTCACCTGCCACCGGCATGTCTCCCCTTTCCCCACCTGCCTGGGAAGAGCACAGTTCAACCAGGACACACTGTGCCCCAGGTAAGCACCCTCTGCTCACCCTCAAGCCCCAAGTAACCCACTAGCTCCAGCTCCTCCCACCAGCCAGTCAGAGCAGGCACTGGACCAGGCCAACTAATTCAGTTCAGGCAAAAACACAAATAAATTGAAAGAAGTTCTTAAGAGATAAAAGGAAAATGCACAAGTCAAAGTGCAAATCCATGAGAAACAAAACGCAAGGAAACAAATTAACCCCATAATGATAGATGCCAACCAGAACAAATCCATGGAAAATAGCCGAGAAAGCATGACCCAAGATAATGACTTTCAAAACATGATCATTACCCTGATCAATACTATAAAAGAGGAAATCTGGGAGGAGTTAAATAACTGCATCAATCACTTTGAAGAGGAACACAACAGACACTTGGAGGAGTTGAGAAAAACAGTACAAGAAACAAAAACAGGCATAGAGCATTTAAAACAGACACAAACAGAGTTTAAATTTTTATTTATTATTTATTCAATTGTGCGTGTATGCATGTGTGTGTGTGTGTATATATGTATGTGTGTGTAGAACCACAGACGAATTCGGGAACCACCATGGACGCCTCCACCACCTCCTTGTTAACTCTACCCCGGGAATCACAGGCTCCACCCTACCAGGACCAGAAACGCAGGCTGCCCCCGTCAAGCAGAGTTTAAAACTGAACTAAAAGACAAGTTATCTTCAGCCCAGAACTCAACAGAGTGTCTTATCAGCAGAACTAACGAAGCAGGAAATAGAATTTCAGACTTTGAAGACAAAGTGGAAGTATTAACCAGCTCAATGGAAGAGGATGTTAAAGCCAAAAAGATACTTGAGAGAAATATTCAAGACTTATGGGATACCCCGTAGAGGCCTAACATGCAATTTCCTGGAATACCAGAGCAAGAATCCCAAAATATGACACCTGAATAAATTTTTAAAGTTATCAAGGAAAACTTTCCTCATCTAAAGAAAAGAGACACCCATCCACATACAAGAGGCATCCACACCACAAAAAATATGACCAAAATAGAAACTTGCCATGGCAAATAATAGTTAAAACACTTCACTTTCAAGACAAAGAAATGGTGCTGAGAGCTTCAAGGGAAAAAAAAAAGTCGCTTTTAAATGTAAACCTATTAAAATAACAAATGACTTCTCAATGGAAACAATAAAAGCAAGAAGAGCTTGGAGAGACATACTTCAAGAATTGAATGAGCAAAAAAGTCAACCCAGGCTGATATACCCAGCAAAACTATCCATCATGATTGAGGGAGAATGAAAAATTTTCCAGTACAAAGACAACTTGAAAGGATACATGTCCACCAAACCAGGCGTTCAAAGAATGGTCGAAATGATACTCAAGTTTGAAGAAAAAAACAAGCGTATCCAGGAGGACAGAAGGGAAGTATAATACCACTAAAACATGAAAGCCAAACAATACAATTACAAAAGCCACTAAACATAAAAAATGTCCAGAATTAAAAATAATTTCTGCATTATAACATTAAATGTTAATGGAATTAACTCACCGAACAAGAGACACAGATTACAAACTTGGATTAAAAGCCACAACCCATCAATCTGCTGCCTGCAGGAAACTCATCTCATGACAAAAGATAGGCACATCCTAAAAATAAAAGGCTGGTACAAAATTCTGCAAGCTAATGGAACCAGACAACAGGCAGGGGTAGCCATTACGCTATCAGGCATAATGGACTTCAAACCAAAAAAAATCATAAGAGACACAGATGAGTACTACATTTTAGTCACAGGTACAATTCACCAGGAAGACTTCACAGTACTGTACATACTTGCACCCAATACAGGCCCCCCACATACAGTAACCAAACGCTACAATGTCTAAAGCGAGAAATCAACCACAAAACAATAATTTTTTGGGATTTCAACACCGCCCTCACAACATGGCATAGATCAACAGGTCAAAAACTTAACAGAGACACTTTGGAACTTAATCAAACCCTTACAAAAATGGACCTTACAGATCTCTATCGAACTTTTCATCCATGCACCAAAGAATTCACATTTTTCTCAGCAGCACACAGAAGTTTCTCCAAGATAAATAACATATTGGGCCACAAAACGAATCTCCACATATACAAGAAAGTTGAAATTCTAGCCTGTACCCTATCAGACCACCATGGCCTAAAGCTTGACATCTGCAAAACAACAAACAACAGAAAATACACTAACTCCTGGAAACTGAACACTATGATGCTGAATGAGAATTGGATTCAGGAAGAAATTAAAAAGTAAATTAAAGATTTCCTGAAAGTGAACAATAATGAAAATACAACTTACCAAAATCTTTGGGACACAATGAAATCTGTCCTAAGAGGTAAGTTCATAGCTCTTAATGCCTACATCAAAAAAATGGAAACAACATAAATAAATAACTTAACAATGCAGCTTAAAGCTTTAGAGACACTAGAGCAATCCAATCCCAAAAGCAGTAGAAGAGAGGAGTTTAGGAAAATAAGGGGAGAAATATCCAAAATGGAGATTAGGAAAATGATACAGAAAATCAAGCAGTCAAAAAGCTGGTCTTTTGAAAAATCAATAAGATTGATACACCCCTAGCTAAATTAAGCTAAAGCAAGAGAGAGAGAAAAACCCTAATTAACAAAATTAGAAATGATAATAGAGTTATTACTTCTGATATCCAAGAAATCCAGAGTTATAATGTCATACTTCAAAAACTTATGCTCTGTGAAACTCGACAAGAAAGAAATGGATGAATTCCTAAGTAAACACAACTTACCTGAATTAAATCAGGAAGTTGTGAATTTTATAAATAGTCCTATAACATATGAGGAAATTGATGAAGTAATCTCAAATCTTCCCACCAAAAAATGTCCTGGACCTGATGGATTCAGCACAGAGTTCTACCAGACATTTAAGGAGCTAATAATATCAATACTCCTTAAAATGTTCTATCAAATAGCAAAGGAAGAAACACTACCAAATTCCTTCTATGAAGCTAATATCGTCTTAATCCCAAAACATAATAAATACATACTTAAAAAAGAAAACTATAGGCCAATCTTACAGATGAACACAAATGCAAATATTCTCATCAAAGTCTTAGCAAATCAGATTCAAAAACATATCAAAAAGATCATCCACGGGGATCAAGTAGGCTTTATCCCAGGCACACAAGGTTGGTTCAACATACAGCAATCAATAAATGTAATTCACCATACAAACCAGTCCAAAATCCAAAACCACATGATATTCTCGATAGATGCAGAAAAAGCTTTTGACAAGATCCAACAGCCCTTTATGATCAAAACCCTAGAGAAAGTTGGAATGGAAGGAACCTTTACCAACATAATAAAAGCAGTATACAACAAGCCTACAGTAAGGATTATGGGGAAAAACTTGAAGCATTCCTGTTTGGATCAGGAACTAGACAAGGCTATACACTCTCACCACTTCTATTCAGTATTGTACTTGAAGTCTTAGATGAGGCTATCAGACAAGAAAGGGAGTTAAAAGAGACTGAAATTGGCAAGGAAGAAGTCACATTATCTCTATTTGCAGATGACATGATTATATACCTGAGTGATCCCAAAAACTCCACCAGGAAGCTCCTGGAACTAATACAGAAGTTCAGCAGGGTGGTAGGATACAAAATAAATATACAAAAATCAAGGGCCTTCCTATATGCTCAGAATGAAAGAAGTGAAAAAGCCCTGAGAGAAAAAATCCCATTTACTGTAGCCCCTAAAAAAGTGAAATACCTTGGCATAAACCTAACCAAGGAGATAAGAGACCTTTACAATGAAAACTTTAAAACCTAAAGAAAGAAATTGCAGAAGACACCAGATGATGTAAAGACCTACCATAATCCTGGATTGGCAGAATCAATATCATAAAAATGACCAATCTACCAAAGGCAATATACAGAATCAATGCTATACCAATTAAAATCCCAAAGCAATTCTTTAAAGAAGTTGACCAAATAATCTCAAAATTCATATGGAGGCACAAAAGACCCAGGATAGCAAAAACAATCCTGAGTAACAAAAACATGGCTGGAGGTATCACCATACCAAACCTCAGTCGATACTACAAATCCATAGTTGTAAAAACTGCCTGGAGCAGCAAAACCGCAAAAGAAAATCAACAAACCATAATCCAGAACGTCAGAGACTCTATATCAACCCCCTAGAACTAGGCCAGCCTAATCTCTCCCCATCCTGAAGCTCAGGGAAATTTGCGGAACAGGGGGCGGTAAGAGTGTAAGAGCACAAGGATGGGAGGAGCAATGATATACAAGATACTCCACACAAATTAGGGCCGAAGCAATCATAATTGGACTTTGCATGCCTGCACAATGTCCAACACACTATTGACCCCACAATGTCTAGCATTTGCTAAAAGCACAAAGATCCTTGGAGGCAAGGGATTGACAGCCAAAATAGTGTTCCTATGCTTAAGGAGAACAAAGGAAAGGGTTCAGGGAAATGCTGCTGGGTCCTTGTACGTCATCAGAGAGGAGGACCCAGAGGAGAATTTGGCATGCACATTAAAGGATTATCCGGGGATTGGGGGAGGGGAGGCATTGGGGGGTGGGGAGGGAGGGGTCGGGGAGGGTGAGCAGAGGGTTCTGGGGGAGGAGGAGGGACTGAGGGAACCAGTGACCTATTAAGCTTGTATGAGTGGAGATAATAAAAAATGTTTAAAAAAATAAATAAAAAGATATTGAACGTGCATCGGGAGGTGCACAAATTAGAATGATTACAAACTGTTATTAGGGATATCTGTGGAAAATGGCATGGGAGATCCTCAGAACATTCCACAGAGGACTGTCATGTGACTCTTACCCACCCCTCAATGTACACACCCAAAAGAATTAAACGAAGATCGAAAATATGGGGAAAAAAAACAGCCTGGTACTGGCTCCAAAATAGACATACAGATCAATGGATAAGGGTTGAAATCCCAGATATAAGCCCACACAACTACAGACCTTTGATTTTTGAACAAGGGACCTAAAAAAATCCAATGGAAAAAGAACAGCATCTTCAAAAAATGGTGCTGGAAATACTGCATGTCCACATGTGGAAGATTAAAACCGGACCCGTACTTGTCACAATGTAGAACATTTAATTCCAAATGGATCAAGGACCTCAATATGAGGCCAGAGACTATAAAAACCATAGGTAAAAGTGTAGGGAACTCCCTTGAGCTGATTGGGCTAGGACAACAGTTCCTAAACGGACATCCAATAGCATAGTCACTGCAACCACACTCAACAAATGGGATCTTGTGAAATTTAAGAGCTTCTGTTCAGATAAGGAGATTGTAACATGAGCACAAAGGCAACCCACAGAATGGGAAAAAATCATCACTAACCACATATCTGATAGAGCTCTATTATCCAGAGTGCAGAAAGAACTTAGAAAACTAAACACCAAGGAAGCAAAGGGGCCAATTAAAAAATGTGCCTTGGAACTTAAAAGAAACTTTACCAGGTATGAAATTAAAATGTCTAACAAATATCTTAAAAAATGCTCCACTTCTTTAGCCATCAGGGAAATGCAAATCAAAACCTCCCTGAGATATTATCTCACCCCAGTCAGGATGGCAAAAACCCACAATACAAACAACACCAAATGCTGGAGAGGATGTGGAGAGAGGGGAAATCTCCTAAATTGCTGGTTGGAATGCAGGCTCATACAACCCATCTGGTCAGCTGTCTGGTGATTCTTAATGAAGTTAAAGATTGAAATGCCATATGACCCTGCTATTCCACTTTTGGGAATAACCCCCCATACAGCAAAAATTCACCTCAATAGCACAAGCACGACTATGTTCATAGCAGCACTCTTTACAATAGCAAAGCACCATTTGTACTCCCTAATAGGTGGATCCTAGTACCAAACTCACTTAGAGACACACTCAAAGATAAATCTCTGGAACACCTACAGTAATTGCAAAGATTATAAACAGGAGGGAAGGGGAAGGAGGGCCCCACCAGAAACAAGGAGAGATGGGATCATTTTGCGGCAGAGAAAATAAGCCAACATCAAGGACTGCAAATAAGTAATGAGACATCTGGTTATGTTCACAGACTTTCCTTCTTCATCATTTGCAACTGATGGGGTATGATCTCACCAGAAGGGCAGGCCATATAGTCTGGCAAATAAAAAATAATCATTTTGCAAATGGTAGACTGACCCCCCCTTACTGCAGTCTCCTACTTTTATTCCATCTACCTTTGAGTATACTTTTATAATAAGACTATAATTTAACAGCTTTTTTATCTCTTTCCAGGGGGTGGTATCCAATACCCATCGGGATGGAGCCAAGGGCATTGCAGGAGTAGCAAAACTGAAAAAAAAAATCAACGAACCATAATTCAGAACATCAGAGACGGTATATCAACCACCTGGAACTAGACCAGCCTAATCTCCCCATCCTGAAGCTCAGGGAAATTTGCAGAAGAGGGGGTGGTAAGATGGTAAGAGCACAAGGATGGGAGGAGTAAGGATATGTAAGATACTCCACACAAGTTAGAGCCGAAGTAATCATAATAGGACTTTGCATGACCTGCCCAATTACCAACATATCATTGACCCCTCAAAGTCTAGCGTGGACTAAAGGCCCTAGGATCCTTAGAAGGTAAGGATTAGCAGCCACAATAGTGTCCCTATACTTAAGGGGAGCACAAGAAAGAGTTCTAGGAAATACCACTGTGTCCTTACACCTCATCAGAGAGGATGACACAGAGGAAAGTTTGACATATACATTAAAGGATGCTCCAGGGATGGGGGAGGAGGCACTGGAAGATAGGAAGGGAGGTGGGAAAAGGAAGAGGAAAATGGGGGAGGAAGCAAGGGGGTTCAGGGAGGGGTAGAGGGAGGGAGGTGACCGGTGTACCTATTAAGTTTGTATGAGTGGAAATAAATTACAAAAAGAAAAAAATAACTTTCATAAATAGAAAATGGGAATGAATTGACAGCCTGTGTAAACAGAGGAAAGTATGAAGTTAAGTACATTTTTCATAGGGTGTGGTCAATGTAAACTATCAAAGCCAGCCAAATAGTAAATCAAAGTAAAGTGAAATTTTAACCACAGTTAAATACACTGTCACCCCACCAAACTTGCCATGCTTCACAATATTGATGACACAGTCAATTAGAATCAAGGGTAGATAGAACTGAAGTTGTAACCATGAGGTGTGCAATGTTAAAGTTTTGTCAGTCCTACCTGTGCAAGGAGCTTTGCAGACATTTTGAGCAGACTCGGTGATTGTGAGCAGCTCTGCGGGTAGTCCAAGGTGTCTTTTCCCACCAGACTCTTGACATTCTGTAAAACAAAAAGCAGCCAGCTGTGCTGGGGTTAAGACTTTCAGGTAAGGAGGGGGCGCAGCTTCTGGGAGTGTTTTATAACAACATCTGCTGATGTCACTATTCCCCCAGGCACTTGGTCGTGACCATTCCCAGATGTGCCCCTTCTGGGATTTGCCCACACTTTGTTAACTAACAGATCTCCAGCCGCGTCTCCGCAGCCCGCGTCTCAATCCGGCTGCATCTCTTTTCCAAGTGCTCCAAACGTGGCTTTGGGGTGAGTCCCACGCTGTGTGCTTTGTGACAGGTGTGACTTACAGGTGTCCAGTCAGCCACTTCCAGAGTCAGTGTCTGGCACCTTGTTCCTTATGATTTTCAGGCTCCACAGTCCCTGCCCTGCATTTGTAGGCCTGGCCACCTTCCGTCCTCCAACCTTAGGCCGTGTGGTCCTCCAGGCCGCAGCCATCCTGGTCCTCCACCAACATGGTCGCCAGCCACGGTGACCTCGACCTTCATTCTATGGAGCAACCACAAGAAGACCAGACCTCCAACCCAGTGAACTTGTGTCTTTGAGAATCCTGCCAGGGTCTTAAGTCCTGCTGCTGTGAGAGCTGCCCTCCAGGCCCTCTGGGTTTAAGGCACACTGGAGTAAGACCATGTGTGCTTGGGAAGTGTGGGGCTTAGCAGCTCCCACTGAATCACCCTTTCACACTGGATAATTATCTCATGTTAATATTCACTTTTGATCATCCCCATTCTTACTGAATAGACAGTACAAACCTCGGTACAATAGAAGGGATTTTTAAAATGAAATTTTAATTGTTAATTTTAATTTTTTAGTTATTATTCCTAGGACTTTTGGTTTTACTTTTTGTTATTCCTTCTCCCAAAGTTTATTTTTTCCTTTATTTACAACTGTAATAAGAATATTTAGAGAAACATATATTACCTCTATATTAAGTTCTACTAAATATAAATTTATTTGTTTTCAACACAAATTCCTATGTCCTCCTCCCCCACATTCCTTTTCACCCTTTCTGTTCTCCCCTTCCTCCCATTTTCCTGGCTTTTTGTCTCCATAATTTTATAAGCTACCTATAGAATGTTCAAATTAGTGTTGTGATATGGCATTGTCCACCATAGAAAAAAAGTTATTATAGTTGCTTCTGAAACCCCAATTGAATTCTGGAAACACCAATTGAATTTTATATATCTGGGTCTCTGCATTGGAGATAATACCTACAAGTATCCTATATGTGGGATATTTCATAGTTGAATTCTTCCAGACTACATTATGAGCTACTTTCTCACCATTTTTCCTGCCACGTGATTCCATTTCTACCATCAGTCAGCGGCCACCTGACTCACTTCTCCAGGGTACTCAGGAAGAGCAGATATCTGCTTCTTCTTGGGATTCTCTGGAGCGATGTTGACTGAACTAAACCTGTTGCATACTCCTCATTCCTTCCCCTCTGAGGACTTTCGTGTGATTATACCACTACTGCTACTCTTGTTCAGTATCGTGGAACTGAGCCTGACTGTGAGTATACAAATTTTTATCATCATTGTCATGGACTACTGACTACGTTTGATAACTAAGGTAGTTTTTGCAGCCTCCAAAACATCCTGCTTGATCAGATTGATGAAATGATTGCTCCTGTGATTTGTATATTGTCACTGAAATTTTCCTACTGTAATTTTCACTATGACATTAAGCTGATTGGTAAAATAACTGCTTTGTTAGAATGACAGTATGGACTTTTTGTGGGAAATCAAAATTTTGTGTCCTTAAATCATCAAGAGAGTCAAGAATCATGCTAAGGTTAACTTGTCCTATTTGGTAAAGTTCCCTACAGCTTTATTTATTTATTTATTTATTTATTTATTTATTTATTTATTTATTTATTTATTTATCTGTCTTTATTTATTTATTTATTTATTTATTCATTTATTTATTTATTATTTTCTCCACTCATACAATCTTGATGGGTACCCCATTCACCTCCCTCCCTCCACCCATCTCTGGATCCCCTTGCCTTTTCCCCTCTTTTCCCCTTCCTTTCACCCCCACTCTGTTTCTCCCAGTGCCTCCCCCCCCCCCCCCGATTCCTGGAGCATCCTTTAGTGTGCATGTCAAACTTCCCTCTGAGTCCTCTTCTCTGATGAGGTGTAAGGACTCAGTAGCATTGCCTAGAGCTCTTTATTGTGTTCCTTTTTAGTATAGGAACACTATTGTGGCTGTTATTCCCTTGCCTCTAAGGATCCTAGTGCCTGTGATCCATGCTAGACTTTGGGGTGGTCAATGATATGTTGGTTATTGTGCAGGTCATGGAAAATCCTTTTATGATTACCTCAGCCCTAACTTGTGTGAACTATTGTTGCTGTATCCTCTGCCAAGCCACCTGGGGGGAAGAGAGGGCCTTGAAGCGAATAGGTGAGCCAGCACCGGAGTCACCACCAGACCCCGGGAATCAGGTGAGAAGCAAGCAGAGACGAGCTGTAGCTGATTCAAAGTCATTAAGGGTGTTTTGGGCTTATGTAAGTTCAGGGTCCAATCAGGTGTTGCCATCTCTCCTTCGGGGGACAGCCACCAGTCATTTAACTGTTTGCTAGGTGTCCTTTGCAGAGATAGGTTAAATGGCCGCTTCCCATTGGTTGTTCATCTCTCTGCTTGCATGGTCCTCTGTTGGGACATGTCCAGGGCATGTCTGTGCCCAGGCTTGTCCATAGCTGGGAGCAAGGCTAGGGCCTCCCTGAATCAGTAGTGCCACGTTTCATCCTTTATTTATTTATAAACTTTTTCAGTAGGGTCCATGACAACTGGGGTGACCCCGAGCCTCTTTGGCTGCGTGGAATATAGCTGACTGTGCCTGGCTTGAGCTGGTCACCACCCTTGTGTGGAGCCTTACCCGTCACTGACTAACCAGTCATGAGACCATCGCAGCAAAGAAATCATGGTCCCAAAGAGGAACTCAAGGTGGCAGAGAAAAACAGGTTTTCTTCACTGCAGGTCATGTGAAAAGGCTGTGGGCAGGGCAGGAGGAGAGGTTGTGGGCAGGTGAGGTCAAGAAGCTGTCCAGAAGAGCTCTAGAAGGCATGTCAGGATATGTGGATAGTAGATTAGACCAAGGCCTCACAAATCTCTGCAATCCAAGTTTGAATCACATCTCTAGGAGGGCCATGGCTTGGATGTTCAAAGGCCAAAGCACCTGTAGCATGGTCTTGTTGATGTACCACTGCTGAGAGATGTGCTGAAGGAAATACTTAAGCAATATAATTGATAAAAAAACAATTCCTCCTATGACAGCATAAATTACAATCCAAGAGGGATCAAAAAGCCTTTTAAAGTTGTTCCAGATTCTGGTTACAAACCCAGTATCTATAAGCAGGGGAACCACATACATCATGTTAATATGTTCTATCTGTTGACTCAAAGTCAATGAGTAATTAAGGAAGGCCTGAGACCAAGGCCCCTAGATGTTATGAGAAAGTTGTTCATGAGACTTGAAAATGTCGGAGACCTGATAGACAAGAAAAAGGACAAAAACTACCATTTCAGTATATCACACCCAGGAGGATAAAAGTATAGCACTTCTGTGAACCAGTATTGTAACTTGGTTTAAGCTGGGAATGACTTAAAACACTAAAGCCACACATGAAAAAAAAACTAGTAAATCAAAATGTTAAAGATGACAGAGACCACACCTTTTCTGTTTGGAAAAGAACTAGAAATACTCATTAATGATGACAACTCTCAAGCTACACTTAATCACATTTGTTTTTTCTTAAAAACACAAATTTATTCACTATAAACAATTAAAAAGGTTTCTTCCTCCATAACAGACATTAAAACTAAGTTTTTTAAAAAGTATCAACTACTTGTAAGACTTTTACACAATATACACTTATATATAATCATTTATAAATGTATACTTTGAAATCTAACATATTGTAGCTCTCAATGTACTTAACTACTTTAGCATTAAGCAACCACAAGTTTTGTGTCTTTAAAATAAATGAAACTTATAAACATAAAAGAAAACTTTTGATTTAAGATAAACAGCCTTAAATCTCATTTTGAAATGAAAATTTTAAATGATTTATAAAAATTTCAGTTAATTTTAGTACTTTACAATCTTTTAGAGCCAAATGTATAGTTTAAGTACAACACAAGTAAATAAAAGCTTTTTAAATTTTGTAGAAACAAGGATATTATTAAACATGGAATAAGCATGCAGTACATGGTCATAGGAGAATATTGTATGTCTGTTTAGATAAACAATCTTTAAAAAATAAAACTTCTGCAGTTATCAATTCTGAGTAGAGCCTTTACTGGTCCATTAATATTTTCAACCTTCTAATTTCTGTTGCAAGAAAGTCCTCAATATCTGTAGGTTATCTTCAAAAAATTGTCTTTTAAGAATTATTGAACTACCTCAAAAAATTACTAACTAATTTATGAGAAGCAGGCAGCTAGAAAATACACTCATGGAAACCATGAGAAACAGGCATGGAACTAAAAATGGACCCGTAGCACTAGAGGGCCATGAGGGGCTAAGGCACCAAAAATGGCTGCCAGGGCCAGGTATATCTGCCCACCTTGGCAAACCCAGGGAAACTGGCTTTTTCTCTTTGGTTAACTCCCCTTGGGCCCAACCCAGTTGCCCTTAGACCCAGGTGGATCTAGAGATCAAGTTGTTTGTTGAATGCAGAGAACTCCATAATCCTTACATAGGGAAGTTGGCTATCTTATCTCTGAGGGGATTCAAGTTAGTTCCTTAGCAAGAGTGTTCCCTCAGGGTGTTTCCAGCAGTGGGGGATGACCTTCAAGGATGTCAAAGACCTTCAGAGACTTTAGAGACTGTCCCAGCATGGACTGTTCTAGACATGCCTATTGTACCCCTTAACTTTCTGAACACCCAGACTGCTCAAGGGAAGAGGGGTGACAATCACTCTGGCTGCTTCCTGCTGAGCTGGGGCAATGGAAGTGAGAGCAGTCTGCTGTCCTCATCTATGAACTGCTGGGATGATAGATAGAGGTCTTTCATAGATGCCTTTATTACTTCAAGGTCCATTTAAAAGAGACAAAACACAGATAAATTGAGCCTCCAAGATCTATACAAGAATTAAACCATTATAACTGAGGAGGCATAAGGGATAAACCAAATAAGCTTAGCAGTCTTACCGTGGGCACAAGCAAGTGTTAGTAAAGAACACATGCTTGCAAGGTATAAAAGCCAAGAGCTGTAAGTAATTTATATATTAGAGACCTTTCTCCTCTAGTTATTGTAAATCTCCAGGATCACATTTTAAAACCTGTCCCAAACAATGTGAACTGTCTATTCTTTTTTACAGAACAATCTAAATCAGTCCTCCTTTTTGAGTTCTGAAAAGCAAAGTGACACAAGTCCTTTTAATATGGCACATGTAGGGGACATTTCCTCAAATGGAAAGTTCTGTAGGTCTCTAAGCATTATCTTTAGGGTAGGACCACTCCTCAGATCTAAATGAAATGCCAGCATTGATTTGCTTGTGTTATAAATGCTGAGACCTTACTGCTTTCCATTTGCATCTAAATAGGAAAATTAGCATTAAAAGGGCAACTCCAAAAGTTAACCAAGTTACCAAATTTACCAGTGAAAGGAAAGCAGGTATCCTGTCCCATAATTGTTTGCCAAGGGACACAGCAGTAATAATTTGAACTTTAGTCCCATTAATTTTGATACGTCAAAGGATAGTTTGAAACATTTGAGGTGCCATTGATATTGGCCGGCAGGAGGCATATGGCCATCATGGACTTCTCTCTTATGGGCCAGAGAGCAGTGCTCAGGACACATTTAAAGCATTTTTTCCTTGCTTGCAGGGGAAGGGGATTTCAGGTTTGTCAGCTTGGGCACGCCTGCTAGTAATTTATCTATCCCCTTAGGCAGATGGATCCTCAGAGAAACTCTAAGTAACTTAAGTCAAAATCTTGCAAGGAAAAAGGAAGCATAAACTTGAGTTGACCCAAGTGCACTTAGAATCTCCTAAAAACAAATTATGCTGGGTCCGGCATTGATCCTGGGAGCACATGGGAGCATGGAATTAGAAAGCCGATTTGTCCCCAAGAAAGGAAGCTCATGCATACCAGGAGAAGGAAGAAATTCCAATGAACTTTGTAGAAGACAATTACATTTTCCTGGTGGCTAGATTTGATGGGAAAAAATTCTGTAATAGAAGTCAGAGGAATGAGCAAGTTCGATTAATCAATATCATAGTGGCTTTGTTATATTGGGAACACATGGAAAAACCTTTAAGAACACAATGGCATTTTCACTTGTAGTCCTATTAAAGATCAAAACCAAGTGAGAAAATTATTCATGAAAGAAAACTTACAATTTATCAGAAAAACAATTGTGATCGATATAAAACATAACTAGTTAAGGCCTTAGATGTTATTAAAATTATTTGCTTTTTTATTATTATTTCCGCTCATACAAACTTAACAGGTACACCAGTCCCCTCCATCCCTCCACAACCCCCCAACCTCCCTGCTCCTCCCTCTGCTCTCCCATCCCTCCCTGTTCCCCAGTGCCTCCCTCCCCCTGCAATCCCCGGAGCATCCTTTACTGTGCATGCCAAACTCTCCTCTGGGTCCTCCTCTCCGATGACATGCAAGAACCCAGAGGCATTTCCCAGAACCCTTTTCTGTGTTCCTCTTAAGCTTAGGAGCACTACTGTGACTGTCAGTTCCTAGCTTCCAAGGATCCTAGTGCCTTTATTCCATGCTAGACTTTGTGGGGTCAATAATGTGTTGGACATAGAGCAGGTCATGCAAAGTCCTTTTATGATTGCTTCAGCCCTAACTTGTGTGGAGTATCTTGCATATCATTACTCTTCCCATCCTTGTGCTCTTACAATCTTACCACCCCCTCTTCCACAAATTTCCCTGAGCTTCAGGATGGGGAGAGATTAGTCTGCCCCAGTTCCAGTTGGTTGACATAGAGTCTCTGATGTTCCGAATTATGGTTTGTTGATTTTTTTTCAGTTTTGCTGCTCCTGCAATGCCCTTGGCTTAATCCTGATGGGTATTGGATGTCACTCCCTGGCCAGAGATAAAAACCTGTTAAATTAGAGTTTTTTTATAAGACCATATTCAAAGGTAGATGGAATAAAATAGGAGACCACAGTGAGAGAGGGGTCAATCACCCATTTGCAAAATGGTTACATTCTATCAGGCAGCCTTTATGCCCTCCCCTTGTGGTGAGATCATACCCCATCAGTTGCAAATGATCAGGAAGGAAAGCCTGTGAACTTAACCAGATGTCTCATTACTCACTTGCAGTCCTTGATGGTGGCCTATTTTCTCTGCTGTAATATGGTCCCCTCTCACCTTGTTTCTGGTGTGGCCCTCCTACCCCATCTCTCCTGTTCATAATCTTTAAAATTACTGTAGGTATTACAGAGATTTGTTTTTGAGTGTCTCTAAGTGGGATTGGTACTAGGACTCACCTATTAGGGAGTACGTATGGTGCTTAATTTTCGGTGTCTGGGATACTTCACTCAATATAATTGTTTCTAATTCCATCCATTTCCTGGCAAATTGCATTAATTCATCATTTTTGTTGGCTGAGTAGTATTCCATTGTACCACATTTTCCTTATCCACTTGTCAACTGTTGGACATTTGGGCTGATTCCATGACTTTGCTATTGTAAAGAGTGCTGCTATGAACATGGTCGTGCTTGTGCTATCGAGGTGAATTTTTTCTGTATGGGGGGTTATTCCCAAAAGTGGAATGAAAGAGTCATATGGCATTTTAACCTTTAACTTCTTTAAGAATCTCCAGATGGCTTGCCAGAGTGGCTGTACGAGACTGTACTCCCACAAGCAATGTAGGAGAGTTCCCCTCTTTCCACATCCTCTCCAGCACTTGGTATTGTTTGTATTGTGGATTTTTGCCATCCTGACAGGGGTGAGATGATATCTCAGGAGGTTTTGATTTGCATTTCCCTGATGGCTAAGGATGTGGAGCATTTTTTAAGATATTGGTTAGACATTTTAATTTCGTTCCTGGTAAAGTTTCTTTTAAGTTTCAAGGCCCATTTTTTAATTGGGCCATTTGTTTCCTTGGTGTTTAGTTTTCTAAGTTCTTTGTGCACGCTGGATAATAGAGCTCTATCAAATATTTAGTTAGTGAAGATTTTCTCCCATTCTGTGGGATGCCTTTGTGCTTGAGTTACAATCTCTTTATCTGAACAGAAGCTCTTTAATTTCACAAGATCCCATCTGTTGAGTGTGGTTGCAGTGACTGTGCTATTGGAGGTCGGTTTAGGAACTGTTGACCTAGCCCAATCAGCTCAAGGGAGTTCCCAACCTGAAATATAGTTTTTATAGTCTCTGGCTTTATATCGAGGCCCTTGATCCATTTGGAATTAATTTCTGTACATGGTGACAAGTACGGGTCCAGTTTAAATCTTCTGCATGTGGACATCCAGTTTGTTGAAGATGCTGGGTTTTTTCATTGGATTTTTTGGGTGCCTTTGTCAAAGATCAAATGGCTCTAGTTGTGTGGGCTTATATCTGGGTCTTCAACCCTTATCCATTGATCTGTGTGTCTATTTTGGAGCCAATACCAGGTTGTTTTTACAACTATGGATTTGTAGTATAGACTAAGGTTTGGTATGGTGATACCTCCAGCAGTGTTTTTGTTACTCAGGATTGTTTTTGCTATCCTGGATCTTTTTTTTTTTTTTTATGAAATTTTTTTTATTATTATTATTTATTCAACTGTGTGCATATGCGTGTGTATGTGCGTGCGCGCGTGTCTGTGTGTGTGTGTCTGTGTATGTGTAGAACCACGGACGAATTCGCGAACCACCATGGGAGCCTCCACCTCCTTCTGCCCCGGGATTCACAGGCTCCGCCCTACCAGGACCAGAAGTGCAGGCCGCCCCCGCTTCTGCCTGGCGTCTA